>KI915041.1:13399648-13484288 GCA_000473445.2 Anopheles farauti
ATCCTTAAAATATAGATCTTTTTTCACTTACCCGAGGTGAGCTGAGCTACGGCCACAACTAGCAGAAGAGCAACGAGAACGTACTTCATGGTGAATAGATGTTGGATTGTTGGCTGCTTCCTGTTGGAAATCGATTGAAGATATGAATGATTGTAGATTGAAGAGATCCAACCTTTTATACCATCCGTTCTTTATTCTCTGGATCCATGATGTTTAGGCTCTAGATTTGGATCAAACAATTATGTTTTCGATTGTCATACAGTGTAGCTTATGAAGGTTACATACGACCAGCTTGGTATCTGTTTACAAAAATGACATGATTATGAAGTCTGTATTTCCGCAGTGGCACGTGTAGAAGAATGTTTTCGCTTCAGTATGAAGAGCTTCAGTTACTTTATGCTGTATGATGTAACGATGCTTGAACATGTAGACGTGTTGATACGGATTAAACCTAATAATATCTGGTGTTTGATCAATACATTTTGAAACGTGATGTTTTTTCAGAAATTGTACATACAGCTTTTCAAAATCGTGAGTTCGAAATTCAACCCATAAACACTCATCATAAATAAAACAGATCTGAACACAAGCAACTAGCTAATAGAGACATTTTATTCGATCAACACCTCTTAGCCAAACAACAGCACATTGGTTCCGCTCGAATTTGGCTCGAATAATCCTGCAGGCATATTGCTCCGTTCCATGTGAACCCGTCCGGACATTGAAACTCGCAGTCCTTTTCGACTTCATTCGGGCAGCAAGGAACATGGCTACAATCGACCGTTTTGCACCTTGTTTCACAAACGACACACTTGTTGCAGCATCCACCGAGAGGAACAGCTTCAAGGGGAAAACAGGTGTTTATGAAATACAATTAGAATAATACATTCCAGACATCTGCTAGTTACCTGAAGTCCAATTTGCTACCAAGAGAAGCACAACTCCAACGATGATTAATAACTTCATGATGCTGCCGTTCGTGACAATTGTAACTCAGAGCAATAACTTTACCTTTAGTCTAAGAGAAGTTCGCCATATTTATAGAGCAAACATCTCATGGTAACTGACAACTGACAAAACGATCAAAAGACTCGCTTCGCAAAATGCTCAAATAAAACGTGCTAAACCGTGCAAACATTCGGATTCGGAGATAACATGAAATTCAACTCCACGCAGCGTTTGAAATAGTTTGATTCTAGCAAGGTTTTATTCAACCACCAGCGCCAGAACCGACACGATCAGTGCCCTCCACAGCCACAGCCCTCCGGTACGCATCCTTCGCCCTCCTTTTCGATGAAGCCCGGCGGACACTTCGGCAGGGATTCGCACGGTTCCGCAAGGCAGTACTCCTCGTTGACCGCGTCTCCTTGCCCGTAATTCTCGTAGCCTGTTTAAAGAAATTTGTTTTTTGTTTTAGATAAAAAACTAAAGACGCTTTTCATGTAAGAACCCTCACCTAGCGTGAATTGCGCCAATGCCGCGACAACGATAGCAATCAGCCAAAAGAGCTTCATATTCGGGATATAGCGTTGTAGTTGAATGTAATTTTGAACTTCCACTTCCAAGGCCTATGGTGCTGATGAAGATTTGATCCTAGCTTTTATACGGCTTTACTTAAGGGTTTCTATCGCGGGCAACGCACCTGGTGCCTACCGTCACGTAGGAGTTTCAAAACATTCCTCGCGTCCGGGACGCGTGCGGGCAGTTTTGTTTTCTTTTATTTTTTCTTACATTTGCAACAAATATTGTTATCCAGAATGTAACACATATAACTCATGTGTTGCAATTCACCCTTTGCATGTTGAAGTTGGTATTGAATAGATTCCCTCGCCAAAGAGTTAGAGACTTACGCTTTAGAATTCTATTTCCCTTGCCACAAGCATCACCGATTGCATCACCGGTCGCATCGTTCCCTAGCAACAAGATCACGCGCCAGGCTCACTACGACCGATAATTAAATCAATCACCGCACGGGAGAGGAAGCATGCCAGAGCACCGGGCAAGGTCAGTCCCCGGCAAATGAAGCCGGTCAGTTGTTTTAAGTATTTCCTTTGGAACATTCCACCTTTGCCGTTTCCCTGCTGCCATTGCGACCTTGCACCTGCGTTCGGGCTGAAGTTTTTGCCTCTAATGGCCCCAATTCCACGCGGTAACATGGCACGACGTATGGAGTGGGTTCGCGTCGTATCAGTCACGATGCAGTGCATGCATAAAGGACACACCTCTCAGATCAGACGGCGGTGTTCCCCCTTCCCGCCCATGAATCACGTCCAAACGGGCCCCCACCACCCCGGTCCCAGCCAATTCACTCTCAACATTGACCTCCAACAGATTAGCACAGGTTGCGCGTTCGCCGGTGCGGTTTTGACTGCGCGTGGTGGAAGACGTGCACGAGATAAGCCCGGGGCCGATCAGCGTCGTTGGTCGTGCGTTTCCCAAACGGCGGGAGGCAGGTTTTTGCCGGCCTGCCCGTGACGTCACTGGTCGCGTCATCCACGCGACGGAACAGATGGGCGCTCGCTCGGTCTCAACCCGACCCAGCTCTCCCATTGGCTGCCGACGCAATCGAACGATGCCGACCACGCCGCGCACACTCCCCGGTCAGCCGAACGTCTGGGGCGGTTTTTTTTTAAGGGCGTTCGCAGACGATTTGGGCGATGCGAAACGGCTGCTTGGTTATGCTCGGTGCATGATCACACCGGAGACGAGTGGATGGTCTGTCCGGAGCGTGAGAGTGATTTAGATGAGAACGATGGGATGATCGCTACTGGTGACCTAACGCACTGATTGTTCGCAATCAGAATGGATCAGGTCAGGTTTTTTCCCCCTATATGTTGGACAACATGCGGAATCTGTTATGATTTATTGTGTCATTATTGTATTAGATAACGATTTATCGAACCACGAACGAAAACTTGGATACTAAACATGGAGTTGTATTAATCCCCACTAGCTCTTAGTGTCGGAAACGAAACAGCTCTATTATCATTTAGGTTTAGGCAAGTAAAATTCGTCTAATTCGTTGGCTTATGAATCATAGCTAATAAAAAAACTGACTCAAACAAATCTGCAATAAAACCTGCCATCCCATCTCGGCCCAACCCTTTTAAGGCGAATAAAGGACAAATTTTGAAATTTCTATCGACTGATAAGCAATGAAGTCATCCGTCATATGATGTGCATTCCACCTTTGCTAATCACAATCGCTTCGTGCAATGTGTGCCGTTTGTTGCATCTGAAAATTCACCCCTCCAAATTCAAAGTCCAAAGATCGTCAAGATTTAACGTTGAAAGTGACGAAATGGGGGAGGTGATGTATCATCGCTAAATATACGAAGCTTATCAGAGGCGAACGACAACACCGGCTCACCTCGACCCACTTTCCCCCTGCTCCCATTCCGGAGTGTTCCTAAACTGATGCCCGATTTGTAATCAGCCCGAGATGGGCAAATATCGGCGTTCTAGACGTGCGTGCGGGCCTTTGTCTCCCTTCCCGGCCTCGGGGTGGCAAACTTTCATGCTGGCGAAACACGGACCCCGCTAAACTGTGCAACTTGACCGAATTTTGTCGAAATCGAGGTGCTGACGAGGTGCTGTGTTGGTCGTTCGTTGCCCTCGGAGGTCGCCGGGACTTGCGACGGCGTGTGTGTTTGGCCGAGAAGCGCGCTAATGAGTAATAGGGCCAAAAGGGGGAAAGCCGTCCGCGAGTACGGAAGGAGGAAGAAGAAGGCAAACCGAAACCGATTCCGCTTGGGTTGTGTTATCTTGTGTGCCGATTGCTTCGCACAAGCAATCGCGATTAACGTACGATATTGCGCGGGATGGAATTGTTTACAGCAAGCGTGTTGGAAGACGCAATTTAGGATTTTTTTGCCTCGAAATAAACATAATACCTGTTGCTCGCTTGGAATACAGCTTTCTTTCGCAGGTGCGTGTATGCAAACAAAAAAAAACTCGACGCGAGAACTGTCAAACGCGCGCTTGTTCAGTAATTTTGCAAAAAAAAAACAATTCAAGCGAGAAGCGATAAACAAAGCCATCCTTAGTGCGAGCGAGAGGCACAATGCGTTCGTAACGAACGATTAAAGAGCGTTAGATAAAGCGCATGCGAACAAGCGGGCGCGAGAGAGAGAGAGAGAGCGAGAGAGGGAACAGTGAGCGAAAACAGAAACGACCGACGGCGTCGTCGTCGTCGTCGTCGCATTCGGAGAACCCTCACGCGATATTCGCGCGAACTGCAAGTGTATGCGCGTTGACGAGATTCCGTCGACGGGTATAACGCTCTCCGTACGCCGCGTGGAACCGCTCATTCATAGCAAACTGCTCAGCTCGGTCGGATTTCGTTTCCGCGTGAAAAACCGGAAAGGAACGCAGTGGCCGGCGTTGTGCGGGCCCTACTCTTCTGGAGGTATCCAACCTCGCTAGTGTGACTGAGACTAGTCCAGAGTGTCTCGCCTTAGTAGCAGGCTTTGAGTTGCTGCCAAAAACGACAACAACGTCTGGTGACGTTTACTCTGTTGTTTTGTGAAAAATAAGCATGCTTATTTTCATTTGTGCATGAGACAGAGAGAGAGAGTGAAAAGAAGCGAGTGCACAAGAAGGGGAAACAGAAACGTAACCCCCCAACTGCTATTACCCCAGTGACAGAAATCATATGCGCGCTCCGTGTGTACGGCGAAGTCTCGGAAAGCCCGTCGTCGCGTCAGAACGAAAACAACGTGCGGTAGAAGACGACGTGTGCCGCGTGTGCGTGTGCGATTTGATGAGCGTGTGAGCAGTGGAAAAGTGGAAAATTCTCTCCGAATTTTTAAGCAATATCCGGACACACGGTCACGGGCAGTACTTCATGTGAGCATAAAAACAAAAAAAAAACGAAGGATCCTTAGACGGAAACCACCTCCAGTGAATTGTTTCCAGTGATACGCCGTGTTTAGTGATCTAGTGAGCCTCGTCCGTGCCACCATGCCATCGGAGCCGGAGAAGATTTTCAATCCGCACGCGGATGTCGCCAGCAAGGCGTACATCAACAGCATGCAGCAGTACCGCGATTTCTACCAGCAGTCGCTGGAGAACCCGGGCCAGTTCTGGGCGAACGTCGCCAAGCAGTTCCACTGGGAGACGCCGTACGATCCGAAGAACTTCTTCTCGTACAACTTCGACATCTCCAAGGGGCCGATCTACGTCAAGTGGATGGAGGGTGCCTCGACCAACATTTGCTACAACTTGCTCGATCGGAATGTGAAGAATGGTCTCGGCGACACCGTCGCCTACTACTGGTAAGTAAGCGCTGTGTTTCAGCAGCATTCGATCGTCCTTCGTACGAAGTTTGGAGCGCGCTGGTTATGTAACGCGCATTCCGTGTAATCCTCCAGAATGAATTTACATTGCAGTTGTAGCGAAAGAAGGGAACGGAATGCACGTGCGAAAGAGAAATAGCATCATCGTAGGATGCTTTGTTTCGTTTGGGGATGTCCTCGCCCCAAGTGAGAGAGTAAGAGCTCGCGCGTGTGTGTGTGTGTGTATTATTTGTATGGATCGAATATATGGAAGGTCATGAGGAACTAAGAGAAAGAGAACCGAAGGTCGGAATTGGGGTAGGCTACCGCAACCGCAAGGCAAGAACGACGACGGGATACACAAATCCACCGATAGAGCAAGGCTTACGTCAATTTGATTCATCGATTTTTTCGCTGCTGTTCTGCAACACACACACACAACACACGGCCTACTTGGGGTATTTTCGGGGGAAAAAATCTAACCACGATGGCTTACGTAGTTCTGGACAAGCGAGTACAAATCGACCCGAGTCATCGCACGCGTAGTTTTGCGTAGGTCCGGACGGATTTTGGAACGTCGTCGATGGCGAGGGACCTGGATGTTCACCTGGTTGCAGCGTGTATTCTGGCCGGAGGAGACACACAGTGCTCTTACAATGCGGACTGACACGGTGGCCGGTGGTTCGCTGCAAAGCCAAGTCCCAATGAATAATGGAAGGAACGTAGCGCGGTGTTAATTCAGGTCGATTTAATTCGCTCTCCTCCACGCGCACACGCTCGGGGTTAACAGCGTCCCTGCCGTCCCTGCCCGTCCATCCGCCATCAGGAGGTGAGCTGGGGGTTTGAACTGAAGTTGTGAACTTTCAGTTCCACCACCGAAGAGTCCGCCTCATAGGTACCGCGGTATCCCAAAAACCGACTCCCATCGATTGTAGCGTGGAGGGCGTTTCGATTGTTCCAGAAGCAAGTACTGCCCGCTAGTTCCTTTTCCATTTGTTGTCATAATCTGCAAGATTGGTGCACTCGATAGGAACGGCCGGTGGCCAGAGAGAACGTGAAGTCAATGTGAAGGGCAGCGCGATTAAAAATAGACCAAAGTTGTACCATTCGCAGGTTCTACATGTCAGCCATTCGGCAATCGGGCCACCGTTTTGAGGTCAGCAAGGTCTGGCAAGTCTTGCAAAAATGTTATCCTTCACACGAATAAGAATACAGCCAAACGGTAGGGAGAACACGGTGCAGCACGGTACAATGCACCCGGGCTCCATGCCGATTGCATTCTCTAGGCGCGAAGGCGAAGAAAAACAAGCACAACACGCGCGAACACGCGAGTGAGGGTCATTGGGGCCTCTCACCATGGACACGGCTTAAAGTTCTGCTAACCGAGAAGTTAGATCCGATCAACAGGTGAATGGAGACAAGGTTTTTTTTTCGCGGTAACGAGATCCGTTCTCCAGACATCCGACATCCGTGTCGAGTGTGTCTATTCCATGGAAACTCGAGGAATCTGCAGGTGCCCGAGTATAGCAACGCGCCAAACGTTCCAACTCTCCGGAGAGGCGTAAAGTAAACACACATGAACCATCGATGAGATCGATCGATGGAATCTCATCCATTTCAGAGGCGTACATGTTGTTTGTAAGTGCGGCTCAATTTGTTCCCAAGCTGATTATGACGGGCTGGCAAGTGGGTTGGGAGCTTCTTGAAGCCGTTCCACGTGCTTCTCTCCGGTATGTAACGATTCGGCCAAATGTTTGTGTCCGGATTACGTAAAGGTTTCAAGTTCACTGTTCGGGGGTTTTACGTCACGCCCCCCGAAGGTGCGAGTTTGTTTGTTGATCGTGTCAAGTTAATTTATTCCCCTCTCTCTCTCTCTCGCTTTGTCCATCCCAATATCAAGAACAGCAGGTGCTCCTGTAAAATCTCGTCAAAAAACTTGCCAAAGCTAGTCCGCGAGTGCTAAAAACCAACACTTATAACTAATAAAACAGGAACAAAAACAAGCAAATCAAGGTCATGATAGTATCCCGCCCGTGATCGCATGTGTTTGAAAGCCATCCGCAAAACATCAAGCACGGCGCAGCACTTCGTTCGTAACGGCAGCAGCAGGAAGGGCAGCAAAAAAGCACGCGGAAAACGAATCATGCACGTGACGGCAAAAATGGTTGCCAGTGAAAGATAATGGCGAACGAGGCTTTTTGATGATGATGACGGAGCGCCATCCACTCGAGTGGATGTTTGAGTGGATGTCATAGCCGCAAGTACCGCTGGCAAGTCTAATGTAGTTGGGGGAGATGACTCTCTTCACTCTACACTCTACGCTTCTGCCTCCGGCGCTTCCCTCGCCATGCGGAGATGAGTTTGTGGATGAAGTTTAAAGTCTTTAAAGCCACCGTGAAACACGTCCGCCGTCCGTCAAAAAAAAAACCGTGCGATTACGATTGCGTTTGCCAAAAACAAAACGATAAATCTGTTGTAATGAAAAATTCATCACAAGATGCCGGCCTGTCCGGACATGGTTTGTCGCTACGGCCCCCGGTAGTCGCATGGCCGTACCGGAACGTGATTACGTGATTATGGAGAATTTGTTGCGGGTTCTTTTTTTTTTTTCGCGTGCGTTCGTTTTTTTTTTTGCTCGCCTCCTCCCAATACCGATGAAGTTCCACCGGTAGCCAATTCCGGTTGCCACAATGTTATCTGCCCATTATCTATTAATTGTTAAATCATACGACAACACGCGGAATCTTGGCACACGATTCCGGCGAACGGCTGTTACCAATTGCCTTCTTGTGTCTGACCGTGGATCGCTTGACCTGAAGAGGAGGGAGAATAGATTACCCGCACAAACCTAGTGCATGAAGAGCGGCACGGTAGGGACTTTCTTTTATGACTCCAATAAACGCATCGGTGTGCGTGGGCACTGATGAAAATGAATGCGATTTTGCTACGATATACTAGGAGCTGCCGTATTGGCGGCAGTAAAAACCACTCCAAATTGAACGCCGAAGCGTACGGTGTTCGGAATGGGTGGTGAAATTTGCACCGCTTGATTTATTCGTATCGAAGACGACGTTTGGCACACGAGTGCTTCACTCCAGCGGTGACGCGTTGACGTCAAACACCTTCCAAGCACTTCAGCGAATTGTGACGTTTATGCATTAACAAAGTAGGCAAGGATGGTGGACGGTGTGTAGAGAACGCAAACAGCGAACAATACAGTGGGGAAAGTTTTTAAAAACCACACCGAAACTGATTGACGTTGACAGGTTTGTCAAATAGAGAGAGAGAGAGAGAGAGAGCAGGATAGGGGAAGCGGGAGAAAGAGAGCGAAACAAGGAAGGTCGGGACGGACGCCATAATCGACGATCTGGAACGGACAGTTCGGGCACACTCGAAGTGGATTAGATTATCATCACTCACCTAACCGACCTCACAAGACATTGGAAGGCACCTAGGCGGCGGTTCAAACCGGTGCGAGCGGCTTATCATACCTTTTCTGCGTGCCTTAACGCTCGTTTCTCCGTTCGGCTTTGCTTTGCAGGGAAGGAAACCATCCGGACGATTACAGCCGGCTGACGTACCGGAAGCTGCTGGAGGAGGTATGCCGATTTGCGAACGTGCTGAAGTCGCACGGCGTCCAGAAGGGCGACCGGGTGTCGATCTACATGCCGATGACGATGGAGCTGCCGGTGGCGATGCTGGCGTGCGCACGAATCGGTGCCGTTCACTCGATCGTGGTATGTCCCGGGTGGGGTGGGACCTCCGCATCGCACCTCGAACTTCACTGATGTTTGAATGATTCGTTTCCAGTTTGCCGGCTTCTCGTCCGACTCGCTGGCGGAGCGGATGCACGACTGCCAGGCGAAGGTGTTGATCACCGCCGACGGTGCCTGGCGCGGCGAGAAGATCCTGCACCTGAAGGATATCTGTGATACGGCGATGGACAAGGCGGAGGAGCTGGGCCACCATGTGCAGACCTGCATCGTAGTGTCGCACATCAACCGGGTCACACCGGGCAAGGACGATTGGGACGGTTCGTTCGATGTAAGTGTATGGGCGGGTGGGTTGAGTGAGTTCCCGTTCTAATGTGTCCCCGCTTTGTAGACTCCCTGGACGGATGGACGTGATTTCTGGTGGCACCAGGAGATGGAGGACGCCGAACCGGCCTGCTATCCGGAGTGGATGGCCGCGGAGGATCCCCTGTTCATGCTCTACACGAGCGGCTCGACGGGAAAGCCGAAGGGCGTGCTGCACACCACGGCCGGCTACCTGCTGTACGCGGCCACCACGTTCAAGATCGTGTTCGACTACAAACCGTCGGACGTTTACTGGTGCACGGCGGACATCGGTTGGATCACCGGGCACACGTACGTGCTGTACGGTCCGCTGGCGAACGGGGCCACCTCGGTCATGTTCGAGGGTACGCCCTTCTTCCCGGACACGGACCGGTACTGGGAGATCATCGACAAGTACAAGGTGACGCAGTTCTACACCGCACCGACCGCCATCCGGTCGCTGATGAAGTTTGGCGACGAGCCGGTACTGAAGCACGATCTCTCCACGCTGAGGTGCGCGCGAGTGCAAGTGTAAATACTGCCGGAGGAGAAGCTAATGGAGGGGTTTTTTTTTGTAATGCAATTGTAGAGTTCTTGGAAGTGTCGGGGAACCGATCAACCCGGAAGCGTGGCTGTGGTACTATCGCGTGATCGGAAAGGAGCGTTGCTCGATCGTCGACACCTTCTGGCAGACGGAAACTGGTGGCCATGTTATAACGCCCCTTCCCGGGGCGACACCGATGAAACCGGGATCGGCGGTAAGTGCCGCTTGGCCGTTGGGCTCTGACCAATGGGATGTCAAACTCATCCTTCGTTTCGCTTGCAGTCGTTCCCGTTCTTTGGTGTGAAACCGACCCTGCTCGATGAGAGCGGCACCGAGATCAAGGGTGAGGGTGAAGGCTATCTCGTGTTCTCGCAACCCTGGCCCGGAATGATGCGCACACTGTTCAACAACCATCCACGCTACGAGTCGACGTACTTCTCCAAGTTTAATGGCTACTACTGCACCGGCGATGGTGAGTGAACGAGTGCTTCCTGCCGGGGAATTACAAAGTGTACGCTAGAACCGTGTGTTTGCTTTCCTTTTTGCAGGCGCCCGACGGGACGCGGACGGTTACTACTGGGTGACGGGGCGCGTCGACGACATGCTGAACGTGTCCGGGCATCTGATGTCGACCTCGGAGGTGGAATCGGTGCTGACCGAGCATCCGCGCGTATCGGAGGCGGCCGTCGTCTCCCGGCCCCACCCGGTCAAGGGTGAATGTTTGTACTGCTTCATCACGCCCAACCAGAACGAAACGTTCGACAAGAAGCTGATCAGCGAGCTGAAGGTGCTGGTCCGGGAGCGGATCGGTCCGTTCGCCCAGCCGGACGTCATCCAGCACGCGCCCGGCTTGCCGAAGACACGCTCCGGCAAGATCATGCGGCGGGTGCTGCGCAAGATCGCGATCAACGACCGGGACGTGGGCGATACGTCCACGCTGGCGGACGAGGCCATCATCGAGCAGCTGTTTGCGAACCGGCCTACGAACTAAACCACCGAACTGCCGCTCGGGCTTGCCGCACTCGCGTGGGGCCGATCGATGGTCCTTTGGGAAGCGATCGTTTTGTTTTTTTTTTATGTTCTTCTGTCGGCTTTTTTCTGTAGCCTGTAGCCTAATCCAAACATCAACTCTCCCCTTGCTTCCCTCACGTTCGTGTGGGAGAGGAGCAGAGAAAGAAGGGGAGTGGGGGATGGCGAAACGCGATTTCAACTATGTGCATTTGCATGCATGCTGGACATCGGGGAACAAAAAGAGATGCGCTGGTAGGGACAAGAGTACGAAATGTGGCGCGCAGGAAGCTCGAATCGATCGAAAGGATCTTGGAGAATCTCCCGGTTTCGGTTTCGGGGGATAGGCAGGAGTGTTCCAGTGCTGTTTTAGGTTTAGGAAAACGCAAGGAGGCCAGCTAGGGAGAACGAAAGGCAACAATTGTTAATCTGATTCGGACGGATACGTACGTTTAAGTAGATGTTATTGCATTCTATCAAATTTAAGGCTAATTGTTTAGTATTAAATATTGCCAGAGGACACGGGAAAGGGTACCGTGTACGCAGGAGTGCCCCATCTCTCCATTTTTTCTCTCTCGTTTTGTTAGCAATCTCAGAAGGAAAAGGAATTATTCAAAAAGGTACTTTATTTTGCGAAAACGATAGGTCAGGTCAGAGGTGTCGAACGTCACAGTAGGCATTAACGTGCGAGAGAGAACGCCAGAGGTCAGAGGTGTCGAACGTCGCAGTAAGCACTAACGAGCGAGAGAGGACGTGTGAAAAACACTTTGTAACGAGTTCGCTAAGCAGGCCGTGGTGGTTGTTAAAATGCGAAGCATATACACCCAGAACGAATTCACACTATTCATACACAAATACGCTCCCTTTAACCCCCCCCCCCTCCCCACATTACATGCCCGTTAAAGAACGTTATCATACAGCATTCCTGTTACTCGGCCAGTGTTCTGTCGCTTTTACCACAATGATGCACACGGCTTTTCATAATTACACGACGTAAACGGAACATTAATGTTTAGTTTATCATTTCATTACTCTCGCAGTCCCTTCTTTTTACTCGTTTATAAGTTTTATCACAAATAAACACTCACAAACGCTTCGCGCGCTAGGCACGCAAAACAAAAAAAACAGTGCATTATTCACAGACCGTTACACATGTATTCTCTCATATTTTTTTATCCATTTTATCAGCTTCGATGACTGCTGTTTTTACTGAGTTTATTGCACCGGAGCGACGGAAGAAAGTTTTGTTCGGTGACATGGTCACCTACAGTTTCTCTGAAGGTTGCAAAGTTGCAGAGAGTGGAAGATAAGGGGGTGGTCGCATCTGGTGATCGTGGGAGGAAACCAAAGCCGTTTGTAGGATTAATCACATCTGTATTACCTTAACAACTAGAGTTTTATCAACTGTTAAACATCGTAGGGCGCAATCTGTTTTGGAGAAGGGCGGCAGCAGTCTGCTGTACACTGTGGGTTGTTAGCTGGAACTGTAAGTCGGAGACATTTGACGTAAATCCGGAACTTAAGGTTTCTTTTGAATTTTGACTCACGCTCCGACTCCGATTGGAAGGCACTTATCATCGCCCTAAAACGACCGATACATATCATGTAGCGTGCCTACACCACCACTCTTGAAACGCAGCAAGGTTTCAAGCGTGGTTACCACGAGAAAAACTCATATCTAATCCACTACGCTCGTGGTGGCTCTTTATAATCGTATACTTTTTGGTGCGGTGGTCTAGATGCTCGGTCGGTTGCGGTAATATTCGGGCTGCAATGCAACCTTACTGCTTCTCTTCCCCTGAGCGGTTGAATTTTGGGCATTTTAAAATACCAATCACAGGTATCGAATAGTTGCTGTTGTTCGTTCTCGTGAGTCTATACAACGTGGAAGGGTGGTACCTACTCGTTCCGAGAAAACCATGAAAAAATAAACTAAAAATATCCCAATCACTGTACTGAAGAAACGATACTAGAATAAATATACTACAACTATTGAAACATATCAATGTAAAGCAAAGAAACGTTACTCAGAGCTGTACTTGTGTTGTAGTTATTTTGTGGTTTTGATAAAGAGTTCTACACATTTAGAGGATGTGTTTGATGATAATTTACTGATAAAAGTGGGTTTCAACCGCAGCAGATATATGAGTTGCATTCATTTTTTCCATAGTAGCCAGCTGCATAAAATGCGGTGACGAATGAATTGTTAAACTGTATTCGCAAGTGTGTCTGAGCACTATCGAATGAAGGAAATTTTCTAACGAGCTCTGCGTATAACAATTTCAAAATATTACGAATGGGTGTGGCAGGGGTGTCAAACTTCTTTACATTTATTTTTCCAGGAATTTAGTAAACATATTTTCATAAAAAAATGATTTTAATGCTAATTATTTACTATGATTAAACGTGAAGTTGACAAAAAGTTTAATAAATTTATTTTATTATATTTTTTTCTAGTGTTATATCATTCTTGTATAACAGCATACGAATGAAACGTCAGCTGAGTTTGACGCTTTGTTTACAAACAAATAAATCGATGCGCGATAAAAAGCGTTTGCATATGCAGCGTTGAGCTGCAGCAGCACCATATAGAGAGCATACAAAATGCTGATAAAGTGTAGAGAATAAGAACAATAAGTGAAAAAAGAAGATTCTCGAAACGTTTCTTGCGTAAACTTCTTCGGACCAGTTTGCATTAGAATCATTCAGTCGGTTTATAGACTACAAACAGTGCACATCTAAAGCGGTTAGGAGTGCGAAGTAAATATATCTTCCGTTTGTGCGTGACAATAGTTTCAAATCGTATACAATGTCTTTCAATTTGGACGAATGTTACGACCACGTGCTCGGGCTGGTGGAAACGGCTGGAAGTGTAAGTTGACCTCCGGGGAGTACGATTAGGCAACCTATCGATTTTAGCTTAATGACGAGGTCGCCCCTCCAGTTAATCGCTTCCAGAAACTCCCAGCGGAAACGGGTGGTGGAAAAGTCGAGCAATATCGATCTACTTACCGAAACCGACCAACAAGTGGAGCGCATGCTGATGGATGGCATCTCGGCCAAATATCCCGATCATAAGTAAGAGAGACGTGCTTTTGCACTGGACATGACATTTTATACATCGATTTTGCCAGGTTCATCGGCGAGGAGGAAACGAGCGAAGGAAAGAAGGCCGAGCTGACGGATGCACCGACCTGGATCATAGATCCAGTGGACGGGACGATGAACTTTGTGCACAGCTTTCCCCATTCGTGCATTTCCATCGCACTGCTGGTGGAAAAGGTGGCCGAGATTGCCATCATCTACAATCCGATGCTGGCGCAAAAGTTTACGGCACGCCGAGGAAAGGGAGCCTTCCTGAACGGCAATCCGATTCGTGTGTCCGGCGAGACGGGACTCGAGCATGCACTGGCCACGACGGAGTTCGGAACGTCCCGGGATGAGGAGAAAACGCGCATCGTGCTTGAAAACGTTGGAAAGTTCGTGCGACAAATTCATGGGTAAGTGCGACTCAGGGAGCGCGGGATGCAGGGGAACACGCTCATTATTTTTTTAACCCTGAATTCATCCACAGCATGCGCAGCCTCGGTTCGGCAGCCCTCAACATGGCCATGGTGGCGCTCGGTGGAGCGGATTTTAACTACGAGTTCGGTATCCACGCGTGGGACATTGCGGCGGGAGATTTGCTGGTACGGGAAGCCGGTGGCGTCTGCCTGGATCCGGCCGGTGGCCCACTGGATCTGATGTCACGTCGTGTCCTATGCGCCGCTACGCAAGAGTTGGCCGATAAGGTGGTGCTCGTACTGACGCAGTACTATCCCGAACCGAGGGATTAAGATGGAAAGCGAGACGAAAGAGATCCATCCGGTACTTATCTCGGTGTGCAATATCATTTTACCCTGTTGGATGTTAAATAAACCAGTAAAGCAACAATCAAACTTCATGTATCGGAGCGCATTTCGCAACTGCCTAAATCGCTAAAACATGTTTTTATTCACTCGTTTTCTTGTTTGCATTTTTCGACCCATTTTTACCTACTCAAAGAATGGCTTTTATCGTTTCCGCATTTATTCATTCCTGTCAGTTCCGAAGTGTACTAAACGGTGTACTAATCGCAGCTAATGCCGAACGAAATCTATGTTTCCATAAACAAAACTTAAAAATCGCAAACATAATAGTCATCTTACTTATCGATTCCGCCTAATCATTTCCGTTAGCACCATGGCGCATAGAGGGGGGAAGGGAGGTTTTTCACTAATGCACTACGCTCGAAGGAAAGGATAAGATTGGCTAAAAAAGGGAGAGCACTAAACGCTAATTCAAAAAGAGGCAACAATATGCGTAACAAAATATATGCGTATCGATACGTACTTGTATAGAGATGTATACGATTGCATTACGGTCTTCCTCCTCAATATAATAGCTAAATCGTAGTCTCACTATCCGTCCCACAGGGAGTCTTGTGCACGTGCCGATTGCGATGCGACTCTCCCCCTGGCACGCATCCTCCACCGAGCACGGCAGTTAACAGTCGATAAATAGAGTTTCAGCATCGTGTACTGTGCGGAAAAAATATATTAACGCCTCCCGCTGTCGCACAGGGCACGCCAAAAAACTATCATCACTTAAAATATACAAGTTTTAACAACCTAAAGGGCAGCAACAACAACCCAGCTAATAGTGTGTCAGAAAAAGCAACGCATACTACAAAACCCTCCGGGGTCGTGATTTGACAGTTGACCGTAGTACAGCACAACAAAGCGCCGACCGTCCGACCTGTCAAACTCGGCATCTCGGTAGTAGGTCACGAATGAAAACACGACAACCCGGAACGCTCCACGTTCGTGATGTTGGTTTTAGAAACGTTTTCCGCCGGAAAAAGTACATCCACCAATCGCCAATGGTAAAATCGAACCGTGTTCGAGTGGACGACGATGATGGGTGAGTATTTCGAACCGGGCCGCTCCATCAAACGTACGCGGTTTGCCATTCTCCTAAAAAGCGAGTGTTTTGTTTACGGTTACGGTTAACCTACGGAAAGTTGAGTTGCCAGAGCGGGTAAGGCATGGACCCGACCGCCAACCCGACGACGCTTAAAATTATTATCGTAAAAAGTTACAGCACCAGTTTGTTCACTTAAACGTTTAAAAAAAGTCTCGATTTGCCTACTTTAAGATGCCCACGCACGGCTTGATTGTTTTTTTAGGTTCACTTACATAATCGTTCTTGGAATGTTGCTCACATATTGTGTAAAATATTGTTCTCCATGCTTGCTAGCAGCAGTTTGGATTATCTTCATCTTGCTAACTCTAACGCAGTAATCATCCTCCCCGAAGGATGGGAGAATTGTAGCTACTATTCTATACTGTATTGATATTGTGTCACAACTACACACATCGACAACCGGTTTGCCCCGGCAACCGGAAGAAAGCGGTCGAGCAAGAAAGGGTTCCACTACTGATTACCTAACACATCAAGATGCGATCAAGAGAGAGAGAGAGGGAGGAAGAGAAAGGGTCGAAATGTGATAGCTCTATTATTATGGCCACCCCGACGACTAACACACGGGGCGAGTATCTTAAATTCCTATCTTGCTTGCTGTATCGTGTCAGAACCGCGATGCTGCGGTCAGTGTGGCTGGTGGCTTTTTGTGGCCTCCCAGCGTTATCAGACACTATTGCTTTTCGCTTCTCTGGTACACGGTTGTTGGGTTGATAGAGGTGACAGTCTTATCTGCCCCGATACAGATACATGCCCGTCCGGGGGTAGTGGGGTTTTTGGGTGATGAAAAATTCACATCGATAGTCATGATATGTCCGTAGTGTATAATGCATGCGCTGATGTGTACGAGTTCTTCCCTCTACAAGATCTACTAGCATCTGTGTTGCCTCTTTTGGCGATAAACGTCCACCACTCACTCGCTTCCACTGGGCGCGTGATTCGGCTTTGGCCTGCCCACCACGGGGGCTTCTCCCCGCTACTGCAGATCCTCCTCACACTTCGGCACATCGAATATCTCCGCGAACAGTGGCGGCAACCGGATCGTGCTCCAGTTCGTCCGGAACCACTCGAGGTGCGCGGAATGCTTGTCGCCGAGCATGCGCAGCTCGTGGACGCGTGCCTCGAGGGCGGGCATGATCTGGAGGGCGCCCATGCCGTTGGATGCCCGCGAACGGGTGATCTGCACCCGTAGCGCCTCCGCAATGCATTCGCGCGTCTTGAGGATCAGCTTCGTCTCGACGAGCCCGGGCCGATCGGAAAGCAGGATGAGCGCCGAGTACAGGCCGATCTCGGTGTCGCTCAGGCAGCAGCTGTTCAGCCCGCTGGTGAAGTTAAACAGCGCGCTAGCGTACTCCGGCTGGAAGAGGGCCAGCAACAAAAGTCGTCAGTACGGTAAGGAAAAATGTAACGTTTTTGACCAACACTAACGTGCCGACTTTAACTTACATCGTAGATCACCTCCAGCTGTTGCCGCGTGATGAACACACCGTCGTCGAACGTGAGCGTCGCATCGTTCGTCGAGCGGGCGACGTGCGTCAGCCAGACCTCGAAGAACCCGAGCTTGATCAGGATGAGCTGATCGTCCTGCAGGAACTCACCGAAGCCGGGCACCCGCTTCGCAAACTCCACGATCCGCTGCACCGCCGGTGTCATGCGCATCGCGTACTGCTGCCACAGCCAGATGCGCTGCTCCTCCAGTGACTCCAGCGGCTGGTGAGAGCGAAAAATATCTGCTTAATTTGGTCCGCCGAAAGATCCCACCGCTAGGACACTTACGTTGTGCTTATCGCTGTAGCTTAGCAGCGATGTTCGGCTCTGCTCCTTCACCAGCTCGCTCGTGTAGGTACAGTGGCCCCGGTGGGCCTGTCCGATGCACTGGATGATGTCGTACACGGACAGCTCCGGTGGCGTGAACGTCATCGAGTCGGGCAGGATCGTCGTGGACGTGCTGATCTCGGCACACCCGTTGGTGGACATGGCGTGGTTTGGCGTGCCGTTGCTGCTACTCCCGTTGATGACGTTGCCGTTGCCGTTGCTTGTTGTGGTAATGGTAGTGGTGGGTAACCCGTTGGCGTTGTTGTGCGTCCCGTTCAGCTGGGCCACCGAGGGCGTCGTCGAGTTGACGCAGATGTTCATGTTCTCCTCACTGCAGCTTCCCGATTCGCGCGACTTTTTCGGCACTCGCCCATACCGGACGGCTGCGGAATGGAGAAGAGGTTTCATTGCAAGTAGCTCGTGGTACTGGGCGGCACTACACCCTACCCCCAAAGACCCCCGGAGTTATTAGATAGCTTATAGATTGGCCCACCTATCGCACTACAATCGCAGCTTTGCCACCCGCAAATGGAAAGCGCAAACCCATAATTGCAATAGCGCCCACAGCGAATCGATTATGTGCTCCCTTCTTGCCCGGCTGCAGGAACTAACCTGGCGAGTGCAGGCAAACATGCCCCGCGCCTACCCAACCGAACCACCAGATGCACTCGAGAAGCGGGTGGAACGAACCGAACCGAGGGTAAATAAATTGATACCAAATGGCGGGAGAAAAGTGCAATGGGACGGCCGGGTTCGCCTGTCTGCGGTTGTCTCGTAGTATGATGCAAATTTTTTCCTCTCACTTCCGCCTCTTTCTTTCTCTCCCTCGAGAGAGAGAGAGAGAGAGAGAGAGAGAGAGAGAGAGAGAGAGCGGGTGCAAAACCGAGCCGAGGGTTTGCGTTTGTTTGAACTTTTCCCTTTTCGAAAGGGCTCAACCGTTTGCGGCATTTGGTCGTTTCACCAACGGCGCTGGGGCGATTGGAAAACACGCCGCACTCGCGGCGATTCGAACGAATCTGCGGCCGCCAACTAGGTGTGGCATAAGTTTTGTATTGAGTCATTTTATAGTAAAAACATTAAAAAAAATGATGGGCTTAGGAAACCTAAGCTGGAAGGTTTTAGGGATGGAAATTCGTGTAGTTTACGTAAACAATAGTTCTTAGCATACATTTATTGATTTAAACTCAAATACGAAGAGTAAGAAAATTTATTTTTTTAATTTTTATTTGAAATTCAAATACAAGTTCAAATTATAAACTATAAAAAAAATGTAAAAAATTGATTCTTGAAATCAGTATTTATAATTAAATAACAATTTTTTGGAAAGAGCATGTGGATTTTTTTCACAATACTCAAAACAACAATGTCGCTTCAAAATTCTACAATTGTTTTTTTTTTGGATAATATCAGAAAAATACCCACACATTGTTTTTTGATAGCAAAAATAGTATTTTTAAAGCTAATTTTATTCATAAATATTTCTTTAAACTTAATGAGTATTTTGAAAATTCTGTAGATGATTATTAAACACACCAAAAAGCAGTAAAATTGATGACTACCTTTCAACTTTTTTTTGTTCGGGAAGATGTGCGAGCGAAACAAATAGTTAAGTACAATTTCTTATCCTAATTCGTTCAAATACGCTATTGTCAATATTGTTACCAAAATTCCGATTCAATTCACGAAACCGTCCAGCTCGTCCCAGGAGAAAATTAAAGTTTTTTTGAATGCCACCTTTGCCATATATTTTTCGATATTCGAAAACAATTGCGGACTCAAAACAAAATGCGGAGTACAAAAAAAGTGTTTTATATAATACAAAATATACTTGTAAAAAAACTAAAAGCCATGTTCCACGCTAGTTTAAACGGGAAGCATAGAGTCGATAGTTTGTCTTATCATGTTATTGCGACCCTATTTTTATATAAAAAGGTTCAAATGTAATTTTATCTCTAGCCTATAATACCAACCCTTGCTAAGGACGCAAGTTTCGCATAAACTTTCCTGCCACTTGCTCACATTCTACCCTAACACACACGTGCATGGGTTGACCCCGAGTGGAACGGGCGTCGGTTGAGTCCTTTTCGCTTCCGAACTAGAATCCCTTCCTCGGCCCCGGGCCGGCAGCTTCACGCACACTTCAACTGAAAGAAATGTGTCACGAGATGCGTCAGGTCCCGCGGGAGTTCAAAGAACTCTAGCACTATTTTCCGCAGCAAGAGAAAAAAGGAACAAAAACTAACCGGCAAACCACAACGAGTCTGGGAACGCGCGCGCCCCAACCCTTTCCGTATAGGGGTGGATCATAAATTTGCGGAAAGAAATTGCACACCCGGGCGGGGCGAGTGAGTGGCGTCCGCGGGCTCGTTCGACTCGACTCGCGTTTGCGTTGTGCAACTCGCCGCCACCTGAGCTCGTTGCGAAAAATGGAAAGCATAAGCGACGCTACCTTATGAAAATTATGCTCCGATAAGCGACTTCTTCCACGTCCAGCGCGCGGACATTTCACACGCAAAGTCACGACGGACGGAAGTGGGCACGTGTGTGTGTGTGGAAGACACCAGTTCCTGGTTGCACTTTCGGAGCCCTTTTTTCTTCGGTTGCGCCTTTCGCTCCCCTGATTCCGCCTGAACACGCGATCTGCGTTGGTATCGGTAACACAGCGGCATTCGGAATGTTGTACGATGTTGTTTTGTGTTTTGTTTTCGTTTCGTTTCGTTTCGTTTCGTTTGCGCCCTCTCTCATGCGGGAGTACATTGCATTTCCTTGATACCCTCCGCCTGAACCCGTGGCGGACAGTGGAATGGGTCTGGTTTCATGCTAATGAACGAAGGTAGGGATTTGCCTGCCCTGCGGGTCTGAGCCGTTTCGCGATAAAGGGATGGTGGAGCATTAACCGTGGCTGAGTTTTGTCGTGTGCTGTTTTTTTTTGTTAGGTTTTGTTTTTCGCTAATGACCGTGTAGTATGATGGTGTGTGAAATATGAGAACAATCTATCCCTGTTCGGTATCTGCACGCGGGCACGCACGGACGAAATGGGACGTAAGCGTAACAACGTGTGTTGATTCAATGATAGCAATAGGTTGAATTAATCATTTGTTGTGGAAGTTTAGATGAGTGTGCTGGAGAATATTCCTGGATTATTTTTTTATTCTGAATTTATCCTTACTAGAAGTGACATGTTTTAAATTAAATAGACCAAAAAGTAACAACATTAGAAGATTAGTTTAATGTTGAAGCATTAAACAATGATCTGTTTGAGTTGATTTTATATTTTAAACAACCAATAGTGGCGTCTGCATGGAAAAGAATCAAAGAACAGAGGCTTTGAAATTAACAAATTAAAATTATTCCATCATACCCATAAGATGGGGTAAAACAAGGGGTAAAAACATGTCCAGTGGAGAATAATTGGCATTTAAAGATCAGAAAACATAACGATAAAAAACGCTGCGAACTGTGGATAGGTGGTCTATTAAACTTTTTAATCATTTTTGCCAAAATACTGCAAAGAAAATTAAATAAAGCTAGACCAGTTCATTTCTATTAGATTTGAGCAAAAAATAAATCATTTTTGCCAGAATACAGCAAAGAAAATTAAACAAAGCTAGACGAACAGTTCTTTGCGATCAGATAGTCTTTTTTGTGAGAGTGTCTGAGTGTGATATAATTATGAAAATAATTATTACCACCACCTCATTTTTCAGTCTCCTCGTTTGGTAAATTGTTCTTGTTGTTGTCAACCGTAAATATTATTATTATCACTTAATTTTCAAGCGACGAACGAAGAGAATTTTAATGAAATAGCCAGTAAAACACACTTCCAAATCAAATTTTGATCTCTTTCTAATACAAATCGCCTTATCACTCAACCACTGCCCGAGGTTTAATAGAAATATAAGCCATTAAAAAAAAAGTCCTTTAAAAAAATAATAAAAATTACACACAATAAACAGCGGCACAAATCGCACTTATTGTTAACGCCATAAACACATAAGTAAATTAAAAAACAAAATTACTCGATAGACTCTGCTGCACATCACACTGCATTCTGCTTGCATAATCGTCGCCAGCACTTGGGTTTGAAATTACTGTCGATTTTTTTATGTTTACACCATTCGATCACTCTCACGATCCACTTTCGAGCGGATTTATAGTAAAAATTGGATGCTATAATAACCGTAGCCTGCACTTATCCATCTTCACTGGCTGAATTTGCTTTCAATTTCACTCGTTTGAATTTGCTTTCGGCACTCACTAAATCACCTTTCGTTTCGAATTTCAGAAACACGCGCCCGATCCTGTTCGATCAAGTACCACAAACGCTACACGCCGAGCACGGCCGAGCGCAAACAAAAAGCTCACCACCAAAACATCGCCCATCGATCCTCCGTTGCTTTGGGGCTGGAGCGAATGGGAGCTGGTTCCACCCTCGCGATAAGCGCACCGACCGACGCGTACCCAGCCGGCTTTAGGATCGACCGACCGATGGAAAATAAAAGCGAAAGGTGCAACTGCACACCGCCTCATGCAGTGCGAGCCGGAAAAACAGACACTCGCACGCTCGCACGCTCGCTCGCAACACTTTCCTTCCGCCTTTCGCGAACCCTTTTTTTCGGAGCGCTCGCTCTGGGGTGGGGAGGTCCACATGCACCGATGCACCGGGGTGCCAGGGAAGCGAGATTCTCTTCCGGCTTGCGGCGGTGCATTTATCTCACCCTTTCGTCTCTCCCCCCGCGCCACTTACCACCGTTGCCGAAGACGAAGAAAAACTGCACCAGCTTCCGTAGCAGCAGCAGCAGCAGCAGCAGCCCGAAAAAGGCTGACGGGCCCCAAACCGACCCGGGTCGTAATGCGTCCAGCACGGTACTGGGGTGGGTTTTTTTTTTCGTGCGCATCGACATTCGAAAAACTGCACACGACAATGCACACGGCAACTGCAGCTGCAACCGGCGATGGTGGGGATGGGCGCGCAGACTCCCCTTCAACCCCTTCAACCCCTGTTCCACCGGTTCACCGGTTCGGAGCGAAAACTTTCTCTCCCTCCGATTACGGAAATGGCCCGAACCGAAATGCGCTCGCCCTGCCTGATGGGGT
Organism: Anopheles farauti; assembly: GCA_000473445.2. Taxonomy (NCBI): domain Eukaryota; kingdom Metazoa; phylum Arthropoda; class Insecta; order Diptera; family Culicidae; genus Anopheles; species Anopheles farauti. The sequence continues at coordinate 13,422,445 of KI915041.1, forward strand.
GTGCAAGATGCAATTCCCTGCCCCCCTGCATTTCCTCGTTCCATTGCCGGCTGTCCATTCCTGTGTGGCTTGGGTGATGCAAAAGAAAAAGGCGAAGAAAATCACACCGAAACACAGACACACCAAAACCAAGCGATGCCTTCGACGAAGCGGACACAAACACGGGCAGGAAAAGTGCAAGCGTGCAGCGTTAAATCTTTCACCACCTTTCCCCCCGCCCCCGCCACCCACCCACCCCCCACCCGAGATGCGAACTCTCTTTCGGTGGGCCACGAAACCACGGCAAAACAAAGGCGCTTTGGGAAGGGAAAGACAACTCCCTCAGGGGCCCTTTCGTAAAAATTGCACGGAAATGCATCTGCTGCGCCCGGGCTGTTTCCTGTTGCTTTCTCGCTCCCACCGAAAAACGTGGGTGCGGAAGTGTAAAACGCACGGCTTCGTGCTGGGTGGTAATGAGTTGTTTGATGTTTGTTTGGGTGTTATCCGGGTTTGGTGGGTGGTTGGCTTCTGCCGCCTCCGCACTCTCTGAGTCTCCCTTTCTCCCTTGACCTTCGCGGAAAGTGAAGAAAGTTGCGGAAGATGCAGAGGTTCGAGCACGACAATGCGGAGAGTTCCAGCCGAGTAGCAGCCTGGTTAGCAAACAAAGTGTCTAGTTGGAGTGTCTGCCCGGGTTGCGAGATTAATTTGCATAAGAAAAACGCGATTTGATGGTGTTTAATTTTTGCCACCACGACATGATTTCTCGCTAGAAGAGGCAAAGTTAAGAAACTTTTTTTAACCATTTATTTCCCTTAAAAATGATCATCACGTGATTATCGAGGTTTTGCTAACTAACACTGGTTTTTGAATGTTTTATGTTAAATTACTTTTATTCCAAGGAATAGTCCATCCTTCAGAAAGGCTAATTTATTTGTCAACAATTTTTTTGGAATATTTTGTAAATATTTAGAAAAAAAAATAAAAATTAAAGCAAATCATGTGATAAAGTGCTTTTAATGAGTGATAAACCATTTTAGCTCGGCAGATTTAAATTTTAGTTAAAATAATTGGAAAAGTTTTAGTAAGCTAGTATGCATAACTACGAAGAAAAAAAAAACAATCATGTTTAACGTGTTTTTATTTTACCTAACATTGCTAGCTAAAGAGTAATATTTTTCCTTTCGACAGAGTTTAAAATGAGCTAAATAATCATTAAATAATTAAACCAATTGAAGAATAAATAAATTGAAATGTTCTTTAATTTTACTTTTTCAAATAAATCTATGTTTGCTTTTTTGTTCCAACAAAAATTGGATCTCACAATTTAGCAGAAATAATTATGAAATGAAATAATAATTACTAACCATTTAATGGCCCTTGAATGTGTTTTAGTGTTCGTTAATGCGTTCCTTCCGCAGACCAGCACAGATGTCGTTCAGCAATTAAAAAAAAAAAAAATAACGATCCGAACAGCAACAGAGACAAACCGTCTGCTTAAAACGAATCCCATAATAGGGAACGATAATTTTGCTTCGGAACATAAATAAACAGTCGCTTCCTGCCGTTACAGCCGCACCCAGAACGCTTCGTTTTAATCCTTCCCTAACGGTACCGTTGCATAAATACCGTTAGAAGGAAACTCCCGCATCGCCGTGCCTCCGCGAAGCCCCAATTACCATGCACCGAAATTAAGCCCAACAGGCGCCGGCCACTGAGTCATTCCCATAGAAAAACTGGTTCACAGCGTGCTGGCTGCGTGCAGATCACCAGCGGCCAGGGGGTTGGTTTCAGTTTTCGGTTCGCTTGCAGAGGAATCGCACGAAACGAGCGGGGAGGCATTGAGAGAAGGTGCCCGAAAAAAGGAAAAAAAAACGGCGGCGGTGGAAAAATTGTGTTGCTGTACTAAAAGGGCAAAAATAAATCAGTGCGAGAGGAGAGAAGAGGAGAGCACGGGAACACAAAACCGGTGTGCAATTGCAGTCCGAACCATCGTCCGCTTCTGTTTCACTGCAACGCCGGTTAAGCAGCAGCAGCAGCAGCAATAGCTCGGGATTATCTCGTGGCTCATCTCGCCCGGGTGGTGCAAGAGTGCATTCGCCTTTTTCCGCCACCCCAGCAGCGTCCGAAGTCTGCGGTGACTGCAACTTTCCCATCCTTTATCCCGTTCACCAGAAGGGAGCGGAGGGGAGGGTGAAATTATGCACACGACTGCAGCAGTGCTGGAAAACCGTACCCCTGCCCTGCTGGACATGGTTTGGGTAAAAGGAAAAATTGAAAGTTTTGTTTGTAGGTGGTTCTTCAACTTTTCTGCGTTTCGCCACCGCCAGAGCGGCCGGGGGGGGGAAGGAAAAAGGGTTGCATTTCAAGTTTTTCGGGTTTACCATCCGGCTTTTCCGGCCCTTTCAACACCCTCGCCGGGTGCCTCGGGTGTCGCACATGAGCCCGTTGCGTCACGAGCAACTCTCACTATCGCCCGAAACAAGCCGCCCGGGGTGGGAAATGTGCGGGATGCGGGAAAGGTGTTTACGGCGCGTCTGGCAATGGTGGCCAGAATCGCTATATGTGGTATGATTTGTTTCCTTGCTTTCTTAATATATTTAGGAAAATAATTGCAATATAAAATATTTTTACAGCTACCTAATCAGTGCAATGTTTTCATCAACAACCTATTTCAAATAGAAGAATTTTCCCAACGAATTGTACATATTAGGCATAATAGAGCGATTTACGCCCCAAAGCTTTCTTTTGCTATGAGATTAACTAAAAACACTCTTTTTACGGAATTTTTAAAGCATTAATCTCTCAAGCCTGTTTCTAAAAATTGTTCGTTCTATTTTGTCTTTGATGTAATTCGTGGGAGAAATAAGCCAAAAAAGAGAAAATTTTGAATCGTCTCGTTAAGACATTTAAAACGCTTTTAAAAACTGAGTCCCGTACTTAGCTCAGAAAGAAAAACAATTTGAATTTTGAATTCTCTCTCTTTTTTCTCTATTTTTTCGAAAAAAAAATTGATTAGAAAGGAAAAATTTGGTTTAGCAATAAAAACATCCTAATTTTAACAAGTAAGAAGACATAAAAGACATCATATTAAATAAATAAATAAATAAAATAAATCTTTTTTTGTTCTCTAATTTGCTGTGACTAAAGGTAGCTCATAAAACATTGCATACAAAATTTGAAAATAATTTAATATAAAATAATTAAATACTCATAAAACCTATTTTAAATTCAAGCAACAAAAGTCAAAAATTTGTTTGGCCAATTATCACTCTTTTGTCAAAAAGAATGCCATCAGGTTGAACAGCAGCTATTGCTCACTGTTGACTCAATAAACTGATTTAAATGACTTTGCTTGTCATATTAGAGATTAATCTCCATCTCTTTTCAAAACTAGATATTGGGATTGCGGATCGTTAGGTCTTTATTTCCCGTGAAATACTAGGCTTTCCCAAACATACTTAAAAAATGGTAAAATGACTGCCTAATATCTATTCAGAATAGAACACACCAAAGACGATGGGTGGAACCGCCGGGTCGGCGACTAAAATACTCACAGTCACGGCTCATGCCCACCGAGAGACACTTCTTGAAGCGGCAGTACTGGCACCGGTTCCGGTTGAGCCGTATCACCAGACACTTGCCGTCGCGCAAGCACCGATACTCGATCTGCTTCTGGATGCTGCGCCGGAAGAACCCCTTGCAGCCCTCGCACGAGGTGACCCCGTAATGGTAGCCGGACGCCTTGTCGCCGCACACCTTGCAGGCGACGATCGTTTTCGCGGCCGTCGTCGAGCTGGCGTCCGTACCGGTGGCACACGGTGGATCTAGAAGAAGGATGGGAAGAAAGGGCAAACAGTACGGGCATTAGTATGGTACCACGGCTAGCTGAAGGGCCATCGGGCTTCCCAGCGACATACATATTCAACCGGGCGCTCGGGGCGCACCAGATTCACGCCACGTTCTTCGGGATCGATGGGAAGGCTAGCTCCAAGAGGGATAGGTTAGGGACATGCCGTGCGCTTGCATACCATTTGCGGCAGATCCTACGTACGCCGGCGCACACATAGGTCAATGTTACGCGAACGCACATTAGCATTATCCGTACTGGGCACTACCGCAAGGATGGAGGCTCCCGATGGGCTCGCACCTATTCCCCTCGGTCACGATCACCGAGGCCCGATTTGATGCTCCCGATGCAGATGAAATATCCCCTCCCGGGGGGAATTTATTCACCGATTGAACTGCATCTATAATGTGCGTTCGCTGTATACTTGATTGTATTTTGAGCAGCCGCTTTGTTCGGGAGCGGGTTTGGAATGGGGTGGAATGGGGTGGGCTGATCGTTTTATTTATAAAATAAAATAAAGAACGGTCGCGATCGATGCTGAACGGTCGTTCTATTCTGTTCCGTTCGGTTTTGGCGTGGAAACACAACGACACGGCCGATGATCGGCCATACTCTAGTGGCCGAGGTCCTGGATGCCTGGTGGACAAACTAGGAAATAAAATCATTTCCAGTGCGGATTACTCTTCCTTTGGATGAGTTTGACAATGTGCGCCGGAAAGTATGCAATACAAAAGGCAGATTAGTTTCGATTTAAAGTGCTTTCGGTAATTCATTTATATTAGATGGCTTATCCTGATTGGATCACACTAAAAAGGAACTTCGTAGAGGTAACATCACGTTCAGGTAGCTTAATTTAATCATGTTAGGGTACCGATATAATCATATTGCATATTTTGTTATAAGTTTATAGCACTTTTAGTACTGGTCAAGTGTTTTTTTTATTGTGTGTAAAATTGTCTACTTAATAAGAAATATTTCGCCTAAAAGTACGCAATACAAAGAGAAGATTAGTTTAGTTGTGAAATGCTTTTGGTAATTCTTTTATATTAGATCACTTATCCTGATCGGTGTGTTTTAAACTAGCACAGATCACAGTAAAAAGGAAGTTCAAGTTTCATCAGGGCATCATCAAGTTTGGGTTACTTGTTTTAACCATGTTAGGGTGCCGATCGCGTATTTTTTAAATTGGTTTATAGCAGTTTTCGTACTGGTAAGACTTAATAAGAAACATTTCGCCTAAAAGTATGCAGTGGCCTTTTCCTATATGTTTCATAAACGCTTAGTAAATTCTTATTTTCTTTTTCATTCCTTCCCTATCGGAGTGATATTCCCTTCCGCTTCCTGGCTAGCGAGCATAAGTAACACCCAACACGCGCCCATAAACGCATCGTCCGGCTGCTTATGTGACCGTTTGCCAACGAACCTCCAACGATCACCCTCGCCGCGCGCGCGCACACGCTCGGTTCCATTACAATTGCAAATATTTCAATTTAAAATCCATCGATCAACGCGATACACGGACCAGTTGGGCCCGACCGTGCTCGCCGGCCCTCCGCACGAATTCGAGCACCATAAACGGCCAAAACCGGGGCATGATAGTGTGGGGTGGGGGAGGGGGAGGGAGGGAACCGGCGGCAAACGAGGCACGGGTTCGTTGAACCGTCCGTGTGCTCGTCGCCGTTTTTGTTTTGCTCGCCGTTCGCGCGTCCCGTCTCGGGGTATGCGGGGTATGAAGGGTTCGGTAAAACCGGCACGTCAAAAACACGTAAAAGCATTCTTCTGCCCGCTTCGTGGCCGTGCGAAATGCTGCCAATGGACCAGGGACGAGCTGCGTGATCTCGTTCGCCGGACGAAAGCACCCGGGAGCATAAGGTCGAAGCAGGCGAAGGAACGTTTCCTGCAGAAGCAGCAGCAGCAGCCAGCAATCGAGGCACACCAAGAAGACAACAACATCTCGTGTAACTGTAACGTCCGAACTCGCCGGAAAGGTGGGCCACCGAGCCACCGAAGCTGCAATCCGGGCCACAAGCAGCATAATCATTTCGTTCGTTCTGTATTAGTGTATTATTTTGTGTGTTTGCTTTCTTCTTTGGTGAGAAAACGCGTACGAGAAGGTTATGCAATCCGTGGTTTCTGCACCGGTTTTTTAACATTTAAAATTGAGTTTGAAACATTTCTCTTGCAAACATTTACTTTTTATCGACTCTTTTTCTCACCGACAAAATAAAAAAAATGATAAAAAATAGTTTATCGCAAAAAAATGGAAAAAATAAACGCTTATGTTTCACTTTTTTTTCTTAAACTAGCTTTAAAAATAACTTTCTTTTCTCTATTCTCAAGGCAATGGTTATTACACTTTGCTGAACAACTATATTTTGGTTAGAATCAAATATTAATTGGCAATAAATCCACTGGAATCAAATAGGAAAAATCCTTTCATATTATATATCTGTATTCAAAGTTGTGTGTTTGTCGCTGTCAAACGAGATTTGAACCCACTACGTAACGAGCAATAGGCAATACGTTTACTGATTGAGCCATGGAGCATGTCGATAACAAAGGTCGTTAGAAGTAATTCATGTGAATTCAAAATTAAGAGATGTTTTACTCAAAAAAAATATTTTAATTAATGAAAATAAATTAATATTTTTATTGAATTATACATACAAAACTAACGAATTTTGAACATATAATTCTTAAAATAGCTTCACATGCAAAAAACACACGTAAGCTTTTCATCCATTTAATCCAGCCTAAGAAACGGAATGACCTCCAGTCAAAAACCAGGCAAAAAAGGAAACGCTATCGCTCGCAGGGAATAGTACTTATTAATAAACTCATAAATGTATAACGGTACTCAACGGGTGCTCCTAAATGTAACAATACGCACCGCGCAAGAACCTCGGGAAGGGTGTAGTAAGCGAGCCGAAACGAAAACAAGAAGACAAAAAAAATCGATGCCCGGGGCGAAGAAACGACACGATATTTGCCAGCTTCGTCATGCAAAAAAAAGACGATCTAAAAAGCGGGAACATCTTGGGGAGGACCTATAGAAGATACTCATCATCAAACCATCCGTCCGGGCATTTTCTGTGGCGTGTGCAACGTACGACTCGCAAGTCACACGTCGTGCGCCTCCTACGTTCGTCGTCAAACGTGGCGTGGCGAAGCGTTTGAGAATGAGGTTAGAGATACACGGATCGAGATGAACAACAACAGCTCTAAGCATGCTTAGATGGTTGGCATGGGCAAAAAAAAAAGGGAAGATGTAAAAGTGTACACATGTTCACTCAATCACAACTGGGAATGGAGTCCGTTCCGTCCAAAGGTGGCAGCCTCGGGCTAGTGTTTAAATCGGCCAGAAAAAAAATGCCCGATCACTTCGTGGATACGATTGAGGAAGGACTAGGATCGTCATTAGGGTGGTTTTTTTTGTGTGTGCTAGCTAGTTGTAGCAGCCAGGCTTATCACTCAATTCCCAATCAATTCCCCTGTCACAATCACTCATCCCCACACCTGTCTCTGTGCCCTAACCTTACAATAGGACGTACCTCTTCCACGCGCGGAAGGGGAAATAGAAAATAGCATTTAAACAAGGCATTGCAAAAACAAAACAGACAGACACACACACGCACGCACCGAAAGAAAAAGCTCAAAAGGTCAGTCACACTGCTCTCCTCCCTAGCTCTTCCTCTTGTTATTGGCGTAGTTTTTTCGGTTCAAAAAAAAAAAAAAAAGACGCAAGCTTTTAACGCTGGGCAAGGGAACCCGTTCCACCCGAATGATGGGTCTGGCCGCTCGCCGTAGGCAATCACCAACCAACCAGACCCGGCCCCAGTTCCCGTTAAGGCGTGCGAGAATCTAACGATCGCATCGATCAGTCGCCCGGGAGCTCGAGTGGGCTAGTGTGCGCGATATCATCGTGATCCAATCAGCACAAGTCATAATTAATGAGCTATGCTCATGTAGCGAATTCTGACAGCGGAGAGCAGGCAGCTTCTCCTCCGCCGCTCCCTTTATCAAACGCCCGAACCGAGCCGAGTTCGCGGCTCATCCTCGGCTAGATCTTCCGTCCGTTTTATCGGGTTCGTCGCTTTGCGTTGCTATTTTTCGTTTCGGCCGTGTCTTTCGCGCACCTTTCCGCTCCTTCGTCCGTCACTTGTTAATGCTTCGAAAATAAAGGAAAAAACGGCACGAGCACGATCGTTAAAGCATGGCCTGTTGGGAGCTCACCCATTCGGCATGAGCCGTTTTGGGCAACCCAGATTATCTAATGGGTCGCGAGGAATTTAACGAAAATAAAAGAAAACAAATAAGCATACGCTGGGAATGGCACGGGAAAAGGGGAAAGGGGAAATACGCGAGGAACGCGGAACCAGCTGGGCACGCGCGTAAGAAAAAGCGTCTTACAAACGCAAAAAAAAACGGGACGTGGGGGTGGAATGAACGGTTTCCTTTCTTTTTTTGTTTCGCTCAGCGACCGGTGACCGCTAAATTTCGTATGCACGGCGATGCTGCACGTGAATTAGCATCAGCCCATGCACTGAGTGGTTGGCGATGAAATTTGCCCAAAAATTCGTCTATTTCGGCCAGGTTCGGGGCAGCCTTTCGCCGCACTTGGTAGTCATTTTATGCAACTCTTCTGCTGGAGGAGGTTTACGGAGGTGTAAGAGCGTGCGACAAGGAGGGCTTTCCTGTGCCTTCCGTGAATTGGTTATGTGCATACATTGACGCGCCTCTACCGACCCACCCGCCGGACCGAAATCGCGGTCGAGTTCGATGCCGAAATTCTTCGCAGTTTGAGAGCACCGAATCGGCATTTATGCATTCGATGGTCTCGGTGCGGTGAAGTTCAAGAGTTCGGGCGATTGATTTGTTGTTGTTATTGCGTCTTGTCCTTACGCGGACGTGACCGAGTCACCGGTCGCCACGGCGAGTGGCCGAGAGGAGCGGTGGGTTCAGATTTAAAGTTCAACAATTTAATCATGAGCCGATAGGGGCGGCAGAGGTGGATTGAGTAATGGGATTCTAGGGGCATTATTTTTCACATCCGGTCAGTTTGGTATGTCTTTCAACTCATTTTCATAAATTCATGAGAAATATTTCGCGAATTGTGTTATTTTTTATATGAAAAATTACAAACTGAAAGTATAATAATTCGTATTTAAATTGATCTTTCAAATCTGATCAAAATCTGATCAAAAAAATGCTAACAAAATTATTACGAATCGCTAATCACATCTTGCACATGGACAGGCAGTATCAGTGGTTCAATCAATTTCAAACAATCAAGAAAATATTTTTTTCCCTTTTAAATTAGATTTTGATTAGACTTTCATAAGACTACACTTTGGAAAATAATACATGCAAAGGACGGACGGTATCATGCAAAGGAATTTGTATCAATTCTTTTAAATTAATAATCTTTTAAATTAAACTGGCTATCAACAATAGACAAACGAGACTATATTTCAGTTTTTTTGAGATCATATTTAAGTACATTGAGACATTTTAAGATGAATTCAAAAATGAATTCATCTTGAATGATGAATAGATGAATAGATTCCTATTTACCATAAAATATTCCTATAAAATTTGTTTTTAAACTTGCAGTTACTTTCGAGAATCCGATACAACATTTTAGGCAATGGTAAAGCATAGGAAATGGATAAAAAATTTAGGGAAAATGTAGCTGGTTACGGAAAAAATAATATAAACTATTGAAACCTCCTAACGAGGAGTGACTGACCACCTAACGGGGTATAAAATGAATCTAAGCAACTTGGTTGTCATGGCCAACGAGATCTTACAGAAAGAATAACAACCTCGTTTAAAGCCATCACAAGAGGAAGGAATTCTAAAATTTTGAATATAAAAAAAGTAACTAAAATGTGTTTCAGTAAAATTGTTCTGGAATGATGCGCTATGGTTAATTATTAAGGGTTCAAAAGATTTTAAAGCTTTACGTGAGCGAAGGTGATGTACTAATGGTGCTGAAGCACCTTCTTTGTACGATCACTGTAGGAGAGATGTGAGTTTTTAAGATTTCTTTTTGTATGTTCCGCTTTCTTCCAGAATCTTTACTCGCGAACAACCTATTTTGGGTTGATTGAAGCATATTTCTCCCCCTCTCTCTCTCTCTCTCTCGCTCTTATTCTAGTCTCGCCAATTACCCTCGCCGATCTTACCTGTTCGTATACCTCCAGCGCAAGATCGCTGAACTCCCGCACCGTCATAACTCGAGGAGGACACTTTCGTTCTATCCGCCACGGTGTGCGCCGTTGAGGAGATCAGCACACAGTTCCCGGAACCGATAGCCGACATCAACCCACCGCCACCGCCATTCGCGAGCTGCCTCGAGCCGGACAGCGATAGGCCCAACCCGGCGGTCCGGTTCGCGTTGGCCAGCGGGCTGGGTGGCGTATCGCGGGCGGCCGACTCGCTCGACTCGTGGTCGCTGAAGCCGCTCTGCGTGTTCGAGTCTTCCGGTGTGTCGAAAAAGTGTAAATTAAACTCCGACCCAGTGTCGAAGCTCACCTCCGCCAGGTCCTCATCGATCTTGGCCAGGCTCGGGCTGAGCCCGGTCGTACCGGACGGATCGAGCGAATAGATATCCATGGTCGGGGGCCGGGGGAACCACCCTCTAACACATCATCCAACGCGGCCCGGGACGGGACACTGGACCGCCGATGATGGCACACGAGAAGCTAAACACGTAACTTGTAAACTTCGGGCACTGGGTAACATGGCACTTGGGTTGGACGCGGCTAAACAAATCGAACCGTGTAGTCGGCTTGGACGTCGCCGAACCGCCGCACATCACATGGACAGACACAACGACGTGGCACACGCGAGACGGTGGTAAGGGGTACCAAAGCTTGAACCCGAAACTCGCCAACACACACGCGCGCGCGCGCGCACGAGAAGCACGACCGCAAAAGCCCGAACGTCCAGAACGTCGATCGTTCGTTACGCTGCAGCGTCGTCTTCGTCGACGTGGTCCATTCTGGCCAGAATCTTAACGCGTACTGGCTGGGTGTGCGAGCACGTTTCCAGAACGTCGTCTACCAAACCGTTCGGGCCCGGCCCGGTGCGTAGTCGAGAGAGCTTTTTTTAGAACGAAAGCGCCCGGTGGGATCGGATCGGATTGGGTCGGATTCGGGTTCGGGTGTTTCGGGGCGACGGTCGGTTTTGCTGTCGGGAGCGACCGATCGCAACGGGAATGCATGTCAGCATCCTCCGGGAAAGAAAGTACCTCTCCGCCTTCCCAGGGGACGGGTGAGCGCGATGATCGCGTATGCAAAATTTGTGAAACCCGAGTGTGGAATGGAGAAGAGAGAATGAGAAGTTTGCGTATCTTTCAAGGTGTAGCCGTTGTCTTTTAACCGTTTGACAATTGGCGTGATGTTTGGTGTGCTCAGCAAATGCCACTCGCTAATTTGATATAATTTGAAAGAGCTTTTGTTGGGACAAGTTCGTTTTGTTTTGGTGCCACCTATGCTGAGACAAGAGAGCTTGGTAAGGCACGAAAGACATATTAGTAAATGAAGAACGTTGTTGTGCAAAAAAGAGCATGTTTTAAAGAACATTAGATCAACAATAATACAATAAACTTCAAAGAGTAGTACGCCCGGAATATCTAGAACAAAATCTCCCAACACTTTTCTAATTGATTGTACGGTTAAATGGAGGATAACTGAAGTCTCAATCAAAGCCTCTGAGCGTCTGATTAAGAATCGATATAGATCAGCTGATGTTATTGCCATTGTGCCTAGAACATTCAGGCCAAATTACTAATATGATGTCTAGAGCATCCGATTTTGAGCATTAGAGATGTTCTTAAATAATTTCCGACTCGCACCTTAACTTATGCTTCTATCTAGCTTAACAGGGTGTCCAGAATGTCTAGACTTCATTTTTGCAACACTTTTCTAATTTATTATACGGGGAACTGGGGGATAACTGAAGTCTTAATGAAATATTCTAAGCCTCTGAGTGAGAATTCACTATTTCCATTGTGCCTATAAAAAATATACCAACACAGTAATGTGATGTCTAGTACATCCGATATTGAAAGCATTAGAGATATTTCAAAACAGTTTCCGACTCGCAACCTTTCTTATCCTTATATCTAGGTCTACCGGGTGTCCAGAATGTCTAGACTTCATTCTTCCAACACTTTTCAGCTTAATAATTTGGTGTGTAAGGGATTCCAATTTAATAGTTTAGACCACATTGTGAGACATTCCTAAACACTTTCCGGCAAAACGTAGTAAGACATGGAACATCCCAACTTCCCAAGACTTATCTCCATCATCGCATCCAGCCTACCAAGAATGAGCTGAGGCTCCTGATCAAATCAAAAGCCAACATACTTTACCCATCATCCCCATCATGATACATCGCTTTCTGCACGGGCCCGCGGGTAATAAGTAGATCAGTTACGCCACTCGATCACACCTGCGCCCGGGGTTTTGCAGAGATCTCCCGCTCTCCCCACCAAACGTTGCGTCTTCTTCTGCTCTCTCGCTCGCTTTCTTTCCCGTTCTTCAAGTTCAATGTTGCACCGGACCGGACCGAACTCCACCCCGAAGGCACATAAATCGCCAAAGAACGCCGGAACGGGCTGGCCATTGCGAACAAGCGCACGTTCGGTGCACGCGAATGACCGCTGTGAGCTCAGCTGTGAGAGGGCGCACAACTCCCTCTCCCCACCCCTTTTCACGGTCATCGAACGCTTTGCCGGGACGGGATAAGCGGGGTGGGCAATCGCTTTTGAATCGCTTCCGAGAATCGAATGCATTCGAATGAATGCATCGGTTGGTGTTTTTTTTTGTTTGTTTGTACCAGCTCCGCAGCATCGTTAAATAAGTCGAATAAGTGTATCAGCTTCAGGTGGGGAGCATAAAACGAATCTTTACGCTTGGCGATAAAAAAAAAACCGCATTCGCTTGCGTGCCGGATGCGGAGGGCGCGTGCTGGCTGGATGCTTGGTGTTGGTGAGAAGAGACCCACGGCACACGGCGATACACAGAAGCGGAATGACGATGATGACAAAACCCACCGACAAACGCACCGTGCGCTGGGAGACAACACAGAGAGAAAGAGAGAGAGAGAGATGGGGAGATATAAAGCAAAGGGGTGGACGCGGCGAGGAAACAAACAGCATAAACGGCGATGCTTATAAATGGGTACACAAACAAACAAAACACACATTGGCAGCGGGCAGGCAACAACGCCGAGAAGGGGGGGGGGGGGGGAAAACATCACAAAACACAACATAACGTATTCCACTGCGCGGCGGGAAGCTGTGGAGTTTTGTGCAGGAGGAGGAGCACATAGAACGACGACTTTGACTTCGACGGCGAGAGAAAGGAGCCAAACGGAGTGCAGAAGTGAGATAAAAAGCAGCGCGAAGATCCCACCGGGGTTCGGGTCACTGACCATGCGGACACGGTGTACCCGGGTGGAGATGTGATTCGATTTTTCACCAACGCTCGCTCGGTTCGCTTTCCCGACGCCTTCCCAGCGCTGCATCGACCCAGCGGTTCTAGGCAAGAGCTGCATAACACCGGCACACCGTTTGCAACGCGACGCACAAGGCTGCAGTGGAGCCGCGCCGAACGGAGCGATCATGTAAGCGTTTATAGTGCTGTAAAATCGCCGATCGCGGAAAGCTGTTCCCCCTTTATTGGACCGGATAATCCCGGGTGGATGACAAAACCCCGGCATCTCATTTAGCATACGCTTGAGACCTTCCGAAAGACGTCACAAATCAACCATCCTGCCGGGAGGGACAGTTCTGCGCGTCTTCGTGCAGCCCGATTCAGCGAAGAAACAAAACCATCGCCGGGGTCCGAGGTGAAGAATAAATCCTAACCTTTGATGCTTTTACCATTGTAAAAGCCTTCATCGCATCATCCGAGCGATGGGCTGGGTGTAAACGGCCCGTTAACGAATTCAAGCTGGCGAGCACCGCAATTGTGTCCGGTTAATGCGTCCTTTAACCCTATTTTCTTCCGATACGTGATTGGAATGGGTACGTACATTGTCGTGGGGACGATTGCCCGTCAAATATGTGATGTTTATGCAAGCAATACACTAATTAAAAAACGTGTATATTGTACGTGCTGCCCACAACTGTTCATCTGGAATGAATGGTTTTGAAGAGCTGACGAGCTTGAAATGTTAAACGTCTTGTTTGCACCTTTACCACACAAGAGCTAAGAAATTACATGGATGGACATAGAGAGGCTTAATGTCGTCAAATGCTTTGATCCTCACATCTACTAATGATCATGCGCTGAAATTTACTCCTATAGCTGATCAAGAAATGGACATTAACATGGCCACAAGAAAAGGATACGATGGTGAATTCGATGTGTCAATTACCGTGAAGACGTTTGCCCTTTTGCTCGTTTGTTAAGACTTGTACTAATGTTGTTACTAATACATTATTCAGCGAATGAGAGAGTTTTTGGATCGTTTAACAAGTACAATTCAATTTAGTGGAATTGATTGAACGGTGTTTTAAAAAGTTATAACGTTGAGATTTTTTAGGTAACATAAATAAGGTATTAAAAAAATTAATAAAAATTAGAGTTATCTAGCTTCTCTAGACACTAACTATGAAATAGATTTCAATGAATTAGCTGTGGAGATGAAAATTCTATTGAAAACCTTTAAGAATTTTACTCACAAATCTCGATCTAGAAGGACCAGAATGGACCTCAAAAAAGGCGAGAAATGTCTAAATGTCAAATGTCACGAAGACGTTTCTACTAACATAGGTAAATATTCGCTGATAAATGCCAACTAGATGTCTCCAAAAATGTCCCAACAGAGTGTTGAAAATAAGTTGAAGAATTAGTAATCTTTTAGAGTGGAAGTGCTAAATGAGGGAAAACTGGTGCTGATTGGACCTAGTTGACGTTTAGTCAGACGTTTAGCCATCCACTAGACGACACCAGTGTGCAACCTCTGTCGCGTACCTGGCGGTCACGCACCTCCGCCCGGTCGGCAGACAGATAACCCATGCGCATATGAAATTCGTGCAAAACTCGTGGGAAAATCGACCGCCGGCCGTTGACCCCGCGGAACGCACGCAGAACGCGTCCCCATGCGTAAGTACATGCGCACGCGTGTAAGGTTTGGAGGCGATCGGCTGCGGAAACAAAAACAAAACACAAAAAATACGGCCCAACTAAAAGGGTGGACTACAATCGATCGGGGTGGACGGGGTGGTTGGTTGGCCGTTTAGGAAGGTGGTAGTAACGATCACCACCACCACCACCACCACCACCACCACCACCACCACCATGATCATCATCGCCGTCGCCGTTGTTTGGTTGTACCCTCCCCTCCCCCTCAGCTCGATCGTTCTGGCCGATCGCCGTGTGCCCCGTGCGTAATGAGGCTTAACGCGCTCGCGCCGGTACGGAAGAGGTGAATGAACTTTAGCTCAGGAAGGGAGAGGAAGAGAGAGAAAGAGAGGGGAGCAAGGAAGCGGTGCCCATCGTCGTCTCGTCGTCTCGAGCCCTCGGAGTCGCCTTGGTCGCCCCGTCATCGTCCCGTGCCTTTTGGTGCTTTCTTTCTGCTTTCTGCCGCGTCCGTCTTCCGTGTTCCAAACCGTTTTGTTGTGGTTTCGTTTCGTTCTCCCGTTCCTTATTATTTTTGGAGCGATTCTTCGCGACCGAGAGTAGCACGGACGGACGGGTTTTTCGCATTCGCTTTTCGGGTTGTGGTGCGTTTTGTACCAATCGGATGTTTTTTTTTTTTGTTTTTTCTCCCATTGCCCTCCAACGTTTAATCGCGGCTTGGCACCTTTCTCCACACGCGTCGCGAGATTCGGTGTGTGTGCGCGATTTTTTTTTTCTCTCTTCTCCGCTTTGCTTCGGTCGTTCCCGGTGCAAACGGTGCGCCCGGTGGGAGGACAATTAAAAGTTTAAGAACGAGACGATGGAGAAAAAAAAAACGCCTCCCGCCCCGATGTTTAACATCTTGATAACGCGCGTTTTGATCGCGCCAGAAAGTCGAATCTCGATCGGGGAAGAGAAGAGCCGCTTTGGCGCACTAGTGGGTCGGGCCCCTCATTGTTTGGGGTGGATCATTTGATGAGCTTTCAAGAATTCGTATGTGTGTGTGTGTGTGTGTGCGTGTGCCGGAGTGTAGGAAGTGTAACGAAACACGAACACAAAACGAAACCCTGATAAAGAACACAAAACGCTGATGGGGGAAACGATCACATTCCGAGTGGCGCAATTATACGACGTGCCTATGTTTATGCTCGGTTAATTTTCCACATTTACATAATTGAATGTTACGTAATGGGACGCGGGGAGTTGAATCATGATTACAGCAGCCTAGAGCCGCTAAGTGAAATGGTTCTGAGAAGTTGAAATTAATTAACTTCAACGACTCCCGGTAACAGTTGTAAGTGTCACCTTGTGGCTTTTCAGTGGAGCATCTTGCATCGGCTTTTATTTGGAACCATCTGATCCAGTTTTAATCCACTACAGTGAACGATAAAGAATTGCAGATGCAATTGCTTTAGAAGTAAAATGTTTGCCACCTTTTAATACTTTACAAGTAAAAACCTAACTTAATAGAAGTTGCAGGTTTTCAGGATTGTTTTTGAGAATATCACCACTAGATACCCTTAAGAAACTAAACAAAAGCGTAACATAAGGAAAGAGGACAACAGTAAAGCAGAAGAAAGTCAAGGTAGAAACGAGGAAGAATAGACATATCTAGAGATGTGATTGGCAAGAGACGGGAAATGTCTACATATTGGAATATCAATAAATAGGACGTCCAAGTTGCTGAAATTAAGTTCAAATACAAAAAGACACATTCATCAACAAAGATACGCTGAGATATTTTTCGACAAGACACGATATCTGGGATTCTTAGGTAAAATGCTTATTATTATGTCAATAAAAAGATGTACACTATTTAGTCTTATTTAGACTTGGATTAAACCATAAACTTGAAATTCATGCATTTCATGTCTAATACATGTTTAATGATACAGAAAAGACTTCTTCACAAGACGTCCAATTATTGTCTTTAAGAAAAAATAGCTCTCATAAAGTAATTTAAAAAAAAATAAAAAGAAAACCGACTCTGAAAAATTGGGTAGATCATTAGGAATTTTAGGCCAAGCTACAGACATGACTGATTCAAAAAACAATTTAGACTCAAACTAAAAAAATATGTTATCTCTCTGGTAAAAGGAATAGCTTCCAATGAACTTATCCATACGGAATAGAAGACATTGTCCATTTATTGATTAGCTTTGTTTTTAATTATAAATTATACTTAAACTCAAAATAAATATGCTCCACACAAGGATTATTGATTCTATAATTTCATTTTCTACCCAAGTAATATTTTGATACAATTTTTTATAACAGGTCCATTTAAGGACCCTGTTCCAAGACATTAAAAAATGGGGTAAGTTTACAAAAATCACAGATTTTAACGGGGTGTAATTAAACCCTCCCACCACACTTTCCTCCCTTCAAAGGTAACCTTTCCACACATCGTAACATTAACTTACCTTCGTTTTTGAGATCATCCAGGCTGGAGATGGACGATTCGGTCGCGGTGTGGATGTAACCCGGCGATGAAACCGCATCGTCCGCCGATCCGACGCTGCACGTCGACGACACCTCCCCGATGCCGCTGCCCGGCCCACCTTGCCCCGCATGCCCATCCGGGCTGGCCGCGGTGAGGAGCCGCACGGGGGTCGTGGTGGTCGAGGACGCGATTGCCGAGCTACAGCACACCCAAGCAAGGGAAAAAAGGTGGAGCGGAGAGGGTAAAAGGAACACAAAACAGGAGATTGAAATTAGTGCCCGCGTACGGAGCAAATGCAATAAGAAAAACCCGGGCGCTAAATGTCATCTTCACGGTGTGGCTGTGTGATCCTTTTATTCCATCGCGTATCGCAGTAACCACAGCCGTGTGTTCGGTGGCTCATTCTTCTCTCACTCACTCGCTCACTCGCTCACTCTCTTTCACTCTCACTCATACGCCCGCTCACTCGCACATCCCAGTCGCAACAGAAACAAAGAAATCGTTGACCCATTTTCAGCTGATCAAACCAGTGCAGAACGGGAAATGACTTTTAGCTCGGGAAAACGGGGTCAGCGCCGGTTAAGAATGTGTGCAGAAAACGGTGAACCGTGCCCGAAAGGTGCCAGCAGTACCTTTCGGAGCTGTTGGAGTTGGTGGAGAACAGCGAGCACTCCATCAGGCTCCTGCTCTGACCGCTGGTTCCGGTGTTGTCTTCGCGTTCCAAGGGTTCGTTTCGGCTGGTTTAGCTTACATTTCGGATCTTCCGGGGTGCTTCGGCGTTCGAAGTTCTTTTGCTGGACGTTTGTTTTCACATCAACACAAAACCGACCGCACTACAACGCACTAGCACGAATATGGAATTGCTTATTCCACAGGCCAAACACTGCCAAGCGAGCGACACCACTACACTGCCTGAAGAACTCCACCACAAGCGCCTCAGGCCAGGACGACCCAAACACTTGACATCCTTTTTCGCTTGCTCACGCGTGCACACGCCAACAACGAACCGACCCTTCCCAATCCGGGAGAGTGGCCAACGTTCTCAGGACCTGTGTTTGCCGGTGCAAAGTGCAGCGCCTGTTAATGCATCGCCACCACTGACGGAGGCGGCGGCGGCGGATGCATGGCAATGCGGAGATGTCCAAAGGAAGACTGGTGAGAAGATTTTTCGCCGGCCTACTGCTACCGCTCGATGCTTCTGCTGCTCACGCACTGGCAAAACGCCCAACTCGGTATGAATCAGAGGTATGTGCAGGTTTTCCGGGTTCTTCCCGTGACATCCCGATATCCTCGCGGGACCACCAATCGTTCTCGCGAAAAGTCCTCCCGAAGAGCGACACTTAGAGAGGGAGAGAGCGAGCGTGAGAAATGAGTTTGCACCGGCGTAAACATTCGGCAAGCAGGAAGTGCACAGCGAAATGTTACTGCAGGTCATGGACACACTGCCTTACTTACACATACACACGTGCGCACACCATGCAAGCAAACGTTCGTCCTTAGAACCGAACGAGAGAAATGGGCATGAGCGCATGAGTGCAAGAGAAAGACGAATGCAATGTAAATTTGCTGTAAAACGAACCAAAAGACGCGTTTGGTTTGGCGAAATATATAAATAGTTAAATTAACATTATTATTACAGTTTGCATAGGTAAAGTATCAATTACATGATGCGTTGAAAGTGAAAATATTTTCTTAACAATTAAATCAATGCCACAACATGTTTTTAATGTTGTTTAAAAATTTCGTATGGGAGGTAACGCCATCTATTGGCCGGTACCATAACTACATATGAAAATTGTTCGCTCTTCGCCAATATTCTTGTAAATCTATTCGAAATTAATGTAGCAAAACAACAATTTTAAATCACTTAAAATGGTATTTATAGATTACCAACAAAAGAATACCAACAAAAAATCCATGGTTAATATTTTAATTTATTACTCGTGTATAAAATACATCAATTAATTCTAAATAACTACAACACAGTTCCGTTAAGTGTGTTTTGCTGTTGTTAAGTGAGTGAGAGTTACATCGCGTCGACAAAATAACGAGCCCGGAAACGTTTTCGGAACAATCGCGTTGAAAAAAGAATAAAACAATCGAACAAATAGAACACCATCGTGATGATTTGAAATTGCTTTCGCAACCCGTGTTTGTGCTGCGTGTTAACGCTCGGATTAGAGTGTTCGGCGTAATACTATTCGTCCGCTCATACTGCTCGTTTCTACTGTTCTAGAAGGCACCATGCACAAGGTAATGACACAACATTGAAAACGATACACGGAAGGGTTAAAAAATGAAAAGGGTTTTAGCTTAATTTGGGCCACAAGTTTGGAAAGGGAGGGGGGGGGGGGGAAGAAATTTTTGATCAGTAAAGGAGGGAAATAAATAATTGTAGAGATTAGCTTGACGCTTTTCCCGTCTGTTTCACGTTAAAAGGCACATCGTATAGCAAAAGGCACTTCGTAGCTGCCGCCAACCAGAAATTAGCGTTTCATTTTGTCGAGAATCGGTATGATCATATCGAACGTGGGACGCTTGCCGGGATCCTCGTTCATGCAGATCTTGATCAGCTTCGACAGGTGGGGCGAAGTACCCGGCGGGATCGTCACCCGCAGGCCCTCGGTCGCAATGCGCATTCCCGCCTCCATCGGCGTCAGGTCGGCGAACGGGATTTCACGCGTCGCCAGCTCCCAGATGCAGATCGCGAAGCTCCACATATCGCTCGCCTCCCAGTTGCGCTCGCTGCGCTTCTTCTGCAGCATCTCCGGGCTCATCCAGGCGGGCTGGTACACGCGGCCCCGCTCCTGGAACGAAAACTTCGCGTCCGCCATGTTGATGCGTGCCGTCAGGTCATCGTCAATCTGCGGGAAAAGGTTAGTTTTAAAAACTACTTTTTTAAACTATTTAAACCGAACGTACCATTACGTGGAAGCTGTTCAGATGGTACTCCGGGATGATTCGTTCGAGTGAGTGCAGATACGCCATGCCACGCGCAATGTCCAGCGCAAATCGGACGGCCTGAGCCGTATCTACCACAATGCCCGCCGTACCGTGCAGCAGATCGTACAGCGAACCGCGCGGCATATACTGACTGATGACGATCAGATTCGACGGTTCGTTACAGGCACCCAGCACGGGTAAAATGTTCGGATGGGAGAAAATGCGCAGCTTGGGGAACTCTTCGTTGAAGTCGCGCGCCACCCGGGCCGTGCACTCGCGAATGGCAAGTATTTTTGCGATAATTTCGTTGTTCTGCCAGCGGCCACGCCAGGTTTCACCGCCGGGCGTTATCGCTACCTTGTTGTGCAGCGTCAGCTCCTGGATGTTGATGCCCTTGAAGCGGGACAGCGTGGCATCACGCGAACGCGTCTTCATGCCCGACCAGCCCTGATCCTTGAAGCTGATCTTCTTCAGCTCCTGTCCGCTTTCCACCGCAAGACTTTGCAAACTGAGCGAAACGCAGGAAAAGGGTGGCCGTTATAGAGCGATCAATTTCACTTAAAACTATGCAAAAACTGCTCACCGTGTCGCTAGAAGCGCTTTTGCCTTGTCCAGCGGAGTATCACCGTCTTTGTTGGCCAAGGATATTAGCGCACCACTGTTCACCAACTCTTCAGCAATCGCCTGATAGCCCCAGAAGCAGGCGTAATGCAACGGAGTGTTTCCATGTTCGTTTGCTGCATTCACGTCCGATCGGTGACGGATAAGCTAAGCAAGATCAATCATCTCATTATTGATATATTCTGCTTCTCTTTAACACCAAATCACACCTACCATCTGCACAATATCCAAATGGCCGTGGGCGGAGGCCAAATGGAGCGGTATGTCGTCACCCATGTTCGTCGCATTGACCCGTGCGCCGCGGTGCAGCAGCATCTCTACCAGCTTTGTGTGTCCCTCCTTGGCACACCAGTGCAGTGGGCTGAAGCCATGATCATCACTAAATAAAACGATATAAAATAGAAAATTTACAATCAAACGACTTCTACCTTCGCGATGAACATAAACAAACCCGCCGCGGGGTTTACAACTTGTAGCGTAAATTCATTTCATTCATAACCGACGATGAACTTCTAACCCACACCCATGATCAAATGAACACAACATGATTCATTTTTGTAAACACAACATGACGTCATTCTTTCAACATCCCAAAGTGGGTGTATTTTTCTGTATACTAATTAATTATGCTTAAAAAAGTTCTGTTGACCCTCTCCACCATTAACATCAACGCCTTCTAGCATTTTGTGGCTGCTTTTCACCTGTTGCAATTTTCTTCCATTTATGGTGCTCGAATTGACAGCTGTGTGCTCACTCCCGGAGGAAGCAGCGAAAAGAGAACACTTACCCCAGATTCATATCATGCTCGGTATCGTCCAACCATAGCCGAACCTGGATCGAGTTTCCCTCACGGCACCAGTGGAAAATGTCCTCCATTGTGCGAGTTTTCTACGTGCGTCAACGATAGCAGCAAATCTAGTGAAAAACCCACTCCCACACACCTTCTGTGCAATTGCTTACGGTGTTGGAAGCGTAAGGGTGGTTTTTAGCACTTTTCACGAGTTGGCACACGCAGGAAACAGCTTAAGACACAACTTTTTCAGTTCCGGAAGCGCTTGATGCTAGTTTTGTTCCGTTTCTTCTTGGTTATTGGCACATTTTTGGTGATTTTAGGCTCACTTGCAGGATGAGGTGTGTTGTTTATTTGATGTTTTTTATGCGAATGAACACACATTGTGGTACGGATATGACAATGACAGTTTGTTATCGTAAAAGTCGAGACATTTTTATTTTATGTGATAACTATTTTAAAAATGCATACAAGAACTTTTACAAATGCGTATCAATCGTTTTAAAGTTTAAAACAATGGAAAACAAATCATTCTTTGAATCCTTGAACTCAGTAGTTGTAAACGCAGTGAGCATGAAAACATTTTGCAATTTTATGGGTACAATTTATAGATAAATAAATAGTTTGGATAAGTATGTGAGTTTGGAATCGTAATTTTAACATTTCTTTAAACATATGCATTATTTATTGTATCACGGAGGATTTCATGGAGGTTTAACAGCAATTAATTTGAGAAAACACAGCAGCCCGGTTCAAGTTTGGTCGTTTGACAGCCGCGCATCGACGTCGTCGCATATATGACGTCATCGTTATTTGTAAACAATGTTTTGTCTGCGATATTTCAGCGCCAATGTTTTTATTTATATCCGCTTTTCGTTTCAAATTTCGTTCAGCGAAACAACTCAGAAAGAAAGGACAAAAATCTACGACTCAACAAACTTTCCTTATCAGCAAACCGGCATGTGCAGAAAATGAAACAAACCATCATCACTTCGCTCGCCGATAACATTCACAACCTTCGGATCATAACGTTCGCAATTCGTGTTCCAGTCAGCGTTCGGTCGCCAACGCTGCGCAGTCGCACTTCAACAAGGAACAAATATCGAGGCAGCAGAAGCATAACAATTTCGCACTTCAATCGGAGCAGAAGCGCGCAGTGAAAAGCATGTCCGAACAAATGGAACAAGCAGGGTTACCGCCCGGTTGGGACTGTAAATACGATTCGAGAACGGGTCGCTAGTAAGTATCTTTACCGAGCGAACGACCGCAAAACGGGGGGTGTGCCAATTGGAACGCATTTCCTACGGGCTGGAAAACGCCGTGCACGTTGGGCGCGCTCCAGTTGCGTGGAAAATCCAACATGGCGCTAAGGATCGGCCGTGCCATTGCATAACTTTCACGTGTGGCGTCTGATGTCCTCGTTTTTGTGTGCCCTTTCTTCCGCCCCGCAGCTACTACGTGAACCTGTTCACCAAAACAACGCAATGGGAGGATCCGCGGGCCCGCATTCGTCAGCTGCAAACTGGAGCACCACTTCACATCTCGAACGACAGCATCGCCATGCAGGTAGGTGTGCGAACGAATGTGTGTCACCATGCTGTGTGCCGTCGATACGACGCATCCTCGGAAGCCCAAGCAGTGCTCGAGGCGCGCGTCGTGGATGCGGAAGCGCACACGCAAACACACAGCGGCGGAAGGAAGCGCTCGAGTGGTTCCGCCCGGGATGAATGCTAATGAGCGGAGGAACCTTGGCGGGCAGCAATTACTGGGCCGTGTTTGTAGATGTATCATGTTGCATCCTTGATGATCCTGGTTTTTTTTCTCTTAGCTAGAGATGTTTTCCTTTTTTGTTGGTTCCTTTTTAAAGCTATCTCTCGTTTCATACTATGTACTATGTATTTTTCTCTCTCTTTCTCTCTCGTTTCTCGTTTGTGCCTACCGCGCTATCATGTGCCCTGTATGTGTTGTTGTGTGTACTCCTGTGTAATTCTGAACCTCCCGCGCGTCACCATCCGCGCCCGTGTACATTGTGCCTTGCGTCCTGTAAATGCGTTGCAAAACAAAACCGAAAATTGGCTCACTCACGCTCGCTCGCAAATTCGGCCAAACGTTTGCAGCCAGTGCATGGTTCTCCTTATCATGTGTACCCTTCGAGTAACTCGTTCTATCCAGCCCAGGCCGCCTTCCAGAATCCACCCTCCGGTGTACCTAGCCTTACCGCTAGCCCAAACCTTGCCCAACGGCTGCACCAGCAACAGCAGCAACAGCAACACATCGTAAGTACCACGCGTCTCCATCGACCGCTGCGGCCGCGGTGTGCTTTTAGAAGCCAGTATCAAATTACCCACCCACCCCTTTCGTGGGTAAAACCCCCGCCGTACCTGTTGGCAGCGTGATTAGTAATTCAATTATCCCGTTCCCCTCGCAGGAAATGTCCCCGATGGTGCGCTCCAGCCCGCGGATGGGCCTCGGACGACAGGGCATGGTGGAGACGACGTTCACCACGAACGTGACGGCGGCCGAAACCGATCTGACCGTGGCTAAAATTAACTCCATGTTCCCGACCGTGCCGGAAACCCACATCCGCATGCTGCTGAAAAAGTAAGTGATGAGATGCGAAAGCAAGTGTACTCGCAAGAGAGGGAGAGGGGGAGAGAGAAAAAACATAAAACAATATCCGCATCTCGAACAACACAGCTACATTCAAATACACATCACACAGAGCCCCGGTTCAATCGATCGGGTTCGACCCAACAGGTTGCGCTTGCAAAACCTGTTTGAATGCGGAATCACGCTTTATGCGAACGTTTATCATTAGTAAACGAGTTACTGATGAAGTAATAATTTTGCCCGCCCAAGCAAATGCTGCTCGATGTTTGCAATGAACTGCCGGCCACTAACACTAGTCGGATCGCTTTGCGCTTTCGTCGTTTTTGTCCCACACCAAAGCACGTGTCGGTCGCTGTCTCACTTTTATTTCGCGTCGTTCGAAATTAACCGCTTCCGCTTTTCCGCTATCGCTGCACCCGTGTGTTTCTGTGTGTATGGAGATACTTGTCATTGAGGGTGGAGTGGGCGCCACCCACTTCCACTTTTCAATCTTTGATCTTTGTTTGACCGTGGGCAGATACATACCGTGCGGTAGCCCTTTTTAATCTGCTTGCTTTTGTGATGAACGACCCCAGGCTGTTCTATGCACAGCTTTTATCACTCAAGTCTGGTGCACGCTGCGAGCTTTCATGCACACAATTTTATCGATCGAATGGAAAGAGCGTGTGGTGGTGATAGTTGGGAGCTTCGGAATAATGTGAATTAATGTGGAGAAAGACACGAATGGCCTCATCGAAGTTAACTTTAGCGTAAACTACTGAGTTTTTAAAAATCATCTAATTGTTTGTTTTTTTATTCTTGTAACTATGCTCCATACAACATAATGGCATTCTATTAGACTCAATGAGACTGAAACTTGTGATTGTAACAATAAAATGCTTCCTTACGTATTTGTTAACACACAAAATTGATAGATGAAAGGTTTAGAGTACACAAAATGCTCCAAGAAGACCCAGCCTACTACAAAAAGGAAAACCACTGGAATGGCCAACATATCTCCACAGGAAAACATGATTAAAGCATCGTTTCGCGCGCAGCTTCATCGTAGCTTCATTTTCTCTATCTCGCTACACGTTCACCGCGACACTTTCCTTCGTTTAATATTAAACGCACGCTAACACTTCCGGCTGTCCGGCTCATTCTCTGTCCTGTTAACACCTTTTTCTCTCTATCTCTCTCTCTCTCTCTCTCTTTTTGATTGTGTAATCTAACTAACAAACGAACGAACCGAACACTCTACTCGCTTCCCTTTCACGTGTTGTCGCGCTGTGTTTGAACTGTTGCGCTTCCTTCCGCCACTCTTCCGCCTGCCGCCTGGCCTGCCTGGCCTGCCTGCCTGCCGGAACCACCACCACCACCACCACCACCACATCCCCCCTCTCAACCACCACCCACAGGTACTACAATCGCGAAGCGGTCGTGATAAGCGCACTGCAGGTGGAGAAACATCCGCTGACAACGCCGGGTCCCTACTCGACGCCCCCGTTGGGCCACCGTCCGTTCCACAACACGGCCATGGGCGTGGTGTCCGCGTTCCAGATGACGCCCGTGCTTGGTGGGCGCAGTGAGTTGTCCAGCTCGCGGACGGGCAGCCCGGTACCGCGCCCGGCCAGCGGTGCCAGCGGAAGCTACGTCGGTGGATACGGCGGTGGTTACGGATCACCACGGAACGGACCGGCGGATGGTTACCGCAGCTCGCCGAAGCCACACTCGTCGCCGAAGATGAAGCTGAGGTTGCGAATCAAACGCATTCTATCGTTTTTTGCCCCTTTATTCTGCCTCTGCCTGCTTGCACGCTCCCTGGCAGCTGCTTAGTGGCTGCTTAGTGGCTGCTTAGTAGTTGTTTGACGCTCCTTTCGTTTACTAGCGAGTTTCTCTTTCGTTCACCGATGTTGTGCTGTGCCTTATCGATACACAAGGCACTGGGTTTTTTTTGTAGTGGTTGTAACCTTCCTTTTTCACAGCGAGTCTCATTTTATTATTTACGTGAACATTTTATTCCCAATATAATTCTTATAATTCATTCTCTCGAATGCATGCAACCATATTTTATGTTAATTATTAGTCTTGCTAGAACCTATCTAGAAGCAAATCTCTCAACACAAAAACAATTCTAAACGCACATTCCGATCCTCTCGTCCCTCCACGTCACAGGTACATGAAGAGCATCTTCCCGAAGGCGGAGGAAACGCTCATTCTCGATGTGCTGGCGAACGCGGACAATAACGTGCAAACGGCATCGCAGCAGCTGCTCAGCATGGGCTACGACAAGCGCGAACAGCCGGTTCCGCAGCGCAGCTCGGCCTCGCGCAAAGGCACCGGAACATCCCACGCCACGGAGGACGACAAGAAGGAGGAACCGAAGACACCGACCCCGAAGCTACGATCGCCCGAGGAGAAGAAGAAAAGTAATGTCCCAAAACCGTCGGTGAAGATACGGGAAGAACACAAAGCTCACTACCGCCTCCGCTCATTTCCACAGTTAAGGCACGCCTGCAGGCCAAGTACAAGGACACGCCGGAGAAGATCATCATGATGGCGCTGGAAAGCGTCGACTACTCGGAGGAGCGCGCCAAAAAGATCCTCAACATCGTGATCCAGGAGGACAGGGACAAGAAGAAGAGCGTGAAGATCGAGGCTCCGCACAAATCGGAGGAGGACAAGGAAAATGCTCGCGGTGCGGGCACTAGCGCCGGCCCGAGGTAAGTGGTCGTAGCCACGAGGGACGTTAGGAGGAGGCACAACCGCCCGGCTTGCGTAGTAAAAAGTGAACGCGCAGGACAAGCAGACATTGCCAATCCCCAAATGGAAGGAGGCATTTAG
The DNA here is from genome assembly GCA_000473445.2 of Anopheles farauti. Classification (NCBI taxonomy): domain Eukaryota; kingdom Metazoa; phylum Arthropoda; class Insecta; order Diptera; family Culicidae; genus Anopheles; species Anopheles farauti. The sequence goes on from KI915041.1 coordinate 13,449,639, forward strand.
AGGCCTGTGCGATTCTGCAGGCGCCAACCGAACGGGTTCCGAAGCGAACCAACTCACTAGCGCGTGTTTAGTGTGTATGCGTGTGTCCTTGCTGTCCTTGGTAGTGATTGTATTCCCGTAAAGCCGCTTTTTTCCGTTTCGACGCACTCACAAAACCCATCGTGGCAGTAGTGTGGCTGCTGTATCATTCTCTATCATGAGCCGTTCATGTGCGATGCCCTGTGCGTGTGTGTGTCTGTGTCCCCTCCTGTCTGCATGCGTCTCATACGCTTGTACTTGTAGACGCGACGCTGCTGTTCATAGTTGCTCTGTATGTGTGTATTTTGTGCGTGCGTGTGTTTTTGCTGTGTCTGTGTGGATTAAGGACACCCCACGCTGTAAAACACACGATGTAGAATCGTCAGATGAAGCGTCCGTGTAATTTTACTACCGAGCAATGCCCGCCATTTTGTTTGCGCCTAACGCCGCAAGGCAATCGCAGAAGATTAACACAAGATTAACACAGTAAGCCGAGCTTTTCTCTCGCGCGATTGCCTTCTGATGAGTAGCCGCAAACCAGCCATCTTTGATTGGTGAGGTTGATGCTTTAAACGCATTTAGAATACATCGCAAGTCCATCCTGTGTACTTGCGCTCTCGTTCTCTCTGTCTCTCTCTCTCTCTCTTTCTCTCTATCCTCATTCTCGTTCTCGTTTTTCTTTCTTTTCATCCAACACATCAAAATCACAACCCGATTGTTGCAAATTGTTACTCAAAAACGTGTCGGAAACCATCAACAACAAATCTTGGCGCAAACAAAAACAAAAAATTCGTTACAAATCGTATCCCATCCACTGGCCAAATCCGTTCCTTTGCTTCCCGAATCCCCTCACAACCCGATGCTCCCCCGATGGATGTTGGCGGTGGGCCGTTGGGTGTATTTCTTATGTTTTATATTATTTTTTATTTTTTACGAAAAACAACTTCGACTCTCGCTGTACTTTGGCGGCACCGAACCATGTCCTCACGTTCATATTCACATCGTTGTGTACGTCCGGTTTGGCTGTGTTGCACCATCTGGCGTGTGTTTTTTTATCGTGCGTGCGTGTGTGTGTGCAGTCGAAGCAATAGCACCACTTCGTCACAACCCCGAACACCGCTCACCAAACGGGCCCACGATGGTGGAGCTGCCCAGGATCAAGCGAACGAAGCCCATGCCGGCGGACCATCGGAACATCCGGAGACGACTGCAATGGCGGCAACAGCCGGACCTTCGACGACGGGACCGGATGCGGAAACGAGCCCCACCGATCCGTCCAGCAGCGACAGCAGTACCGCCACCGACTCGTCCCCAGACTGTACGCCATCGGTTGCTGTCGCCATCGGGGCCGGTGCAGTTCCAGTGGTTGGCAAGCAGAGCCGCCCGAAAGCCAAAACCGATCACGCAAAGTATGCTCTTTTCTTTCGATAGTGTGTACGTATGTCTGTGCGTGTGCGTGTGTGTGTGTATTTCACCACTATTATCCCCTTCTTACATATTATTCCCTTCTATCCGTGTGCGTGTGTGTGTGTGCGCGTTCGTTTATGTGTTTTCTTTCGGTATGCTAATGTTTTTATGGTTTAGTTTGTTGTTGATTGTTTCATGTGGCCACTGGTACTGGAATAGCCCCGGAATGGGGAGGGCGATACGTTTTTCTTATGATGTTTATAAAATTTCTACTTAACAACCACTTTCATCTCATCATCCATCGAAACGAACGAACGCTCATGTGTTGACATAAAATCAATAGTTATAGAATTCGTTATAGAATTTAAATATCAAAGAATTAGCTTTTTTTCGAACATTTTCCTTCTGTTTGTTTCTCGTATTTGTTTTCATAAATGAATTTAAAAACCCTTCCGAGACATTTAAAAATATGTTAACATCGCATTTTAACCTCAAAATTCATACGATCAGGGAGACAAATTTAATCCAAAAAGAACCCTTTCATTGTAAATATTAATACATTCATTCTTCAAAATACGCTCCATAACGTTGACGAACACTGGCAATAATCGATAGTACAGCCAACAACAAATCTAATCGCCCCAGCTCAACCATTTGGCTATCTTATCATTCGATCACTCCAAAAAAAAAATGTACCACAAAAAATTTCCCCTTTTCCCATATCATAATGCACGCGATCATTAGCCCAATTTATCAACACCGATTCAAACGGCTGGTTATGTGAGTATTTGCTGGCGTAGCTTAGTTTCATCCCACCCGGCCGCGTGTATGTGTACCGTTTTGCACCTAATTACTAACTAATAACGTTGTTATTACGCGCTTTCTAGCACCTCAGAAGTTGTGCTCCTCTTCGCACCAAGTAAAGTGTGTCCGTACCACCTTCAAACGAAGGAGAAACGCTGTTCAATTTAGTGCTAACGATAGATGTGTGTGTATGTGTGTTGTTTATTTGTGTATGTAGCAAGTAGGCCCCATAGACGCATGCAGAAGTAAAAAACGCCGAGTAAGAATGCTCAAGGAATGGTTCCATTCTCAATCATCACCCACATTCTTACCACCCCCTGTGTTCCCGCTGTCTATCGCCTCATCGTGCTTTCTTTCTCTCTCTCTCTCTCCCTCTCTATCTCTCTCGTTCTCTATTTCTCTCTACTCCACTATCCTTGCATTACATTTTCTGGCGTTCGTCCCATGCGGTGTAATGTTTAGGTATTCTATTTTTAGAACTTCCTCCTCGGAAGACGAATCCTGCGAGCAGCAAATGGCGGCGGTGGCGACGGCCGATGGCAAATCGTCCCAGCTGACATCCCGCATACCCACCAAGGGCCCGAACGTGAAGCTGTTCAAGGGTCCGAACGATGATTTGCTACTGTAAGTTGCGGCAAGTTCGAGAGCTTTCCGGTAGTAAAGAGTTGCCTGATGCCTTCATTCAATCTCGTTCTCGTTTTTTGCAGAACCGACTACGTCACCTGGAACGGTGCCAATCCGGATCTGGCCAAGGGAAGTCAGAAGATGGCGAGCGGCGCGGATCGAGCGATCCGGACGGAGCGCACATACAAAGCGCACGGTCCGAACGGGGAGCTGTGCAAGGGACCGGTTGGTGCGCTTGCCAAGGGCAGCATGTACTCCCAGCTGATGAAGGACGTTAAGTGTAACTAGTGGTCGTAAATTTCTTCCCCAACTCCGCCATCCCTCGGCTTCAAGATCCATCCAAATTAACGTGATGTTTTGATAGATGTTCCAAATTGGCACGGTAGCGAAATTTTCTGTGTAACAAACGGGAACCACATTGTAATTGGACGTATCTCTAGCTGTCATTTAGATTATATTAGACTGTCCAACTCACAGACGTCTTTCCTGTACTAGATTTTACTATTTCTCTTTCTTCGGTTTAACACGACATTACACTCCACTTATGGAACGGGTTACTTATTTTTAGAAATGTTTAAAATGGCCTAAGTTGTACATCTTTATTTGATGATAGAAGTGTAGAAAATGAAACACCGCAAAGATTTCATATGTACGTGCATTTTCAATTAAAAAAGTACCAACAGAACATACGACATAACCTCGATGGCTGAGGATGAGTCTTAATGTGTCCATGACAACGGAAGTATTTAACTTTTTGTTTTACGTTTACATCACTTATTCGTAGAATCATTCCATAGCTGTGTAGTGAAGCAAAAGGAGCAATCGATTGGAAATGGTTAAACTGCATCTCAATTAAATTAAAATTAGCCTTCTTCGGGCTGCATTCGGGCTGGTCACAAGGAAATTAACTACATTACAGAACCGGTCTATTCGCTGCACTACGATAGAAGCACTAATATATACATATGCTACAGAACGGAAGCAAAAACCAAAACTCGCACTCTTGTTATTGCAAAGTATGATACTCTATAGATGCGGTATGACTAGCAGGTGCCATATTTTTCTAGACAACAGTTTAAAACGATAGAAAGCATATAAAACACGAATTCATAAAATATACTACTGATTATTTTAAAAAACATACACAAAAGAATATATATAGAAACGAGTTTACACTAGCCATATATGCATATGTATTCGATTCAAACAGAACCGAGGCGTTCCTTGTAAGGGGGGAAGAATTGTTCGCATAGACTTAACGTTTTGCAAAACAAAAACAAAAATCCCCGCATACAATCAAACGAGAGAAGGGAAGAGACAGGTCGCACAGCCCTTTCGCTTGCCTTCCTTTTCGAAACAAATGTCCCTTTTGATGATAGTAAGTTACTTGTGCCTATATTCGCGATGCAACACGACAAGCAACGGACCCCCTGTACGGTAACCCTAGCAACACTTAAGGGGAATCGACATGAATCCAGAATCAAATCAAATCCCAAATGAAGCCCATCGGGGGATGAGCGAAATTGAACAATTATATGCGTGTACATTAATTGTTAGTGGAATTTTTACCAAAAGAGTGATGTGCGGTTTGATTAGAACGATGCTTTTTCCTTTTTTCGTATTCTTACCTTAGAGACAGAGCGGTCGATGAGATAAAGAATGCAATTATAAACATGTTTTTCATACAACCAAAGATCGATGTTATGAAACATTTTGTACAAACATCTGTTACTAAATCACACTTAGGAGATTTCCTTATGTTTTTTTACTTTCCCAAAAACGATTAAACAGTACGTTTTTTTAATTAACCTTTTCTTGCGCATTACTAACGAAAGCACGATACGATCCGCGGCGTGACAAAAAAGTACCTTACTGCAAAGAAGCAAAACCGATTCGTCCTTTTTCCACGCGTGTTTGATAAATAGTAAAACAATCCACCAGTGTTAACTGATAGCGTATTACATTACACTCTTCCTTCCAAATACAAAAAAAAGATATTTGATGTAAAAATTGAAAAACGGAACCCCAGTATGTACGGAAACAAATGTTCGGCGATTTGCCCTTCTTCGTAATAAAGAACAATAAAGCAAGTTTACGACAACTGACGGGTGGTGAATATTTAAACTTTATGGTACATTAACTTACTCGAAAATACACATTTAACACACAGTGTCACGGCGTACTCTAAACCTCGTCCTCGTTTAGCAGCATGTTCGGGACACCGTTGTTGATAGGGAAGATGCGACCGGTTTCGGGACACTCCAGTGTGCCTTCGACCACGTCCACCTCTAGCAGTATGTGGTGCAGTTTCTGGAGCGTTTCCGCATCGTTCTGGATGTCGCTGGGCATACTCGCCGGAATGTCGGAACCAACCTAGCGAGGCAAACGCTACATTAGCACACTATCAAATACACATTCGCACACGTCTTACATTGGTGGCCGCCATGCATATAGCACCCCAATCCAATCGTGGCAGCATACGCGTGATGAATTCTGAGTTGAAATCGGCATTAACGATCTTCTTCTCGACGATCTACAAGAAAGAATTCAGAGCAAATGAAAAACAAAAGCCCCTAATGGAGGAGTATTCGGAAGGAAAAGTAGCACTTACGTTGAGCTTCAGCGGGTGGCCCACTTTTACACCCCGAATACACTTGGAAGTGAGGAAATTGTACGTTAAAAGTTTCATTTTTTGAGATTTTTTCGGGTGCGCGTGGTGAAAAACGTGTGTTGTTGTTTATTGATTGAATTTTTGACAGAAAAACAACCCGGTAAACAAAGCGCTCTATGCGGATGTTTAGCGAACTAGGTGCACAGTGCTAGCTGATATTTATGCAACACCACGCAAGCTAGAAAATTGAACATAATTTAATTTGAGTTTAATAACCAACAACTTACATATTCCTTCTACAATCCCGTTTGATATGTTCTTTCCTAGCTTCCTCTGAACACTCCATTCTTAATACTTAATACTTTATTGCTTGACGTATGAGCCCTTATGAGCAGTACCCATGAAACCATCCAAAAGTTAACTTGATATGTTTTGAATGCCTTTTATCGATTAAAATATCTCATTCTCTACTTCACCTCGATCGGTTTTACGTCCAACCGTTTCGAGAGCTCCGTGCACGTCTTGATCTGATTCACGTGGTAAGCAAGACCACCCTCCTTGTCCACCTTTGCCATGTGAATACGCTCCGGATCGCCTGCCACCAGCACGGGATGGTTCGGGTCGGTCTGGAATTTGAAAGTGCAGCAGTTTAAATACCATCTTCAAGCTGAACATTGAAATCTACCCATACCATAGGCATATTCCGCAAAATGCCAGTCAGATCCGACAGACGTCCCTCGAAGCCCGGCGCAAAACAGGCCGGATTGATCGCCACGAAGCACTGGCCCAGATCGGCCTCGGAGTCGGCACCGGCGTGTGTCCACTTGCGAATCTTCGTGGCGTAATTAGCGCCGGCCAGCACCCCGCAGAACACTTCCACCATCGCACCCAGACCGTATCCCTTGTAGCCGGACGTCAACTCCGTTCCGCCGAGCGGCATCAGACACGCGGTATCGAACGCAACGCTCGCATCCGTCGTTGGATGACCATCGGGACCCTGAGCCCAACCGACCGGGATCGGTTCGTTCTTGCGCCGTTGCATCTCAATCTGCCGGGAGGATAAAGCGATGAAGTTACCAGAAGAACTTTCTCAAAACAAATCGTCATTACAAGCTTACCTTACCAACGGCCACTGCAGTGGTGGCCATATCGAGCACGAACTCATCACCATCCTTACCCGGTGCACCGACGGAGATGGGATTCGTGCCGAGGGCAGCTTCTTTGCTGCGCGTTGGACTCGCCAGCGGGGAGGTGTTCGTCATCGACATACCAATACATCCGGCCTTCATCGCACGAAGCGTGTACCAACCCGCAATCCCATAATGATTCGAACCTATTGGTGAGCGAAAGCGGGAATTAGTGTTTGTACAAAACAAAAAGGGACAATATTGAACTCCCACACTTACGCTTTGCGCACACCCACCCCACGCCAACCTCCTTCGCCTTCTTGATGGCCAAATCCATGCAGAAGTTACCGACAACCGCACCGAGCCCGTTGTTACCATCGACCCAAGCCGTGGCGGGCGTTTCGTTTAGGATCGTCGGTTCCGCCTCACCGCTGCAGGCGTTCTTGTGTAGATCGTTGATGTACATCTCGAGCCGGTTCATGCCGTGGCTGAAGTGACCACGGTAGTCCGCTTCCAGCAGCAGATCGGCCTGCTGTTTCGCGTGTCCCAGCGGGGTCTTGGATTTCACCAGACACTCCACCATGAAGCGGCGCGCTTCCTCAAGCGCCACCAAGCCTTGCTTCGCTGCTGCGGCACTGGAACTCATTTCGCGATGCGGTATGTATACGAAAAGGGATGATCCTACGAAAATAAGAAAAAAAAAACTGTGTTACCACTACCACTCATGAATATGATGAAATTGTTCCACGAAACCGGATTTTGATGATCGTGCTTGAAATTCCTGAACTAGATTAGGGCTATATGAATAACTCGTCACCTTCTCAAGAATTCTAGTTGGAAAAGACACCTGCTCGTGTTAAGGTTGTATCGTTCGTTGATTACCTCGAGAATTCAAACTCGCTACTCATATCCGAAGCCATCGGTACGTTCAACTAAAATCGTTTTACGACTGAGTCTTCCACATGTCTGGCGGTCCAAGAGGCCCAAACTCTTCCGCAATAAAACAACGAACCGGACCGCGTGGCGAGGAAGCTGGTTGACCTTATCGAAGTCCGTCGAACTGGGCACCCCAAGCTCATGAGGTACCGGCCTTTCGCATCGGGAATATACGATCATATAGCCGTAGAATAAACATTGCCGTGTTGTCAAGCAAATACCCTATCTTTGATAAGAGTCTCTTGCAAGCCAGACCAGTGGGATCTGGTGCGTTCGATTTGTGTCATTCGTGCTGTTTTTTTTTCGGTTATCTCAACACTCAGGGCACGGAAAGAAAGTAAAAGGGCGCTATCTGCCGTGTGTACTGAGCGCGCAGGAGATACTTCAAGATCGCTTGACTGTTAGTACAAAACCCTCCGATGGGTGAATTCGTATTTTTGGAACGTTTGTTTTGTGTTTCAGCTACATTATTCGTTCTGTGATCTACATTACGGCTCGTACGGACTACACATTAGCACTTAGCCGACAGATTTTAACGCCCATTGCTGTGGCAATCAATCGTCCCTCGCTCTTTTCGGGGTCACCACATCGCATCCCATACTCACCAAGATTCGAAGTCGTACGGGTGGTCCCAGGGAAGCTTCCTTCGTTTGCGAGCAGCCGCTGCTTCCGATCCGTCCGGTGGTTCGCGACGTTCTTTCCGTCGTCGTCTTCCAGCAGAGCGTTCCCTCTATCGGACGATAATGGTTCGGCAGTAAAGGCGGCGCTCAGCTGACGGCGCCCGACGGCGGCGTGTGCGTGCGATAGTCGCACATTTTGCGCGGTTCGCACCATACATACGGACGCTGTTTGCGCAACGCCGGACGAAGCTGCCCGTGTCGTGGTGTCGATCACGAACGCACGTGAAAGCAGGTTCTGGAGGGCTACTGGAGACACGCGCATCGTTCGCTATAAGGGCTCGGCCACTGACGATACGGATGAAGGGTTGCTGGAACGCTTAAATTGGATGGTTTCGAAACGCGTCAGATACTGCGCACTCACACACGCAGGAAGCACCGACGAGTGGTAGAATAAATAAATCGGTACGGCTGAGGGGAGAAAAATATGTATGCTAATCGTTCACAGCTTGAAGAGACGTTTTGGTTTTGTTTGTTTTATTGTTTTTTTTCGTTCAAAAACGAAACATGTGTTAGTATGTTATTAGTTGTAATTTATACGCGAGAAAAAATCGAGCCACGTTTTCGATAACTCGCCCTCTACTTACGGAGCAGGATTCTGAAGCAGTTCGGCACCTGGAGAGTGCTGAAACTGAATGGACCCATTTCTCCACAAGTAAAGGACAGGATTGTGGGATCGTAGAATGTATCTCTAATGTTAGTATTTGTTAGTTTTATCCCTAGCTCTGGGTAGGGTTACATTTTTTTTAAAGCACGGGTGCTTTGGTTTTTCTTATTTTTAAACGATACGTTTATGTCCTTATGTATTTTGATGATAAAATTGGGATGATGGGAAAAAAGAGCACGATATTGAATAGAAAAGGAATGATAAACGCTTGCCATTTGGAATAATTTTCGATTGTAAATGTGGCCATAGTTTGGAGCTCCTTAGTTCAAATATTAGCCGAGAAAGTGCAAACGGAAAAATGGGGAAGAAACAATTGGGTAACAAATTTTTTGTTCACTTGTTTTCGAGTCTCATTGCCTGAGTTTTGAGCACTGTTTGCAGAGCGTAGCGTATGTCGCGTCGGTATGAAAATGTGTTACTAACACAGCTAAAGTTCGCTTCGCTTGTGCTGGGATGTTCAGCTTAAGTTTCATTTTAGTTTGTTTGTAAACCGAACGTTCCACCAGTGAGTGGCTCGCTCACGCTCTATCTCGCTCTCGTTTTTTCTCGCTCGCTCTCGTCAGCTACACTGTACTGTCTGTATCACCTCGCCAATAAACGCACCGTGTACTATGATGATGGACGCATATCAAATACGAACCTTTCTGCTGACAAAATATGACTCCCGCTGATAGCTACACTAATTATCACACCACCTCCCGAGGTAATCTAATCTGCACGGAGCGCGCCGAAAGATCGATGTCTGGCGCTCGTCCAACAAGGTTTACTCACTGGTGGAAACTGAACAGCACGGCACGTAAAAAGCCGTACGTTCTAGGGAAATCTCCCGACCAGTGTGTGAACTTGCAAAGGTTACCGACTTCTCGTCCGCGAATCAAAATGAAGTGGAGGAACGAAGGTGTCACCGTGCGTACTATAAATAGCAATAGCTACGGAGCGTTCTTTTTTTCTGATCCGTTACCCCGGCTCATTTGATCGATTGTTCTTATTCACACATTTTTCAAGGGTGATGTTTCGGCGTGGAAAGTGGTTGTGGCAAGAAAATCTATAGAACACTCTTTTTTCATACCTAGCTACGCGATGATTGTATGCCTACGCTCTCAAATGTTAAGCCCTAATATACCGCAAGTGTTTGATGACAAAAGCACCGTCAAACACTCCCTTGTACTGTGGGTGGTGCTGGGATGTTGTAATCACTGGATGGTGGAAATGCGCGAGTTGGAATGCGTCGTTGCTTGTCTTGTGTTTACGGAACTTGTATCCGTCTCCGCCATTACTAATACTTTCGCCGCTTAGAGCTGCTGGTAAGCGTTACACCAGCCCACTAACACAGATAAAATGATGATACTTTAGTCCGGAATATGGTGATGCCGCCGTAGAGAATAAAAGGGGGGAGAGGGGAGGACAGGTTGAAGCGATTTTATGAATGAATCGTAGTAGTAAAACGTGATGCACACCACAGTGTGTGACGAATTATGTGCCGCGTAGGCCAGTTAATTTTGTTTGTTGAAAAAAGATTGATTGAGATTGTTGAAACGTCTCAGAATGTTGCGCACCTCTTCGTGCATGGACTGTGGCACATGCGGTAGTTGAACTGGAAAGTAAAAAGGTGTAAGAGAATGGGTTAAAATTTAATTACAGTTTCATAGCCCCATTGTGACATTTTTTGTTTTTTGCTAACTTTTATGGCGGGGGAAAGAAATGCTAATGGGAATTAAAAAATTATTTTTTTGCTTTGCTTGTTTAGTTATATTTCTTTATCTTACTCTTCATATTTTTAAAGCAAAATAGTATTAAAAAACAAACCTTAGGTAAAGGAAAGCAATAGGGTTAGACCGTTCCTAATAATAAAATTTAGTTCAAGGTAATTAAACTTGTTCAAAAATTGTTCCTGTATGAAAAACATCCCCACAAGGTCAAAGACGGCATTGCTCGAATAGAGACGAACATAATAACCCTTTGCGCTGTTTGAGCGAGTGTGACTCATGTTTTGTCCAGTGCCGCGGAATCATACAGACAGGCCTCGTGCCGCAGCACGAGAGCGAACCGTACGCCGTGCTATCTCTCTTTATGTGCTTATGCGAGCGCGCATTCCTTTCCACCACGCTCTCAGATGTACTTTTCGCCGGCTTTAACGTGTATGCTTGATAGTGAAGGAGGGAGCGAAATGCTGTTTTTCCGCTGTGTCCTTCTTTCTGATCTTCTTTTCGAGAGCTTGCGAGACGGGGTGCTGAGATTCACTGCTCGCTGCAATTTATCTATATTAAACGTGTCAATGCTAAAGACCGACGAAAATTTACGAGCTAAAAATTGTGCTAGTTCTTCACTCGGCTTGAGTTATCTCGATCGTATTGTATCTGTTTCATCTAGTAATTGATGGGAGTTTCATGTAAATAAAGAATATAAATAAACCATTGACAAAAACCGAGCATCCTGAATGGCAAGCTTAAATGTTGTAGAAAGTCTAATTGACCCCTTGCACTGCCATGCCTGCCAGGAACATTCGCGAAAGGTTCACTAATTTGCGAATCGCATGGCCTTGGAGATGGGAACAAAGGAGCCACACGCTTGACAAAGCACAGAAAGAGATGGAGCGAACTAAGCACGGGTTGGAGAAAGATATAGAGCGAAGTCGGTCACACATACTCGCACAACACATTAGCAAAAGCATTAATGCACATAAGCGCACGCATACTCCTATACAGCGTTTTCAACACCCACGGATATGTGGGACGTAGCATGATGTCATCGTCTGCGATGCGCACAAAGAGGACCCACTTTTCCCTGCGCACTGCACTTACCGTAGAAATGGACGAAGAGATCTCCGCGACCACCGGTCGCGCGCGGCATCCCTTCACCTTCGATGCGTCTCGTCAGCGGCGGATGTTTCGGGAACGGTTCAGACAGATAGACGGTCAACCTCTTGCCATCTACACCGGTCAGCTTCACCAAACCCCCGGTCAGGGCCGTCGCCAGCGACAGGTAGTAGTTCATGTGCAGATCCGAACCTTTCCACGTGAAGGTGTAATTCGGGGTGAGCACCAGGTACACCTTGAGCATCCCAAACTCCCCGCCTTCTACGAACTGATTGCCAAGATTGGGGAACTCGAACCGCCCGCCCGGCAGTGACACTCCGGGCCAGATGACAAAAGACACCGAACTTTTCAGCTCCGAAAAGTGACCGTTCACGGTTGCCACCCGGGTATACTCGACTGTTTTCATCCCACCGTGGAAGTAATCTACGAGATTCAGAACACAATTGATACGCAAAGTGTTCGGTGAAAATTCTCTACGCCCCGGGATGTTGCTGGTTCCAGCAACAGCTTCCGAGCCGGCTTGCGAACTGGCTTGCGAACCGGGTTGCGAAACATTAGCCACACCGATGGTCCTGCTGTACACGTATAGAAAAGTTAGGTTAGGTTGTGACTGTTAGGAAGTAAACGCGATGAAAGACAAAACCAAAAAAATACCCCGACCCAATACTTACTTGTACTGGTCCAGCATTTGTTGCTCATCCGGCAAAGGCATCTGCTGTCCCGCGTCGTAGGATTGGCGCCGATTGGCATCAGCTGTGCGCCAAAAACAGAGGTTAGGTTGGTGGACATTTCAAGCCCCGGCGCCCACTTACCTAAAACGGCGTAAGCCGTGTTTACCGCTTTCCAGCACTCCCCGTGCGAAAGCGATCCGATGGGGAAGTTAGCCATGTCGAAAACCAGGACATTCGGGTGGCAAAGAGGTGCAAGGGTTACATAGCTACATACAAAAAGGGTGATGACGAACAAACCAGAAGTTTATATCCATCATGGCGGACTACTACACGAGCCCCACCCATATACTTACGCCTTACGAATCTCCTCCGGCGTCGCATCGGGAGACACACCCAGGACGGCGTAGTGACTATTACTCATTTTAAAGGAAGATTGATGGTCCAAAAGGCAAGAATTCACAAAATAGGCACGAATAAGTATGGACACGACGCACAGTATGGACGACGACGCAATAAAACCAAACAATTTCTAGAATGTTCTGCTCCGCACACGGCCTGGACCTCTCGACGGCGACGGGAAAATAAAAAGGGCTTTTAGTTGACATGAATATTTTGCTAGTCACTTCCCCCCTCGCTGTCAAATACCCGGATTAACCCCCTTACACAAAGCTTGAGTTTGACAGTTGCGCCCCATCCTTACATGATTGCGCATAAAGATAAGCAGGATAAATAATGCATCTCGTGCAGAACAAAACCGGCCGCGTATGCTGGCCATGGTGGGATTTTTTTTATTTTGAACGGGTAGAGTTTTGCATTTGTTTCCCCAAAAGATTTCGAAACGTTTGAGATTTCAATCGCACGGAAAATTCGTTAGATAACGGTACCTTTACGATTAAACCAGACTTTAATTGACGTGTCATCTGTCAAAACAATTGTTGTTTACTTTGTAAATCATTGTCATCGGAAAACTGTTAAGCTAATTAGGATCAACATCCTGCTGCTAATTAGGATTAGCTGGGTGCTCTCAATGGTTTGATGGTTTTCACAAAGGCACCTTTTATTTAGGTATTCAGATATCCGGCAACACCGACGTCCAGGGTTCGAGAGCTCCCGTTACTGCATGACGTGCTGTGAGCTGTTTTATGTTTACCTTTCAGAGATGTGCGTGTTTATTTATTATTTCTGAAGTAGTTACGATCTGGCGTGTTGAAAAGCAAAAACAATTTCAATCGTTTCGGTTTTCAAAAAAATATTTATTGAACTCGTCAATTAACTAGATTTTGATTGAATGTTTGTTGTGATTTTTTGGGGTTTGTTTCTTTTTGTTGTTATAACATTTGTTCTTATTACATTTGTATGTTTTTTTTTTTTAATTTTCGTTCATCTCTTCGTTACTATGCATTGACACACTGGCTTCGGTTATTGAAATTTGTTATTAAATTTGGTTGATTTGAACTTGTTTCGCACGTTGCGTTCTTTCATTAGTATTTCCGGGGTATTTTACACATCTATCAGCTTCTCTGCGCTGGCACGGCCGAAGCGGGAGCGATTTTTTTAAATTACACTCAATTGGCTTTGCCTGCCCCGGAGAATTTGACTAGTATATTTATCCTAACGGCGTATGGTTCGGGATCGGAAAATGCGGAAAACTTCTAGCGTGGGGAGAGTGGGAGGAGGAGGAGTATGTTTTCGTATCACATAGAAAAAAGTTTGTGTGTTGCCCACTGGCAAGAACGCGTTCCGGGTTCGTGATTTTACAAGAGCTTAAAATTTGATTTTATAAATGTACTTTTACACGTATTACTGGGTAGTTTGTTTTGGTTACGATTACTTTTTGTTTTCCTTTATACGTGTTCGATCGATAAATTCATAGTTTGCATTTGTGGGGAGGTCCTGCTTTAGCAACAGGTATCTTGGCCGCTCCTTTTCGATTGTGGGTTTCGAAATGTGTTAAAATGTGTGTACAATGTAAAAAACGGATTTACCATTCCTCATAATGCGGTAAGTAGTTTTGATTCTCGCCTCCACGCGGCTCCCCGCAATCAATGAAAAGAGACAACACAGGACAAACATGGTCTATTTATTCAACGTACCACCTATTTTTCTTTTTTTTTTTTTTGTTGCATTCCCGCAACACATCCCAAACGCCTATCCTACCGCCTAAACATCGTGGAGATCCTGTGTCGAAACCTTAACAAGTTACGTTTATCGTGAACGATTTCCTAAAATGAGTTTTGTCTTTGTGTCGTAGGGCTGTTTTTACTACGCCGCGTACCATTTTGCTACTTTGTGACCGTTCCCATCCGCTAGCCCTGTGGTCAGCGCTTACCACAAAAAAATCACATTCAAAAAATCTTGCTAACATATGTACAACTTGCACGGCCCCCTTTTCGGTCCATTCCCATCGTCCGGTTTGAATGATTAAATTCAGAATCGAGTTCCGTTTCGCACGACGCGCTTACTGAGAACGGGAAGAAGCGTTCCACTCTTCGAACGGAAGCCGCGGTTTGTGGAATGAATGTTGAATAATGGTTAAAAAACCTTAACGATTAGTAAATGATAAAGCTTTCCTTCCTATTTGAACAGAAAAACGTAACGATAAACTATATTCTCGTTACCGCTACTGCTGCTGCTGCTGCTGCCGCTGTTGCACCTTCTGTTCTGCTATATAGAGACGTAAGTTGACTTGTCAGTAAGGCACCGTTAGATTTTTGTTTTGTCTTTTAATTTTGGTTGTAAAAGTTACCGTTTGCTAAGAAAAACCCTTCTCTTTGTTTCTTCTTTTGAGGCGGGGATACAGGAAGTGTACGAGGAAGTGCGAACAATGCCACAGGGAAGCTACGTTGTGTACTAAGAACTGAGAGTCATCGGAAACGCGTAACGCGAACCGCAACGCAACGAAGGATGGGTTTGCTGTGCTTTGCTTTCAAACTGACCTTCCGGAACCGGGAAGATGCCACGGTACTGACCACGGGTTCGAAGCCATCTACTGCAGTAACGGACAGAAGACGATGAATTGAGTTAATTGGCGTGTCGGTTGTGGTGTGTTGCGTTATGCCATGCTCAGGTCCAAGCCAAGCTTTTCGATGGCCTGCGTTGGATGCAAAATCGGAGCGTTATCGTCCTCGCGGGAGCCGATGGTTAGCTACATTTTGATTTGATCTACCTCTTCCCGTTTTACGTTTCTCCTCACGCGTCGATTGCTCATGCCTCTTGAGCCATTGGACAACAATTAGATCGTAAGTGCTTACGCGCAACGGTTTAAAAATAACTACGGATGGGATTCGGGGGATGGGAAAATAACCCTTCTGCCCTCTCCCATTTCCCAGTTAAGATGCTATATACAAAAACCCTTACTTGGTAGCTAGGTATGGCTTACGGATGAGTTTAACTAACTTTGGCTTTGCATCATTTCACTCTGCAGTTTCGATTTTTGTTTTTTTTTGTTCTCCCTCTGTTTTCTCCTTCGTTTTAGACGTTCCCGGCGGATTTATGGTTTGGAAAACCGGATGGAACTCCTGTTTGTTGGATTTGTATTTTTGACCGCTTCCGTTTTTTTTAAACATACACGCGCCTTCGGATTTGTTTTTAGTGCTTGGAATGTTTGATTCTCTGCTGCCTTTGGCATAGAATATCGTCCCTAGATTTCGGCTCCAGAATCTCTCTATATCTGCTTCACCTGCACCTAAGCCGAACGCTTTCTCTCGTCTAGTTCACGAACTCGCTACACGTCATCTCGCTAAAGTAGTTGCCGAGCGGTGAGTCGACGGCATGATCGGAGTAGGAGGACGATTCGTAGTACGACGGATGGAAGGTGGTACCGATCTGCAGATTGTATCCGGTTCCACCACCACCACCACTGTCGTACGGCTCACCGGGCGCCGGATCCCACGGCTGCGGACTAAGCGTGTCGACGTCGGATTCGTACGCGTTCAGCGATTCCATCACCAGCTGCTGCATCGTCGTCCCGTGAAGGGTTTGTGCCGGAATCTGGGATTGCGATTGTGACTGGTGCTGCTCCTGGAGCTGCAACGGATGATGATGGTGGTGGTGATGGTGGTGATCGGGCGGACTATGGTCCGATGACGTGGGGCTACTGTTGAAAAACACCTCCGAAAACTTGCCGATCTCCGTCGAACCGAAGGCCTGCTGGAAGCCGGGCAGGGGCGTGATGTGCTGCGCGTCGGAAGGGAGAAGTGTAAAATTAATCATCGAATCGAATCCGTGCACTTGTGCTCGCGTGACGTTTGAGCTTTGTGTGCGTTAGGAAAATCAATACGATTTATAAATAGTACTTTATTTTCCATCGACGGTGCCGTCGTCGCCGGCGGGTTCGTCGCTGTACCGCCGTTTGTTTGCTTCTCTCTGCTTTCGTTCGCTCTCGTCGCTTCCTTTGATTGTTTGTTGCTGCCGGGCGTCTGCTTTTTCGTGCGTCTTCCAGGACCCGACCCGGCCCGACCGGGGGACGCCGTACCGGTGGCTTCCAATTCGTTGCTTTCCTGGTGTAGGAACGTGGGATAAACATTTGCGTTAGAAAATAAATCAATACGAGAGTGTTTTAAATTAAAAAAAAAATAAATCAGTATCAGGTATGAAAAACATTTGAAGTTTCTTTTTTGTGTTAATCACCAAACCTAACATTATAAGCTAATGTTTCGTTTACAAAAAATTAGCATAAATCAATTGGACCATGTTAAAAATCGATGAAAGCAAAAGATAAAAAATAGTTTCTACCATTCCTTATTATGAAATTTTAGTATAATAATCAATAAATACTAATAGTAATAAAAATTAATGGTTGTCGGACTAAGTTTTTTTTTGTTGAATTTGGTAGTAAATAAAGGAATTCCAAACTAGATGGAGCCGCCTAGTTGCAAATATCTTTAGAGCTAAAATTTAAAAAAAAATAAACGCAAGGTAAATTGAATGTAAATTTAAAATTTCCTAATAATTCTTCCATTGGGGTAAAAATAGTTTATTGAATAATTTTCCTCATGGTAACTACAATGTGCGGAAAGTGAAAAAAAAATAAATTGATGCTTTATATTCATTCGGCGTGATGGGAAATTTATTGCGCTGCATAGCTTGTTGCATACATTTAGGCGCAGATTTGCTAAGGAATTCCGTTTCAAAAATAGACGACGAACTTGGTAAAAGAAGGGGCGAATCATATACAAAATATGATCTTAAAAACTGGTTTAAAAATAAAATAAATACTTCAAATTATTTTTACTATACGACTATGACTATGACGACTTGTTGAAAAAAAACTTTAACTCAAAACTCATAACTCATGGTAGAGTCCCAAAAAACTAAAACATACTACCATACGCACCTTTCTACCGTTCGCTGCCTCCTTCGATTTCAGCCCATTGGCAGTCGAGTATTTCCGTGCGCGCCCCGGGAACTGATCCTCTTCCGGCCAGCACAAATTCTAAAACACAAGAACGAAATAACAAAAAAAAGTCAAATTTCAAAAATCGAATCACCCCGCAATTTATCCCACTCGTCGCGCCAACCAGAACCTCGTTCCAGCCTTCGTTCCCGTACATATTTACTACGCCAAGGTGGCGATCAATACAGCCAAACGGCCAGGCGCAACAAGTGTCTTTCTGGCGCAATGGCAGCACACAAGGCGTGCTGCTCTCTACCTTTATTCTCTACCTTTTTACCCTCTGTATACAAACAAGCAGCAGTGTAATTGGAAGTGTGCAGCTTGTGCGCAGCAGGCGCGAAAGGAAAACTCGCCTGAGCGCGTGAGTTACCATTGTTTTTGTTTTTTTTATATATCATACGAACGCTCTCAAATTTCGCCCTTGTGTCCTTTACCACGGGTTCCTGGCGGTATTTTTTTTGCGTGCTTGCTTTTGTGTTTATGTGTGTGTGTTTTGGTACGTTCGATGCATCCTTTTTTGTCTTTTTTTTCTAGTAAATAGGTAGATCGCTTCAGGAACGAACGCTTTCGTGCGTTTTATTACGGTGGGACACGCACCGCGATGGATGGTGGTGTTTCAATTAATTTCTCGTCAATCTTGCGGCCAATCTGCTCTGCGATAAACGCCGAAAGGATGCTTGTAACGAGGTGGAAAACTAAAAAAAAAGTAATAAAAAATCGAGCATTCGAAATCAATCGATCGTGTTCCGTCAACCGAAAGGGCAATCTCCCGTCCGAACCCTTCGTAACCCCTTCGGGTGGGACGCAGGGCATCTCACAGCCACATCACATGCGGAAAACGCGCCCAGACGCCCAGGTGTAAACCGTACATATGTAAACCCGGGGAACCCGGGGAAACGAGCGGTACCTACGCACGCACCCGCAATGTCGGTCGGTCTCGATCGATCCGTGAAGGCTTTCTCGTTTGGGGCCCAGGCAACCGCGAGCACCCGCACAACAGCGCGACGCGTCGTTCACTGCTCGCTCGTCCCAGGCACTGCGGAAAATGGCAAAAACGGCCACCAACACCAGGATGGTCGGGAACCGAACCTGACAGCGGGCAAAGTAAAAAGAAGGAAAAAAAAATACTCACACACAAACACACACAGGACACAACACATTACGCGGCACAGGTCGGCGGTGTGCCGGCCGAAGGATGTGTGCGTGTGTGTGTGTGTTTGGGCGCTGGGTGAAGCATGCTGTTTGGCCCATTTTTACTGCGCAGGATCGATAATGATTCGCCGATCCGATGAAATCCGCCACGGTCAGGAGCGGTGGAGGAGGGGTCGGAGGTGGAGGGGGGGGGTGTTTGTGGTACGCGCGTGTGAGTGACAACCCGTTGGTTCCGGACCGAAAAGCATCGATCGATCGTAAAAGAGAGGGCGAGAAAGAGAAAAGGGAGAGAGCGACTGGTTGCGAGAAAAAAAAATAGCGCGCTAAAGGATTTTCCCGCTTTCCTTCCTTGAGCGCGAACCAGAGCCCGGGTGTATGTGAGAGAGGACCCCCGGTTGCCATGGAAGCAGCATGGAAGCGCCGGCAATGGGCTCCTTTTGGGGGTGGGTCGAAACAAACCACACACACACACACACACACACGCACTCTCTCGCTATTTCTCTCTTACTTTGCTGTCAAAAGGGAGCAAGTACATAAGGAATGCATTTCCGGTCCGAGCGCAGGACCCCGGGGGGGGGGGGGGGGAAGTGTGACATACCTGCACATCCCGCACCGTGTATACAACACTTTACACACATCAACAACCTTCCGCCCCTCGTCGGCACCCTTTACCCCTTTGCTCCCAAGAGGGCGGCGTTGGACGCGCGTTCGGGTCCAAACTTGATGGAATGGTCAGGTCGGGCCGGGTGTCCTTCCATGGAGTTTTGGCATCATGTGTGTGTGTGTGTGTGTGTGTGTGTGTGTGTGTGTGTGTGTGTGTGTGTGTGTGTGTGTGTGTGTGTGTTTGTGTAGCTTGAAAGCGGCACCTAAAATCCATCCGGAATTGTGTGCGCGCGTGTGGCGTTTAATCGATCATGTGCCGCGAGAGTTCGAACAATATCGATCAGCTCCCACATGGAGACTAGCGAGACATCGCGCGCTGGATAAGACGGGCCCGAAGAAGAATAGTTTGTAAGCCGGAGTCTTGCTGCCCGACGCTTTTTATCACGCGTCATTGTAATCGATTTAGTGTAAAATTTGGGTACGCGTCCCGGGCTTGGGTTGATACATTAGAAGAAATCTTTTAAACAGCATGAATGAATCTGATTTTTGAAGATAAAAATGTCCCCTTTTTCGTTTAACTGTTTAAGGATTTTGGATTCCACCAAACGATTAATTGTCTTCAGTTGCTAATAAAAATTGTAAAAATTCCGAAGCTTGCAGATTCACAATTTTTCCTGGCGATCAAAACGCATTTACAATTTTTCAAACATTCGTGAACCTTTGAACGATTTATGATTACGAAAATCGTCGTAGCTTTCTCAAGCATTTTTGGTTCGAAACAAATGATTTGAATTTCAAAGATAAATTATACAATTCGAAAAAAATCTTTAAATTTGTGCCTCACCAAACTCTCGAATCTTCGACGATTGCAAAGAGTTACATGAATTCTTACATTAATAAAAATTTCCATTTAAGTAAAACAATATTTTTACTCCAAATTCGACTGTCCGACGCGTAGAACACTCAGCTAGAGATGCAATTAATAGACAATCGATTTCCAAGCGTTAGGTCTTTACTTTAACTTTGAAATCATCCAGTTCCGATCGTACGCAGTTCGTCGCCGTGTATGGAGAAGACATACAGACCAAAAGTCACGCTCGTTTCCTTCGAGGTTTGAGACCTAGAATAAGAACGCCTGAACCAAAGGGCGAGGCGAAAAAAAAGTGCATGTCATTGTTTTCTAACCTTTTCAAATCTCAACCCCTGACAGGATTCACCGTTTGTTGTTTTGTTTTTTTTTTGGATAGTATTGATCATTTTAAAAACGCGAGACTAAAACTCCTACGCGTCATACGCGTTGGTTAAGGTTACGAATGCAAAATTTTCTCTAACCAGAGAAAGAGAGAGAGAGAGAGAGAGAGAGAGAGCGTGCGAAGGAAAGAGAGGGAAAGTGGGTGCGATTGAAGGAAGCACCGTGTGGGCACCGGATGGACGCGAAAAGGCGCGCACTGTGCAGGACTTGTTGAAAATAAATCAATATTTGACAACGAGCGTTTCAACCACTCCGTCGTCGCACTCTCTCCCTCTCTCCTTCCACCTGCCAGAAGCTACCGACGTCCTGTCAGCAAGCACTCCAACGGCTCCCATTTCTAGCACGGTGAGGGAATGTTTTTTTTTTTTTTTTGGTACTGTTGGCCTCCCTCCCCACCGACCGACGGATGGGAGGGAAATAAAAATGCAACACACAAAACCGAACCGACTCTTGCATCCTCCTGCATCCCGCTGCAACGGTCTCGGCTGCGGTTGGCCTGTGTGCGAGAGCGAGAGCGAGAAACGGTTAGCAGTATATACTTACTGTAAGTGCATCCAGTGATTTCATCCGCTGGGCTGGACCGCCGCCGCCGCCACCCACGGTCCTCTCGTTGTTCACCGTCGCTGCGCCGGAAGGGCTGCTGGTGCGGCTGCCACGATGCAGCTTGCGCTCCTTGGGCTTTCGCATCCGGGCGTCCTTTGTGCCGTGTGGGAGGCCCTCTGCGTTGAGCGAGCGACAAACCAGCCAGAAAGAAAAGAAAACAAAACAAACGCAAAACGTGTGTTAGTGTGGAGGGAAAAAAAGGGCTTTTCGGGGCGCGCGCAAAATTCGCCCCGGTGCCCGGAAAAAAGGGGTTTTTCCTTCGCAGCTTCGCGCGCACGCTGCGTGGGCGAGAGGTTTGCGTGTATGTGCCTGCGTGTGTATGTGTGTGTTTGTGTGCATGTATATACAGGGGGCCAGCTTTCCAACAGGCCTGTGTGCAAGGATGTGTGCGGTTTTTTTTTGCTTTCTCCTCTATTTGCTTTTCGCCTCCACGGAACCACCGGGGTTTACATCCGCCAGCGCGAGAGATGAACTTCTGGCACGAGGCTGGCTGGCTGGCTGGCTGTACATAGTTCAAGGGGAAAAGATGTCGCGGACATGCGGTACCAAACCGAAAAGAAAGTAGCCCCGGGAGGCATGTGAGTGTGGGCTACAAAGAATCGATTGGAAAGAAACTGCAGGGGCGTTTTTTTTTCTCTCAAGAAATGAATAGCAAAAGGCTTCGCTAGGGATTGTGGGCGGCTTGGTGTGGAAGTTTTCGGCCAGCTGTCGTGTCTGGAAAGTTAGAGAAGTTACCACCTCATCGACTCGTTGGTGAGGATCAGTTGATAGTTATCCACCCCAAAAGCTGATCATTCGTATTCGAGTTCGACTGGCATTTGTTCTGATCACAAATGTGGAAAGAAAAGATCATTCGAGATCTGATTTAATATAACTCTAGCTTGAAATAATTGTGCTCGAATACAATCTACTTCGCTCTAGTGAAGATGAAATGAAGAAACCTGCATTGAAAGTTCAAATTTTCAATACTTTCAAACCATTGGACTTTGAACTTGGGGGCACAGACAATCTCGTTACCCTCTAGTGGCGGCTGGAAATCTTCTACCCATTCCCCGCCTTCGATAGGCGCTTCCTGTCTGCCCGGTATCGTAATCTAATTGTACGAAACATTGTCCCATTGGCGGCATGTCTCTAAGGGTGTAGGGCTTCCGGCCGCTGCTAACCGTTTGGCCGCTGCTTTGCGCAATTTTCACCAGCTCCGGGACGGTTTGTAACGAACATGAAGGAAAAGCACACACACACACACTCACGCAAACCATCAAATTCTCGGCAACGCCAACTGCGACCGCTTGCTGGCGTGTTTCTATTGATTTTCTCCACCGTTCCGGGCGGATTTTTCTTCGGTCGGTTTTCGAGAGGTGGCGAAAAAAAACGTCATCCCAGGGTTGCCTGCGGTCGCTCGCTCGTTCGCTCGTTCGCTGCCCACTACACCATACGATCGCGTTTTTTTATGGAAAGTGTGGGGGAGGGGGAGGGGGTGGGAAGGGAGTGTGCAAAACAAAAACAGCGGCTCACCCCCGGCCATCCCCGGGATCCTGGGGTAAAGGTCGCCCGATGGTCGGCTCCAGCTTGCCCGCCTGATATGACGCGGCGATAACGCGCGTGTGTATGGGTTGCTTGGTTTAACCATCGCATAACGGGGACAGGAGCGGGCATGAAATAAAAAATAATAATTTTAAAATAAAATATTTCAATGTAGCTTCTAAAAAGCTGTCTCAAAAATGTTACTCGATGGCATTGTAGAGCAAAATAAACATTAAATATGCTCGTTTAGCGAGCGTTTTAGAGGACGTTAAACTGTAACTAAAAAAACATTTTCCTTACCGATATATCTTCCTTACCGCGCTCAAATGAGGATCGAATGCACTCCACGAAATTAACGCTCCAAATTAATTAGTATCCAACCGTCCGACAAAATATACGCTCATGCAATTGTGTTAGTTTAAATACGAATTTTTTGCTTGCATTATATGGTCTCCTTTACAACCACTTCTGAGGATGCTGAGGTCATAAAGCAACCAAAGGTTTTATTTTGCGGCAGCCATTTTGCTTCCTAAATCTGTATCCATTAAATAAGTGTTATAATCTTTTAGATTGTTAAATGAGCTTAAAAATATCCGTAAAACCCTTTTGGTCACATTAAACACTACGCTCCTATTCCATCGTGAACTTAAGCTATTGAATAAATTATTGTCGAAATACATGTATTCAACTAGCTAAATAATTGAAACAAATTATACAAAAAAATGGTACCTTCTGCATCATAAAATCAGGTACCAAAGGACGAAAAATCCTTATTTTGAATAGTATATCTTCTAAAAATTATAAATAAATAACTTTCTCAGTGATGATCGTACAAAAAATTATATAAAATAGTGACCGAACATATGGGGTTGGGGCAAGAAAAGCTCAGGAAATCTTTTCTTCAGGAACATTTGTCCAAAAATAGCACACTGTGTGGAGAGAGTTATCCTTTCTCCTGTGCGTCACCAAAACACGCACACTCGCAGCCGATTTCTCGAAAACGTGGACAGCCAAGCCTCTCTGATTAACTTAGCAGCAGCACCGGGCTGACGCCTGCTGGTGCTAGTATACACAGGATCATTTATTCACGCGTTTCCTACCGCGCCGCTATAGCTAGGCTTATTTACTTGCCGGATGGAACCGACCGGGAAGGCGAGCCAGGGGGAGGGGAGAGGGGGGGGAGGAAACAAGAAGCCAGCGGCGGTTAATGCTATCGATTTTGTGCTGGAGATTGTGCGGAGATGGAGATGCATTGTTTTCGTTTTTTTTTCTTACTGCCACGCTCTCACCGAACGCTCGAGCGCTCGTGCCGGTTGTCAACGGTTACCATGATAACGCGCGGCTGCAGAGAGCGAGCGAGAACGTGTGTGTGTGTGTGAGAGAGAAAGAGAGAGAGTGAGAGGAAGGTTTCACACCGATTTGGGGCTCAGCGTCAATATCATGGAAAATATCCCGCTCCCATCTGTCGTCGACACTCACACACAAACGCTAGCTGGGAGATTCACTACATACCTGTTGCACCGCCACCGAGCAGTGGCGTCGTTGGTGTGGGTGCGTCCCGTTCCTTGGCCGCGTCGTGATGCTGTGGGCTGTCAGCCTGCGAGCTGTAGGAAGCGGAGGATGCTGGCAGTCCGCCGCCACCCCCGGTGGTGTTGGTGTATTCGGAGCTGGGCGATGGGTAACCGTTCGGCGCACCGTACAACGACGCGGACGACGGCGAGGGATGACCGGTGGAGGTGCTGCTACCGTCACTCCCGACACTGCCCGTCATCCCACGTTCGTTGTGACTTCCTGTAAACGATGGCTGAGGTGGATACTGCTGCTGGTGCTGCTGCTGTCCCGGATGATGGTGATGGGATTTTCCACCTGAATGTTCTTGCGCCGGGCCTACACCGTGCCGATAGGGCGAAGGCTGGTGTAGGTGGCTGTAGCCGGTGAAGTTCGGGTACTGCTGGTGGTGGTCTCGTTGTGCGGCGTTGTGCTGGTGGTAGTAGGCCTCGCGCGAACCGAACGCTGGAGCGGGATAGTGACGGCCACCCGCGTACAGGTAGCCACCATTGGGCGACCCACCCGAATACGGTGAGGCACCAGGTCCCAGCGACGAACTGCCGCGCGCGTACGGTGACTGTGCCTGATGCCCGTAGTAATGGCCGTATCCACCGTAGTCGCGGTAGGCCGACGGGTAGTTACCATAGTAACCGCTCTGGTAGCCGGACGGTGCGTGATGGTAGCCACCACCGTAGTACTTCTCGTAGCTACCACCATCGTACGCACCGGGACCGGCGTGACCACCGGCGTGATGGTAACCGAGCGGTGACGATCGGTAATCGGAACCGTACCGGCTTGTGGCCGCCAACGGGTACGGGGACGCACTGCGCAGCATGCTGGGCGCGTACGGATAGCAGAAGTTACCGTTCATCGAGCGATGCCTGTAATCGACGTAGCTACTGGTGCTGCAGCAGTCCATCGTTTCCGGAAGCGTCCGGCAGGGGTGAGGGGGTGGGGGGTTGTGACGTCGCAGTTACTGGTCGAAACTACGCGTACCTTCAAACGGTACGTCCCTATAAACCAATTATGCTCTATTTATAGCCGCGGTGCGGTGACGACAGAACCGATGGTAAGTGTGTGAGAGAGAGTGTGTGTGTGTGTGTGTGTGTGTGTGTGAGAGAGAGAGAAAGAGAAACGACCGTGGAGGCGTGGAAGCTGGCGCCTTTTTAGCGGCGTTTTCGGCCACTGTCCGGGTGGTGATGGTGGTGGTGGTGATGGTGGATAATCATGTTTGTCTTTTACCACTGAACGGGAAACCTTAATACAGCAAATCACATCTTGGTGGTCTGCGATTTTGTTGTTGTTGTTGTTTTGTTTTGCTTTGCTTTTGCACCCTTTCCTCACTCACTGAAAGTGTTCTAGTCTGGAAATAAAAATTGATGATGTTAGGATGTGGTGCGGACTAGCACAATGGGTTTGGGCACGCACACGGGACACTTCGCAACTGGAGCGCCTGCTAAAGGGACCATGTAAACACACTTCTACCGCGGGTGAAGCACGGTGCCGTAGTTAAAAGAGCATCCGATTTCTGATGAAGGAGAGAAGCAGAAGAACGCTACAATTCGCACACCATGCACGGTACCGTCGTCTAGTAGGGGCTCACAACACGCTGCATTTTTGTTTTTTTTTTTTTTCGTCGATCACACCACCTTCTTTATGAATTTATATTAGAAAAAAGCGTACACTTTCCCTATTCACAACACGCGCGTCACACGTCCAAAAACTGCACGTAACACACCCAGAACCTGGCCCCGCTGGCTGGCTGGCTGGCTGGCTAGCACACGGACTCAGTGCGTCGTTTCGCGCGGCATGCCGTCCGTCGAATCCGTCCGAAACCGAACTGATCTTCCTGTCGCCTGGCGACGCGCCTTGTTCCACATTGTTGGCTGCAAAAGTTTTCCGCTCCGCTCACGCTCGCATGCTACTCACCGCACGGCACGCGAGAGACGTCTAGTTTATCGATTTGCGTACAGGAGGATGCCGTGCCCGTGGACCGGGCGGAGGAAGCTGGGAAGTATATGAACTTTTTTCATTCATAATTCTATTTCTCCCACAGCGCTCCAACGTGCTTTCTTCGCGCGGGGCGAGGCTGGGAGCATACCACCTCCCACCGCGAAAGGAGCCAACCGTTTGTTGGTGTTGGTAACGTCACGTAGCGCTGCTGCTACTAGGTAAATAATTGCACTGGCGAGATTCCTTCCCTCCTTTTAGCAGGCGGTTGTGCTGTAAATTCACATATTTAGACACACACATACACACATGCATAGCGTCACACAATTTGGGCGGTTGTGGGTGAGCGCAAGTCACAGTCAGCAGCGAAATGGGGCACAACGTGTTCGGTGAAGAGCGCGCGCCGCACATTCTCCCGGCGCGGCACTGCTGATAAGAAGGAAAATCAATTTTCTCCCGACGGAGTTTCCACGCGAAGCACGTCCTCGGAGCGAGATTTCGTTCATCACTTTGTTTGTCGTTATCACTGCACGCCACGCTTTGGGACCTACATGTGCAGTGTTTTTTGAGCACACTGTTTCCGTTTTCCAGCGCCGTCTACATATTTGTTGCGAAAAATACACTTCCACCCGGAGCGATGTTCCACGCGGGGAGTACGTTAAACCGTGCGTGCATCGCGAGTTTTCGCGAAACTACCTAATATTGTGTTATTCCGACGTTGTTGAAGAATGCACACATTCTGAACTACAGGGGAGAGAGCCGCCAAGAGAATGGCGATGGTTCCAAGAGAGTGAGACGAAATTTCCTTTCTTTTTCGGGTTCTTGGTATCTATTCTGTTTGTCCTCCTTCCGCTAGAGCTACGTGCTTTTTCTTTTCGCGCAACGACTATCCAATGTTTATGGCAATAGTATCTTCCGTTGAGTCACATAAGAGCAAAAATCAAAGTGTACTGTGTTTGGGAGCGTTGTTGTAATGTAATAGTTGCCCAAACTATGGAATTTCCATTCGGAAAGCTTCCTCTATAGAACACCTTTTCATACCGATTCATGATGCGGTAGTTTCTTTTCGCCAACTGAAAATACAAATCGTAATGCCTTATCTAACAAATCTTGTTTCGGAACATGAACAGTTATTTGCAAAATATTACGCGCACTTCTCACGGCAGCCAGTTTCAAACAGTCACTTTAAGGGAATTTTTATTAAGCTTCTCTTTATGGCCGCTTGTAGCGCTACCAGGAAATACGCATAGGCGGTATGACAGATACCATTTGAACCGACCGTTTATGGTTGTCACACTGTTATTACCTCCGTGAGTAAAAACGATGCTATGAATTTTAATTAGCACATCCAAGCTAGATTTTTGTCGTATGGAAAGATTTCCTCAGAACTTAACAATACTATCGATTTTGAATTCTTCATTCCATCTATACGAAACGGTTCGTCCTCGCTTCCCATAGCTTATAGTAACTATTAAACGATAAGTCAAGTAGCAGTTTTTGTTTTATGAACCATTTGATGGTGTTTTTCTTGTTTTACAGTGGAGGCTGGCTACACCGGTACCATAACATTTGTCAGTGAAGGTTGCACCGGAGCCATAAAATTTGACGGTGGAGTTTGTTGTGTTTCGAAAAAAGCAAAAAGAGGAAGAAGTCGAAGACGCAGGTAGCGTTTGTTTGTGCGCGGAGCTAAAAATTGTGAAGAAGTTGGTATGTCGTGAAAAACATAATTATATTTCGACTTGCATTCAGATCCTTTGGAAAAAGCATCAGGTTCTGTTGTTATCTTGCGGTTAAAAACCAAATCAGAACGAATGCTCAGTGTTTGGTGCGTGTGTTAGCACAAATCGAATCGTGCTTAATATTTGCAATGTCACAAATTCTTCCTACGAATCGAGTTGTAATATTATAAAAATCGTGCGGTTCACCCTTCGAGGGGTTTAACGAAGTGTGTTAAATAGTTTCTGCAGAAGGTGCAGACGGCGGGCGGTTGTAGCATAGACGCGAGGCGTCGGTGCATAAATATGTGTGTGTGCGTGTGTATGCGCGTGAAGTTTTTTTTTCTCGAACAAATATTCGTCTCCAGCTCTATTCGTTTGCTTGCGTTTTCCAGTGCAAGTGCAGTTTACAGCACATTCCTTCCCGTGTGTGTCATATAAGTACGGGGTGCAGGCCACACCACTATCAGGCCATTTATCAACAAGTCAAGCATTACCGCCCCCACCCACCGTCGCGCTCCGTTCCTAGCACGGGTGTGTCCGCGGCTATGCGTGTGTGCGTGCGCGCTAGTGTTGAAAACCGTCGTCCCGTGCAGGCAACAGCGGCTCGTTATCTTCTCCACGCGTTCCATAGCGATGTTTTTTTGTTTTACCTTTGTCACGATTGCAATCGGAAATGATTCGACACGATGTGTAACATTTGCTTGTGTGTTTGTCTTCGGTTTATGTGTCGCACGCCAGCAGGCCGCGATGAATCATTCCACCAGCGTCGTGGTAACAGCGTGAAATCATGATTCGTGGAAATCTTGGAGTATCACCCCAAAACAAACGAACGTAAATGTGGCTCCAGAATCCACGGTTGTTATCCTTTCCTCCGGTGAACGCGACGAGCGGCGGCGGTGGTGGTGGTGGTGAGCTTCAATACCGAAACAAACACGCATACACACTCGCAACAAGAAAAGGTTACCTTTCCAAGAACCAGTGTGGGTAGATAGCCGTCCATCTGTGTGTATTCCAAACAAAATGCATTTTAATAAGCAGCCAAAATCATAACAAAGCAATCGAAACGTCATCAAATAAAACACGCAAGGCCCCGTGAAGCCCTTGTTTTGTGATAAACGCTCTTGCTTTGCGCCGTACGTGTGTATGTGTGCGTATGCGCCGTGACCCTTCAACCAGCGAGACCAATTAAAGAAAAAAATATAGCAACCTTGTGAAGTGCGAAAAGCCGTGACTGCGATATTTCGCTTTCCAGTACCTAGTAGCCTATGAAAGTAGAAAAACACGAAACAGAATTTATCAGACTTCCGACCGCGGAAGCGGATCAGAATACGTGCGCCACACGCACACACACACCAAGTCCCGTGTTGTAACCATGCCAACGGCTTCACGAGAACTTTACAACCAACCAGTGAGCCGCGAATTGTGTTCGTTTTGCAAGTACCAAAAAATTAATCCACACATTTGTCTCGTTTTAGCAGCTTCTTGAAATTGTTACCCTTATCGGACCGTGCGGCCACACTTCCGGTGAGTCGTCCTGGTATGTTCCGCAAGTGCGCGCCGATAAGAGGAAGGTTCCAGTGACGAAGCATAGAAAAAAAGAAAAAAAAGCTTTGCACGAAATTATCCCATAGCAAACCGTGCTCGGCTAGTGTGCGTGTGCGTGTTCTTTGCGTGAGCAGGTGTATGTGTGTCAGTGTGTTTTGAAAGGAGGCGCACAAAAAAAAAATAATAATAATAAGCAGGAAGCTGTGCTTCCCTCTGGTGTTGTGGTGCGTGAGTGAGTTTGTGGCTTTGTGTGACGAGGTGTAGTGGAGCCCATCGGTCCTGTTTCTATAGTCCTGATTTTAAGCGTGTTTCCTTGGAGCGGATCCAAGTGAGCCTTGGTGATTAGTTTTCGGCATGCGAGTTGAGATGCTCAGAGGCGAGTGAGTCCGATTTCGGGTGCGGTTGCGAGTCGAATTGGATGCAAGAGAAGTGTACCGAAACGTACGAAGCAGAAGAAACAAACAACCACCCAACAACGTCGAACGCGCTGGAATCGCGGGTGGAATACGCCTTCGCGAAAGGAATTTGTCGCCGACGGACGGCTAATTGTCGCTAATCGAAGGTTGCTAAACGACCGCAAACGGCCGAAACGATGGCGGCACAGGAGATCGAGAACGGCACGACGTGGGGCAAAGAGTTGTGGGTAAGTGTTTTGGGTGGAGGTTTTTTTTCCTTTACGAAGGTTATGCTGAGTGACAAAATTGGGAAAAAAGTCGTCGCTGTGATTGATACTGAAATATGATTTTTCATATTGCTATAAATCTTATGTGGGAATGGAGAATACCTGATATATCTTTCATGATTGATTAGTTACGGCAGAAAGTTTTCTTTAAAAAGTTAAAAATATTTGGCAAGGGTTATTTACTAGCATACAGGTTTTCCAGAGCCTGCTACACATTTCTTAAAATAAGAAAACTGTTTTCATGAAATTTTCTCCTCTTTCTCGGCAATTTTAATCGGCGAAATTTCAAAAATTGAAATATTAAAACGTTGTATTCAAAAATCACCATAAAATTATAAATTTGTTGAAGATTTGCTCAATTTTACAAACCGTTTTTGACAAACTCTTGGCAAAATAGAAAAACATGAAACCTGGAAAATTTCATACAAATTTCGTGTTTTCGGATTTTATTCAAAATTGTAGGCATTCAAAACAATGTCTCAATTCAAATTTCAATTGTTCAATTTTTAAATTGCTTTGATACTAAGCCCCTTGAAGGACAGCTACTTCAAATTGAACATCAAAGAAGTTTTATTATTTTAAAATATTTTTATGAAGTCTCTAGAGGCTATAAAAAATATGATGAATAGAATAGCAATGTATCGAAATCAATTCCCCTCAAACCTTACTTGCACACATGCACGGAACAAAATTGTATTTTTAACACGTGCCCTTGACGTTCGCATATTTTTGCGCGAATTCTCCAAACGGAGACGCTCTAGTGCAAGCTAAAAAAGCAAAATCAGCATCCAATAAATCAATGTTTTGACCGTGCGCATCTACATGCAGCTGCTGCCCTCGATGCACGCGCGTCCCGTCTGTGTGAGTGGCTCGACTCGGCTGCGTCGCAAAAATCCCTCGAGCTAGAGAGCGTGTAGAAGAGCATCCGCGTAGTAGGCGCTGGATTCAAAGTTTCGCGAACGTGTCGTGGCTGTAGCGGTTACTAGGTATTAAAAATGTAGTTTATGAAAACCGCAACCGCAGCGACCGGGCTGGGACGATCAGGAGAGAGCGAGCGAGAGAGAGAGAGAGAGAGAGAGAGAGAGAGAGAGAGAGAGAGAGAGAGAGAGAGAGAAGTGTACAAGGGTGGTGTTCCCTACCCCTTCAAGCGGGCGCCTTTTACACGTGGGCATTTTCCATAGCAAAACCGCTAGGCACTCGTCGGTGTTGGTGGTGCTGAAGCTGTGCAATGTGTTTCACAATATATGCATGATATTAACGAGCGACGCCAAAAGGGGGAAAGCTGGAGGGGGTGAAAAACAAAAAAAAAAACGGAAGGGATGGAATGCAAATGTTCTCCCGAGCTCGCGCGGCACCTGTAATAACGTGTGACAGAAGAAACAAAAAAAAATAACGCTCCGGGACCGACCTTCCCACTTCTCCGATCCGTTCC
The DNA here is from genome assembly GCA_000473445.2 of Anopheles farauti. Lineage (NCBI taxonomy): Eukaryota > Metazoa > Arthropoda > Insecta > Diptera > Culicidae > Anopheles > Anopheles farauti. Next base: position 13,481,401 of record KI915041.1, read on the forward strand.
GCGTGTTTTCCCTCGCTGTTCAGCATAAATATGTAAGCAGGCTGTCTCTCACACAGACACACGCACACCACCACACCAGCAGCAGCATGGGAGATAGTTGTCAGCAGCAAACCAATACAAACACGTCGGTAAGGCAGCATCACAAGCGACGACGCGCGCGGGCCTGCAAACGGGGACAAGGTGCGCCAGACGTTGAATCGCAACTTCTCGAACCCGCGCCAAGACACACACACACACGGGTAGGGACCGGAGCAGAACTTGTTTGACAACTCCCTTCTGTCTAAGCGAAAACGATATTTAGTAAGGTAAAGAGAGAGGAAAAAAATAAAATAAAATAAACACACACCCCGAACGAATCGCTCAAACGGAAACGGCAAGTTTGGAAGAAACGAATGCTCAAACGAAAAACTGCATATTGGAATTTGTGTTACGGTGAGGCGAGGCTGTGTGAGGTCAACCGGGGCGGGAGGGACGGTGTTTGTCAGGGCATGTAAGTTTAGCAACAAAGCCCGGTGAAACCTTTCCATGCACAGTTCCGGGACACGCGGGGGATGACAGAAAGGCAGCACACAAAAAATAAAGGAGAACAAAAATGAACGCGCACCGTGCCGGGGAGACACACATATATGTGTAGGCGGGGTCTGGTGGAGGAAGGGCGACTGTTGTAGGTCATTCACCAGTCGCAAGTTCTATGCGCGATAACATGAAATCGAAACCGACCGACCGTTCTCGCCGTACCCGAAACCGGAAGTCCCGACTCGACCCGCTGGACCCGCGTCAAACTCGGGGTTGCTCGAGCTGAACCCAAGCGTTGGGCTATAGGGTGCGAACAGCGGACCCCTCCCCGTTGTGGTGACACGAAACAGAAATAAATACACACACACATACTCAGACCATCGAATGCATCGATTCCGGCCGGCGATGGAACTCGGCGAGCTTGGAGCTCGAAATGGGAGCTTTCGGACGTAATTGAGGCTGTAAGCGACGCGTGTCCGATGTCGAAGAACTCATAATTACCTGCCAGGGGTTTTAGTGTTCGTTCGGTTCCAGGGCGACACAATTGGAAATTGAAAAGGAATCGTTGCAAAGCACACGCTTTTTGGACGATAACAGTGTTTCGGTATCAGATTTCCGATAGCAGAAGGCGAACTTCCCATCCGTTGGTTTTGTTTGCTCACACATCCACCACGAGGGCGTCTTTATCGTAAACGCCTCAAGCGCGCTCTTTGCACAATCTTTACGAACGGAACGAGCAGTCCACAATATCTTATCTTGCAGCGTTGGAATACACTCTAATCTCTGGTCTGCCGAATGTGGGACATAAGCTGGGAGCCCAGATCCTAGCCCAAACCGATCGTGGACACAGGTCCTGATAAGTTTCATGGGATACTTGAAGCTACCGAATATGGAACATTAGCTGACAGTCCAGATGCTAACCCAAATCGATCGTAGACATAGGTTCTGATAAGTTTTGTGGCACACTTGAAGCTACCGAATGTGAGACATTGGCTGGAAGCCCAGATCCTATCCCAAACCGATCGTGAACATAGGTCCTGATAAGTTTTAAGGCATACTTGAAGCTACCGTATGTGGGGCATTAGCTGGAAGCCCAGATCCTAGCCCAAACCGATCGTGGACATAGGTCCTGATAAGTTTCATGGGATACTTGAAGCTACCGTATGTGGGGCATTAGCTGGAAGCCCAGATCCTAGCCCAAACCGATCGTGGACATAGGTCCAGATAAGTTTCGTGGCATACTTGAAGCTACCGAATGTGGGACAATAGCTGGGAGCCCAGATCCTAGCCCAAACCGATCGTGGACACAGGTCCTGATAAGTTTCGTGGCATACTTGAAGCTACCGAATGTGGGACATTAGCTGAGAACCAAGATCCTATCCCAAACCGATCGTGGACATAGTTCCTGATAAGTTTTGTGGCATACTGGAAGCTAGCTACACCGCGACCGGGGTTGGGCTATTTTTGATCATTTCGGACACAGTCTGGCGTATTGTTTGGATGTCGTCCGGAACTGTCGTGCCAAAAACGTACCCGCCTGAATGTAGGCAATAGCCGAAACCCGATCGTCTTTAGGACCCGAGGGTGGGACCCACACAGGGGGTGTGTCCCGATAAGATATCTTCCCTCGAACCAAACCGCTTCCATGTTTGGAACAGTGTGTTTGGAGATAATGGCGGTTATCTAAGAGTTCCTCTTTTTTCTTGTTGCTGTCCCTATTTTTCTTTTCCGGTGAAATGGGAAAGGTGTAACACCGGCGGCCCCCTTATCGTGCCGTCCGCTTGTGTACCTTGGCGTTTGTACGACGTGATGCGTTTCACTTCGGATGCGATTGGAAGAGCCTCTTTTTTTTATTTACAAACGCCGTCTACCTTGACAATCTGTGCTGTTCGATGTTAGATGTGCTCGTATATTTCCGTGGGGCTCGTGTTTTTGACTCGTGTGTCTTATGAATTAACCACCCGCGGTTCGTTCTGGCTGGTGAGGCCCGCTTTGCCTGCACTACCTTTTAGGGGCGGTGGTCGTCGAAGCGGTGGCCTACCCCCGCGGTGGCCATCTCCCTATCCAGCCCGGCGTTCGGCTCTCCCACTCCTCCTACCCTCGCTTTAACCCCACATCCAGTTGTTGTTGTAGTTGTTGTTGTAGTTGTTGTTGTGGTTCTGTCCACAGCCGAAGGCCCCCGGTGGGCAGACGGATGGGCGGCACTCGACGCTCGGATCGCAGCACGCCTGGAACGGCCAGTCGCAGATTTCCTTGCGGGCGTTGAAGTGCAGTCCAGCGGGGCAGTTCATCGGGCAGGCACGGCCAGCGATACACTTGGCGTACACACCGCAGTTCGGTCCGGGCAGGAGCGTCGGTTTCGAGCCGTCGAA
>KI915041.1:13486017-13563790 GCA_000473445.2 Anopheles farauti
AGGACGTTCATCCTCCCAATCGATTCTTCAGCTCAGCGGTATGACGTTTGGAAGCAGTATCGAGTATGTTGCAACACAATTATCGCTATTGCATCATGGAGTTGTTAAACTGTAGTCCGAGGACTATCTCCTCCAATGTCCGTAAGCTCTCAAGAAGCCAGGAAGAGTTCGAAAAACTTGACTTCATCCTGTCCCTTTATCGAGTATGTTGCAGCACGATTATCGCTATTGCATCAAGGAGTTATTAAACTGTAGTCCGAGGACTATCTCCTCCAATGTCTGTAAGCTCTCAAGAAGCCAGGAAGAGTTCGAAAAACATGACTTCATCCTGCCTTTTTATCGAGTATGTTGCAGAACGATTACCGCTATTGCATCATGGATTTGTTAAACTGTAGTCCCAGAACTACATCCTACAATATTCGTAAGCTCCAAACAAGCCAGGAAGAGTTCGAAAAACTTGACTTCACAATCACTGTAAGTGAATCATTCTGCAAAGAGGTCAGCACTTATTCGGGTCACCAATCCAAGGTCGGTTTCTGGAGGGGAAAGAGCTAGTTTTCGGGAACTGCGAAAGGGGTTTAATATTTTGTTGACGGCCAGGTTGATCTAGGGTAAACAGCGTCCTGACAGCACTGTCAGCTTTATTGCAACTGAGCTTTTCAACGTTCTTGGAGTGTACGGAAAAGGCAGAGTGTCATCTTCAAGTTGCTTTTGTGACCTGGTTCCAAGGAGCTGCGACTAAAGTCTAAGGGCTAAGTTTGTAGTATCCACTATCAAATTTGTGTCGTTGTGACTAGTCGTTGTCGAAAAAAATGCATTATTTTTAGTGTTAAGATCCTCGTTTTGAGTCAAGCACAGCTAATGGATACAGACACTTGGGGGACTTAGTCGACCAGACTTACTGAGGACTAACGGTTCTCTACCCGACATTTGATTATGCATCGGATCTTCACACTCGGCAGCTCCTTTAGTGACGCTGGTCGAACGAGAGAGACCTTGAAATGTTGTACAGTCTTTCTCCTTGTTGCAAACACTTCAAGTTTGCGAGTACTTGCGCTGCCCGCGTAATGGAACTCCTCGAGCTGTCGTTCCACCACACGGCAGAGAAACTCCACCAACACCGCCACTGGCGAAGGCAACCGTGAGCAAACATAACAAGCCCCCCTCCCCTAATTCCCCTCAGCAGCCTTGCCCGGCCATCGCTGGGTGTCGCTGGCAAAAGTGTGGAAAATTGTTCAACCGTGCAGCGTCCGCGGCCGGGTGCGAAATGTTCCGGCGAAATGGGCGGCAGCTTCGAGGAGCGGAAAACTGAAAACCGTCGTATTGGTAATTCAGACGAACTGAAATGAAATCGGGGCGAGGGTTTCGTCGTCGGCGTAGGAGTCGGACGACTCGCAGTCGTCGATTTCGCTGTGATGTGAAGATGTGGAAAATGCTGCAGGCGGGTGTGTGTGTGTTTGTGTGTGTGCATGATAAATCATGCATGCAGACTGAAGGCTCAAACAATGCCAGACTCTCACTGCTCGCAGGCAACCCCGGTTGGAGGTTGGGCGAGGGAAGTTTGGTCAAACCGGAGATGGACGTCCATAAATGGTTAACCGTTTCGTTGCTGGAGTTCGCTGGACGTTGCAGGTTCTCGTTCATCTTTTAGAACCCACCGAGAGCTGCGCCAACGGCTCCCGCCTGGCTGACCACAGAGAAATACTTTGTATTTTTATTGACCGTGGCAGACAACACCAGAGCAATGCTCGGAGAGTCATCGTGGTCGAATGTGTGACTCCACACAATGTCTAACGACCCATCCACCCACCCACGACGTTACAACCAGGCGGTGACGCTGTGGGCGCTGTGTTTCCATTTCCCCGAGAGGCACTGTTCCGTTTCGATGGCTTTTCTGCTGGCCTAACCTACCTTTTCTGCACCCTCGACCGGCCGAGCCCATCGATGCGGGCTGTCATCTTTTCGTTCGCAGTTCCGATTCGCGAACTTCTTCTCACCGCCATTTCTCTCGTTTCGGGGGTGGTTTTTCGGTTTCCTATTCCAACCCCGGCATGGAACAAGTATCTGCGAACTTTTGTGTTCGCGGCTGGTTTCATGTCCTTCCCGTCCGGGCGGGCGGCCGAGCTTTCCTCTTCCTGGGAAGCCAATTTTCAGCAGGCTGTTCGGCAAAATGTGGTTCGAAAGTTGCTTGGCTTTCGCCGGTCGCAGCGCCGCCCGGTTCGTGCATTTTTAATTCGCACACGCCTTGCGCGATAGATAGTGGTGGATCTGTTTGGTGACGCAGGCTACCAGCACGCACGTGATCGCTGGCTGGAACTCGTCAAGCGGCGAATGGTTGATGTATTTTTCGCTACTCACGTGTCTATCCGTGCCTGTACGGCAAAACGGATTCGCACGGTGACGGGATTTTGATAAAGCGTTTCTTTTCAATTTCGTCTCACATTTACATTTTTTTGGATGCTATTTTCGTCATCAGCATACACAAAAACATTGCTTATTTTTTATTATTATAACCAACTACCCTGGGGCTTTTTGTTGTCCATAACATTACAGAAATTTACATGACGTCCACTGACTGAATCACCTGCATGTTTTGTATTTATCAGTCTTGTGATGTTAGCTTCAAAAAGTAGTTTAATTTCGTGTTGAACACATCCTCCTAGAGATCAGGTACTCTCTGTATAGAAAACAGATCTTTTAAGTACGTATATTACTCTAATGAATTCCACACGCGGAAACTCGAAAGGTCATGTGCAACAAAACTAACAATCTGAACGAGTTCCGACCCGGGACGGAGGCCAGGAAATGAACCTAAAAAGAAGCATGAAATGGATCGAATTACGTGTGGCGAAGCTAGACGCAACGCGGCGTTTGTTTAAGCGGTTTTCTTCGCCACTGAGTTCATCGGGTTTTCCATCGCAGTTGCGCCTCAGCGGGGCGGGGATGGTGAGGGAGGACGAGGGAGGGAGGTTATTGTTTGGCTACTTACGGGTCGAAGCTGTACGGCGCGTTGTTGCTGCTACTTTTCGCCCGCCGCTGCAGGAGAGACCATGTGTTTGCGTTAATACGCCATGTTGTTGATGTTTCCTGCCGCGAGCCCGTGCTCGTAAGCGCGGTTTATGCGCAAAAAACAAAACAAAAAAAACCGGCAGTACCGGCGGTCGTCTTGGACCATTTCATTCTTCGGTTTTCCCTTTTTTTCGGTCGATGATCGATCCACGCGGTTTGGCGAGTGTGGAAATGCATCCAAAGCAAGCCTCTCACCGCTGCCGACCAATTTAAATGCCGCGGGGTGGATGAGATTGAAGGCGCTTGTTGTGTTGTTGGTGTGCAGTGGCAGTTCTTCGATGGATTGACCCATCCTTTCCTGTGTGTACCACACACGTAACAACAAACAAACCGTGTTGAATCGAGCCAGGCGTTCGATTCAGACGAAACTGAAATGAAAATTTTAACTCAAATTGAAGCCGAGTTGTTCGGCGTTTGGTAGTATTAATAGCTTTATTTCGTTTCGAGGTAATGGAAGCATCGATGCTGGACGTTGACCTCGCGTTGGAAGATCAAACATGAACGAGAGTTCAGCAAATCCGGTAGGCATTTGTAGGAGGATGGTTAAAGGCCAAGGATGCATTCCTTTCCCCACCAAAAAAAAAAAGAAACGCTTTCCAACGATGCCAGTCTGAGCAACAAACCTTTCGATTTTTGTTTACATTATTGGGCTGTGTTGCTTCGACCAAAGCAAAAGGGGCTTCATCACCAGATACCAATCGTCATAATTCGTTCAAAATGCCACCACCGTTCGTTAGGTTCTGGCTGGGACGTCGTGCATACGTTACCGAATGTTACGCCATCGGGCAACCCTACCATTCTCCGTAAACGTCCCGCGTGTCACGACGATGGCGGCGTCCCAGGGAAACGAGACAAGCCAACGCAGTCAGAGACACCTCACGTGCTAGGCTAAGGGTTTTTCTTTTTGTTTCTTTTTGCACGACCTCTCCACGGACCATCTTCTTTCTATGTAGTCATGGACCTCGGCACAGACGGGTTGAAAATAATACCTGGCTAGTTGTCCGTACTTTCGGTTACTTCTACGGTGGCACTGGCAAAGGGTTGCTACATAAGGAAGGCGTAAGCATTGAGCGTTCGGTTAGTTGTATAACACCAAGCCGGCGGTCGTGAGGAAGGTTCTGCGATTTTGCTGGCATTTGCTGTTGGAAGAAACTTCGCACAACTTGAACCAATAACTCCAGTAACTAATTTTTCTATGCCGCCAGCCCGATAACTCAGCTGGCAGCTGTAAGTACGGGCTTTCGGGCCAGTGTCTGCCACATATTCATTTTTAATAGTGCGAGCATCTATTTTTACCGCCCTTTTCGCAGCGACGGGATGATACTGTGACAGCGAAATATTGATCACCTCCTCCAGCGGCATACACTGCTTTCGAACTGTATGCTTCACGGACGAGTCTCGCTTTATCGATTGCTGATGCTGCCAGCCGACTATGTGCATCGGTTGAGGCTCGTAACGTCATGAAATAAACGTCAACCTACACTGCAGCCATTTAATATGCCGCCAACATAATCCGATTTGATCGCGCCAGCCCTATCTCGCCATCAATTTCGTGCCTCCCGTGCGGTGCGGTGTGGGCGAATGTGTGATTTTCATGGATGAAACTAGCGTTTCCATCAATTGGGAACCGTTGTTGGATGGGTGGCATCTAATGAGTCGCGTCGGAGATTATTCCGAACCCAGGTCCGCGACGAGAAGCGTTTGCGATGCTCAATATTTTTGCGATTTGCAAGAGAGATTTACTGCTTTTGGGGAGGTTTTTTTTTTGTTATTGCTCCGAATTGCCAACTAATGATTCTTCTTCCGTATTCGGCACCATCCGAAGGTGACGTTCTTCAACCGACGGAAGAGCAATTTTGATGGATTATCGCGCTTTGGTTAAACGAAACGAACGTAATGGGCTATTGATTTGCAATCATCACCATTTTTGAACGACAAAAACCAGTGCGAAACATCCCAATGTCCACCGGTCGAGACCGGTCGGTTTGATTTATTACGCTGCTTGCCTTGCTTGAGCTTGATTTCAGCCGGTCGGAACTGGGTTTGAAAAATTGTCACGAAGAAAAGCTGAACGAACGAGAGCAAGAAATGGTTTTACGTTTCACACATTTTCACTCGGTCGGGTTTTCCAGCAAATTTGCAATGGATGCGCAGCCATTCACACCGGATCGTACTTAGCGCGCACTGTTTTTAACTATGATAAACTATTTTCGACACGTTTTTTTGTTTCTCTTTTCGTGCCTCCGTTTGCGACGATGGTGACCGATAGGCGCTGGGCTTTACTTTCATTAAATCAGAGTCAGAGAGCCTCATCATTTCACCCCGTCCGCTATCAGCAACGACGATGCGCTCGGCATTTCATGCCGCCAGCGTGATAATTATGTTTATTTATGTTTCCTTTCATTTACGTGAGAAAATTGCATCCACCGCGTGGTCAGGGTGTTTTGGGGTAAACATTTTTTGGGACAGTTTTTGTTTCTCCCTCCCCTCCCCCTCTCTTTCCCTCCCTCTCCCCTCTCACCAGGCGTTGGAAAGCCCCACCCGAGTGAAAGCTCGAGCAGCCGTAAACATGGGCGCAAATTCGTCCATTTGATTCGGACGTCAAACTTTCGATTCTGAACCGGGCACGCGTCGAGTGTACTAACGCCCTTTTTCCCGGAGGGTGGAGTAAAAATTTGTACGTGATAGAAATGAGGTCTCAACATGTTTCGGGAGGTGAATTGTATGTTGAATTAGCGTTTTAATTGCCCGAGGAGAAATCGACATCGGTCCTACTTCGTTCTCCCGGGAGAGGCGAGCGTGCCCTGGAATGCATTTTAGATAGTCCATTGTTTCTGTTGGAAATTCGTTTTAAAATATTCGATATTTTCAAGCACAGCTCGCAATGAGTGCCTCCTTATGGCAATTGCTCAATCTAAATTGCGAATAAAATCGAACATAATTCGTATGATTACAAACCGACGATCCAGCAGTGCTCCACTTCCGAACGGATACGGTTTACTTCTCAAACAGCAGCCTCCACCGATGGCACGATGCCCATCTCGCTTAGCTGCTTTTATCGTAATTAAATTTTTCTCTTAACGAACCGAGGAAGAAAACGAACATAAAAAAAAATGCACAGTGGTGCTACTTCCGTTTTTGTGCCGTCATCATCGTTTCCGACTTGCCGACGGGATCCAGACATCCGGGTCTCTTTGTGCTGCTAGTGCCAATGTGCCGCCAGCTGCACACAAACACAAGCACACACACGCACAGTGCCCGGTGCAAAGTGTTACGATAGAGGGTTGGGGCGCGACTGCATTGAGTCAGCTGCCAATGCAGTTCCGCCGCACCGCCACCGTGTTATCTCGGTCGAGCCTTCCAGTTCGTCGTTTGTCGCCGGTCGCCGGTTTTGACTTCCAACTCTTGTCCCGGACCCCTTCAGCGATTACCTCGCGCTTGTTCCTTCCGTTTTCTATTTTTTGGGGTTTTTTTTTCAAGCAGAACCACCGCTGATATCCAATCTTACGTCCGCGTTTGGAAGGGACGTCGAAAACGGAGCACAATTAGTGTGCGCACTGTATAGAACGCGAGCGAAATTGAAAGCAATTTTAGATGTATTGTACCGCCTGGAATCCGGCGCAAAAAATTCGATTCTTTATCCCGCGCGGCAACTGCAGCGAACGATCGTTCGAGTTTTCGCAATCGAAGCGAAATGAGTCATTAAACTAAACGATTTTCTTTTTCTACTTCCTTCTCTACTCTTGTAATGTAAACAAATGTGTAAACACCCCGCAAACTTCCCGCCCTCTGATGGGTAAAAATCCGGCAAAGTCCCGGATCATGATGTTGGTTTCGCATTTCCTCGTTGCCTGCGCCGGAAAACGCCAGTTGCGCTGTTATTTTTGTAAATGTTGATGCTCAACTTCGGACCGACCGGTCTGGTTGACCGAGCAAGAGCAGCGGATCTTTTCCGACTCAAGTCAAAGTCATGGACATCGGACCCGGGGCTGGTTTCTTTCAGACTTTTGGTGTGTGTGTGTGTGTTTCTCGCTCGCTTTTTCTCACCCGGTACGAGGGAGACTCCTCGAACACGGGCGTGTGTTTTAATGAATGAACGCAAACGGGAGGACGAGCGACAGCAGGGAACGGGGCAATGTGACACGGGGTCGCGGTTTTGTTTATGCCTCGGATGCAAAATTACTGCCATCTGTGCTTTCGCTTTTGCTCCGCGCCCGAAAAAAAAAACACACACATTTTAGGGAACCATCGGAGGAATGTGTTTGTGCTTCAAAATATTGATATTGTTCTTGGAAAGTAGCCACTTACGGCCGAAAAGCGGAGGAGAGAACCATGGCTCGTGGCAAAGCAAAGTGACGGAATGTTCGTCAATCAATCTGGCAAACTACGTTCTACTTGGAGGGGTTTCGTTTGGAGCTGGAATTGAACACAATATTAGCACTTATAATACCTCCATACACCAATTAGCATCCAACCCGCCGATACCGCGTTTGCTCCGAAAATTATGGACCACTTTATATTGTACTTTCCACCAGTATCTATGTGGAATTCAGGATTTCTGGAGCAACGCCCCGAGATGCGCCAAAGTGGGTCAATCAATACGGTGGATCGGTACACTATTTTCAGTAGATGTGTTTTCGTTACATTTCATGTGGCCTACGATAGCCTCTTGATCCTCCTCGATTCGAGATCGTGATGTTACACCATTTCCTAGGCTCCAGTCTATTATGCCATCACAAGTCCGGAGTTCGTGGAGTAGCACATTCGGTCCACTGTATGCTTATCGATGTTGATCGTCCAACAACGTTTCTTGATTCAGTTGAAAGATTTGTGTACAGATCTCATTGACGTGTACGTGCCACAAAAATCGCAGTATATTGAGATTCATTGCATGCAACGGTCAATTCAAGGCTTACGTCGAAGAAGCGTGAGAGGGGCAAATTAACTACCAATGGAAAAGCTTACTTCCATGCGTATTAAATAAGGCGAAACATTTATCACCACACGCTAGTGGCTAGTAGTTAGGATATCGTTGTGGACTACATCTTAGTGTTTTTTTGTGCCTGTGATATATCTTACAAGCACTCCACAAAGGTAGCCGGATTCTTGCCTCTTTTTTTTCGCTGTACATCTCCTTCCTCCACTCGAAGAACCCCATTCGTGATGTACCGTAAATGGTATTTAATTTTGCTATACCTGCCATCAACGCATTAGCCATGTTGGTGCGTGCAGACTTATGTACCTCCTAGTCCTCCACTCGCTCTCTCACCGATCACTGATTAGTAACGAGATTTTTATGCGCTGCAATCAAAGCGGCACGATTGGAGCGAAATTTTTAAACACCTGCGAACGGTCATTTAACGGACCTCAACGTTCCTAACGTCGGCAGCGCGTCCGTTACCGAAAACGCCACCGAACCCGATTCTGATTGGGATCGTTTGTTCCGACAAGTTTTGTAGATCGCTGTTTTTTTTTTTTTTAATTAATCCTCCGACCACCGGTACGATCGACTCCGCTCGCAACTTCCACAATCGTTGCCTTATCGAAATGCGTGTGTGCCTCGGAAAGCTGGTTTGGATTTGTTTCCCAACCGGACGCTGTTCGCTGCTTGTTTGTTTGCTATCGGGCGTTTTGTTTTTCTCCTCACCTTCAGTTGTTTTTTTTTCGGGTGGAGCTATCAGCTTTTCCGAGCTTTTAGCGCTCGTCCCCTGCTGCGCGGAGGGAACGGGAGGAGGATACCCACACCTTTTCGGTGCAGTAAAAAAGTAAAAATAACCTAACCGTTGCTCTAACGGCGCATAATCCGCCAAACTTCCTGGAGACGCTGGAGGCGGTGGGGTTGCTTTGGATCATTGTTTTGGTGTGGCGGCTGCTGCTTGCATCATCATCAGCCGCATGGGCAGGTTCTTTTTTTTTTGTTTTTCGATGGGAAATGAAGAATGCGAGTTGATTCGCGCTGTACGTAAGTTGGCTGGAAAACTTTCCTAATTGCCGTCGCCCGTCATGTAGCAGCAGAACAACGCGAGAATTGTTGCTGCCTTTGGATTTGATTCATCAGATAAAAGCAGCAGCATCATTATCATAGCTGTAGCTGCTGGGGAAGAGGGGAAGCAGTGGGGTTCATTGTTTCCGTTCTATATTTGTCTTCAACGTCACGAGCGACGGACAAAGTTGTTTCATTTTTGTTGTTATTGTCGTTGGTCTTCTAATTTCTCTTCCAGAACAAAACGCCACGCTAGAAGCTATTCGAAGTAATCACCATTTACGCAAATGCTTTTAAAAACCCACGCGCGATAACAGCATCCTTGTGGTGATGGTCCACAGATTCTGCTCGAGTTTAGATAGCATGGAATGTCTAGTCGGAACTTTCTCCAGCTCCAGCAAGTTCGATACACTCTACGCCTAGTAGCTGGTTGTTTAGACACTATCTCTCCATAACCAAGCCTGTGTATATGTGACGCCTCCCCGCAGTTAATTTTATTGAACTAATTAACGCGATTGTCACGCGACGGACAGCACCCAACGCGATAAGGCATTCGAGGCATTCCCTCAGCCTACAATCAAATCTGTCTGAACGTGTTTTTTATTCCTAGTGGGCTTACGCGATACAAAATTAGATCTCTTTTGTTAGACCTTCATCAGCCGTTTTGGGCGGACAATGGCAAAATCTTGGACATCTTCCCGCCGAGATTCTTGGAGTCCAGTGAGCCGGAAACGGTTATTTTAGCTTCATTTTGGAACACAACCTGATTTGCATGAATCAAGGAGCAGTTCTGTGTGCGTGTGTGTGTGTGTGTGTGTGTGTGTGGAGATTTCATTAGCCGTTTCGTGTTTTTACAAGCACTTGATGTTCGCTGGTGGATGTCCCACTCGGAAGTCAAACTACACGATCGTCAACGATCACGACAAGAACGCAGCGTAATTGGTCCAATTATCACCCTTCGTTCACTTCGCGTTCACATCTAAAGGAGACCCGCTGCGATCGCCACACCGTGGTCGTTGTACTTTCGCTGCTAGCGACCGTACGACCATGCTGCTCATAACTACTTCAGCAGCGCGCCGAAGTATCCAAGCAGTGGCGTAGATTGGACGTACACACGCGGCTCCCGCTGGTCTCTGCATCGTGGAATCAAACGGAAAACGTAAAGAAACTCTCTCGCACGCAACGTGCCTGTTCCACATCGCGTCTTTCGAGTTAGAACTTTACCCCTCGCCCGTACAGATCTTCGCCATTTTAGGTCCGAGGCGGGGGTCACGAGGTATAAGGGCTGGGAGCGCAGATTAGAGCGGACGACGACACGGTGTGACGTTGCGTGGCGCACGGCAGCAGCTACCAAGAACGATGATTAATAACCCCGTTACACGGCGGTTGTTTTAATTAGTCCTCGACTAATGCATATTTATAGCCCGTAGACTTCCTTCGCGCGCAGCGCTTCTGCTGCGAATCGCGGCAAGAACGCGATGCACGCGTTGGTACGCGAGGGCGATCCCATGATTCCCTTACGCGTTAGTACACACTGATGCTGCTGCGAGTGTGTGTGTATGCTAATTATTTTCCGCCCGCTCCGATGGTCCAGAATGCGTCCCATTTCCGTTCCCCCTTTCACGACGACCCATACCGACGCAACCAACACAAAGTATGTTTGGAAACCCGGGTGAAAGATTTTCCCCACTCGCTTTTTGTGCGCTTCCTTCACGATTTCAGCGCCCGGTTCAGAGTGACGAGAGAGCAAAACAAAAAAACAGAATACCTTCACATCCATCTCGCCATCTGTTCCCAGCGCCGTTAGAAGGTAATTTCTGTCGATCGTGGTGTGTGCTGTTTTTTCCCCATTTTGTTGTTGTGTTGATGGGCATCATCGGATCGTTTTGGAGGGTTGGGGAAACGCGAAGGTAAAGTAATCCCATCGAAAATCCGTACGGTATTTCCTCGCCCTCGACACGGGAAACGGCCCGAAAGGCGCCAGACAGCCTAGCCAAGGCGTGCGGGATGGGCAACACCGCCAAGCCTCCAAAGTTGCCGCCCAAAAATAACACCCCGGCGGGGACGCGCATCTCTCGGGCGGTTACAAAGATGGATCACTATGGCGCGCGCGCGTGCGACACCACGTGTTGTTTTTTTTTTTTCTTAAGCGAGATCGTCGATTTAGAAACATCGAATGTGTTACACTTCGACGCGTGGTCATTTGTCAGCATGGTGGAGGAAGTTGGAGATGATGAACAAGAACACGTTCCATAACGTGGCGTTGTTCCGGTGCGTTCCTTGACGAAGTCCTGTCTGTCACCTTACGGATGATACCATTACTTAAAGATGTCATGGTTACTTTCCGGTGGGACATTGCCGAAGTCAGTGTTTAGGTGCTTTTAAAATAGCTTCTGACATTGATATAGGACACTCGAAAAACTAGCGTCAATATTTTCCTGCCGTCTTTGTTGGAGAGTACAAATTTACATACTGCAGAAACAATACGGTGAACAGATCTTGCCTCTTGCTGGAACCGATGTAACACGCCGTCTCGGGCGAATGAAGGAAACAAAGCGGGAGGACACCACCCCGCCGCGAGATGTGCACGGCTACCGTTTCTTTCTGTGCCCGTGTGCACGAGAGCTCACCTGAGGCTTGCTGAAGTCCGGTTTGATGTCCGTGATGCAGTCATGCCTGACTAACCGAGTTCAGTGAAACGGTTTGACCCAGATTCAACGCTATAGCTCCCTTACCCACTGGTTTCGATGCCGTACTTCCATCCGGACATTTCGTCCCGGCGAGATCCGGTGGTGGCGGCGACGACGATGACGACGACGATGGTGATGTTGAAGTTACTGTTTCATGCCGCTAGTCCCCGGGTCTCTCTCTTTCACATCTCTTGAAAGTATTGTGCTTCTTCTCGCAATGTCCGTCTAGCGGGCTCGTGTCGAGGCAACATGTTGCGAAGCTTTTTTAATCTTCACTGGTATCGAATTGATCGAAGCCAAGGCCAGTTATGGCGAACTGTTCGTATATTTTTCAACTGTACCTTCGTCATAGCTAATTCTTTGTCTTGTTTCTTTCTTTCTATTTGTAGGTAAGTCGATATGGATGAAATGTGCACTTGCATCAGTGGAGCTTCAAACTAGCCACAACACCTACCACTTCTAGCGGAGATCTTGGCAAGGTCCTGGCGATTCGTACATGCAAAGTTATATGAACGAAGATTGTGTTTCGCAATCTGCACCGAAGAACCTCTATCGTAACTTCATACTGAACAGACAGATATAACTCCTCTGGTTCTAACCGATCTGCTTGCTTGGACATCGGCATGGTAGCGAAGGCATTGGGTATTTCCCGTAGAACCGTAGATACTTCTTGTGTAGGCTTTAACGGACACGCCACATCCTACTGACAGCAAACATCTTGGCCAGTAGGTGCCGCCTGGTAGCAAACTCGTTTCGAAAGGTTCCGTTAGCGTTTGTTTCGTACGGCAAGCTGAATGTCCAGTTTCCTAACGTTGATTCTTGAATCCGCGCGAGAACGCGCGCAGATTGACACGAAAATTCAATCCCTGTGGCTGTGAAATGTGGTCCCTCCATCTTGCGTCTATCGGTGGTCCTCGTGTAGCAAAGAATGTGGGGATGTTGCATGGTTGGTCCACCCCCTGTTTGGTGTTCAATTCGAGCCGTAGTACAGCCTGCGGGTGTGTAGTTTTTCACCCATGCTCGCTTGCGGTAGATGATAATGCGATAACCTGTTTAATGGGCGATGTGTGCCTACCTCGGGCGGTGATTGCAGGGCTGGGGAAACGTAACTGTGTCATTTGCGTTGGAAAAGACGATAGATGTGTTGCGGTCAGTCGTTAGGAGACCCTGTGCGGATGTGAAGAAATCCTTCTGTACATTTATATCCCATTTTGTGAGCTAACAATCAAACAGAACTTTACGCCCGTACCCAAATCTGCTTGGTTTACAGGAGGAGGGTTTTTTTCGGGCCATGTTTTGGGTTGAAACAAGCGACACACAATTTGGAAAGGCAAAGTTGTAAAGGTTTTATGACTTAATCCTCCTCCACAGCATGACAACGTACGCTCGTACAGCAACCGGCCCCGATAGTTGCCTCATATTTCCGCCCTGCATGAGGAGAGACAAGAAACGATAAAAGCGATTATAGAACCACGGCAAACCTGGGCTCACACGATGTTGGGAAAGTAGTTGTGATTTGTTTTTATTTTAATCTTGAACAAGTCACAGTGGCTAACGTCTCGGAAGCTCTCCCCGTGTGGGTTCCTGCCTTCGACAATGATCGAGTTTACTACCGTCGTGTCCACACGGTGTCGATGGTGGTTTACCGCGCCCGAGTCGAGTCGTAGCGACTGCAACGACTCAGCTGTATCGCGATCGGTCGCTCGCATTAAGCAAATAGCGAGCTGACCTTCGGCGAGGTTATGTGCAAGCCGTCGGGAGATCCATTAGTCACTTCCGCCTTTCGCAGAATTGCTCGAACAGATCTCGTGCACGAGATAGCGCGGTTGGAGCGGGGTATCTTAGCGGGGTTGGGGTTGGGTAATGGAGCGAAATCTACATAAAGTGCGCGCCGCCGGAACGCGCACTTTTTCGCCTTCCACCAAATCTTCGCCTTCGTCTGGGGGCAGTCATATCGTACCCGGGGAGTCACTCCTTCGTTTTGTATCTCCTTCTCCGCGTGCCTTCCTCTTGGGAGCGGGGTTTGATTGCGGAGATGTGAATTAAATTGATTGTATGATTGCGAAATCACTGCCCCTGCTCGCATCCTCAGCCATGGGCACCAAATTCTGACCGGTTGGTGCCTCCAAACTCCAACCCATCTTGCCGCATGACTTCACTGTCAATCTTCCGAAACACCGCGCGTTGGGGTGAAGTAAAGCTATAGATTGTATCCACACCATCGGGCTCATCTTCTCGCGCGTACAGGTTCAAATTGGCTCACCGGAGGTGGTAGTGTAGGTACGTCACGATGATGGAACACCTACCGGGGCTCTCTATGTGAACGGAATAATAAAAGTCTTCGCCCATGGGTTTCGTCTCGTTGCGCAACGTAAGGCTCTTGCATGCTGCTCTTCCGGTGAGGAACTACAAGTGGAGTGATGGTGTAAGTGCCTATCGGCACGATCACACCACCCCACGTGGGTGGCGTATGTAAAAGCGCACCTGAAAGCGAGAGTGATCGTGACGACGGCACAATGCGGCGGAGGTGATGGGATCCACGACAATATTTGTTGCGATCGAATTTGGGATCCACACATTTTGCCTAGCGGGTGGTGTTGTTTTCGTTGTTGATAACAATAGGAACAGCGAAAAGCTCACTGCACTCTCACGCACGGGTTTCGGTCCTTCGGAAAGACGATGTAACCCGATGTCCTATTGTCACGGCTGACCAAGCCAGGCATGGGAAGAACCTTAATTTTCAAAGCCCCAATTAAAACCCCAACGACGACGCCACACACGAACCTGCTGTTGGCTGGTGCATTTCTCGCCTCCCGCCCTGTGTGGGCTGCAATCCGGCAATAAACCCGCCCCAGCTACCATAAGGCTCCGATGTGAAGATTAATTTAACGTGCATTTCTTTTTGGGACGTGGGCGCGCTACCGTTGCGATTACGCAAACGACCGCAGCAGGCGTGAGTGTCCATTAAAATTTAATCGAGACTCCACGTTCCAAGCGGTGGCTATGGATATAATAAATTGACGAATCACGCGGACGCGGCGTTTGGTGTTGCTATAATTATGATTTGCCTTCTCGCCGCAGCGATTGTTTTGCAAGCGTGTAAAAGAGCTGCCCGGAGAAAACAAATGTCACGGTGGCTCGCTTGGGAATGGTGCGCCAATAGGCGTTTATTTTCCTATACGCTGCGAATGCATAATAAACTTCTCAATTTGTACCACTCCGCCGATGGTTGGGCGTTCGCTTCTTGCTTGGTTGTTCGACTTCTGCCTTGAGACAGAAAGTAAAACCACTTGGTGACGACGGAATGTCAACTATCAGCTCGTTCTGTGGTATGCGACATGCATACGAATTTGCTACCGTGCGATCAAAAAAAAAATCCATAGCAAATTTCTTGTCCTTCCAGTCACTACGATGACGTCAGGTTCATCGTGGTTTACAGCGTTCGGAAGTCAGAACGCATTCGAACCAAAAGCAAGAAAAAAATAATCTCACCTTGAGGAAACTCGATTGAGTGTAGTGTACTGGTGGTGGTGGTGGTGGTGGTGGTGGCCTTAATCTAAACCACATATTGTTGCCTTGAGCGAACAGCCCGCATGTACGCGTTGGGAGTGTAAGACTGGGGTAGTAGTGCGTTTGGTACGATATTTGAATAGGCCTAACCTTCCTGGTGAAGACTCTGAAATATGATGTAATTTTAATGAATTTAAATCTGTCATCCGTGGTAGCATTGGTTCAAAATAACTGAGTTATATTTTATCCATTTTGTTTGGTTACATGAATTTTATATTCTGATAAAAGTTGGTGGTGGAAGTTGAAGACTCTGAAATTGAAAACATCACTTATAGGATGTAATTTTAATGAATTTAAATCTGTCAACCGAGGTAGCATTGGTTCAATATAACTGAGTTATATTTTATCCATTTTTTTATCACATGAATTTTATATTCTGGTAAATACTCGACCAAAATTTGAACGCTGTCGCGAAACGTTTTGAAATGGAAAACAACTATAAACATTAGTGTTTTAATAACAAAATTCTGTTTGAAAAGAAAATAAAAACAAATGCAAGTCCCAAAACACGACGTAAATAAATCACAAACTGACAATTTGTGAGTATCAGATGAAATACCTCGCTACCCTTCCCATGCGGGAATACACTGTCTCCCGTCATTCCCGGGATGGCCGAGGTGTACACCTGTCCTCGTAATGGTGAATTTTAGTACATTGTTTTCGCTTTTACTACTTTTTGTGTTAGTAAACAACAGTCCGTGGAAAAAAATGGAAACTATTTTAATGCAGACCTGCTCTCACGCTAGAGGAAGTAAAAACCAAGTCGAGGGACGAGGGCGTGGAAAATTCATCGGCAGCCACCCATCGACTCCAGCTCATTAGGCCGTGTGCCGACAGGAGCGCAATTAGTGGGGAGCCTCTTGGGATCTCTTGGGCGCTCTCAAAGTGGTTGATGAGTTATGAGACAGGTGGCATAAGCGCTTCTTTGCGCCGAGAAGGGTGATTATGGAAGTGATTTTTTTGTTTGTCGTGCCGGCAGAGAAGTCGGTGTCGATTTATCTCCAAACGGTGGCGGCAATACGCTGTCGATTTCTTTTCGAAAGATAAAGCCAACGAAAGCATAATCTCCCATCGTGGCGTTTAACGAGATCGTCGTTTGTTTTAACGAGAGTCACCGTTCGAAGCAATTATACTAATTATCGATGAATTTCCTCTCGTGAGAAATAGTTTGCAAAAAAAAAAAACTGGGGAAGAGGAAGCATGATATGACCGGATTGTAAATTATCTTTCGGCAAAGTAAAACGCCGCCCGCCCCCATTCCCCCGCGTTTCACTTTCTTTCTGCAATGTTTTGTTTTCCGAACCGATTCTCTCAAGTATGAAGCAACTTAAAAATGTTCCCAGCGCTTTGGACACCCGTGCGGCGTTGACACTTCTTGCTTTCGGTGAGAAGAAACTGCATTACCGCGCTGCTTGATGCATACCAAACAAACTATTCTCTCCTTCTCCCCCCACGAAAGTCAACGCACTCTACCTTCCTCGTTCGGTGAAACACAAATGATTATAATTAAATATTGTTGTTTTTTTCACTTTTCATACATTTTTAAGCCTACGTCATCCACCGCGGCTCGATGCGTGAAGATGATCTGTTTTGTTTCTGCCACCGAGCAATTCCACCCCGATGGTGGCAAGACTCCCGAAGTCGTCGGGGTAAACTTTCGCCTCGTAATGGTGAGAAATTGCGCCCAAATCGAGAATGGGCACTCGCGCAAGTTTTTTTTTTCTCCTTGCGCCAGTCGGCCGAGCCCGCTCGACAAATAGAAATGGAAATGGAAACAATTTAAAATGCCTCATGTCTGGTGGAGGGAGCCTTTTGGAACGTTTCATCGCGTGTCGTCCATTGCAGGGCATCGGGCGTTTGTGCATGGGAAGAAAGTGAAGATGGAATTCAATTCACTCCATAAACGTTCGATTAAGCGATCGGGTAATAAGACGCTTGAAGACTTGTAAGACGTCTGAAGCTTAAACTCACAAGTTATTGTGTTTAAAATCAAGCACCTTGCTGCTTTGCGTTCAGAATTTACTCCATTAAAACAACAATCTTCTAGATTATATATTATAAACATAAATTGAACAAAAAAGGGAAATCAAAACTATACACATATTCGCGCCAGGAAGTATTTCTCAACATCCCTGCAATCTCCCAACGTCTGTATGTCTGTCACAATTTCCCTCCGAACGTTCCATTTGCTATTGAGGAAATTATTCACTTATGCTAGTGCTTCCTTTTCCGATCGTCTTCACTACACCGTGTATGAAGGTTCGCTTCTCGTCCGCCATTATAATGGTAGTACGAAATTTAGCCATCATAAGCCACGCTCTCCCATGGTGCCATCCAAGATGGTTGGCCGCTTCGCCGGCTGACGCGAGTGGCGTAATCGAAATGATGCCATGGACCATCTTTCCATCATCTTTCCATCGAGTCACACCGAATCGCACCGTATGGGACCGTACAGATTCACATTTCCCAGGGTTTGGTACGATGCACATCCTTTTCGGCCTCGTCTCTCACCGCCCGGTGTCACGTCCGTTTCGGTGTTTCTAGGCTTTTTTTCTGTTCAATCTCAATCTCTCGTCTGTGTTATGCAAACTTAGATTACCGGCGAAGAAGGGTTCGAAGGCAGGCGGCGTGTTGCTGTGCGTCGCGTCTCTGATACTTAAGCGAAATCGGCACGAAGTTCATTGTACGTTGCATGCTCGCGTGGCCAAATTGGCAAAGACCTTCGCTCGGTTTACCTTTCCCAGGCCGCTCACGTCGCCGTGCTGCAACTATTTGTGCGTTTTCATTCGATTAAGCTCGTTTACCGTTCCCTCCCGTCCATCTGTTTCCATCGGACCGGATTCCTAGCGGGACCTGCTGGCTGCTGCTGCTGCAAGTTCTCTTCGAAGATTCATATACAGCCGATATATGGCAGGCTTTGAACGTTTGCCGACCCGGGCAGGTTGCCAGCTGAAATGGCCGGTTCCAGTAGCGGCGTGAGTTCCATTTAACGAGTTCTAAATTGACGACGCGTACGGAGGGCCGGCTCTGGACGTGGAGAGACCCCTTCGAGGGAAGATATCGCAAGATAGAAGCAGACACTGGCGTAATGCAAGAAATGACACGAAACAAACAAAACGCTCTTTCCGCTCGGCACACACACACACACACACTGTGACAGGTAGATGGGAGGGAAACCTTTCCTCGCACAGGCCAATCTTCCTCCCGGTCCGTTCCGGGGGCCTAGAGCCTGTTTGCTTATGGTATTGAAATTCTTCTTCAAAGGCTTCCATCAAAGCTTAATGCCGGGGCCGGGTAGCCTCGATCTTTATCTTCGGTTCGGTTTCTTTTCATACGCTCGGTTCGAATTATCCCCGTGCTTTTCGAGGTTTATGGAGATTTTAAAAGAAGTGACCCAAATAAGTCCGATGTGCTTTTTTTCTCGTTCCGTATCACCAGAATTGTTAAGTTGAGAAGAAGACGATAAAGGAGGTCTCTTACAACTCCTACCAAATGCGAGCAGGAGCGATAAACGAGCGGGGGTTTGGAAGTAAGAAATACCTGCCCAGATGTGCGTATACGTTTTCCACACAAACACACGCACGTACACGCTCATTTTCCTCCACAACTAGCGGATTTTTCTCGCGCCCCATTGGAATGTTATGCTTCGAATGTAACATGTTTTTACCGTTCATTGGTTGTTTTGCGCCCAAATGCAACACCGCTGCCCGATTCGTGCCCTTACGTTCGTGGCTCTCCCGCACCATCGGTATGCCATACCTCCCTCTCCCACCCCCCTCCCCTACCCCTTTGTCCGGCGTTCGTGATTCGCCGCTTGAACGGTGCATTTGGCGAACGTCTTGCCCGGCTGTTTTCGGCCGCCACCGCCAGATTCGGGCGAAAGATAATCGAACCGCTTGTTAAACCATTTCTCTACGCCATATTGTTTTAAGTGGCCCGAAGCGTCAGGAGCTTGTGAGGCGAGCGCCAACCGCTCGATGCATGGGCCGCGCGGTATTTTGGCTTGGTTTTTTTGGATACGGTGGTGAGGTAATGCTCGAGATTCGTTTCATAAGCCGCGTGGAGTGTAAGAAGCCCTGCGGATGGTGCAATGCTTTATGGAGAAATTATTGTTCGACCAGGTCCCGGTGGAGCCGACAGCTCCGACATCAAAGTCCGATTACATCCGGTCCAGTAGCTTCCGCTCCGGAGAGACGCTTGGGTTTGGAAGGAGCATCGGATCTGATGAGCTGATTGTAAGCTTCTATAAACAACGGGTAGAAATTGCTCGATCCACTGGTGACAAAATCCCATCACTGACGAGACGCACGCCACGACTTCTTTCCACAAGCTACCATCGAACAAATGAAACGAATTTCCTGCCATTCCGCCGTTTAACACTGATAAGTTGATTGCCAAAGCATTCGTAGCAAGCATTCGTTCCGGCGATAACTATGACTAGAATGTACGGGGCTTGCCCGGCTGATAAGACAACAACGTCGTCGGACGATTCGCGCTACCGCTGCTTGACCGAACTCCTCCATCGTGCATTCGAGTGGTCTTATCAGTTGCATTTGTAGTTCTGGCTCATCGGTGGCAACTTTGCCGCACGATCGGTTCCGCGTACAAATTGGCTGCGCTTACTTCAAGTCAAGGTGGCCGAAGGAAGAAGGAGTGGATGCTGACTGTTCCCGTTGGCGTTTCTTCCTGTTGCAAAAACAGATAAGCGTATATGTCACGCTCGGCATGACTAATGCATAATCCATGAAGTGTAGACATTTCACCGTCAACACCGTTGGGAAGGAATGCCCGATGAGTCAACGGTGTTGGGCAAAAGTGAGGTTAGAAAGTGTGGATAGTAAAATCGCACCTGAATCCACCCACCCAGCCAGACAGGAGCTTCAGATGTTCTGTAGTAATAGGAAAAAAATATCTTCAAATTTGCCTCCAGCCACGGACGTTACGTCAGAGGGATGAGTCATCGTTCGGTCGTCATGGGGCGAACCGGAAGCGAGCAGAACCGAGCTAGCATCTTCCATCCTCGCCTCGGCCCGGCAGAGTGAGTAATGCTCGTTGAGATGCCGCTTTAACAAGCTTTACTGCTGCCGGCGCTCGTTTACGCTAACAATTTCCAGCAAGCACGCCTTCCGGGTGTACATTTTTTGTTTTGTTCACTGATGCCGGAGCCTTTAAGTGCGCATGTTCGGCGTTCACGTACACTTCCGCACATTTTCCCGAGGATAAAACAGGAGCAATCGCTTCCACTTTACTCGACCGATGAGTCATCGGGGGCATTCTGGTGCTTCGTTCGTGTTGCGTAGGTGCGAGATGTGATCCTGCACAGGAAACACTTGGCAACATTTGCCGGAGTTCATCGAATTTCCGTCTTGCGTCCTGTTTTCATAATCAGCCACCGAGCGGGCTTCGAAGCATCCGGATTTCTGATCGATACTTTCACCGTTGGCGAGGGTGAAACCGTTTTTTTTGCCCTTCTTTCGGCTCGATTCTTATGAAAGGAAAACCCATTTTATTGCCCTATGCGGGGGACGTACGCACCGTATGCATGCATGCATGTTTTCGTTTTCGATATAATTCGCCCCCTATCCTTGAACTTGTGTATTTGCTTTTCCTTGGGTTGCTCAGTGCACGCGCCTATTTCTCGATGAGATGAATTGCCGAGAAGGGGAGGCGAGCTGGACGGCATGGCAGGGTTATGTTTAGTTTCCAGTAGAATTTAGGAACAAGCAATCGAACCGGGGGAAAATGTGGAAGATTTATGAAAATGGGAAAATGAATGTTTTATGGCGTGTACCAACGCGTAGCTTGGATTTTAGGTTAGTTTCAGGAGTTGGTTCGATAGTTTTTGTGAGGACGGTGACAGCGTTGTTGAGGTATAAAAGTATAAAAATGAATTTTATTGCTCCCAATTTTCTGATTCAATGTGTTTTAAATGTGATTTAGTATAAACAAATACTAACAAGTTTTTTCAGTTGTATCCTTCCACCATTCGGATAGTGAAATTTGATTTTTTAAAGCGCTTTTAACATATTCGTGTCAAAAAAATCATTATTAATAATGAAACATTTCCTGCACTATCACATTCATTTCCTCACAAACATTATTGGTACTAACATCACTCGCAACGATCCTTGAATTGCATTTGCAGTCAAGAGGCAGTAATGTTTGCCGTGCAGGATCGTTTCACTGTGACCCTTTTTCTGATTTCATTTTAATGAGCTTGGCATTATTTACACTTCATCAACGGCGGCCTTAGGCCAGAGGACATGCAAAATAAAACCCCGCGTTAGACATAGGCGCAGTAGCCTGGGAGGAAGGTGTTATTTGCATGCCTCTTTTCACGTCACAATTACTTTGGCAAATTAACGAACGTATGGAAGAGAGGAATTTGATTTGGAGTATGTGTGTGCGTGTGGGTTTTGTAAAAAATCTAAAATAAATATCGAAACACCTCAACAACTACGGAACCCCGTCAGGTTATGTTTGTCAATTCCATTCGTTAACGTGTCGTTGGGGTTGTCCAGGTGACCATAGCTAATTCTGCACTCACACAGTCACTCTTGTCCCGGGCGAAACCCTCGGGAAAACGGCTACTGTGGTACATACGAGACCTCGCCTGCGCCTGGCTCTGTGTCCTATGCGACAAAACACACCGAGAACACTTTTCCCGCACACGATAAACCTGCACGTGTCCCACCAGGTTCCCGCCCTTCCGTGTCTAGGTGCGTTCATAATTTAATTCCAAAATCCATCACCCTACGGCGGGTCGCCGGTCGGGTTTTACTGCTTTGATACGGGTTCCCACACCCTCCAATGTCTGCCGGTCGAATCAACCCGTCGAACCGCTTCAAAATGCGCACGGGGATACCATTTGCGAAGGAACGCAGCGCTATATACACGGGACCTGGGGATAGTCCTGGTTCGTGCCTGTGACGCTCTTTCCCTCGAATGTGTCTGTGTGCTTTTCCAAACAGTCATCAGGTCCCAGTGGTGCACCTCGCCTGTCATGAATTATGCAGGGCTGGACAACGTCCCGGTCGGTCTATCAAAAGTGAACCGAAAAAAAAAATCATACGCAATGCAACACAACATACGGCAAACGTTGTTACACAACTGCAGAGTATCAGCTGGTGGTTGGGCTAGCTTTCGTTGGCGTCTGTAGTGAAGTTTTTTTGCACCATTTGCACCACGCAACGTCTGTTCGCTTTGAAAGACTGAAAATCGTTAGGTCCTGGCTCGATATTTGTAATATTAAATAGCACAACTGCAGTCTTCGATATGGATCTTTAATAGAAAAGCAACGGACGATGTCATGCAGACATCGCCGGTTTCGTACACAATCACGCTCCACACTCACTGCAACAGTGAGATCGTAATTGAAAACTGTTCAATATCTAGTGTACAAACACCGGCACACGCACAAAGCTAAGCTGCGTCGACCCAATTTCTTCTTGAAAACATAAAATCATTAATTAAAACCAAACGAAAGTAAGTCACCAACACCAGCACCGTCGGGAGGTACTCGCTTGACCAACAACCGTATCGTGCGTGCGTCGTGTGGAATGCTTGTGATGTAATGGTCGCAAGTCTCCCACGCTGCTCTGGCTCTGTCTGTGTATGTGTGGCCAACGAGAGTGAACAATATTGTGCATCACCGACCCAACATATAAAAAATCCCATCTGCGCGCGTGTTGTGCTGCACCGACCGATTTGTACCGAAAAAAGGGTGCGATATATGTGCTAATCCACCCGTGCTGAGGGCTCGAGTAAATTGATAATGGCGGCATTACAACACGCGCGTTGCGCTTGCTATCCCCCACCGAAAGACGGCAATATCGTCCCTTTGGGCGGGGGTGGGGGAGGAGATCTATTTAAAATATGTTGCACCTCTTCCCGCAACGTGCAGCAACACGGCACACGAGGGAGCTCAGTTGGGACTTAATTTATGGTACACACCGGGATCATGTCGCGTGCCGGACGTTAAATCGTGCCGTAACGATGTCCCCGATTTTTGGGCTGATTCGATTATGATGGTGCGGATGTGTCTGTGGGATGCTGCAGAAATGAGCGCGGCTGGGTGTAATAAATGTGTTAATTCTGACCTTCGGACGGCCGGTAATTCCGAGGGTGTTGCGGACATGTTAATTTTTCGCCTCCCAATATGATGAGGGGAATCGTCAGAGATTGCTTACATGAGATTTAGACTTCGGACATTATTGAAATTGTGATTGGAATGTAATCCAATCTTCTTTCAGAGGGTGACTTCCACGATCAACGACCAACGGCTGCAGTAGTTTGCAATCGGCAACCCGGCCCTAGCGGGCTCTGTTACGCAACATTCCTGCTGGGTGTGTGTGTGTGTTTGCGAGAAGAGAAAACTACTTTGTTTTGCAAACGTCTAGGCGTATGGGCTTTGAGAGTCAGAAGCAGCTGAGCTAGTCAAACTGACGTTCGGATCACGAAGCAAGATCGGCTACAAGCGGGTTGCAAGCGATATGGATGACGGAATTTGTAGACGATTACTCAAAATAATTGCAACCGAAAACCTCCGCTGGCTTTCGCCTCGAGAGCGTCTACGTCTGGGCAGTATTACGTACAATCGTTCGCTCCGCTACGGAGGAGTAGAAGGAGGGCCGTTTAACTTGGTGGAGCTGTCTCGCTTCCTCGAGCATCGAAGTGCTCGAATCCTCGATGGCGATACTTCAGCAGTGTGATTCATCAAGATACTGGTGAGCGTGTAAGGCGCCGCAGCGGTGATCTTTGGACGGTTTGATCGTGCTGATGAGGTGAGGGTCAAACAGAGCCGATTTGTTATATTGTGGCGCACAAGCGTGCCACTTAAACATTCACGAGAATGGTCATGACGCAGGTGTATACGACGTTCAACCTTGTCACCGTTTTTCGAGTGCCTTATGTAGCGGTTCTCACACACCGGGCGCAAGCGAAGGATGTCAAGTGTTGTGGAGGTAATTTAGAAGCTTTCGAACTCTGGCGTCTTAAGCTCACGTGGTTTAGGATCAATTTAAATATGAATCAATCGGCAAGAAAACGCCCGTTACTCATTATAATCATCGTTTTTTTTATTACGTGGCATTCCCGTACATTCCTTCCCGTACATGGAACAGCTCCCACCGTTTATGCTAATAGGGCCGTCAGTCGGTTTGTTTGCAAGACTGTTTGTACAGCGAGCGTTCGGTGTCGAATGGAAGAGCGCGGAAGAACGAGTTTGGTAACGCACCACGAAAACGTGTTTTTCTTTTCGAAACATTCGCCGGGTGACACACACGCTCAGCATTACCAAAAACATCGTCCAAACTGTCGATCGTGTTCCGCACTGGCGCACGCGGATGATGAATACTAGCAGTGTAAAAGACAAGAAAACAAAAAAAAACCTCCAACACGCCCGGAGAGGCTGCAAACCTGCGGAGAATTCCACATACTTAACATTGACATTGGAATTTTCAATTAGGAGAGGAGAGCGAGCGCCATGACAAAACGTCAAGATACACGCAATATCTTACGCACTACCCCGACCTTACCCGCGAGGTGTCTTTCGTCTCCAGTGGGCGGTGGGCTGCGTGGACGTAGCTCCCGTCCACCTGTAGAGATGTACAACGAGAGGTTCGTTGCGACCAATCCCACCCCTATTTGCACGGGTTGTTTTGTTTCGTCGCTTGAAAATTTGGCGCTTTATGGCGGACTTTGTTTCGGTTTCGGGGTTTACTTTGTTGTGTGCAGGACGGTCTGAGTTTACTGACGCCAGATACCTACCGAACGACGACCGCGGCCTCAAGCACCTAGGTGTCTGGGACGTGCCTTTGCTTTGATTCATGTTCGCACCTCCGAGGCGCCGCGGTCCTCTTCAACTCTGGAGTACTTCAAGAGTGCCCGGGTTGACTCATTGCATTAGATTGGCTTTAGATTTTTTTTGTTGTAGTGATAGATGAAAGCCGATTACAGATTTCTTCAGCGTTCGTCTTCTGCCCGAAGAATTGAATTCTCTGTTGGAAAATTACATGATGTCTTTAACAATTGTTGCTCAAGCGTTGAAAGGCGGCTCTCGAAACTCATGGTGCTGGTAATTACGACGCATCATTGGGCTTTTCGGTTTGGAAAGAACGTTGGGAAGGGAAGGAGCAAAAAAAAATCACTCACAAACAAACTCATCAATCAAATAACTTTAACGGGGTGAAGTATCTCGCCGGCCGTGTGAAGTAGCCTTGTTGGGTTCCAGCCAGCCGGGGGACCGTCGGCCATCGTTGCAATAAAATAGATTTCTAAGCGTTCGATCCCGCATACAGGCGTGGCGATCCCGTTACCGACATTTGAAGAGATGCCCTCGCCGGTGTCCCGTTGGACAGTAACGCGATTTCGATTGACCAGCTTCATCCATCACCATCTCCAGCAACGGCATCTCCACCAATGGTTCGGAATTGACCAAGCCAATGGAGCCGCTCAATGATGCCTCAATCTATCCCGATGCTTAGGAGTCTTTGATTTTGCTCCCACTTCAAATACATCTTTATTGCTAATCAATCTCTTTCACGAATGCGTTGGTTGAGTTCTCAACCCTTTCGGAGCTCTGAACGCTCCGAGCGAAGCGCGTATTCTAACGCCATTCGTTATGCGTTTTGTAGAGAGTCTTGGGCGGCGCTTTATGTTGTCCCATTCACGTCGTTCGTCACCGCTGGAGCCGTATCGGACTCAACTATCAGCGTCACACATCTGGGAGAAATTTAAAACCGCAAATGGGAATCGGAAGTTGGCAGAGGAAACCGGCTTCATCGTCACGTATGCATCGTCAATCGCTTGACAAGGTTTACCGTGGAAAGGTTTACTTGAATGACCGTGGTGACACCATTTCCCGGTTTCTTCATACTGCCCATTAACGAGCACTCTGGGAGGAATTTGATTACAAACATGTGAACAGTGGAAGATGCATTTTGTCGCACAAAAATCATAAAACATCTTCAAACGTCCATCGACACGACACGACAACACCCCGGGCAACGTCTTGCCAAACGCGCATTAAGTCACCATCGAACGACGTTGAAATAAATTCTTAAATAGCTCAACTTGAGTCATCGGCTCAGTTCGTTGGAAATACCCCAACCGTTTTGACAAGCATCTTGAGCTTACACAACTTGTGGATGGAGCACGCATCGGTTGTGCTCGTTCCAACAGCGCGTAATGTTGTCTGGACATGCACGATCAGTGTTACAAGTGCAGCAAGTTTAGAATGTGATTTAATAGATGCACTTGTTGTTCCGAACAACATGGTGGACCTACGTGTTGGGAGATGTTCCGTTGCTTATGCAACCGGCAAACCGGCAATTCGATCGCCTGCTGGCATCCAATCCAATCCGGTCCCACACGTTCGAACTGTACTTGACAGTGAACGATTTAAGCTATCGCGCGCAGCCTAACTTCTACAACCATTTCCCGCCCGTTGGCCATGTGCGACAAACAATGAACCTGCCGAATGCCGAACCCCTTGCCCTGCTCCTCCCTTCTCACATACGCTCACACGCAACCGAAGGGAAGGGAACGTATGTGCCTGCAGAACAAGTGGACGGAACCCACTCGAGGGCATATCAATCTTCCAGCTTGGCCGTGGTTGGAAAAACTAGTTTTTCGGGTTTCGGGTTTGGGTTTCGTTTGCAAGCTGCTGCGAAGTTGTATGTCGTTCCCCTAGGAGGCTAGGTGCACCTAGGGCGGGCATCTGCTACGTCGGAATAGTCAAGGAAGAGAGGCGCCCGCAGCCTGAACTTCGAACGACGAATTTCCGCAGGAACTCGCGGAAAATAATGAACAGCATGACCTACAGCTGTCAATCTTCCAAGAACGTTTATGGCTATGATTAGAGGATAGACCGATTCAAGTCATATTTAAAAATTGATTTTTTCCGTTACAACTTATATAGTTTTTAATTATGCTTGCAAGAAAACAACATATCGATCAAATTTGAATAATGTTTATTCATCAATTTAACAAAAATAATGTAAAAAATATATTATTTAAGCCCTTAGCACTTAAAAATGTAATTGAAAGTAGGTTGAATTTTTATAATTGAAAATTGTTTGGTGAATAATCGGCTGAGCATTTAAAACATATTTTTACATGTGATTTTGCTTTTATTAAATGCCTTAATGCATTACAATAATAAATGAATATTTTATTTTTTTAATAAATAAAAATTTATTTGAAATAACATGTTCAAAACTTTTCAAAAACATTTTTCAACCCATACTAAAATATCTATTCATACCCAACGTTAATCTAAAGTTAAAACATGCGTGCTTTAGCAATATTGCCATCCAAGCAGCTGATTCGTTTAGAATCCGCAGCTCAACACCTCGCGGATTTCTTTCCATACAAATGGGAACGTTCGTTGCCGAAAGCAAAAGTTCATTCGCTACGCGCTCGATTCAAAGTCACTCAACCGAACGTTAATTCAAAAATGAGTACCGAATGAACCCCAAATGACAGCGGCGGCGATCGGAAATTCGTCGTTCGAAGTTCAGGCTGCGGGCGAGGGCCTCCTGTGCCTTCCGGGATCGTATTTATTGGTACGAGTTGCTCGGAAGTTGGTGGACATTCCACCGGAGCAAACCCGATCCGGTTGGGAACATCGGGTGGATGTAGAAGTGGATGCAGTGGGCACAGCTTGTCAGCTCGATCGAGAATCATAGTTTAAGACGTTGTTCTCGCAGGTTGGATGCATATTTATACGCTCCAAACTGGACATACATTTAAATCGTTAGCGTTGGATGAGTCGTGGTGAAAAATGAAAACCAATGTTGAGGTCATTTATATTATATTGTTTGCTTTCCCGACTGCAGTACTATCCCTAAGGATTGCTGTAAACCCGTTGGATGAGGTTTCTTACAACCATTCCAACCTCCACTCCAAGGAGGCACACGTACTTCGGACGATGACTTGGTAGCTGACTTATTGAACCGTTGCCGTTCGTGATTGCATTCCGCGGTTTTACGCTTCAAACAACACTGCCTACGTCGAAGGGAACGCTGGTCCTGGGTCGGTTTTTTTTAAACTAAAGAACCCCATCAAGTGTTGCGCTTAACGTTTGTTGATCAGAATCATGTCTTTCTTCGTGCCGTGTGATCAATACGCTGAGATCATGTGATTCAAGACGACGTTCTACGGTGAAAAAAAAAACATATTTTTATAACCTTGTCTGGCTTCACTGAAGCGATGCAGCTGGAGCAATGACACGTTAGAAGGATCCCGGCAACAAGTGCAGCGTTTTTTTATTTTTACTGGAATCCTCATTTTAATGTACTATCAATCGTTTCACTTTATAGCTCGAGCCAATCGAGCAATCTAGCGCCTGGACAAGTGGACGTTCAATGGTCTTGTGAAAAGGGACAAGTGATGTTGTTTTTTTTTTGCATCTCATTGCTTACATTGATTTCTTCCTAGCGCTCTTGAAGGCTTCAAGTACCAAACAAACCTCTCGAAACGTTGTTTTACGCAATAATCATTTCACACGCACTGCGCCAGCCCAGCATTCCAATCCGAAACGTTTGGATCCATTCTGCCGGTTCACCACCGGAAAGTTATCGTGCCGGGTGAAAGTAAGTCGTCGGGAGCAAACTTTCCTTAACCTCCTATCTTGTCCACCCTATCTTCGTTGTCATTCATGCGCGCACGCATTCCCCGGGCGCTCTCCGGGCGTGTTGACGTTTACGCGGTTTCGAGCGTTCGCTTGTTTTCGTTGTGTCCAGAAACGTGGATGCTGCTGGTTCACGCGCTCGCGCTTTGTTAAACAAATTTAAATATCGTATCCGTGGCGTCCATGCGTCCGGAGCGAGTGATACGATCTCCAATTCCGTTTTGAAGCTCGGGAACCAACGGCGATGGAGATCTTTCCGCGTGGAACGACCTCGCCAGGCGTGTGTGACTTTCGTCGGCCTTCAGGCTGGGCGTGGGTCAGGTCGCGGCAGCAGGTGATCAGTTTTTACAGGTGAAATTTATGCTCGCTCCTTTCGCTGTTCGGAAGTTACCGTGACCATCCGAAACCGCGCTCGTCTAGGTGGGGAGATGGAACGGACACCAACCAGAAGTCACGCGAGGGATGATCGAGCGTTCGTGGGATCACTTCGCTTTGGTTATGAGCGAGGATGGCACGATAGAAATGGTAATCGATGGATGGATATGCTACCTCGCGCTGTTCGACGCGATGGTTAATTAGATAAGATCTCGTCGCGTCTCGCCTTGCCGCTCCTTCTCTCTCTCTCTCTCGGGAAAACGACGATCGAAGGCGAAGTAAAAGCATAAAATGTGGTGATGTTAATATCGAATTTCGTCAAAGATCCCGTGGGAGATTTCCCAGCCGCCTTTCGTCGCTCGCCGGTGGTGATTTACCTTTTAGTATAAAATTAAGAAATGAAGATAAAATGTATTGCTTCTCAGAAGAAGAGCATGTATTATCGTTGGTGTTAGGAATATTTATTAGCTAGGTCTATTTAATGAGGAATTTCTCCGTACCGAAAAGGTGTAAA
Source organism: Anopheles farauti (assembly GCA_000473445.2). NCBI lineage: Eukaryota > Metazoa > Arthropoda > Insecta > Diptera > Culicidae > Anopheles > Anopheles farauti. The sequence goes on from KI915041.1 coordinate 13,515,852, forward strand.
TCTGATCTCCCCCGGGCACGATTCTCTGCACTGTGCGTTTTGGAAGCAACTGACCAGCACCGGTCTTCCGGTGTTGAATATCTCGTTCACTTCGGACCTCACCATACCCGGGCGGTGTTGCCGATGATATAATGCGCGGGCTTTGTAAGCTGCTTCAAAGATCCAGATGTTTCGATCTAAAAGCGATTCGGTGTTTCTCCGCGAGTGTGGCCTCTCCTTCAGTATTATTACCCGTTGTGACTCCGCAGCAAGCGCAACCATTGAATAGAATTAATAAACATCATCTTTTAGCTGTGGTGGTTTGTTGAGAGCATATGTTTGAAGGCACCGGTCAAAGAGGAGTGTGGAATGGAGTGGTCTGCCTGAGGTAGAATAATATAATGCAAGCTAATTATGGACGAGTTTTTTCGTTTGAGTTCCTCTCTCCACTAATTCGTGCTTTGTTTTGCTGTTTGAAACTCGGTGTTCTCTCCAAAATATGTTGGTTGGAAAGTCGTCTGTTCTATCTACGCTTTCAAACTAAGCCACATGAGGTCCAGCTCCGTTATGCTACGTGAATCATATAAAGATGGGAACTTTAAAATGTGATCAGAACGTGCCGACTTCAACGCCTTTCATAACATCGTTTATCGTTTTCTTTGTGGCTACCCTACCAGAAACGCTGAATATAAGTCATACACGCAAAGTTTGTTTTATTAACAACCGCATACACTATTTTGTAAACAGTTTGCTGCTACACTACACAAAATGGACACGATAACAACATAACATTTGATAACAGAATGTGTGAACGTAATTGTGCGTAATGTTTATGTAATGTTTTTTTTTGTGTTTTTGCTTGTCTGTAAATTACCACAGTGGAGTCAAACTTTTTTGCTCACATCCACAACACTGTGTAAGCTTTTGACAAATTGACACCTTCCGAGAACATCTTTAAATCAATTTGGTACAAGGTTAACCATAGTGACGAGGGAAAAGGTTTGAGCCTTCTTCTCGGAAGGGTGAATAATTTCGGAGGGAAGGGTATCCAGTAACTTATTTTTTGTGATCTACATTAACAGCATTCTAGTCGATCGTCGACTGTAGCCTTGATATTTTCTCGAAGCTTGGTTGCTGTTTTTCCTACTGGCTCAAACCATCATCCGGATCGTTGCCTTTCGAAAGAGTGTTTTGATAAATCGCGTCTTTGATTGTAGCTCTCCACATTTCAAACTCGATGAGTTTCGGCGCTCGCGTTCGGGCAGAATCAGTGCAAAAGTGTGTTCGGCTTATCTTAATCTGCACCGAATCCAACCAAGCCAAAACGCCAAGCGCCACTTGAACCGGTCAGCCTGTGGTCAGACTTTCCGGCAAATCATTCAGGCAGCTGTTCGGGAATGGCGCAGTTCGCTTAAGCCGTTCCATTCCACGCGGCAATGACGTCAGATTCAAGAATGTGTTCCAGAGGGTGGACCACGTCAAGCAAACTTTGCCAAAACCACACCTTACTTCCTGCGCAAAATTACACGACATTATGTACTTCAAACCGGTGGAGGTGAATGATAGAAGATATATCGGATCGAAATGGAAAAGCTTTTGAAAGACTCCAGCCTAACCACACTTTTTATTTCTTATTTTTCTCAACCTCCAGGATCAATTCGACAATCTGGCCACGCACACGCAGAAAGGAATTGACTTCTTTGAGCGATTTGGAAACTTTATACGCGATCGCAGTGCCATCGAAGTGGAATACGCACTAAAGTTGAGGTAAGTTATACTGGAAGAACGGCGCTATTGGACTTAAATTTGGGTTTTTTTTTGAGGTATGATAAATCTATTCCATTACCTTCGAAGTCACTCATTTGCTTAAATATTCATGGGAGATAAATCGAAAAAAAAACCCCATCCAATCCGATCTGTTATATCATAATCTCCTGCGTATCCAAACTTCAGACTGTGCGAAATGTGTGGGAAAGCAGCCGTATATTGAAACGATCAGTTTTTGTTCCCCTTGAAAGCGCTAGCGAAAATCCCACCTAGTTAGCTCCAAAATTTATAGCGAGTTCGTAAAGCTAGCGGCACGAAATATATAATTTGCTAGCTGCTCCCACCGGAACCGTAAATAAGTCCGACGGTATCGTGAAGTCATAACGTCGCCTACAGGAAACCCCCAACAGATGTGTCACATTGCATAGCCGGCCAAGATTTAGCCTTCGTCTGTAGGTACCAATGGCTGGGCGGAGTTCTTTCACCCCGATCGAACCGCTGGAGCAGCTCGGACTTGTGAAGACTTCCCTCCCGTGTTCGATCGATCGAAAGGCCGCTCGCCTGCAGCCAATTCTCCAATTACACGCAAATAAATGGCGGACGGGAAACATGTGTACAAACAGAACGCGCTCTTGCCCTTACGAGTCAGTAGTATAGTTCATCCTTGAACGCTCGAAGGCGGACGCGCAGCTGCATACGCGTTGCTTTACCTTCATTCATACGAGTTCCCCTTTATCGAACGCGCTTAACGTGAGGACGGGTTTGCTTTATTTCTTTATTGTGTTTGTTCACTCCGGTCCAGGTTCTACCGTGAGACACGCGCTCAACCCCGTTCCCGTCGAGCACGTTTCGCTATTTCTGCTCGGCATCATCCTGCGTTGGTGCAGCAACTTCCGCATGGATTCGTTAGATCGGTCCCCCCGGGCGACGACTAACGCTTCGCTGGGGATCTGCGGCCTTCTGCCACCGTATCGAACAACTTGAGAACTAAAAATAAACATTGACACGTACAACGCGTTCTTCGCTGCTTGCCCGTGTTCTAGTCTCGCAGAGGTCGGTCGGTGAGGGAACGTCTCAGGAAGGCAACGAGCGGGGTTTGTATGCCTTCCGACGCCGACCGTTGTATCCCGGTTTTATTGCCCATCCTTCGGCGCGCAGTGAGTCTCTTTGTGCGCGAGATCAGTGAGTCTTCCATCCGCGAACTCGCCGGACGACCCTGTGGTGCGTACGATCGTTAGTTTTCCTCCCCGCACCAGATGTGTGCTGGCAACGCTCCAAGGGTCAGGGACTACCATGGGCGGTGGCGGTGGCGGGAATGTCGCTGAAAGATGGCAGTGAGAGCCGCAACAACAACAAAAATCATCTCGAAACCCCGAAAACGCGGCATCTTCGCCGCTCTCCAGGTCACGCAAATGCATAGGTCATGGTTTCGGTTGGAGGAGCATTTTTCGCAGCTCTGCTTCGGGCGCTTCGTGGAGTGAATTTCTGATGGCGTTGCTTCTAGAGAACTCTCCAACGCACGAACCGAGATCTTCAAAACGCGAGTGTGACACCACACGACACTCCGTTCTAGATTTTGACTGCTTGCCGCTTCACCGGGGCGGCGTGAGGAAGCTATTAATTCTGTCGCCTCCGTGACGACGAGCGTGTTGGGTTTTCAACATCGCTCGTCGTGGCCGGCCTATTAGTGGTGTGAAATGGTGTGCTCCAAATTGGAGCGATATAAATCAGCACGAACCCAATTTCCACTCGGGAAACCGACCGGGGGCAGTATGTTCCATAATGCTGACACACATCAATCTTGTTTGCCCCCGCCCCGGATTGGGCTATTAGAGAAGCGTGAGCAAAACTTTGTCGAACTTTAAATGTCTCAATTCCGGTTGCGACACCCGAACCGGAAAGCGGAATGCGGGAGTTGGGACTCCTTTGGCTGCAATCTTAATATAGCTCGCATTACGCACGTACGGCGGTGATCTCATCGAGCGCGGGATTTAATCGAGGCTCTCGGCCGGCGTGTGTTTGGCCCATTGAATTCTGTTCGACTCCTCCAAATCCTCATTCCTCCGAGGTGAGCTGTGAGCTGTCTGTGAAGATCCGATGTCCTTAAGCGACAAACTGAGGTATCTTTTGTACGCAGCATACGAAGAAAAAAAAACAGCACACCACCTCCGTGAGACAGTAGTTGCGAGTTACCGAATCGGGAAACCGGTCCAGCAAGTTCGGGTCTTTTACGGTCGTTCTGCGGCGGCTTTGGGGCTGGTGGCTCCACCGCCCGGCCGTTGACGTAACGCTCGGTACGCGTTCGCCATTGCCCCGATCTCGCGGGTTTTCTTTTTTCTGCACATCCCATTCTCGCGGCCTACGCGAACCAATCCTGGTTCCAACGCCCCGAAAACCTAAGAAGCTAGGCGGAAAGAGTTGAGCGAAAGCAGGCAATCGCACACGCACACAAGCGTAACCGGGCTGTGTGCGTATGCGTGTGGAAGGTAGAAAACGAGCCGAGAGGCAGAGTCGTCCGATATGTGCGCCAAGGTAACGTACGTGCAGTTCTCAAGTTCGCTGAACCGGTTGCGAAAGTTTTGCCCAAAAGTTTTGCCCAACTCTCCTCCACGGGCTTGGGTTGGGTTGGGCACGGTCACAATGGTCAGTGGGGAAGAAAACAGAAATCCTTGCTACGGCGGATGAATCGATGGGCAGTTTTGTTTGCATTTCAAATCAAAACACCGTTTAGGTGGGGTTTTAACTGTCGTGAGCAATCTTTGGTCAGACATAAAAATGTGCGCTACTCCAGCAAACATGGCGCCCGCGGAACGATATGGCCTTATACTTTCAACAGTTTTCGTTTATAGCTACCACGATTCCCATGCGGATTGGATGATCGAGCTCCGAGGCCATGATCTTTTGGGCTAGCTGTCGAACGAGTTGCTCTGTCGAAGATCTCTTCTCACAAACTCCAGCGCCGTAAAACCGGCAACCTGCAGCGATCAATCAATCAAAATCTGCACCCCATCTTGTTCCAGTGAAAATAGCAATGTTTTGCTCACACAAGGCAACATGCTTCGATGCTTCGTCCTCCACCGATTGAGGTTAAAATCAAGGTTCTGGGATGTTGTCGTGGTGTGGTAGTTCGTGCGAATCAAATCCCTACTTCAAAATCGTCCCGAATGCGGGACACTCTGGCGTCTTCATATTTTTGTTGACACCCGCGTGTTTCGGTATGTTTTTTTTTCCCCTGCTTTTCTGTTCTATAAATTAGTCAACCACACGCTGCTGTGTCCGTGACCAAGCTGGCACAGATGCTGCGACTCACTGTATTTGAAGTCTAATTTTATCCCTCCTTAATCCGGTTTCATACGACCACGGGTTTCACCTAAAATCGCTTCTAGAACAAACGCTACGTTTTTCGTCTGCCGAATGCGAGAAAAAAAAGCGTGCAAAAAACGTTGGGAAATGCGTCCGAAGACTTCAGACATCACCTTCACCGGGCAGCGTGATCTCGTATATCTCAGTTCCGAGAGCAAATATGACGCGTTTCTACGGAGGAGAAACTAATGCATCATCTCACCGCAGCTTAACGTCCGATTCATTCACCTTCCGTGGTCCATTGAGATTATCTGCGTAGGTGTCTTTCGCTTTGCGCGTACTCTTTACCACCCGCAAGTCGGTGTGGATGTTTATTTATACGAAATACTTTAAATCACGGCGAAAGGCGATAGTCTTTTCGGGAGAATTTCTCTTCGTCTGGTTTGCGGATTTTATGAGGCGCCCATGGGGTAACTGCATCGATCACGAGCAATTTCAAACGCTGTATTGTTTGCAAAAAGCGTGCTCGTCTCGCTGACGTGATTCATGTGTTTGTTTCGTGCAGTTTTCACCCAGCGCGACGATGATCGTACACTCTGGCGGTGGATGACGAATGGCCGGGCGGATGACGGGGAGGCGAATTCAATCACGAACCAATCCTACGTGATGATTTTGCATACTCGAATGCAACACGGTGAACATTCTTGGCTACTGAATAACTCCGGCGACGGTCTGCATATCGATGCGTTTCAATTTATTCCAATCGCAATAATTGATACTACACGACACGGGCTGAAACTGCGGATCATAATTTCCCCACCGATCTGTCATATCGAAGTCAAAACCCGCACGCAATGACGATTTCTACAATTTCTCTATTGTGGTGATAATATTTGCCCGAAATGCTAATGTCGTCGGAATGATAGCATCGGAATGTTTATGTTTACCACCACGTGCGATCCTCCTGCCAGGTGTGTGTCCACCGTTTCGAATTAAAGACACATAAAATATGCATATCCCAACGTCTTTTTCGAATTCGAAATCAACGAACGTTTCGGTCGAACTATTGATGGAAACTATCGCTCGTAAAATGTCACTATAATATCGAACGGGTTGCGGTTTTTGATCGGTTTGGTCGGTTTGATATTCGATTCGTTTGGTTGGTCGTAAATCATGACGAAAAGAAAGCCGGCCGGTATCGCGCCATCTGTTTGATCTGACAAATTTAATCTCTTCGCTGTCATAATTCTGCGTAATGAGCTCGGTCCGATATGCCACGCGGTTGTGAAAGATCGAATGGATGGATTTCTCTCCTCCAAGTACCAAATCGTTCCTCCGGATGCCGTTCAAAGATTTAAAAAGCAACTAAACAGCAACCAAAACAGACATCAAAGAACAGCGCATCAAATTTGGCGCGCGTGCTGTGCTGTTTGTTTTGTGATCCTGGAGCTGTTACTATGCGCAAAGGCTGAAGGAGGCAGAGGAGGAGTAGATCTCCGGGACGTGCCATTTCCCATTGTTCTGCAACCCAGTTCCGTATCGACGGCCATCTTTATCGGCAAAGAAAGCATCGAGCGAAACACGCCACAGCCACAAATTGCTCGGATAGATGAGCAGGTTGTGATTGGCTTGCGTGCCGGCAGAAGAATGGGCCAGGAATCTAGGTTATGCTGCCGTCCCCAGCTACGGCGCAGAGGAATTTGAAGAAATGGTTTTCGTTCGATTATCCAGTACCGGTACGCGGCGCTCGGCGTTCGCTTCGAAGAACTGCTATCCATGGAGTTCATCCGCCCAAGATTGGCCCGATCGCAATGGCGATCGGCTTGGTGAGATGAAATAACTTTCTCCGGGGTTTGTTTTTTTTTTTTGTTTTGTGCAAAACGACTCGCACGAGTCGCATGCTATGCTCTCGATCCGATCGGATTTTGCGGATCGAAGGTAAATTTTGATTTTAATTATGATCCAACTGTCCACGCCCACATTCTCCGCCAACATTTGACCGATGAAGCATTGCGAGATCTACACGACAGATATGAAGACGGTGGTGGTGGTAGTAGCAACGACCCGCAGAAGAGCTAAACATTCACCACAAGTAAGGTACGGTCGATTGCAAGCTATATGCAACTACCGGACCACACCCAAACCCCTCCCCGTGCACGATGCAGATAGTAGAAGCATCCAGCAGACGAACACCATCCATTCATTCATTCACTTTCGCTTGTGCAACGTACGTACCTCGTAGCGTCTGCCGGTAGCTAGCTAGTGTATCCATATCAGTGCAGCGTATCCGTGACAAGAGGGACCGGCAGTGAAAGCCGGAGCCCGGAGTCGCTTGGAGACACTTACCCTCAGTGGTCTAGCTTTTGAGGAGCTTCATCCTGGGCTGCAGTTTGTGGAAACTGGTTAAATGCAAGCCTAATGTGTACAAGCGACATCAATTATGGAACCCTTCCCCCCTGCTTTCATGCACATGTGCTTGTTTGTGTGTGAGTTTGTAGCCGTCCCATTGATGTCGCATGTGCGTACGGCCATTATGGACTCCGACCGAGTATAAGGGCGATGATCACCGGGTCGATAAATCGTTCGATCGAACCAGGGCTTCTAATGAAGATCTCTCTGTCTCTGGCTGTTCCAACCGGCTTTTGATAGAAAGTGATCTGCTTTGTGTACGGGTGTGTACTTGAGCGAAGATATATCCGCACCAACGCCAGTACTCATGGAATCTCCTACAGAGAGAGAGAGAGAGAGAGAGAGTGAAGGAGCAAGCAAGATATTGCAGTTTTTACCTCTAGCGTAGTTATATGCATACTCCGAGCAAGGTTGTACGAGAAAGTGCAACATTTAGCGGATATGTTGCTCGTTTCCCATACAATGCCAACAATTTACCATCATCTCCGCGTGGCTCCTCACTTCCCTCAAGATCTCCACCGGCGGGAGATCTTTCCACCTAAAAAAACGCAACAATTGAACGGTAGAGTGACTACACACGTGACTCCGAAACGATTGCATGCGGGGATGTGCTCCGATATCGGTCGGCAGAACGTAGGAAACGCTACCGGCGAGATGGTTCGCTTCAGTAGCCATTGGGAAATTGGATTACTTTAGACTTCATCACGCAAGACGTGATGCGTGCGCGAATCAAATGAGTCGCATTATTGGGGTTAAACTTTTTTTTTGTTTTACGTTATTTGTTTCGTGTAAAAGGAGCAGATAGGAAAGAAAGTTTTCACGCTATCGCTATGAAGTACGGGCAGAAGTGATAAGCAGTAGTTTTGTTGAACGGTTCGTTTGTATAAATTGAAGCGAATAGATAGCGTATCAGTAACCGATCGTGGTTTCTTCAAGACAGTAGACACTGATGAGATGGGGCGATACTTCCGAACGGTACATTGTTTGTTTATGATTAGGACACATAGATAACAAACATACTACGCACGTGCTAGACGTAGAAGCAAATGGACAAAACCTTTCTAATAGATGAGTGCCATCGATTTCACCAACAGCGTTTCATCAACTTAGAAGTGTCAATAGCTGGCAGCGCCCTGTCGAAGAAAGTCTGTTCCTACCCGTGCTCATGCGTTCAGCTCATTCTTTCCGTTCGCTCAACCGGGACGAAAACGTGCCGCTAGGGCGGGGTACAGTGGAATCCACCGTACTACTTATGAGTATCGTGTCATCTACACCTCCGTACGATGTTTGCCTTTTTTGAACGATCGCACCACTCCGATCGCGGGTTGCGTTCCGTTCCGTTCTACTGCGCGTGTGCGATACTGCAGCAGCACCACCACCCCATCTGGTGCGAAAAGAAGTAACTACACCTGTCAGTGGATGGGTTTTGCAATGAGCGGCAGCGGGTTCAATTATGGCTTCTTCAAACCGCAAACTTTTGCCGCGACGGGTTAGTGCACGACAGCGGGTAGATAATGACAAATGTGCAATACTTCAATCACTCTCGGCACTCTCAGTTCCCTCGATCCCTTCCTTCGAATGCGAAATGCCACACACAGGCGTCGGTATGAAACTTTAGCTGAGCGATGTAACCGAGTCGTACCGGCAATTACCGACATTTTTAGTGCCTTCGGCGTCTTAAACGGATTTAGAAATGGCCGAGCTCTATACCTGGCGCGTTGGTTCTACGCTGCTACCTCTTTCTATGTCTTATATTCTGCCCACTGTTGAATTCCAGCTGTAATCACGGCAACAGAAGAGTAGACCCATAGCGTTAACTTGTGACTGACGGTCCCGTTCTTAGCTGGGAGAGAGCGAGAGAGCTCTAGCGCACAGGTACCAATCAGAGATTATTGATGCTTGACTTTTGATATGCACTAGCTCTCCGGAGCCGGCCAGGCGTGGCTTCGCTCTGGCATGGGAAATCGGTGACTTTTAGCTCTGCAATTTAAAGCATTTTTCCAGTGTCGCTAACCTAGTTTCTTACTGTTTCCTTTCCTTTCAGACGCCTCGTCAAGAACTATCAGCCCAAAAAGAGCAAAGAGGATGAAGAAAATGAGTAAGTAAACGGCACCGGAAACGGTGACGAAAACAGCGCACGATGTCAATCGGAAGGGCGCACGGCCGCATGCCATCGGGAAATGGGGTTACTACATGCGGCTGATTACAATAATTTGTGTGTTTGCTCTGGAGTCTGCGAGCTAGATTACAGCGTTGTTTTTGTGTTTTGTGATTTTTCGTTCATTCCATCTTCTCCATCTTCGGTTTCAGGTTTTCCTCCCTGATCGCGTTCAAAAACGTCCTCAAGGAGGTGGCCGACCTGGCCGGGCAGCGCGAGGTGGTCGCGGAAAACCTCCAGAACCAGGTGCTGCAGGGTATCGCGCTGCTGGCGAAGAATCTGCGCGACGAGCGCAAGAAAGCGCTCAACCAGGGTGCCGTCCTCACACAGTCCCTGCACACACAGATCGGTACGCTCGATCGGGCGAAGCGCAGCTACGAGAAAGCGTTCCGGGAGGCGGAGAAGGCGATCGAGGGCTACCACAAGGCGGACGCCGACTTCCATCTGAGCCGTGCGGACGTGGAAAAGCAGCGCGTGAACATGAACATTCGCAACAGCCAGTCGGAGGACGCGAAGAGCGAGTACGCGAACCAGCTGCAGATCACGAACAAGCAGCAGCAGCAGCACTATCAGATTGCACTTCCGGAGGTAAGGAGGGCGAGGGAGCGGGCGCGTGCGCAAGAGAATAAGACTGACTAAAAAGCAACACCTTCCGATTTGCAGGTGTTCAACAAGCTGCAGGAGCTGGACGAAAAGCGAACGCGCGGCATGAAGGAATTCATCAAACGGGCGGCAGATGTCGAGTGTGAAGTTTCGCCCATCATTGCCCGCTGCCTGGAAGGGATGGTGAAGGCGGCCGATTCGATCAATGAGAAGGATGATTCGATGATCGTCATAGAGAAGTAAGCGTCCGCAGGCAGGCGGTATACAAGTTCCGGTAGCGTGCATCTAACTAATCGATTACTTCGTTGCCCTTGGTTGCCAGATATCAGTCCGGCTTTCAGCCACCGGGAGACATACCGTTCGAGGACCTTTCGAAGCCAGATCCGGACGCGTCCAACCATTCGCAGACCCACAACTCTAGCACCGGGCTTAACCACATGACGGGGAAGGGCACGACGAAGGATAAGCTGAAGAAGCGCGTCGGCATTTTCGGTATCTTCACCGGCAACAAGGTAAGTGTGCGGGGGGAGGGGAGGGGACGAGCGCATTGGTGAAGAACGTGTGGTGGTCGTGGAAAACACCGGACATGAGTCAAAAGGTCCCAGGGGGTAAATTTGTTTGTTCCTTTGCTAGATTTTCCCCATCATGTGCTCCCAATTCAGAAGGCTCTTAGTTTTACTCTCATTACTTCCATTGTATTTTCCATTCATTATGTTTGAAGTTATTTTATCAGTTTGTTGTCTTCTTCAAGACCTCCTCTTGTCATCAATACTTCAATAGGCCAGTTTCACTAATTCCAATTATTTTTTACATTTCCAAATTCGTCTCGCTTTAAATGCGTTCATGAACATTTCGTCCGCTCCAATGGTTCACAAAACAACACAAATCGTCTCGCGTATATGTTTCTTTAACGATGCTTTTGTCACTGTGAATGGGTGAAATGGAATTAATGATAACCCACCGACCGATATCAACTCATCCTGGACGATGGAGTGAGTATTGCTCGCCAACCCCAACGCGGGGTCCGTCTTCGGACGACGAAAACAGATTCTCTCTCTCTCTCTCGTACGAAACAAAATCACAGCACGTGTGCGTATGCTGCTATCACAACAAAAAAACAAAGCTTTCCTTCTACTGCAACTGCCGCCAATGTTTACGACTGCTGTATCGACTCGTTTCAAGCTTACACGCGTGTCTTGCTATTTCTTTTCATTTGCACCACTCTGTGACGAGGCAACGACACCAAACCTGTTACGGAAGTCTCTAATTCTTGTGGCTTATGAATCCTACATATCTGTGTGTGTGTGTGTAACTCTCCTGTACTCGCGACTGCTTATCTAGATACAGAAATTGCGCCACATGGTTTCGGGTTTTATCAGCCTCACACACTCTTAAATAAGCTAAATAAGCTGCTAGCACTGATTTTAAACCCAAAAACCTCACGTATTCTCTTGTTTTTTTTCCGTCCAAATGGTGCGCACAGTAAAACCGAGATATCTCATCTCGAACTACTTGGACTGTCCTTGGGTAGCATGCATAGCATTACTCAGCGCGCCACCCCCAGTTAGGTGGGTGGTTGGTTCCATGCTGCGTGGTTCTCAATTGCCACTTGGCGAAATTACCCGGTAGCTTGCGGACTACGCTAACGAGTGCAAACTTCTTATCCCATCACACACCGTTGCTTTGCTTAAGTGCTTGACAGTTTGACAGTCGAAGTTATGGCTTTGTTCCGCATTAAAATAGCTCACTTTTGACAGCGCTTGACCGTCAAACTCCTGATGTTTATTGCTTTCACTATATTCCTTGCAAAAAACGTTCTTTTCAAGGAACACACGGTTTTGTTTAGAATCGATTGCGAATGACTAATGCATTGTGAGCCACATTTATCGAACCACAAATCTTATCTGTGATAATGCAGCTAAAGAAATTACGACTTGCCAAAAGTAAAACCAACCCCAAATGCCTCGCGCGTCCATTTGAGTCATCCTTTTGTGCGGTAAGACAAATGCAGCCTCATTCCAGCGCCCGGTCGGACAATGGTGCGACCGTGCTGCGTGGAATAAAAATCAGCATTACGAAAGTGACCCGACACAAATGCAATGGCCACAAAACGTGGAAGTCCTTTAAAGTGAGGCACACTCTGTCGCGACAGAGTTAATGACGAGCCGTAAAGCCGTGGTCAGTGGGTAAAGCCTCCATACCGCTCGCTCGCTCCGTATATCCTTGCCCGATGTCCGTCCTCTTGCCATGGTTTTGTTTCGCTTGCTCGGATCGATAAACGACGTTGGCGACGACGACGCGACCGGTTCCTCGTCGCTATACGTCTCCAACCGACCCGCTTGCAACGTGACCTGCCTCTGGTGTAAAGTGTTTAATGTCGGTCGGCACGCAATACTTTCCGTGCCGTTCGCTTTGTGTGATTTGTTTGCGTCCGGCTTGAGCGTGCTTTGCCTGCGAGAAGGGTTTTTTTTTGTTTGCCCCAGCTAAGCCCGATGGAACCGTATTATCCCTTCAGAAACGCGTGCGTGTGTGATGTAATCTATACGCTCGCATAATGCACTTGTTGCAGGCAGGATCATCATAGTTCGTTAATTCCTTCATAACAAAATCAAAAAAGAGGAACCCATCATATAGCTTAACGTGTATGTCTGGTCGTTTCAGTTTCTGTGTTTTTTTTTTTGTTAATAATTTAGTTCGCAACTCGCTTCATCCCGACGCAAATTACCCGTCCCATCCCACTAGGTGGCTAGTACATAGTGTGTTTCTTTATTTTCATGCTGCCTTCTCGTTGCCACCCACCAAACACCACCCACCAAACACCAAACACGCCGTACAAATCGCTCATTGGCTTGCCTACCACTAAATCTTACTAATTCGAACGCATCTACTACCATTTCTATCAACCGTGTGTCAAAATTCTTCCGCGGTCGCGGTTTTGGTGCTGGTTGTTTCTCGTTCGTGCGGCTGTTCGGTGTGTTGTATGTATGCGATGCTTTCGATGTGTTTCTGTGCTTCTAAACTAACCCGTCCGACAAAAACAAACCACACCACACTCTACATAACATCCCGTTTCCTCCCAGAAGATTCTTGAAGCCTGCATAAATGTGAAGGTAATAACTATCTGCACCCGATTGCCCAGTTGAAGATCGTATGTGTGCCGTGTGTGCCGTTCAAACGAAAGAATGAACAATTGTATAAGATGCGTGTATTTTTCTTATAAAAAGAATTTATTTTTTTGTTAATTAAGTTTTGTTTGTATTCTGTGTGTGTGTGTATTTTCTTAGTTATTGGGTACTGCATGAGTTCTGTCGTATCATGGCACAAAAATGCTATCGCTAGGAGTACGTTTGGAACACCAACAAACACGTTCTTTGCACCTCCGCTAACACTCACCGTTCTTCGGTTTCCATTTTAGAACAACCTTTCCACGGACGGCCTGAAGGAAGATTTCAGCGACCTGCCGCCGACGCAGCGACGGAAAAAACTTATGGCCAAGGTGCAGGAGCTGCAGCAGAAGGTCGCCCAGGAGCAAGCGGCGAGCGATGGGTTGATGAAGATGAAGGGCGTGTACGAGGCGAACTCGATGCTGGGCGATCCGCGCACGGTCGAGGACCAGCTGAACGAGTCGGTCAATCGGCTGCAAAGGCTACGGGACGACCTGACGCGCTATCAGAAGCTGCTGGACCAGGCGAACAACCAAACGTTCATTCAGCACAGCCCCCAGTCGAACCGTGTGATACAGAACGGACAGCGAGCGTCCAGGTGAGTGACGGGGCGCCCGTTTCATCCTCTCGGGCTTGACGCACCCCGGGGAACTCGCTGGACGAGTTGTTAACGATCCTTTTTTTTTCTTGATCCATTCCACCATCTAGACATTCCAACGGCAGTAGCAATGAAAACAGTCACGACGATAACGGCGAAGACCATCCAGACGATGCCGGTAGCCTTAGCAGGTCAGCTTCCGAAAGTAGTGTACAGCAAGCGCAAAATGGGCATAACATTAACAACAACGGGTACTACAACTCAACTCAACTTGTTTATTGAACTCCCTCTTACCTCACACGCTCTATCGCCGTAGCCGTTTGTATAGTCCACTTAACCTTACCCCTAGTTCGTAGTGTGCTCGAAAGATCCTCGCACTGGTAGAAGTCCCTTAAAGTTAAAAAGATGACCGACGTCTATGAAATATGTTTGTGTGAAATATTTATTGTTTTTTTTATTCCTCTAAACTCGATAATGATTTCAGTTTTTTTTCTGAATTCGTTCTATTGCAAATATTTCAAACAATTAATTATTTAATGAAGAAAACATGTTCCTAGTTGTGTATAAAGTAAACAAGACCACAATATCGCACAAACAACCCTTTATCTCTATGTCATCTTATCGATGTTAGCAAACGATTGTCAATTAGACACGTAGTTAGCTCCAAATATTTGTAGCTTTCGCATTTCCTCTCCTTTCTGCACCTTCACACTCCAGCGGCTAGCCTACTAGCGTGTTACTAACGTCTTCCGTTCTCTTCTCGCGCTCAACAGCAGCTCGGCGAGCCCTGAAAGTGGGCTCGGTACGTCGCACACCTCGCTACCCGGCTCCGGACACGGCAGCACCAACGAACAGCCGATGAACGAGGAGTACTACGAGGCGGACACACCGCTGGGAACGTGCCGAGCACTCTATCCATTTGATGGTAAGTTTTGGGGGAGTAATGTTTTGTTTTTAATTAAAATGATTTAACTAACATCACCATCGTGTCTTTCGCGCAACAGCCACGAGTGAAGGCAGCATTCCAATGTCGGAAGGTGAAGAGCTGCAGGTGATAGAGGTCGACCAGGGCGACGGTTGGACCCGGGTGCGACGGTTTAGTTCGAAGGGATGGGAGGAAGGATTCGTACCGACCAGCTACATTGAGTGTACGCTGTACGCGTAGGTAAGCACAGCTACAATCCCCCATTTTCTCATTCGCAAAGATTTTCCTACTAAATCGCGCTCTTTTCTTTTGCAGTGTCGATCACCCCACGATCCGCAACCGCAAGTTGAATCCATGTAAATGTAAATAGTTAGTATTACTCGGTGCGATGTCGCTACACAGCAGCAGCGGCACCATCACCCACATACAATACACATGTATGCTTTAGTCGACAATTGTAGTTGCAAATTAATAATTTCGCGGTAAACATTCAACGCGACGGAGAGCAGCGTCCAATTATGCTGACACTCAGCTGCTTCTATTCGTCAGCTTCTCCTATCGGAACCACATCTAAAGCAAAACTAAATGCAACCAACATCCCACCCGCGTTTTGTTTTTTACACCGCTCATAGCGAATGTATCCCCGAACGTGGTTTTGCAGGGTGGAAACAACAAGTACGAGCATAACGCAGCATTGCAGCCGTGTAGTGAAAATATTTCTACTTTAAGCATTCAGGCGCAACTGTGCCGCTTTCGAACAGGTACCGTTTCGGGTTTCGTATAGGAGCGCGCTCTTGTCGCATATTAAACTAATGTTGCTTTAACGCCTTCTACGGTACGTGTGCGCTTTGGTTTGCACTTTTTGCGAAAAAGAGAAAGAGAGAGAGAGAGAGAGAGAGAGAGAGGAGAAAAAACGATTAGTTAGTTTATTTTTACCCGCAATTTACAATGACAATTTTTGTCGTGCTAGAGTTGGCGAAGGAATCGGTGGAATTCTTACCGACTCTCGAAATGATATAGACCGTTAGTGAACGGGATACAACTTTCACGAAGCGGCGACGAAAACTATTGCCATGCAACTTCTTCAAAACCATCGACCCGCTAGGGTATTGTCTTTCGAAAGCTGTCCGCTAAGTGTTTAGGTTTCCATTCAAATGTTTTGTTTAAAAAAAAAAGCGAGCTTTTGCTCAACTCCCCTGCCGTGTGCTGCGACACGTGCACCGGAAACCGGAGTTTAAAATGCTGATATATCAAATCAAATATCGTAAACTTTCGTCGAGCATCATCATCAACCATTCGTCGCGGCACCGAAAGCCGCAGTGTGCGAATTAAACAAACCAGCTACTAGTATGGATTAATGGTAGATTTTAAGAGTTTAACATTAAACCGAGAACACGACAGAAGGCTTAGAAAAGTAGGGAAAACCGCTGTGGGTGTTTTCTTTGTTTCCGTATTAGGAACCCAGAGCGCGCAACAGTGGCAACTGTGTTAATATATGTCCCATTATACTTCGTCCTCATGTTTCGTGTTCGTCCTCGTACACATCCATACTCGTACATGTCCACACTCTTTATATGCTTTGCTAGGAACAAAACGGATACAAATAAACATCTCCCTCCATTTTCGTCCCCGTTTTGTTCGGTGTGTGCGTGCTGCTAGATTTGAATTATGCTGTTTTTTATCTGATGACTACTTGGGAAACAAAACAAAACGATGATACACAAAATGATGGTTTATATTCGATGAGTTTTACGTTTGGTAGTTTTTGTTTGCGCAATAAACTAAAACATATAATAAAACGAATAATTAAAAAAAGAAACATAAAACTCATTCAACGTTTCTAATCTAAACGAAAACAAAAAAATACAGCTCTATTTAGCCACACTGTTATCGGAACATTTTTCTCTTCGTGCAGTGCAACAAACGAGTGGCATGTTAGATACTCAACCATTTTCGAATAAGAAACGCGTAGAAAGAACTGAACACATTGATAACTGGTATTAAACTGTTGATAAATAAACATTCACTCACTCCTCCTACAAATTACAAAAAGTAAAGCAACCCTACTAAACATGCGAGACTCTATATTTATATACAAAAGATACTACTATTTATGAATCCGCTCAATTAACTATGAAGCGCATGATAAACGAAAACAAAAAAAAAGTCTTACGAAAAATGCAACACTATTCGACGGCCAAAGTGTCCAACATTGTTCTCAGACGGAGCGTATGTGTGTGTATTGAAGCCGAAATTATGTGCCCATACGCATCCCAGCCGGAAATGGCTCAAAAGTGATCCTTAGTCGTGTGTAACAAACCGGGTGAATTGATAATGTCTTGGTTTTATTTTGTTCATCGAAGAAAAATCACAAAATAATCATTCTATCATCAGTTACCATGCATAAAACGCGAAGCATAGAAACGAAGCACTGATTGGACACAAACGCGGAAGGTTTGCAATGAAGCGCACGGGGACGACGGGCTTAGGTAAATGTAGGGAATATAACAAATTGGAAAACGCGTAGATTTAAGTTTGTAAATTAATCTGAACACATTTAACACACCTTTACCGACGCCCTAAGAAAAGGGACACGGGCGTGCATAAACCGCATTCATCTCTATCCTCGTTTCTAGCGCGTGTGTGCGTGTACGAATGGTTCCCATGGTTACTATCGACCAAGAGAGAAGGTTAGCCGAGGTTGGTCTTATGTAATGAGCAGCCAGCGGTGAGCAGAACATGGCTCAGTTCGATTATTTAACATTACACGCATCCGCTGACAAAAACAAAACTGCTGTACGAATAAAACTTATACTCAAATGTACGAAATAATATTTAATGGTGCGTTGTTTATCTTATTCACATAACTTTTGATGCATCCACAATTCTTGATTTTTTTACTTTGTTTTTGTTTTTATTATCATACCGAATTAGATTTCTAAAATGTTATCAGAGTTGTGTGTCTATCGCGATTAGATATATTTAATTGTATGAGCTAACCAGATTTAAACTAAAGTGAACAAGCATTAATTGGTATAATCTAATTGTTCCAAAATGTCCCCATAGCAACCAGGTTTTTCAAGATCT
Source organism: Anopheles farauti (assembly GCA_000473445.2). Lineage (NCBI taxonomy): Eukaryota > Metazoa > Arthropoda > Insecta > Diptera > Culicidae > Anopheles > Anopheles farauti. Next base: position 13,533,845 of record KI915041.1, read on the forward strand.
TCTTCGTTTTCGGTCATTTTTTGACATCTGAGGTTTGTCACTCATTGCAGGATAATTAAAATAAAATTCCGCCACCGGTTCCTCCTTATTCGGTATCATATCAAGCAGGAGGTTGGCACGCGTATCTACCACAAGTAATCTCTGTTCCCATCCGCTTGCTAATCGTTCAATAGCCGACAGATCGATCCATAAGTTTCGCCTGGACCTGGTATCGAGCTTCTGCAGCGAACCGTAAACCGCACGCACCCAATACATCCAGCGGCCACTCGCACGTTGCTCCAGTTGACAGGCAAATGCTATCTGTTTCAGTACTTTCCTCAGCAGAGTCACAGGGAGACTACTTTTTGACAGTAGCACGGAAGCGTTGAAGCGGGCCATTTCCGAGGTCTGTTTCAGCGAAAGCACTTTTACGAGCGTTTCCGTACTGAGCACGGCAATTAGAACAGCGGTCCTATCGTCTTCGCACGATAGGATTGGTTGCTCCTGCAGCATTTCTATCTGCTGGTGAAAGATCAGCGTCGCCTTGAAGCCATGTGGTTGCAGCTGAAGCCACTGTATACGGTTGATCGTTGCCGGCAATCGGCCAAACATATTTTCCACTGCTTTTTGCGTGCCCAGCGTGGTCGGTGTGGTGGACAGGATGGCTTGCATCTTTATGTCCGGCTCCGGTACATTCTTCACGAACATTTCACTGTTCGAAAAACGCTGCAAAAGTTAATAAGATATTTAATTTGTCATGCGATCAGCAAAGGAAATCCTCAACGCCGGTACCGTACCGAGAGTCCATCGATGAGGTGTTTCACGAGAAAGCTGGGAACCTTCCAACGTTTGTAGTAGATGATGTGAATCGAGGCAATCAGGTTGTAGACGTAGTCTAGCTCCATGCTGCCACTCGTGACTCCCTGTAGTAGATCAAGCTGCCGTATCACCAGCACAAAGCAAACGTGGTGGATGGTCAGCTTTGCGTCGGGAACATTAAAGCACAGGAACTTCGCATTCGCTAGTTCCAACAAATCGACGTCGCTGAGCATTTGTTCAATCGTCTTTATAAATGCCTGAAAATGGTGAGCATGTTGCACTGGCTCGTATCGAAATAGGCTAAGGGCGAGCACAATTGTGAGGATGGTTTTAACTTTGTGAAGCAGAACCTCGTCCCGCAGGTGCTTGGCGACGCACAGGAGTCGTACGAAGCGTCGCATACCCCCACCTACCGCATCTGCCACAAGTCGAACGATGCTCAGCTTCAGGTGCGTCGTAATGTCTCGCTTGAGTACACTGTACAGTACGTACAGCAACATCTCGAAGCACGTTACCGTGCTCCACTCCGTTACGAGGCGTTCGAATATGTGCTCGTAAGCTAAGCTTAGCAACACCTCGATGGGATGTATTACAGTAGGCTGTGGACTATAGAAAACATCCAGGATGTGATGGGCAAGAACGGTCATCTCGGCTGCTACGGTGATGTCATCCCGAAGCTGTTTGGTAGAGCTGATAGCACTACGCAGGAGCTGACTGATACCACATTGTGTATAAAGATTCTCGTTGTGTTTGCACCATTCCAGGTTTGCCCGAAGTGCTAGCATAATGATTTTTCTGTCGGAGCAATCGGTGATCGGAAGACGATACATCAGCACCAGAATGCATTTCATCACTGCAATGGGGAATCTTTCCGGTGAAATAGTGCCATTTTCCAATGCAATCAGGGATATCCTAGGAAAGAAAGCGTAAATATAATAGCGAAATTGAACTATTATCGTTCCTCTACTTACTTCCTAAGATAATACGCCAGCTTCCCACAGTTGTCTTTTTCCAGTACGTTTGAAACGTAGGACAGAAGCTTCCGATACGATTGCACTACTTCATCCGTCGCCACACGGCTCGTTAGCAGTTGGAGTATAATTTCCATAGCATTCAAAATCGATGCTAGATTAACTTCGAAGCACTGGTTCAACTGTTGGCACAGGTCACACACCTCCTTGTCCGAGAGCAGTGTAGTGCGACGGTGGATTTCATTGTAGATCCTTTGCATCAGCTGTCGCTTCTGGTCAGAGGTCAATGAAATAGCGTACACTCGGCTGATATGTGCTCTTCGAAAGTTCACCGCTTGGCTCATGGTGGTTCTGTAAAAAAGGATCACATAATTTTACTACGGTCCTTGACGATAGGTAACAATGGCTACTGCGCCGGAAGGGTACGAATGTCCAGATGGGTAAAATCTTTCAGACCCTTTCGTTCGATTAAACAAAATAAAATAAGTTCCGCGTGATTTGCGCGAGGATAATTGTCTGGATTAGTTAACTAAAATCCACACCGCTACCAACGAATAAAATGTAACGGTTTCAAGAACGTGTTCTGTTCTGACATGGTGTAAGCGCGGCTTCAGCATATGGAACTGTCAACAGATCTTGCAACAGACTTTCGTTGCTCTTTAGTGGGTTTATTATCAATTTTTGTTTTCATATGTTTTGTGAATCCCTCCGGTGTGCAATTCTACATATTGAAATATAACAATATTGAATAAGTTATTAAAAGAGAAAAATATATTATTATGTATATACCTTGGTTTGGTACATCTTCGTCAACGGTCAACGGTCGAAAGATAGCACGAGATCGGTTCCGAGTGCCGGATCGTGCGAATAGAACATATTTCTTTTTATTTATTTTATTTCCGATTGAATGGATATTTTACGAAATAAAAACACGTATGAAAAGAATTAATCTGCGAAACAAATCGGCTAATTCAAATCGATACGCAAACCACCAAAGTAGTCAATTCCACGTCTGTAAACGCAACTCGTTCCAGACCTGTCAAAGCTACTTTTATGTTATTTTTCTTCTTCCTCTTACACTGTTTTTTTTCAACCTACGAGCCACACGGACCGTACGTCCGTTGTTTTTGCGATTTATTAAGCGGATAAAAATTCTCCCAGCTTGCTCGCATCAAGCGTTACGCTACGTTCTATTGGAACTTACCCAATTGATTCACCATAGAGTCGAAATCAAGCATCAGCTCCAGCTGTCTCCCCGTCAGGCTTCCCGATCCACCATTCAGTCGTTGTGGTGACGAATTTTATTCATTTCCCTTGTTCGCGTCGCAACGAACGCATAGTGCATCATGAAATAGTGAAGTTAGTGAAACAGTGTGAATGAAAGCTGAGGAGAATCAAAATCGTGCTGAAAGTGGTACGCTGCAAACCGTTTTTCCTCTCCCAAGCCTGCGACGCAGCGTGTGTTTATGCTTCCTGCTTGCTGAGGAAGGCACCACGCGAAGAAACAAATCCCCGGATTTGAACAAGAAAAGAAAAGCAACCTGCTCAAGCACCCACCAGCAGAGTGTTCCATGCGAATAGAGTTTTCGTGAATTATATCATATCTAGTGTGTGCGAGGTTTCTGAGGTGGTTGTGAAAATCTTTCATTACGACAAATTACGCACGACCACATAGCGAGTGTGTGCAAAAATTAACAACAATTGCGTGCGTCGGGCAGAGCACGGCGAAGGCCCGAAGAATTGTCTGCTTGGGAAACGCGGGTAGACCGTTGTGTGAGTGGGAAAAATTCACACCAAGAAAGTGAAGGTGATTTTTCATGAGCAAAGGCAGCGGCGGCAGCTGTGTCCAGCAGCAACAGTCACGGAAAGCACGAACCGCAATCATCTCAACAAGCCGTGGAAAGAAACCGCCACACGAGCACGATGGCAGACCAGGAATCGGACATGGAGTACTCGTCCGACAATGATTACGAGTTCGAGGATTACTACAACTCAGGTAAGCGGGACCCGCGCGCAACGTAACGATTTCGTGTTTCTTCTTTCCTTTCCGGTACACCGGGAGCGCTTTTTCGTGTCCGGTTCCGGTTGGCTGATTGCGGCAGCCACTCGAAGAAGAAAGCATCGCCTAGGTGCGGCATGAGAACGCTAGATTATGGGGCTTTCGTAGGTGAAGCGATAGCTGCACTCTGCACGGCCAGCGTTTGCCCATTACCCATAGTGTTTCGCTGACGTATTCTTGCCTCTCGCGATGCGCCAGCGTTACGCTTGTTGCGTACACACGTCATGTGTTGGCCGTCCTCATCGTCCGGCGGTATAACCCGCGCTCGCAAAGAGAAGGCAGTCTTTCGCGTTCGCGGGTGCGTAATGCCATTTCCATCTGCTCCATCCTTCGCGTGAATCACGTTTCCCGAACGGAGCGTAGGCTTTTCCAACCATGATGATCGTCATCACCATCATCATCATCTTCACCATCAGGTGCTCAACGAACCCCGAAACACTCGAAACACCGTGTGCCTTGAGCACTGACCGACTGGCGGTGGCCCTCGGCGAGGTCAATGGCACAAACGCCTCCCGCCGCCTCCATTTGCTGGTGCGGTGCGGTGATTTTAGCGCTCGCTCGCGTTCGAAGGCACGAAAAACGCCTCGTGCGTATGTGCGGAAACGCCATATCGTGCGCCTCGGTTGGACACGCGAACAACGCCGCTTTTTTCCCACGTGCGGTGCTATTGGGTTCATTGCAACCAGCGTCACACTCATCGCTATTAATAAAAGGAGTGAGCGATGTGAGGGGCACATTAGATTAGTTCGTAAATTACATGATTTGACGAGGACAAACGAGGTAGCTCCTGGCATTAGGGCAAGATAAAGGGATTTTATTATTCAATACTAGATGTCAACAGCTTGCTTTTTGCCGCTAACCGTTTAGTTTCAGTTTTTTATTCAGTTCAGTAATTTTTTTATGCGGCGCAAACAACATACAACACAGCTTTTACCCGCCATCGTTGAAATAAAAAATATTTTCAATGCTTTTCAACAAATTTATTATGTCAGCATATAGATCTGACACAAATTAGCTCCTTTTTTCAATCTGCTTTACAGACAGTTTGTGCGAAATAGTTAAATATAATTGCAAAATAATTGCAGTGGAAGCAAACACGTCTTTGACGATGCAAAAAAACCATTAGAAAAATGACAACGATTCGATTCGTATGAAAACGCTTGCGAAAGAATCTAAACTATCTCAGCAAGCGGGGCAGCAAAAACTGAACAGCGTGACCGCTCGGTTTTTCTATGCACCTTCTCTGCATTACACACCGATCGAAGTCGAACCATGCTCAGGCTCAAGGTCGCGAACCGCATAAAGCATGCTGGCGATGTGTCCATATTCATGCTGCGCAAAACATAAGCTTCTTCTGGCTGTGTATCAGTGGTATCGCTCAGCACAAAACAGAAAGCAAACGTGGTAGAAAAGGGGGTGATGGTGAGCACGGTAGGAAGGGGTACTCTATATTGCTTCCTTATGCTGGCAAGCGACGAGTAGTAGGCGCTGCCTGCTGCCTGCCAAGGGAAAGGAACTCCACACGGGTGTGTATGTGTGTGGTATAAAGCGTACCGTTTCTTTGTGAAGCGACCGTAATTAAACATCTCGCGGATTTAGTAGTAGTGGTGGTAGAAAAAGCGGCACTGGAATACTTTGTAGAAGCTTGCTCATTTTATCACGCTCGCTACCTGTTAGAGGGACGGTCTACTAATCTGCAACTGCAACTAGCCAGCATATTAGCCAGCCGTTCACACTTCGCACTGGTTGGCCGTGAAATTGTTCACGGGCACCGATGGAAGATGTTTTGCTTGCTTTGAGCGCGCGGCATGCAGGCGAGATTAGTTGAAATTGCCTTATTTTTTTGCTGTTGCTTCAGATGCTGAAAATTGTATTTTACCCTTAGCGAGGGGCCATGCATTTGCTTCTGAAAAATGTAGCAAAAACTGTAGTAAAGTTCCTAGCTAGGGGCACACGAGCTCACTTACGCCGAGTGGGACGACGGTCGGTGTGGGATTGGGGGGTGTATTTGTCCTCGCGCTTTACACCCGTTGTACCGTGCGCGTACGGTCATGAAAGCATTGAACCAGCGGGAGGTCACCAGACAGCCTGGCAGACGCGACGAACGCGAGAGATAAACGCGTCGAGGATGCTGCCGGGCCTCTTCGTGTGTGATCCACGCGCTGGCTGCTGCTCGTGGGCTGCTCGATGTGAAACAGTGTCGTTGCGGCACCCTAGCGGAGATGTGTGGGTTGAGAGGGAAGAAAAAGAACAAGAGAGAGAAAGAGAGAGCAAGAAAGCCATGACCCAGACGCTAGGATTATGCGAATGCGAGATTCGCACTTGGTTTGGGACGCCCGAAAAAAAAAACACACACACTCGCACAGAAAACAGAAAACCTAGACCTTGTCAAGGTAAACATTTGTCCGGTGCATTCGCCCCCTCCCCCCCTCCCCCCCTCCCCCGGGCACATCAGGTGGTAACTTGTTTCACTTGCCACCGCGCTACTACTGTGCGCTTTTGGCGGCAAAAGTGCGGCTGTGGAAGCGGAAAGTGAGCAATTTCGATGTGGTTGACGCGGACGCGAATGCGTGAATTATTTAATGCCGATGGTCTGGTAGGTGCCAATGGGTGGTGAAAGTTTTTGTTTTGCTTTTTTTTATGTGCCATCCACAGATCGACTTTCTTTTCGCTTAATGATAAGTTTGCACAAAAGCTGCCTCTGTTATCAGAAGCATCGATGTTTCATTTAATGTTGACGAATGCGGTCTTTTTTTCGTCTTTATGATACATATTTTTTATACTAAGTGGTAAATTTGTTAAGAAATGAATACCTGACTTCCAGTCCTAAAAGGTATAAAATACTTATAAACCTATAAAACTGGAAGGCAGTTCATTAAAAATATTTTAAAAAAATCATGAAATTCTTCAAAAATGTACATTATTTTCATGTAAAACTAAAGCTTCCAGGTTGCAAATGATGAAATTTAATGCAATTGCCAATATTCTACACATTATATTCCATAATATAAATACCTACCTGACACCAAACGGTGGACATTTAATTGTACTTTTTCACCAGCAACCATCTTCACCGGATATCCGTTCGCTAGCAGAAGCCCTCCCGGGAACGTTTTGCGCACCTGTTTTATTAATCGTTTCCCCCACGTCGCCAGCTATATCTTTTACTTATAAATGCGAAATTGTGAGTTCCCGGAATGGTTGAAATGGAAAATCCTACCCGGCTGCCTTCCAAGAACTCCAATATTTCACCATCTGCGTCAGAAATATTCACCACTTTTCGTGGAACATTGGTGCTTGAGTTTTTTTTTCTTTTTTTTTTCTTCATACAAACATTTCTCGTTAGCGCGAAACGTTCCAGAGAATGTGCAGATCGAAGGGAAGAGAGCCGAGTGCGCAAAATTAAATGACAGCAGCCATAATCTAATCCAAAGCCAGTAAAACCACACACAAACCGCTTCCCTTGATGGCAAAAATGCTGTGTGTATGTGCTCCGTACCCGACAGACGTCCATCACACCCATCTCTCGTCTGGGGCGATTTTCCCATCCACAATATTCCCGCAAAAATGGCTTCATTACTGGCCTACCCCTTTATTCCAGATCGTTCGATTTCTGGTGAATAAATGAGTTGTTTGCCGAGAATTTCTCGCACCTGACAACAGCAGGCCATGATGAAAGCCTTCGTGGTATTTTGTGGAAAAGGCAACAGTTTTTGAGCGCTACAAATCACTCCCAATTAGCTCGGTCGTTGAAGCGAGTTCTGGTTCGATTTTATTCGAGAACTTTCCTACCGCAAAACTGCATAGCAAAGCTTGCCGCGTACGTGCAGCAGAAGTTGAGCCAATAGGTCGTCGCTGTTACCGCATTCGATCCCGGTCACATAACATCCTCCCCTCCCCTCCCGGTGGGCGGTGACGACAGTTTCGGAAGCCTCACAATTTCACGCCCTCAGGTCGTCCAAGCGGCCATGAGGAAAAAGTTTACCACGAGAGGTTAGCAGCCACCAGCATTATTTACGAAGCTATCCTATTTCCACCGGAAAGGACACGTACGAACGACGGCTCCCAAGAACGGCTCCACCACCGTTGGCCCTCGTCGGACGTTCGAGGCGGGGGTGGGATAAATATAGCGCCGCGAAATGCTCTTTGCGCTTTTACCGCAATTGCAATCAATTACTAAGCATCCCCGTACCCAGCCACGTTGTGGGTGACATTTAGGATGCGCCCAAGGGCAAAGGGCCACGGACAAGTAAAGTTCACTCTGCCGCTCTCCCCGGACGGAGCGGTGGCAGGCACAAATGGCACAAGAAAAGCTGCCGATTATGCAGCTCCTGCACGGCTAGAAGGTTTAGATGAGCAACGGAAGTAGGGTTAGGTTAGGTTGTTCTGGGAGAAGATGGTTCCATGGGGCATGCAAAACTGTGCCACAATGTCTGATGTTTAGTAAACAACTCCAACTAAAGGTTCCCGATTGCAGCGTCCGCTCTTATCAGCCGCCGACAGTGGTGGAAAACTTTCACAGCGCCACTGGCAAGATAATGTACGTCGTGAGCTAATTGGGTCACTATCGAAGCTGTCATCAAATGTCCCACATTCGACTTCCTCGAACGCTCGATTAGGATCTCGATTGGATGAGCGTACCGCGGATGGTTATGAAATGGTAAAGCCGTGGACCGTTCGCCTTAGCGAGGAGGTTGGAGGTTGCGATACGTCCAGAGAGCCGTCCTTAATCACGGCAACCGAGTGGTTCATAAAAATGCAAACGCCAGGCGAACGTTTCGCGAACACGGCGCGCGTTCTGCATGCGTTCGAGCAAAGGGTACTTGGTTCGGAAATCGAATCATCCACGGGGCAAGGATCTCCAGTTCCAGTCCGGTCCGGTGTGAGGTTAGATTTCGTTTTGCGCAACACACGTCACGACGCGGTTTCGCCTTCTCCGCCTTCCCGTGGTGAAGAAAAATGTCACCGAACGAGATATGGCGGGGCGACAGAAAAAACCGGGTTTTCAACGACGCCGACGGTCGAAGAACGGTCTCGTCTCTTCTTTTTATGATCTCGTTTTCATTCTCTCTCTCTCTCTCTCTCTTTCTGTCTCATTTTAGGTGAAGATTGCGACATCGAACAGATCGATCCGAAGCGCACCGATCCGGAGTACTTCGTGTACGAGTGTCTGAACGTGGAGGAGGTCGAGAAGCTGCTGAACGAGTCGGTGGAGAAGCTGAGCACGCAGCTGCAGATTACGCCATCGCTCGCCAAGGTGTTGCTGCACGAGACGCGCTGGAACACGGCCGAGGTGATCGAACGGTACCGAAACAATGCCTCCAATCTGCTCGTAAGCGCCCGGATCAAAGCGGCGGCACCGTCGGCCCCGCCGCCTCCACAAGCGCCCGTCCCATCCACGTCCGGTGCGTCCTGCTCCACCTCCACCTCCTCCTCCTTCATCCCGTCCATCGCCGGCTGTTCGCAGGCAGGCGCAATCGCAACCCCAATCGCGAGTACTAGCAGTAGCAGCAGCAGCAGCAGCAGCAACAGCAGTAGTAGTAGTAGTATTAGTAGTAGCGCCACCAAATTGCACCACAATCTGTCCGCGGCGGTCACAGCGGGTGGATGCTGCTACCGCACCCAGCTCTGCCCGGTGTGTGTGACCGTCCAGTCGACGGACAAGTTCCATGCGCTCGCCTGCCAGCACTCGTTCTGCCGCGACTGCTGGGCGATGCACTTCGAGATACAAATCGGGCAGGGCATCTCGACGCAGATCGAGTGCATGGAGCAGCGGTGCGATGTGCGCGTGCCGGAGGATCTCGTCCTAACGCTGCTGAACCGGCCAATGCTGCGCGACAAGTACCAGCAGTTCACCTTTGCCGATTACGTCAAATCCCATCCGGAGCTGCGCTTCTGCCCCGGGCCGAACTGTCAGGTGCGTTTGGTTTGCCAACAAACAGCGGGGGCTAGCGAAATCGATCCTCTCACTCACGGTGGGACGGTTTTGTTTTGTTTTGTTTTTTTTTTCGCACGCTTTTACAGACGATTATCCGCAGCCAGGACATCAGCCCGAAGAAGGCCGTGTGCCGGATGTGCAAGACGGCGTTCTGTTTCCGGTGCGGGACGGACTACCACGCGCCGACCGACTGCCAGATCATACGGAAGTGGCTGACGAAGTGTGCGGACGACAGCGAGACGGCGAACTACATCAGCGCGCACACGAAGGACTGCCCGAAGTGTCACATCTGCATCGAGAAGAACGGGGGCTGCAACCATATGCAGTGCTTCAACTGCAAGCACGACTTCTGCTGGATGTGTCTCGGCGATTGGAAAGCGCACGGCTCGGAGTACTACGAGTGCTCGCGGTACAAGGAAAATCCCAACATTGCGCACGAGTCGGTGCACGCGCAGGTAACGTTTGGTTGAGATTCGTTTTAGTGGGCAACGGCTTGCCCGGGGAGAGATACATGAATTGGTTTGGAGTATTTTTTTTCGATAATGTTTCGAGAAACTCCTCCCAAATCGTCTCATCTTGCAGCCCATGCCCATATGGAACTAGTTTTGGGGCTAAAGTAACTCATCTCACTGTCAATTGTGTGATGTTTTAGGCACGGGAAGCACTTAAGAAGTACCTACACTACTACGAACGGTGGGAGAACCATTCGAAGTCGCTGCAGCTCGAGCAGCAGACTCTCGACCGGATGAAGGCGCGCATCAACGAAAAGGTAATGAAGGGTCTCGGCACCTGGATCGACTGGCAGCATCTGTTCGATGCGGCCACACTGCTGGCCAAGTGTCGCTACACGCTCCAGTACACCTACCCGTACGCGTACTACATGGACTCGCGCAAGGAGCTGTTCGAGTATCAGCAGGTACGGGTTTTCTAGCCACCGAGCCGGACGATGAAAAGTTGGGTTAACTCACCATATCTCGCACGCAGGCTCAGCTCGAGGCAGAAATCGAAAACCTCTCGTGGAAGGTGGAACGGGCGGAAACGACCGATCGGGGCGAGCTCGAGAATCAGATGGACATTGCCGAGAAGCGACGCACGACGCTGCTGAAGGATTTCTTCCCGACGGAGGCGTAGGAACGTGTCGGGTGTCGCGTGTAATGGGCGCCGAAACTTAAACTTCTTCCACCGGGACGGGAGGGTGTGCAACAATGCAACTACTACTACAGCTACTACTATTATTATTACTACGACTACAATATGGCTACTATTACGACGATTTGTACATTTAGTGATGTAAGGTAAGCCAGCTCCTCCATGCCCCGGTATTCCGCCGGCTGATTGGTGAGTGCGTGCGTGCGAAAGGAGCGGAGAGGAAAACAGCGCCCGTAAAGAAGCTACTATCAGATTTAGAGAAAAGACACGACCGAAAGATGATGGTCTTCGGCAAACGAAAGGTGTGGTAACCAATACCGCGAACTATTAGTGAAATTTTGCTAGGCTTAGCTGTGTGTAAGGTACTCGAAGGTAAGATACTAATACATGGGCAGACGCAATCCGGGAACCGGGTGCGGTGGTATGAAACAGCGAGGCTTCAGGTGAGAATGGAATGGCCTATTCGGATCGACATTTTTTTAACTGCAATCTGCAATCGTTTCTGCCTGCTCTCCATCTGACTATCGGTGTTAAGTTGACTTGATAGAGAAGTGATGCAGAGAAAGAAAACCTCACCCATGCATTCAATTGCTAGGAGCTTAAGGTGAATAGGATTACTCGGTGTGAAAGCAGCCAGCAGGTTGCAATCGAACAGAGCGCCCGATCGAGAAGGAAGCCACCAACACTCGTACCTTTCAGTGTGCTTCTACGCCCACAATCGCCGAGTTGTACTGTAGATAGAGGCAGAAACATTCTTTCACAACCGCAAACACACACACACACACAAGCTAAATAACAATAGCGCATATGATAATTGCTGCTATACGCGTACGTAATCCTCTCTTCTGTAAGAAAACCGGCTCGTTGTGGGACATCGAGAAGCTTAGTGAAAGTGAACACATCTGTCGATAATACCAGCACGAACGCGTATGGAAGAAGAGCGAGCAATATATAGCGGGTGGACGTCGGAGATACAATTGAAGCAAGCCGAGACAAGTGTTCCCTTGATGCGTGATGACATGGCAGATAAGTGACTGAACTAGCGGAAAGAAAGCGTCGTGATGTGAAGATTTTGAAGAACTATGGAGTGACGAATCAGCAAGCAAATCTGTCGACTTACCAATGCCTACTTTGAAAACATGGAAAACTAGCGTAATCCTCCTGGCGATTGCTTGGCCGGTCTCGTTTGTATGGAAACCAAGGAGAGGCAGTATAATTTGGTTGCTCGAGGCTTGCCATGACAACGGAGCTGGATAGATTGATATGTGTTAGTGGGTGAAGCATGTTTCATCGGCATTCGTCAAGTGTGGATTTCTGGATCCCATAACCCATTACTGACCGTTTCGGATTAAGGTGCATCGCTTCAAAAAGTTTTTTTTTTCTTTTTGTTATAAGCGTTTCACTAATAGATATTCTTTTCATTTTATTTTACTGATTGGGGCTTGTGTCTACACAAATCATTTCTCTTCTTAATAACGTTTAAATCATAATCGTAATAGTAGTAGGAAGGCGCGCCGGAACCGACACTTGCTTTCACGTTCTCCTTTTCTTCTCTCTTTCCAACTCTCCCCTAGACGCATCGCGACAGCCCATTAGTACATAACTAATTTTACATAAAACAATGTGGCTCGTTCGCTTTCTCATTATATGAAGTGGAAACGTTTTTAATTGAAATCTCTGTCACTCTGGGAGGATACGTGTTCTTTTTCCCTTTTCTTTTGCTTCGTTTACCGGACCGAAATCATTTTGAAGTAGTAACAAACAGAGAGCACCGTACATCGGGGTTATTTATAGGGGTTTTGTGTGCTTCCTAATCGCCCGGCCTTAACCACAAAACTCGTATTAACAAACTCTCGGTTAAGCGCTTCCTGCTCCGCAACATTCTCGCATTCCCTCATCAACGCGCAAAAGCAATATGTAGTAAGTGGACAAACTTAACCTTAACTAACACGCACACGAGAAACAGAGTGAACAGGGGCAGCCACCTACAGTCACACTCACTGGCGAGTCTTGCTGATAACGTAAAGCACAAGGATAGATATAACTCTATGGAACCAGGTGGACCGAATCCAAATCTCAACATCTCAACGAACGGTACCATTGCTGGGTGTGTGTTTGTTGCGTGCGCTTGCTTGACACAGGAAACAAAACAAAAATCGTCTTCCTTCATAACATTGGCCCCTTCGCATTCATACACACGCACACACGCACATTCTCGTAACAAACACATTCTATACTTCCATTCCTTCCCACTCTGGGATGTGTGTGATGTAAAACATGACGCGCATCCTCACTGTTAACAGATTTCTTCTTCTTTTATAACAAATACTACCAACACACATACGCAATATCACTTCTCTTCAGCAGACTTTACTTGCTTGAGATTATTTAACCTTCTCATTCTCACAGTGTGTGTGTGTTTGTCTATCGCACTTCTGAGCAACGTTACCAACAAAAAAAAATCAATCTGGAACTTAACATCCTTTGAGAACCTTCCAACCGGCGACACTTACACACACTCACTAACGCAAAGGGGTACGCACTACGAATATTACTAACACAATACGCTTACATACACACACGCACACATTCAGCAATAGCAGACGCAGTAGGTCGTAGTGTAGCAGTAGCAGTAGTAGTGGTATTAGTAATAGCAGGCTGTGACTTTTCTACTGTACTGTTTCAATTCGATTTGTAACTTGTTCGATTTTTTTTTCATGTTTTCTTATATGCTGTCTACTAATTTTCCACACTGCATTACACGTCTCATGCTACCATCGTCGAACGCTTTTTAGCTTCGGTTGCCTTCGGGCTATACCTTCTCTATGATTGAGTGTTGTTTAGTATTGTTTTAAAAACGTCCCATTTATTTGCTGCTCCCGGTTGCGTTGCACGTTTTTCTTTTCAACATTTATACCAATTTGTGTTCCTTACATTATACAAGTTTTAAAGTTGTTTTACCGCCCCCTCTGGCTTCTGTTTAGAACAGGTTTTGTTATTTCTTCTATCGTTTATTATTGTTTATTACACGGCCTGTTATTTTACTTCATCGCGACTTCTCTTCCCTTCTGCTCCGATTGCAACGATTTGCTTCTTGACTTGTTTTGCTGTTGTTGTATGTTGCAAATTTCAATGTTTTATATTTTTTGTTGCTATTGTTGCAAACCTTTTGTTTTTGTTACATTTGTGTGTAGCAGCTTTTGCCTATGTTCTAGATATGGTTATAATAATATGAGCTGCGTTGTCTTCGATACTAATATCACTGCATAAAAGTACCGGAATTATAGGAAACTAACACACCTACTACTACTAGGAGTGAGGTGTTCTAATCCTGTGGCTGCTGCTTTCTTGGTTATCCTACCGTTGCCTTTTCGTTACTTTTTTATGATCTACTTTTGATTAAGCTTCATGTGTATCATCGCTTTGCTGAACGTTTAGTGTTCCTTCTACTTGGAAGAAGAATACATTTTCTTACAAATCTCATGTAAGAATGTGCGGGATGAACGAGTTTGTCTATCACGCTATTCTTTTTCTTTTACTGTACAAACATACTCTCCCGTAGGCTGCTGCCTCCGTCGTCTTTAGCATCACTGCTGTGAGTAGATACGATGGTACTAGCCTTGGAGACAGAATTGGCGTTTGCAAACCGTTTGCAGAATATACAGAAATACTAGTTTTTCGTTCCCTTGCAGGCGCGCTCGGGGGTAGCCGTGCTTTGTGGTCATGCTCGTGTTTAAAACTGCTTATTCTAGTATATCTCTAGGCAAAAAAACACACTCGCCGCTCTCTCTCAAATGAGAATTCATTAAAAACTAAAATCATATTGCAGTCAGCGAATCTAACGTCCTAACAGTCATCAACGCAATGTATACAAACACAGGATGGTTGGACATACTTCCAATCTGTCAAACACGATTGTTTAGCGAATATGAAAAGCTACGAAAAGTTGCCAATGCGGGGTGGTGATATACAACGCTGAAGATTTACATATCACAGTCCAAGTGTTAGCACACAGCACTCAGTCAAAAAAAGAAGAAAAAAACAGCAACGTCCAAACGGTGACGTATCTCCCTACCGTACCATTCCAAGTGTTTGGAAAGTGTTGCCAGGAATTCCGAATAGCTTTCACTGTGTGTGTATTTTTTTTTTTCGAAGTATAGCAGGATTGCAAACCAACACATCTTCTTTAAGTAACAAAACTAAACACGCTGGAAGACAGGTGTGACGAAACGAAATGCAAGTGACGGATCGAACATACGTAACTATAGTAACAACATTAGGCTTCCCAATCACACACATATGCACTGTGTACTGAGATTTGATGACAGAGAAAGCAAAGCGCGGTTGCCAAGGGTGAAAGAGGACTTACCTTCCCCCCCAGCACACACCCTTACCTACTACCCCTACCCTACTTGTGTAGCGCAGTGTGTTCTAAGCTAACGTTAGAGTTTTGACTCGTATTCTTGTTCTTCATCTTCACAGACTTTTGCTTTCCCCGACGACGGTTTGAATCTTCCACGTCGACGTTCGTTTCTCCTGAGTTTTTGATTTTTTTACCTTTGTAATGTCGTTAATTACATGTGTAGGTGTTGCTTCCAGGTGCGACTCGATAGCAGCCGGCTGGAGGTTACTTCTAATAGCTAAACTAGGAAAATGATCCTGCCGTTCTCCCATTTCGCGCCACACACACACACACACGGGTGCGTCTTTCTGTTTTGCGTGATCCGGAGAGACTAGTATCATGGTGAGGAATCAATTGTGTCCGTCTGACGAGGATGGCGAGGATGGCTTACTGCGTTTGCATTTTACTTCGGCAATTGAAACTGTGTATTCACTCTCTCTCTTTCTTTCTCTGTCTCTCTCTCGCTAATTTCCCGCACGCCCGCTCTACTAATGGTTATCACACGTATCTTTCTTGTATTAAGTCTTCCTTTCGAGCTAATTTACCATCAATCTAGTCCCACCCAAATACTCCCCCTTCTTCCGGGTATAACAGTGTGTTTTAAAACGGATATGGTTGTGTTGCAAGCAATACAACAAACAAACAGCAATTCGGGACGTAAGGAATTAATGAAAGGTCCATTTTTCACTGGTGCTCCCGTACACAAACAATTGGCTCTCTACTCTATGGGGGGGTTGTGTGGGGTGATAAAATCTCTTCTCTCTCATTTTTTGTTTGTTTCTTTACATGGTAATATATATCACAACTAGTTGCAAGGATCGCTCGTATTCCTTGTGCTCCGTTCGATGGACTTATTTATGCGCAATGTTGATTGTTGACTCCTTTCTTATACTTCTTGAAACTTCATTTTCATGAAAAAAATATCTTTGTGTAAAGACAAGATAAACACAGGAAGCCGGGACGCCGGAGGGAGCCGAACGCAACCCGCTTATGACAAAAAAATGTGAAAAATATTCCAAAAAAAAAACATCTGTGGCACAACACGCTTCCATTCCCTTCAATCCACACTCACACACGGACGCACGCACGCACACACACATACACAAACACGCAGCAGATCTGTTTCGGGGTTACATTCTTGCATCCTTCTCTCTGTATCACACTTGTTGTTTCACACATTTCTATTCATCTCTCTTTCACCCTGTCCCCCTTCGCCACGACTTTTCCTTCTTTTTTATCGTTTTATAACGAATTATGATGCTTGTGCTGTGGAGGCGCGGTACAATCGATCGAACCGCGGTTCTCTTCTATCACTGTTTCGCGTTTATGGCGGCTACTAGGATCTACTACACAGTAATCACACGCGAACACACTCACACACACAAAACACAACAGATACACCTACTATAATTAGTTCACGATCTTGCTACTAACTGGTGTGCGTATTTCTCCGTTCTGAACGAAAAATTCAAGAATACATTTGCGCGCCTCCCCGGCGTGTGTATTAGCCTAAACGTGTTTAAAAGTATACGTGGCGGCTTCGACAGACGTGATTCATGTCCCTGCTGTTGCTGCTGCTTCTTCTTGCTTCCATCCGTCGTCTCCCGATTGAGGTTCTAGTCTAAAGTTTTTCTCTCTCTACTTGGCGGTAATGACATAAATCATGCCTGCGCCCTTACTTACGGACTTACTAGACTGATTTTACCACCATAGCTGGTTAGTCACACCTCGCTAGGGGGGAGACGGTCCGAATGGGCGCATGGTACCGGTCCTATCGTGTGAAAGACCGGCGCCGCTACCACCACTACACCATCGGGTTCACCCCAAAAAAATTAAAAAAAAACTAAAATTTTTACCAAGAATAATATGGTAAAAATGGCTATCGGCTAGTCAATGATGATTATGATATTAGAAAAATAAACAGCACATCATTCACCTACACCCGACCGAGAGCGGATGGTAAATTCGGGAAGGAGGAGATAATGTGTGTGTGTGTGTGTGTGTGTGTGTGTGTGTGTGTGTGTGTATGTGTGTGTATGTGTGTGTATGCGTAGTGAAACGATGGGAGGGGAGGCACCTCTACTTTATAACATCTCTTCCCTCCCCCTCCACCACACGCAATCTATTACTACTTCTCAACCTTCCCTTCTCCTGAGTATTCCGAGAACGGTTCTTCTCCGTGAGCCCCCGCTCCGTAATTGTGTCATTTTCTTCTGTTGTCGTTTAGTCGTATTTACAATATACACATAACACGTGCAACGCACACACCTAGTGGGCCCAGTGCCAGTTCCGGACTGGCTGGGTGTGAGGAAGCGGCGCTGCGCTTTTGCTTTACTTGCCACAAACAACGTCACCACTGCCGCTTTCATCATCCGGCATTTCGGCCTTCACGGCAAACGGTAGCAGCATCATCGAGGAGGTGGATGTGGAGGAAGAGGAGGAGGAGGAGGAGATGGAGGAAGAGTTTGGCAGAAGGGACACCACATCAACCGGCAACGACGACGACGACGGCGGCGGCGCACCCGGCGGCGGACGAAGTAACGTGGGTCCCTTGCAAGCGCTCCATTATGTGCTGTGGTGGTTGTTGTTGAAGGGCGGAATGTGGAACAGGGGCGATAGGATCTTGTGCGATATGTTCGGCAGGTGCGAGATGTGCGGATGGTGGAAGTTCACCTGGTGGTGCAGATCGCCACCCCCACCGCCCGTCCCGGGGCCATGATCCTGCGGGTGGGGCGGCAGATGGGAACTGATTAGGTGATGGGATAGTTGCTGCTGCAGGTGAATCGGAAGGTTGTGCTGTTGCTGCAACACCAGCTGGTGCTGTTGGTGAGAACCGAGCGGGGAGAGCTGTTGCTGCTGCTGTTGCTGTTGCTGCTGCTGCTGCTGTTGCTGCTGCTGCTGTTGCTGTTGCTGGTGAGCTTGCTGTTGGTGTTGCTGGATGTGAGGATGCTGCTGTTGGGGTGGCGGTGGCGCCAACCCAACACCCGGTGGGGAGTGTTGCTGTTGGGCGTGCGGATGGCCGGTCGGAATGCCACCGCCCCCGGCCAGCAGGCCGTTCGTCGTGAGGTGCCCGTGGTGGGAGTGAGCGGACGGGGCCGTCACCAGGTTGTGGGGCGTGACGACGTTCGCACCGACCGACGACGAGATGACGGAGGTAAGGATGGCCGACGGGATGTGCATCGGGGTCGGTGTTTGCGACTGGCTGACGCTGATCCCACCGTTCGTGATGGTGCCGTTACTGCTGGTGGCGGCGACGATGTGTTGCTGCATGCCGGAGCTTGAGCTACCGTCGACATCGATTTCGCTCTTGATGTTTTCCAGCTTTACGCTGTGCTGCTGCTGCTGCTGCTGTTGTGCCTGTGCCTGTTGCTGCTGCTGCTGCTGTTGCTGTTGTTGCTGCTGCTGCTGCTGCTGCTGTCGGACGCTATTGATGCCGCACTGTCTCGTGTGGCGTTCAAACTCGATGATGTCCTCAAACTGCATCTTGCACGTCTGGCAGCTGTAAAGAATGCTGGAGAACGGATCAAACAAATGATCAGACAATCAATCCCTACAAGCGTCCCCTGTAAGCTAAAATGGCATTAGCACGAAACTTACGCCATCACCTGCCCATTCTGCTGCTCCTGCTTGATCGCTTGCTTCTGGTGGCTGAGCAAGTGCTTCTTGAGGTTCGAATACTGCGAGTAGGACTTCGTACACAGCGGGCAGGTGTGCGGCCGGATGCCGAGGTGTACCATTTCGTGCTTCTTTAGGTTAGCGTTCTGCGTGAAAGCCTTATCACAGGTTTTGCATTTGAACGGTTTTTCTCCTGCGAACGAAAATCGGGGTTAGATGGATTAATTATTTGTTTGAAAAATGAAATTAACTTACAAACAAAAAAAAACAAGCAAATAAACTACAAACAAACACTACACTTTCAGTGCATCTAAATCGTATGAGCATCAAATCGACAGTTATCAAGGTGTTTTTGCAAGAAGGTAAATGTGGTAATACATGGAAAAATACTGCCACGATATTTATTATTCGCAAAAATAAGTGCTACATGGTTTGCTTTATTTTGATTGATAAATGTTATTATCCTATTTAAAATTTTTAAAATAATAATACTATCTAATATCGAACGCACGGAACGTAACGATAATGGCAACATTCTAGCTCTAGTAAACTAAATTTACGTGATAATGGAATGGGGATAAGTAGTTACCCGTATGGAGCATCTGATGCTTAACCATGTTCGCCTGCTGGGCAAAGGCTTTATCGCAAGTGGGACATTTGTACGGTTTGATTCCTAGTTGTCCAGCAAACCGGGGAGGAGGCAAGCAGACGGACACAGCAGACGCACACACAGGGTGGTAGTAGCCACACACGATCGCAGCGCCGGTTTCGGTTCCGAGACAAGGGAGGAAATAGAGTATAAAATTAAAAAAAACAACGCTCCAATGAGTGTGTGTGTGTGCTCCCGCTAACTAACAGGTGCCACTAACAGGTTCTATATAGCGTAAAAAGCGAGCATGCAATTGCGTAGATTTATCTAACTACCGGAGGGAGAGACAGAGAGATGGAAAGAGAGCGACGCTACAACAACAGCAAATTGTCAGAACAGAACATGACAACAAAGAGAACACAAAATAAATCTGTGTGTGTTTGTGTGGCACATACATTTACTGCTACGTGGGAGGGGTGGGAGAGACGAAACGGGTAGATAAACCAGAGAAAGCAAGAAAAAAAACGTTTGTATTACCGCTGTGAAGCATCTGATGTTTGACCATGTTGGCCTGCTGGGCAAAGGCTTTATCGCAAATGGAACATTTGTAGGGTTTGATTCCTGCGGAGCGTGCAACAGAAGAGAGAAGGAAAAACAAACAGAGAAACGGGTAAGTTATGGGAACTGTAAACCACTTTCTGCCGGAAAAGGATGCGCGAGTGGACAGATTGATCGACCGAGCCCGGCTGTAGGTGATGTGCTTTTCGAGGTTTTCTTTTTCTGAAATAATACTTTTAATTTAATTCGTCATTAAATGGGAAGATAACGCTTAATGTCTGCTTTCTTACAAAAAAAGGCAAAAAGATTTAAAAAATGTTTGAAGAAAAGAACCGATTGCCGAAACGAATCGAATACAGTTAAATACGAACAAATAGTAGGGATGATTGAATCTTTTCCAAGCACAAGTACACACTATAAAGCGTTCGATGTCTCGTTAAAGCACATCACCAGCGCAAAGGCTTCGTGAAATTGGGACCAATGCAATCGGGGAGTACGGGCGTATGGGAAACGACGATAGGATTTAAAAAAAAACATAAATTGTGTTACCGGTATGAAGCATCTCGTGTTTGACCATGTTGGCCTGCTGTGCGAATGCCTTGTCACATGTATTGCATTTGTACGGTTTTAAACCTAATTGACGAGAGAGAGAGAGAGAGAGAGAGAAAGAGGGAAAGAGAGAGAGTGAGAGAGAGAGAGAGAAAGATAGAGAGAGAACATGGAAATGATCGTGATCTAGCTTAATGACAGCATAGGAACATGATAAGATAGGATGTGCAAAACAACAACAAAAAAACGGGAATGGACACGTTTAACTACAAAACAAAAACTTCCTAACACGCTTGATAGAAGTGAATTTGATACTCTTTCGTTTCTTCTTTTATCGTTTAGTATTTGTTGCTTTAAAACTGCGGAGCAGCAAAAGACTCAATTTAAAGGGAATGAATAAGTTTTTAATCTAATCAATGCGATAAACTGCAGTGGCAGCATATCGTCATGCAGCGAACAGAGCGCGATGTATCGGAAGGTTGTGTTGTTCTCTCTGTCCGTCCCTCATCACCCTACTACGCTGCTACTGCTGCTGCTGCTGCTGCTGCTAGTACTACTACTCCATTGCAGTGCTCTCGCAGGCTCTCGCAGGATACACGGAAGGATAAAGAAAGGATATCTATCAATTTACCCGTATGTAGCATCTGATGTTTGACCATATTGGCCTGCTGGGCAAACGCTTTGTCGCAGGTACCGCACTTGTACGGCTTCAATCCTACGGGGTACAGAAGAAGACACGAAATCGGCAAAGAGGCATGGCAAAAAAACTTGGTGTACAAACAATCCGGCTCCCCCTCCCATCCCCCCGCACACTCACCCACCCGGGGAGGGAGATGCGGGGGGGAAGAAGGAGGGAGTTTTTGGGGTGCAAAAGCAGTAGCCAAAATTTGGAAAGAAAAAAAAAATCGAACAAAACGGAACAACGGAACGCCAGTAGGGAAAGCAATAACAAAAAAAAAACACACACACTTACCCGTATGCAATATTTGATGTTTCATCATGTTTGCTTGCTGGGCAAATGCTTTGTCACAGGTGGGACACTTGTACGGTTTGATACCTGCAAGACAGAACAATCAAAACCGTAGTATGTAGTAAAGCTTCGAAGCCTAGGCAGCCGGAAAAGGTGGTTGGTAGTAAAGTGAAAATGTAGCTAACATCTTTCTCCTTGCAATTTGCAACTCGCTCATGAATGATGATGATGATGGGTGGATGAAGAGAAAAAAAAACGGATAAAATTTGGAACGTAAGATAAATCGGATTGGATTTTTTTATCGCTTTTAAGAAACCATTTTTTTTTTTGGTAAAAGAAAAAAAGATAATTTGAAAAAGGGAAGCAGCACACAAATGCGCTTTTCTCCCTCCCCCTTTCCTGTAGCAGCAGCATTGCCTGTGACAAGATTGTGGGCCCACAGCAGCTTAGCAACAACAGCAACAACGGAAATCGTTTGAAACCGATAGTTTTCCTTGCTCATTTTTCTCAACAGTAACAGACAGCAACAGACGAAAGCTATTATTTACGAACCGTACTGTGCACAAGTGATGGGGATGCCGTACTAGCCGGTGGGAAGAATAATAATACGAAGAAAAAAAACAGATCACAGAGTCGTCGTAAAAAGGCAACGTCGTTACGAGTCGGTTTAGCTTCAGTTTCAGTACAACACTATTTATTGTTCTTTGGCCGAAAAAAGAAGCAAAAATCAAGTTATAATAGTTGTGCCTTGCCTTTTTGTTTTGTTTTGTTTTGTTTTGTTGTTGTTTCTGCTCTCATTTCACTTTGCTTAAAATGGTAAGTGGGATTATTTCTATTCGATACCGCGCGCGCGCTAACTACCGCGAATGGAATTGGAAATTATTACTTAAATCGATCTCGCGCTGCTTGCTCTCTGATTAAAAAATACACTGCGTTCCCTCGTTTCCCGCACTCTGTCCCTCTTTCAATGTGTGTTGCGCGGCCGCCCTTGCAGCACAAACGAATTGCACGCTGCAGCATTTTAGATACGGATGAATGGTTAATAAATACATCGTGTACGGTGTGGTGCGCGCTCATCACTCTCGTACTATATATATGTGTTAGTCGGACGACGATTCGCATTCCTTATCCGTATCATCATTGCAAATTTCTTCCAGCTTTTCTTCCACAATAACCTCATAATCTTTAATTTCGGTATCGATATAATAACACGCAATGGCATTACCGGTATGCAGCATCTCGTGTTTGACCATGTTGGCCTGCTGGGCAAAAGCCTTTCCACAGGTGGAACATTTGTACGGTTTAACGCCTAATCATCGCCGTGAAGGAGAAGGAAGGATCGCGATGGAAAAAGCGTGCGCGCACACGGTCACACGAACGCGCGCGCACACACACACACACATACACACACGCACGCACGGGCGAATGATGAAAGATCGATGACGATGAATGAATGATTGGATAAAATACGATAAAATACCGTCGTTGTTTGTTTGTTTTTTTTTTTTGCAATTGCAAATTTTCATGAATTTCATGTGGATTTTGTTGCGCGCAAGTATGTGTGTGTGTGTGTGTATTTGGGTGTGGTGGGGGTGTGGTTGGGTATTCCGCGTTGGCGTGATTGCAGACCGTAGGGCACGGGGAAGAAGACACACGCGCGCGGGCGCATTTATTTGGCCAAGCGGTCGGAAAAGAGAGAGAGAAAAGAGAAAATATCCACCGATCAGTGATGTTGAAAATTAATGATACGAGAGAGAGAAAGAGAGAGAGTTATATATAAGGAGAGAAACAGAGAAAACTGAACAAAAGAATAAAAAACAGCACAAAAATGGACAATGCATTTCAAATAGTGCGAGAAAACGGAGGGGGGTGGGGCTAAATGTAAACACGTAAATTTAGGAAAATGTTGTTCCCCCACAAAATGGGAGAAGAAAAACAAAAACATAAATGAAAAAGAAAAACAAAACAAAACAAAAATCTAAGGAAAAATAATAAAATTGCTCTGATCTTTAGATTTGAAAGGGGAACAAATAGTTGATAAAGTATGGGGGAGGAAGGTTTAGAGTCGGGTTATTTACATCTCTTTTAACACTTACCGGTATGCAACATTTGATGTTTCACCATGTTGGCCTGCTGGGTGAAGGCTTTGTCACAAACAGGACATTTATATGGTTTGAGACCTAAAAATAGAGAGAATAAAGAACACGCACACATTAGTGCTTAGGAAATGAAGATACGAGAAAGTATAATCGAGGCCCCTGTTTTACCATCCCATTTCGTACACACACACACACTGGAAACCCCTACATTGTAATCAGAATGAACCAAACATGAAGTCATCAACGTGTTTTGTCGTGATAAAACTGTGTTTGTTGTCATCACTATAGGGAGCGCGGTGTGTAATTTTCGAAAATGGATCATAAACGAGCATTACGAGCAGGGCCGTGAGGAGATTACGTACCGGTGTGGAGCATTTGATGCTTGATCATGTTCGCGTGCTGCGTAAATGCCTTTTCGCATACCGGACACTTGTACGGCTTCAGTCCTGCACACGGTTGAGCGAAAATAAAGAACAAAAAACGAACATTAATAGAAAAGAAATTTCAATATCATTTCATAGCTTTATGAAAAGGAACTGGGAAAGGAGAAAAAACAAAACTTTGGGCTGCGATAATCGCTAAATAAGAGGCACAACATTTGAAGAATTATAAAGAGAGATAGAGAGACAAAAAGAGGGCTAGAGGAGGATGAAGAAAAACGAATGAAAACCGCGCAAACCTGTGTGCAGCATTTGATGTTTGACCATGTTTGCATGTTGCGAGAACGCTTTCTCGCACACGGGACATTTATACGGTTTAAGACCTGCGAAAATGGAGAGCAGCATATAGTACGACGGTTGGGATCTACTACAGACTCGAGATTGTCCGCTTCTAGTTTTGCACTAATTCCGCATCAGAATGAACCAAACATGAAGTCATCAGCGGGTAGTTGTGACGAAGCTGTGTAGGTTGTCATCATGGAATAGTGCAATTTCGAAGGGATCGCAAAAAAAGTGTTTAAATTTATATCAAACCCCTTCTTGGAGAGAGGGGAAAGAAGGAAAATTTCCTCGTCAGTCTTGATTTCACTGACCGATCGCGATCACTTACCCGTATGAAGTAGCTGATGCTTTAGCATGTTGGCTTGTTGAGTAAAACATTTTTCACAAATTGGACATTTGAAGGGTTTAAGTCCTGCGAAAAGGGAAGAGTGTAAAAAAACACGCCAAAAAGCATTAGTAGTTGCCCCCGAACACGTTGCTACTGCGTGCTTCAGCCCGTATTCGCATGATTTGCATCAGAATGAACCAAACTTTTTCTTGTGGTCGTCAAGGAACAAATTATGAGTTTGCTGTGAAGGTTTGTCATCAGGCTAGTGTAGAGCGCCGTGAAGGCGTAGGGAGTGTGCGCGGTGCGATTTCTAAGTTGCTTTTGCTATAAACTCACCGTTGTGGACGAGATCATGCCGTTGAAGGTTGGCCAGCTGGGTGAAGCCTTTGTTGCATATCTGGCACACGAAAGGACCTGCGGTAGAAGGGAATTCAATTGAATGTTAAGATTTCTTGCATCCAACCCTCCCTCCCTCCCAAAGCTAATCGAACTTACGTTCACCGGTATGCGCCTTGGTGTGCTTCCACATGGAACTATGGCTGGGAAACTCCTTGCTACATATTTCACATTTAAATTTGTTCTCCGTCAAATGCTTGGTCCGATGCTGTTCCATTTCCTCCATCGTATCAAAACGCTGAAATCGAAATCGCATTTCAATGAAGAAGAAATCAATTTTGTGTGCATGTGCACGTTTTTTTACGTATGATGTTATCATGTAAACAATGATTGGCTTGTAATGTACAATGAAACCCAAATCTAACCAAAGAAACGATTTGAGATTCTTTCCCGAAAGATGAAAGTATCCCAAAACATAACAGGGAAGGTGGAACCCCTTGCCTTCTCCATGGAAAAAGGATTAAGCAAACTTGATTGCCCAAACCAGAGCAAGGCTGACTTCGATCGAACAATCGGCAGCTGTAGGCAACCTTTCTTGAATGTACGAGCGCGACGACGGCGGAAAGAGAAACACCGACGTAATGAAGGCGCAAGGGAGCACAACACACACACACACACCCGCCCTGATGATCATCAGAAACAGGTTTGTGTTATTTTTAAATCTCTTTCCTGGACGTTTCGTTTTAGTTTCCTTCACAATTCTTTATGATCGTGGCTGGCTTTACGGAGCAAAAAAGTGGCAAGAAAAAGGGTAACAAGAACGATCGCGCGCACACAGGACCAACGATTGCGCTGTACGCCGTTGTCCCAAGCACTCCCGCCGTCTGGACACCGATAACTTCTCGACCCTGTGCGTTGGGTTAGATTTTGTCATAAAAAGTAAAACGTAGGAACAAGCATTTCTACTCCAGAGGGCCGCTCTCGCCGCAACACGATAAATAAAAATCAAATTCCGCTACACGTTTTACGACACTTACCTTCCGACATTGTGGACACTTGATTTTGTTGAGATTGATGAGCGTATTTCCTAAGGATAGGGATACGACGAAGTGCTTATTGTCAGCTAATGAGTCCTGATGGAGCATTTCCGAACGTGTCAGCTCAATTACCCCATCCTCGAACTGAGATTGCTGCAAAAAGAAATTACGGTTTTAATATCTTTAGTTACTCTAAATACAGGAAAATTAAGAATTGAAAACATTTACAAACTAAGATTATAATGATGCATGTTAAGTTGCTTCTCACAGAAAAGTTGTTTTTTACGATGGTGGAATTGAAAATAACAAAAAAAAATCTCCAAAAATTCCATCACTCTCTACACTCGTTCCGGTTCGTACGCGGACAGCAGCGGTAGACAGTGGGAAGAGGGAAGGTGAACAAGAATCGACAGAACAGGGCAAAAGTGCTGGGTGACGAAAGTGAAAGCGTACGAAAGGCGAAGGAAAAGAAAGAGAAAGAGCGACACGAAGAACCGACTGTTCTGGGCAACATCCCACGGAGTCCGGCCGGGGGGTGATGTTGTTGGTTGATTGGGCGATGCAACAGGAACAGAAAGGATGACTCGTGTGTGGGAAGGAAGATGCGTTTCACGCGCGCGCGCCATTGTAGTGTGCGGCGCTTCACATCATCATCATCATCGCACCGCGGTCGTGTGCGTGTCTGTGTGTTGGTGGAAACGCATATACATTTCGTTTCGGCTACTCGATGTGTAGCGGAATGCATTGGTCGAAAGGGAAAAAAGCGACCCACAGGAAGATGATAAATTCATCGTTCCAAAAATTAACCCTATAAACAGGGCCTTCCGTCCGGGTTGGAGGAATTGAAATGTTGTTATGGGTGTTAATATGGTTCCCCTTCTTTATGATTCTCTCTACATTAGACGGATTAACCGCGATCATCCTTCCGTTGGTCTAGTACTGATGGGCGAAAAAATGTGGATTGTGTGTGGTTGTGGCTTTTTGAAGATGTTTTCTTCAAATTGTTTTAGAACATTTGCATGCCAAGCTCGGTCCAACCTGTCCCTGTAAACCAAACAGAAATGACAGCACCTAACATGGTCTTGTGTAATATTGCAATCGTGTGTAGTAGGCACTCTGTTGTTGCCGCTGTTGCTATGCTCGTTTGACCCTTTCTTTTCGCACATTTCAATCCGAAAAAAAATCGCACACCACTTGAATCAATTCGCTATATCATGTGCGTGTATGGGTATCCGTTTCTGGTCCGCCGAATTTGGGCGAACGTGTCTATCTCCACAGTGGTTCATTTCGCTTCCTCCGCTTTGGTGCGCTTTTCGCCAAAATCTAGTAGGCTGCGAAATCGATCACATTGCCAAAAATTCGCGAATTCCCCTTTCCCCTGTACACGACCACACGAACCAGGGTAGAAAGCGAACGGCCGAAACGAAAAAAGAAACTGCAAATGTGGTTCGCGGGGCACACACACACAGACACACAAAAAAAAACAGCGAATAAAACCGGAGTTCAGTTCACTTGTGCGTACCCTCAGGGCCAATAGCGGCAGGAATAGTAACGCGGCGAGTGAGGGAAACGAGGGACGCTGGGGCGCTGAATCTTACAAGATGCACGGCAGCCACAGCAGCAACAATACACCACACCAAGCGGAAGTCGCTGCTCCGCCACGGACCGGACCAAATTTTTGGCTATTGTGGCTTCGATTTTTCCTGCTCCACACGCGCACTACTCACGAAGAGCGTAATTCGCAAGGGCTTTTTTCGTTTCTGATCGCGAACGAACATTGGGTGAGAAGGAACGGAAAGGGAGGAGGAGAATTCGCGATTTACAGTGGCTCGAATGAAACCTGGTACATGCGTCGTTGCACTAAGCACTGTCGCATGAATCGAAGTTAGAGTGAATAAAAGTTTCCGTATTTAGTTAGATCTAGTTAAACATACCGGTTTGTTTTGACGTTCAAAATGATAATTCCAATTGGTTGTCTTGTTTGTATTGTTCGAGAGGTACCAGAGCGCTACCTAAAATTGCTAACTCCAGCTTTCTTTGATCATTCTTGTTTTGCACTCCATCGTATACAACAATCTGAATGCGAGTAGCACTATATAACGTGAGCTTATTAGAACATTCCAGAGCAGTCGTACAATGTCACTATGCCTCTAAAATCATGCATTCCTATTTGGCAATTCACTATCATTCAATCATCATAGAATAAACCAGAGTATTTAAAAATTAGCTCCCCAAAAAATGTCAAGCTGTCCCATTCTCACCCTAGCCCACTGTATTTCGCGAAACCACATTTTCATGCACCCGCACACACGCTCTCGCTTTTTTGTGCAAGTTCGCACCGACGACACGCATACCAACGGAGCCCCGGGGTTGGCAGTGTAGTTGTCGTCGTTCGCCGGCGAATTGTGCGCACACACACGCACACCAAGCGCCCGCTGTCGTAATCGCGACCGGCACTGCTGCTCCGTGTATGCACGACACGAATGAAGGGGGGAAAGGTGGATAGACAAGCCAGGGGGTAGTGAAAAAAAATCCTAAACGCATCGACGGGGCGGCGGCAGATCCGGATAAATGGGTGACGACACACCAACGCCGGATTTGGCCACTGACTTACAGAAATCAAAGTAACCCAACATTTTTGGGTCCACCAAACGAAACCACGAGGCTTCAGTACTTACCAGCGGGTAGAACATGCTTGGATGCTGCTCCTGGGACTGCTCCAGGTTGGCGGTACGACGATATCACAGCTGCGTGGAACGTGTTTTAGGTAGACCACCGGGACACGTTGGTGGTGCCGTAGTGGGAGAGGAGGGAGATATGACACACAACGAAGTACTCCACGTACTTCCGAAGCACACGGGACACACACACGCACGCCACACATACACACACACAAACACGCGAAGGAGATCCGGAAGTGGTGGTATGTGTGACCTACGACGAAGGAATCTGGTGTGTCGGGGCGTGTATGTGTGCAACTCCTATTGCGTCCTTTGCCTCAACACACACACACCACCACCATGGAGAGCGACACCTAGCCTACTAGCTTACTGATTGTGCAGCAACTACACCACCTGCCAACCGAACGGCTACGAAATCCTTTTCCTCAACGAGCACCACACACACGCCGAGAAGATGGCCACCACCGCCGGGAGAACAACAGCAGCCTTTTTTTCCTTTTCCGTGCGACCGACCGCTCGAGAAAGCGCTAAGCGACCGTGTTCCTCGTCGCGTTTCGTCTCGTGGTAGTTGTGGTAGTGGTGTGGTGTTCCTTTCCCGTCTCCAACACACAGCAGCGGTCCGCGCCGGGGGTAAAAAGCGTGTACGTTCCTATGCGAAGCGCCGGGCAGCAGCGCAGACGACGGACGGGATGGATTATGATGGAGCAACGCCGGGAACGCCTCCTTCCGTTTCCGTTTCAAGCTCGAGGAAAGAGCGGAAGCGTGGAATGGAACAGAAAAACCCAAAAACCGAAAAAACGGCAAAACGACGGAAACTCTTTTTTGCCACTGTGTGCGTTTGGTTGGCAGTAAGATGGAGGAAATCGGGC
Organism: Anopheles farauti; assembly: GCA_000473445.2. NCBI lineage: Eukaryota > Metazoa > Arthropoda > Insecta > Diptera > Culicidae > Anopheles > Anopheles farauti. The sequence goes on from KI915041.1 coordinate 13,563,515, forward strand.
TGGCAAACCGGACAAACACGACGTTTTCTTCTTTGACTTTTTAAAGAGGAAGAGCAAGTAGAGGAAGGCATCGCAAATGTCACATATGTCAACGTTGTCAAACAGGTTCGAATGCATGAAGCTGGTAGGGTAAATGCACCAATTGTTGTGCTAGCACCAATTGTTGTGCTTTCGACGGGAAAATGGAAAATATAAGCAAACCATAGCGATTTGTATTCAAAAATCAGTTTTGTCTTGTAGTTTATTTTATTTATCTATTTGTCAAGACTTTTCACA
>KI915041.1:13564850-13797163 GCA_000473445.2 Anopheles farauti
ATTTTGTATAATTAATTTTTTCGTGAAAACGCTGTACAAACTCGTCCATAATTGGTGCACTTACCCTACATGTTCGAGAATGGATTCAAGACAAACGCAATGGAGGTATATTTACTGTAGAGGTCGCTTTGCTGTGACGTAATTCAACTGTCAAAATGAACGCATGTTTTGGTTTTTATTATTTTTTCTATTAGACCTGAAAAACGTCTGAGAGATTAGCAACTTTGGCTTGTGTCTGTGAACTTACATTTCGGTAAACCGTTAAATTATCACATTTCAACAACATGATTGAACAACAGAAGCAACGAATCGAGATGGAAATCACCCGCCAGCTGGATGATCTCGATCGAAACGTGCTGCGAAAAATGCAGGTAAAGTTTCGGCTGGAGGTGTACGGTTCCTTCTTCACAACTTAATCGCATTTTCCATACCAGGCTGATATGCACGACTGTGCGGCTCGCTGCTGCAAGGACTCGACCTCCTCCATGGACACGGTGCAGCAGTGCGTCGAGCGATGCTCCGTACCGGCCCAGCGTGCCCAGCAGCATGTAGAAACGGAGATAAACTCGTTCAACAGCCGGCTGCAGCGTTGTGTTATGGATTGCAACGATACAATCAAAGACAAGGTAATATCGTTCGATGGCTAGATGGTTGAGTCCAGTCGAAGCTAACGAGATGTCTTGTTTTTAGATGGGGCCAAATCCGTCGGAGGGAGATATAGCAAAGTATACGGCGGAATTCGAGCGCTGTGCTATCAAGTGTGTTGATAAGCACGTAGCAATCTTGCCCAACATGTTCGCTAGCATGCGGAAGGTGCTGCAGAGCAGATCTTCGTCCTAAGGGCAGAGGCGCAATCGAGAAGTGGACTTTTATACCAGCTGCATTTAACTACATTTGTATAAATTTGTATGGTACGGCAGAATCGGTATAGCATTAGCGTTACATGAAATTGTACAGAGATAGACAAAGTATCGAGGATAAATATATCTAAAAACAATTCGAATCTCCTGGTCCTATGAGTACGTGCTATATAGTTTGTCTGTAAGAGCTTTGTTTTGAATCGTACACAGTAGCACATTTTCAATGATTGAAACATTGTCTAATGGCATGTGGTATTAATAAAATAATCATCATTCCGTCGGAACTGTAAATTCAAAAATTATTCTTTCGAAACATAAAAAAATCTTACACATATTCATTATTTAAGCAATTACATTTTTTCTTTTAACTATAATTGTGTATTTTTAATAGTTTATTCATATTAAAAGTACGTTAATGATAAAATAAGATGTATTGAAATGCAATAACTTACCCTTCGATAATTTCGTTAAGTTTTGCACCAAAATGGATGAACGGCAACTTTGCTTAACACCAGCAGCCCTGCAAAACTTAACGAAACCACCACAACGTAAACAAAAAAGATCGATTTTCACATTCTCGTATCTTCGAGAAATTGGCAGTGCAAAAATATGAATTAAAACTAACAAAGAAATATCCCGAAAGTTAAGAAATAACGAACTGTAAGCAATGTCTATATTTAGAAGTAAAATCATCGTAGCTACTAGTGCTATTGGCACGTTAATTGGTGGCACCGTTTTGCTGAAGTGAGTAAAGCAGCTTTTGAGGGTTATTGCTGTAACAATTTAAATGATTTCCTTTTCTTTCTCACAGAGATCGCATGCAGGGTGCAGTGTTTGAGAAAAATGATATAAGAGCCGATGGGAAGGTGGTTATCATTACCGGTGCAAATACGGGCATCGGCAAGGAAACGGCCCACTACCTGGCCCGGCGTGGCGCCCATGTATACATGGCTTGCCGGGACATGAATAAATGCGAAGATGCGCGGAAGGAAATCGTTCTAGATACGCGGAATCCGCAAGTGTACTGCCGGGAATGTGACCTGGCATCGATGCAATCCATTCGACAGTTTGTGAAACAGTAAGTAATGGTTTTGCCGGAAACGGTGCAGTGGTTATGTAAGCAACTTCATCGCATTTCCTTGTTTATCGGCGCATCGCTATAGATTCAAAGCGGAGCAGCAGCGGCTGGACATTCTTATTAACAATGCGGGCGTAATGCGCTGCCCACGGATGCTTACCAAAGAAGGGATCGAGCTGCAGCTGGGCGTTAATCATATGGGTCACTTTTTGCTCACGCATCTACTGCTCGACACGCTGAAACTGAGCGCACCGAGCCGTATTGTGGTCTTGTCTAGTTTGGCGCACACGCGCGGTCAAATCGCGCTCGATGACTTGAACAGCACGCGCTCGTACGATGAAGCCCGTGCGTACGAGCAAAGCAAGCTGGCGAACGTACTGTTCACACGGGAGTTGGCGCGACGGCTGGACGGAACCGGCGTGACCGTGAACGCGGTGCACCCGGGCATCGTCGATACGGAACTGATGCGCCATATGGGCATCTTCAACAGCTGGTTTTCGGGTATCTTTGTGCGACCGTTCGTGTGGCCGTTCCTTAAATCGCCTCTGTACGGAGCGCAAACGACACTGTACGCGGTGCTCGATCCGGACCTGGAGAAGGTGAGCGGACAGTACTTTAGCGATTGCGCCCCGAAGGAGGTGGCGGAACAGGCGAAAGACGATCGAGTGGCCAAGTGGTTGTGGGCGGTGAGCGAGAAGTGGACGGGTACGCTGACTGGCACGGCTGCGGTTTCCTGACAGCGGATGTTGCGTATGAATAACAATAAGGACATTGTTATTTTTACGACGGACGAACGAACCCCCGACAGGACACCATCGGGAGTCGAGCGATCGACACATGTGGCATCGGGTTAGAGGATGTTGAAATGGTTGAAGTAAAGCTAATCTAGTCGTGTTTTCGTCGTCTGCGTTGTATTCTAATAAAACAATTCATTCGCTTTCAAGTAGAATTTAAAAGGTAACGTAATTGTACTTAATTATCCAATTGCATACCGAAAATAGTAAAGCAAATCGCTGTTTACTTCAAGCATAACAGCTGCATCAAGCCAGCGTTGACGTTAGCATGACAACAGTAGTATCATGATTAAGAGGGAGGGGGGAAGCGGGAGGGACCTCAACCACCATGCAATGTTATATCACACGCGGATAGTGAAATATTTTTTTCAATGCCACTCAAACTCACGATGACTAAGCAAATGCGGCGGCAGAAATAACGCAAATTTGTAGTGTTTTTGCTACATGAAATTTTATTTCGTTTCCTTCAGTATCAGAAACACGTACAGGGTAATATTTTGAGTGTGTATTATTTGGAGAGCGACACACGTACGCACACGCACACTTGCACACGCAAGCACATTATCACTATGCGGGGGAAAAGAGGAAAACTATTGTTTAGTAGAAACACCGTACGAACTTAACTAAGCTCCACTTCAAGCGGGTAGGAGAACCAGCCGCGCGAGATGAGGAAAGGTCAAGGTCGGTGCTGGGATTATAAATAAAGTCGGCTGGTTCGTTGAAGCGCGGGCGCACCCAAACATCTTCCACTAGTACCGTTTTTCACAATTCGGATCCTCAGTCGTTAATCATTATTACGTTTTACCTATAGCCTCCCTTAGTAAGCGATAACGTTTAGGGTCTCTCGCAGGAGTAAGTAAGGAGTTTCCGGTTGACTCGGGGACCTTTCTTCCACAGCCACAAGCACCCCGACGTCGTCGCACCATATTTTCTTAAGCGATCTAGTTCTCATTTGCTTGAGTTTTGGTCGAATTATGCATATGCGCGCGTATGTGCGTGTGTGTATGTGCTTGTGATTTACTTTTCATCCGGATTGATGTGCTAATAATTTATTGTAATGAATTCCGCGAGGAAGTAGTACGATGAGCAGCACGTACACGCGTACTCATTTTTCACCATACTGAAGGGTGTTGTTCTCCGGTTTGGTTGGTTTGCATCCTTTCTTGCCTGTGTGTCTGCGTGAGTATGTGGGTGTTTGTTGTTTACATCTCTTCCTCTCTGTATTGGATAACGCAACGGAAAATTTGATCACCATGTTCCAATGAAATAAGGACGTGTTTTCCTTCCGGGGTCTTCTCCTTCGTTCGCGCCGCCTCTCCTCCGTAGCTGCATCGCACATGCAACCCTCCCCAATAACGCCTACTACCCTCCTCTGTTGGCTCGGGAAACCGCCCGAGCGGAATAAAGAAAGCGATCGTCGATGACGCACACTACCTCCACCATCACCCTTCCCTTCCATTCGTCTCTCGGCGGGAAGCAACAGAAGCAAGCTTAGCTTGAAGCGCACTGCTGAATCCTGACGCCCGGTGTGCCACCGTCCTCTTCGTCCTCCTCGTAGGCGTTCTTGTACTGGTTGCGCGATTCCTGCTCCGGATCGAGATCAACCAGATTAACCATCTCCACGTCCTCCGGGATCTCTTCGGCGGGTTTCGGGGGCAGGAACTGTTCCAGCAGCTTGGCCGCGTCGGCCGGCAGCGAGTCGGGGAATACGACTTGGAACTGAATGATCAGCCGTCCCTTTTCGAAGGGGTTCTTCCACTGCGGCATACCCTCGTCCATGATGCACTTGAACGCGGCATGCTTGATGACCTCGCCCGGCGTCGACGTTACGACCAGGCTTCGCTTGTCGAGCGTGGTGATCACCTTCTGGAAGCCACACAACGCCTCCGCCAGTTCAAGCCGCATCTCCATCAGCAGATCCATGCCGGAGCGCTTGAACACCGGATGACCCTTCTCCTCCAGCGCTATCACAATGTCGCCCGGCTGTAGGCCCGGCTCCTGGTCGCCCTCGCCGCTAAACACGATCTTCTGACCGCTACGCATACCCTTCTCGATATGCACGTCCAAGATCTTCTTGTCGCGGACCTTCTTTTGCCCGTCACATTTTTTGCATTTGTGTTTCTCATCGAACACCTCGCCCTGTCCCTGGCACGCGCGGCACGGCTGCTTGTTCTGCTGCATGAACCCGGGCATGATGTGGTGCACCTTCGTCACGATTCCGGTACCTTGGCACGGCATGCACTTGTGCACCGTACCCTTCTTGCCGCCGATGCCGTCGCACCCATCACAGATCACGCTCTTCTGCAGGGATAACTTCCGGGTTGCGCCACTGTACAGCTCTTCAAGCGTCACATACAGCCGATGGATCAGATCACGGCCCCGCTGCTCTCTCCGGCCTCCCATACCACCGTTGATGATCATGTCGAAGATGTCCATCGGGCTGTGGAAGCCGCCACCGCCTCCCGCACCACCCTGCTTGATGGCCGCCTCACCACCCTCGTCGTAGATGGCTTTCTTTTCCGGGTCCGACAGTACCTCGTACGCCATCGAGATCTGCTTGAAGCGTTCACCTTCGTTCGGGTTTTTGTCCGGATGGTACTTCATTGCCAGCTTTCTGTATGCTTTTTTCAAATCCTCCGGAGAACAGCCAGGCTTCACGCCGAGCACATCGTAGAATCCTGTTTCCTTCACCATCGTGCTGACGGGCTGATGATTTGCGCAATCGGTCGCTGCTGTGTGTCGATTGTTTCGCCTGCTGTTGAGTTGCCTTTTGCTTTGTTCTGCACTTATGCGAGAGGTGGCTGCTTTTCTTTTGTTGCGCACTTGAGCTCTTTACTCTGCCACGGGGTTTCTGTTCTTCACTGGCGAGTTTCTCGGAAAACGAGGTTCGATTTTTACACTTTGCTAAAATGGCGACGGGCAACCTTTTTTCTATATGCGACGAGAAAAAGGTGGATACGTCGAGAACAATTTGACAGATGCCAAAAATTCGAACGATTTCGAACAGATTATCCAGCCTCCATGCAGGTGGGTTGAAGACAGTCGACATAAATGATCTAATGTTGGGATAATTTATGTTCTGAAAATCAAAATTGGTAACAATTATTTTTATTGACTATTTGTTGATGATTATACCTTCGCCCAACACGTAATCGTCACAGAAACTTATGAAAATAAATTCGAACACAATAGTCCGTCCACCTACTGTCAAATCCAGCTTTTTGACTTCAAATGACGGCGTTTTCGACAAATAGCTACGTTTTGCTCAGTTCAATTGTTAATATCCATCGTAATTATCACTCAAACACGTCTGAAAATATGGCACAATGCTGAAGAACAATTATTTAAGTCAATTGCCACAAAAACTAAACAAAGCCAACAATGTTAGGATATTAACGTAAACAATGATGACAGTAGTTCCCACACTTGTGCTCAGTTCACCGACCGCGTTTGAGAAATATTCTGTACGAACTGAGCTACGAAACGAAATTTTCACTCAAATAAATCGATGCTGCATGGTAAAATGTTACCGTGGATACGATATTTTGCGCCTTAAGTTATGCAAATTCACTGATGGTCAAAGGTGTGCAACCAAAATTTGGCAGGTTCCTCACGCGCGTTGTAAAAATGCTGATCAGCTATTAGCAGTATAATTTTAATCAGTTATTTACTATGTCTCTAGTAAGATATGTTTTAATCCATGGTTTTATTGTATGAATTTTTATTTACTAGAGGCGGTTTGGACGTATTGCTAATTTATTGCTAGAAAAAATATTGTGATATTGAAACATAGAAAGAGAGTTAAAAAAATAGTCAGAATAAATTTCATGCCAATCGTAATCGATTTTCCACTAATTTCGCGTGCAAACTTGATAAACATGCGCTCCCAGCCAAAACAAAATCGAACCAATACAAAATTAGCTTTTAATACTCCCTCCGATAAAAAATAAATTTCACCGCTCTTCTATCTCTTCCTCGTCCTATCTGCTAGAATATCCAAACTATCCCTACAGAAAACAAAAAATACAATCCAGAACCGGTTTGAGCGTGCCCATCCGCTTCGGATGCCGCTTTGGTCTGTGTTGGTGTGCGCCGCGATCTCGCGTCGAAGAATGCGACCTTAGCGAGTTCGCGGATGCGACCGTTGAAAAGGTCACCAAGGACGTTCGGAATTCTGGTTTTTGCCTAGCCGATCGGACAGGCGTGGGACGGGTAGGTGGGCTAAGCAACCGGGGGGAGGAGGGTCCATGGTTAGAATATTTTCCAAAAAACCAGCTATGTAAAATAAAGCAATATTCAGCGATTGTGGTTTCGGAGAAGCTGCCAGAGCATGAGCCTGTAGGAGGAGGATCCGCGATCATTAGAATTAACTTGGATGATTTTCGGCGATGGAACAACGTTGGATGGGAGCACCTTTTGCACGCTACGATGATCGATTTATTGTACTTCATTAGTTTGCCTCGTTTGTCAGCAGTTCGAACGAGCATTTTTAATTACAATTAAAAGCATGCTTTACAAATTAGGGTGAAACGGGGAGTTCTTGGTGCGATTGGGATAATAAGATAATGAGATCTTCAGCAAGAATCATTTCTTTCTGTCTGCATAGAGCATTGAGAGAGATAAACATGAAGTTTCAACCTCCTATCACGAAACGTAGACTTCTGTAACCAACAGCAAACCCCGATCGATTCGATCGCCAACAAGATATAGGCAGATGATGATCTCGCAGAAATAAAAAAAAAAAACGCACGCACAAACAAAGCGTACCATTCAAGATGGACGCGTGTGACGTGCGGTGGAGGACGGGGCGGGTGACAGACAAAAATTTCGATCCGGGTTATGGCGCCAGACCTGATTCGACTGTTGGCGACAGTCGCCAACAAAAGCAGTAAAAAACAGGAGACATCAACGAATCGCGAGATGCCCCGAAGACACGCGGAATCGTTGGCGAGATTAGCGTTGGCGAGATGGAGCGGAACACTGTTCTTCCGAGGAAGATGACAGCTGCCGCGGACTAAGATAATGCGGGGCGGAGCAGGACGCCGGTCGAAGTGACTGATGGCGACATCACGACGACGACGGCGACGACGGAGTGGAGATTGACATTTTTCGTCCGAAAAAGAACCGATGGTAGCGATTTGGAAATTTATGTTACCTCCAAATCCAAACGCTTTCGAGCCTAATGAAGGAATTTCTCACTTGATCAAGGAGAGGAGAGGGGAGGGGGGAAGGGGACGCTCGAGGGTGATCGTCAGGACGTCGATAGCGTCCGGTAGTGTTTATGGTCCGGGGGTTGGCTAAGAATAAAACAGAAGCTGCTGCGCCCGCTAAACACGCTGGCGCCATCGGCGGCGGAATCGCTAGCAGCGAATTAGCAGCTCTCTGTCCCTCCCCCTCCCCACCCAAAATGCGATCGAGCTCAGTTTGCGATCGTAAAAGTTTGTGCGTTCGTGCTGCAGGACGACGGCACATCTTTCACGGATCATCTTCGCTCGGTTTTCGATCTTTCCGCTGGTTCGTTATTTTTCGTAATTTTTTGCGAGACCTAGGCGAGATGTTAGCGAACGGCCTTGATCGTTGGAATTTCGGTTACCGCTCGGCACTCCGAATTCGAAGCTTTATAACTCCCCTTCCCCATCCCCTGGCCCCGGTCCCGATCGAAATGCTAAAAGTCGCAATTTCGGGGGACTTTCCCCGCGCTCGATTCGACAAATATGGTTCCGTCCATTCCTTCGGTTTGATGCGTTGGGATGGAGGAGGAAGAATAGAGCGAAGAATTAACAAACATACACACGCGCACACACACACACACACGCTCACTGTCGACCCTGCCCAGCCCACCCGTCCCCTCCCCAGGAAAGGTTTGCGCTTCGTTTAGTTTTCGCAAAATCTTGGGACAATCTCCGTATGGCGACGACCGCGTGTTGGATTAGTGATTACCATAAAAATTTTCTTGTTATTCAAATGAGATTTGCACACACAAGCACATACACACACACATAACGTGTGTGCGCTTGTGTGTGTGTGTGTGAAGTTCGAAATGGCGGGCGGCTGCGGTATGATAAGCCACCAACCCCTCCGTCAGAGTGGAGCCAGCCGCATCCAGACCGGCGACGTCAGCATTGTTGGAATTCCGTCGCCTTCGCCCGCGAAACCGGGTGGTTTCCATTATCGGTGCAGGTTATACAACAACGGCAGGCGTCTCCAGGTCCCGCCAGCAGCTGTCTTTGACAACTCGGCGAATGATGAAAACGTCACACGCGACCGCTTGAGATCTGGCTGTCAAAGCAGATGATCTTCCCGGGGCGACGGTGGTTGCGTGTGTATTTGTGAGCGCACTTGGATCTAGTAGGCGATGCGGATGTGGTTTCCAAGAAAGAACCCCCGTTGATGTGCTATGATTGATCGCTGTCCGTCGTTCCCGTGCTCGGCTCGGCTTTTCCGCGAAGGTGGGTGCTTAGTTGACCTATCTCAATTTGCGTAATACACCTAGGGGGAAACTACCTCGCGCGAACACCGATCGCTGATCGTAATCGGGTCGGGTTTATGTGGGCATGTAGATGGAACTGCTACTGGAACTACTACTAGGCCTGCTCCGGGAGAGGATGGTGCACGCGCGTGTGTGTGTGTGTGGGAGATGTGTCTCGTGAGTCCGAGCGCATCGAGCGAGAATCCAAAGCCTAGACAATGTGTGCCGCCTCCTGTCTTCCCCTTGTTCGAGAACAAGAAGAAACATATTGAACGTGTGAAGGGGCGAAGCAAAATCGCTGCTAATTGCAGGTTGACTTCGGGCAATTGATTTCAGCCGCTGCGGGAGCGAAACTTCCGAGGAAGCCTCACGTTGCAAGGGTGGCGAGCGATTTTGCTTGCGAACGGAAGCAGCAAAAAGTGAGACTCCACTTGGGCGTTGGGGTTGAAATTGGAGGCGAAATATATATATTAAAAATAATATATTGTAAAAAAACATACCTCAAGTTCCGGTGCTAAAGTGTGTAGTTTGGAGCACTTAGTGGAGATGAGATCACTTGAGAGATCTGAAGCAAAAGAAGCACCGTCAGTTCTCTTCTGGACGATGCACCGACATAGACTAATCTGCATCGGATACCCGTTCCGGACAGGTTTCTACGCTGTAGCAACTGTTTTATGTATGAAATTTATAGATAATATCCAGATGAAGCATACACACAAAAATAAAATCTGCCAAATATTCCAGATAGCACCGGATTGTTCCGCTTTGGAATCGGCGTTAAGATCGTCGGGGAGAGCACCGTATCAAAGGTTATTTTTAAAGGCTTCTGCTTGGAACATCATTTGCACAGAATGTTATCTCCGGTGGAGACTTTAATGTGCTATTAACTGGGCGGGAATAAGCTCTGAGGGCGATCTTCTCGGACCGGCCAGCGCCTCGGTAATGAGCATTTGATTGGGGAAGGAGCGAATTATGACGGGCCACTGGGTTCCTCTATCCGGACCTTAAATCTCGTGACTTATAGGTTTTCGCTTTTGCGCCGCGTGGTGTGGGCTTTTAAGGTTTGTTTTTTTTTTCTCTTTAGTTTTCGAAAACTCGAGGGCGTGTTCTTTAGTGCCTCAATCAAACCAGGAAGCGCGGAACGCTTGGCGACCTCGGGGAAGTGTGCTCAATCGGCCAGTTCGGTGGCTAATGGCTTAATGGTGGAGTAGTGTTTTCAAACTCGAAACGATGGACCCGGTGGATCCATTACGAAATCGATGGCAACTGGGTTGGGGTAAAGCGGGAAGGACTTCCAAAGTGGATTGGATCTTCTTTCGGAGCGCATGAAATGGCGTCGTCGGTCGGAAGCGCAAGGTAAGCAACTAGATCAAGGCTGCCCGTATTGACACCTGCGATGGGCCGCAGCTCACCGAGCAAAGGCACCACTATCCTCGAAGTTGTTGCGTTGTCCGCCGGCGTCCGTCAGGTCCTAGGTCTTAGGTTCTACCGACGGGCGGGAAGGTCATGGGTTGTTTTGGTTCGAGCAGCACTATGGAAATTTCCATCGTTGTGCGATTTGCGTTGTTCCGAACGTCGGAGGAGCAACACTTTTTGTTTACGCACGTTACCGTTTGGGATGGAGACGAGAAGAAGATCCCCGGAAGTGTTCCAACCGCCTGACGGAAGTTTGGGCGTGTGGATGATCTTGAACTTCACGATGAACTCGACCCGCTTGGGGCCACGGGTGACAGATGCTTTGCGGTTATCAACACGAGTACCTACTGGTCGGGGTTGGTGAGTTTTCGAGCGCCCAATTTTACACCGGCAGCAATCCACGCCACACTGACGCCCGGCTTATCGATTTGTCGCCCGGCCCGACTTCGCCGCCCGCAACGCTCACTATAAACAAGCTAAACGAATTTATTAGCCAGATTAAAGGCGAAAAGGCGAGAAGAACTCGCCCCGATCGCGTCCTCTTCCATCCCGCCCCCGACGACTATTAAAAACTATTCGAAATTTGCATAAATATTTTGTACAAATTCGTACGCGTTCGCATGCGCCTGTGTGTGCGGGATCCAAGCCGGACCATCCTCAGTAGGCGATTCTTGCACGGTTTGTGACGTAGGCATGCAGACCGGCTGGCACCGGGTTGGCATTTGACGGCTTTGCCGCCGGGCAACAGCCGGGCTATCACTTGCGATTTTGGGGAAGATTTGTGGCCGGTTTGTTGACCGTTTTCCCCCCACCATCTCCCCCACGTCCCGTGTGGCCTCGTTAGGCGTTTTAGCGGGTGTGTCGCAACCGAACGCGGCCGGACAGGCCCGCGGCGGGACAAACTTGACGTAAATCAATCGGATCGAACCCGGAGCTAGCGCCCGGACACCGCGACCTGATTGTGGTTTGATCGATCCCGTCAAGAGCTTTGCGTGATGGGGATAGGAAAGCCCCACACATGTGGACGCTCGTAAAGCGGCTCGTAACTTGGAGACTTTCCCAATCCAAGCAGGCCTGCGACGATGCTCTCAACGCTCGAGGTCGGACGAAGGGAATATTAAATATTTACTGCCACCGACGAAACCGCGCCGCGATGCATTTTCGATTGTTTGTGCCGGTAAGAACGGTTTCCCGCTTTACGGGCCATAAATCGGCGGGACTTCCAGGTTCTAGTGCGTTAAAATAACGCCCGAATAACGAATTTGAATGTCCATAAATCGCGGGTTTGCTTCGAAGTCGCCCGAAATGCGTTAATTGCTTGCGGAGGTTTGTACCGACGGTGCGGCCCACGCACGAAAGCCCGGCAAGTTTATGGTCCTGGAGGGTGCAATAGAGAAAGGCGACCGTTTGCTGGGAACGTCGTAGAACTTCACACGGCAACAAACTTCTAGGACTAGCGCTTTCGAATGAAAAATATGTATATAAAAAAAAACACCATTAGGAATTACTGCTCCCGGATCTGCTCGGTCATCTCGCTCGTTCGCACTTATTACACCCATGTGCTGGCCGGACAACTGGCGGACCAAACGCGCCAAGTCATGGGAAGGTGACCACCTCCATTGCCGGATTGATTGATAATTTCCTTGCCACCTTGCCGGATTGGGGCAATCGGGCCGAAGGTGACCAATTACGCTTCATTAACGGCGCTGTAAATGGCGGCCGCTGTTAAGACATCCCAAGATGCGCCCGGTCGCAAAAAGGGCTTCCAAAGCGGTTCGGCCTTCGCGCGGGGCTACGGGAAAGAATAGCCGAGCCCTTTGTGATTTTCAAGCGCAATCGAATTGTCTCCGGTCACGGGGATCGAATGAAAAAAAATAAATAAATCAAAACCTTGCCCCGCGAGGCAGATGAATTACGCAGCTGGCGGTACGCATTTTGCTTGACTTATTTGTTCGGCTTTGTGACGATCGCGTTGTGCGCAGTGTGCGTGCTCGTTTTGGAACGAATCGACATCGCGCGCGTTCTCGAACATGCCCCAGCAGGGCCGAGGGCCGGTTTGATTGCAGATACGATACGAGCGCGCTGGAACATCGCCCGGGCTCGGGTGAAAAACTTCCGGGTGGTCTCGCACTCCAGCCACCCACCAGCATCACGATCGTCCGCCTCCGCCCCTGCCGCTGGTGGAGAATAATTCAAACATTAATTACCAGCCCACCAGCAACATCTTCACGGGCCGCTAGTACACGCGCACTCGTGCCCCCGGGGGCTAGAAACCAGGAAGACATTACACCCCGATACCCATCGCGGGTTTGTTCTAATCGGCAAGATGGATCAATCCGCCGGGATTGCAGTCGCGAAGTTTGCCAGCTGGCGATGAGCGATGAACGATCGCTGATGATCGCGCGGCTCGATACAATGGGCGAGACAAGCCAGTTTCGAGCGTGAAATGTAACTGCGCACTAGCGAAACACGTTCTAATTAAAGGTGATAACTCTCCGACAAACGTTTCAACTACATCCGAACATGAGCATGGAGGTAATTACCGAAAAAAAAAAAACGAAAGGCGCATCTTCGCTACATGCAAAACAGTCGGCAAAAAGCCGGGGGATGCACACCGGGGGTGAAAGGAAACGAGCGGACAGGACAACCCTCGTGGCATGGGATGGCCGCTTTTATTGGGCAAATCTATTTTTAGCTCTCGCCTTTCGAAACGACATTCCGGGACGGAGCATGCAGTAAAACAAAAAAAAAAAAGAATAAAAAATAACCTAAAACACAACGAAAACAAGCGCAAGGAGCAGAAGATGGGAGCTGGCCAGCCGAGGGAAGATTACTACACCACCCCGTATGGGGGAAAAAGCTTCGAAAATGCGCAAGAAAAAGGTTGTTTTTTTGTCTGCCGGTTGGCCGATGGAGAAAGAAATTCTTGCCCGTGGGCACCGGGAACAGGTTTCGTTCGGTGCTGTTTCGCGTGTAAAGCGGATGGGTAAGTATAAAAATAATAATACACCCTTTTCCGGGCTGGGGAGTGCAGCAGGGGGCGGGCGAGAGGCGAGGCGAGGGTTGGGGCTCCAAAAGGAAATGGCGTTGTTGACGATCTATTTTTAGCATTCTCCCGTACATCTTCCCGGGCAGCTCCTTTTATGGGTTGGAGCAGCGAGAATGAGCGTTCGACAAAGCAAGCCGTGAGCTAAGCCAACCGTGCGTGAAAGAGAGAGAAAGAGAGAGGGCGAGCGCACGAAAGGATAAAGAAGGTTCGTCGCTTGTTGCGAATATCTGGTGCAGGTCGCACACGTATCGCGCGCTAATCTCTCGTGGTGCGATGCGCGTTCTTCTTCGCGGTGTTTACGCGCCCGTCCTACAGCCGTGTTTGCTGCATTCTTAAATGCGGCATAGCGAGTGGGTCAGCGCGGGCACCTTCTTTTGCGCCGTCACCGTTGCGTTGTTCGCCATTAGCTTGTCGCAAGTCGTTATCTTCCGTCCCATCCCGTGTGCGGTGATTCTTCGTTCGTGCGTGTACATATATGTGTGTGTGTGTGTGTCCGTGTGCTGGTGCAGTTTCTTGGTCGAGAATAAATTGGCCGAACATTTTGCGCCCCCAAAAACCTCGCCCAAAGGGGGGAATGAACCGGATGTGCAGAACGCAAACAACTTTCGCGGTAATGCTTTTCGATTTCAAGAAAACAGATCGTTACATTCGGTTGTGTAAACTGGCTGTTTCGTAATCTGTTAACGGCGGCTTTTGCTTAGGTCAAACATGTCAAAGAGTGAAGTTTTTAAAAAAACCCACCGCAAATATTGATACAGACAGGTAAAGCTTTGCTTCAGACGATGTGTTGCAATGGGATTGTCTTTTATATTAAAAAATCATTTATTTTTTTTATTTAAAGGAATTTTTGTACTGATGTAAGATTTAAATAACATGAGTTTTCTTCTACTGACATGAAAAGAAAAGTAATGTTTGGGTCTTTAAAGCAAGACTTAAGATTTTTGAGATTATTTTCAAACCAAAATTATGTTTTGAATATTTAGGAGCTAAGTCTGCGTAAAAAATATTATGGTTTATTGATGCTTCTTGAACATGTTTTTTTGGGATAGAAATATGCTCTTGATATTTTATATAATTCCGATTAAAAAGGTAAAAGAAATACTAGTAAAAACAAGAAAATAAATAAGCACATTTTGTTTTAAATTTTCTTAAACATAAAGTTCTATCTTACAAAAAAAATCCCAGCAGGCAGAATATTTTGCAGTCACAATATAATATTGCTAAAAAAAACAATCATTTAAGCTTCCGCCACGATTCTTACTTGAAACGCAACCAGACCGTGCGAAGACAGACGGTAGCTGGTGATATATTTGAGCGTAATTTATTTGTAATCAACAAACCCCAGCCACACGTGGGAAGAGATGCGTCTTGTTTACGAAAACGACACTCGATAGCCTCCAAACGGGGCCTGATTTCAGGAAGCGACAAGCTTGACGTTTGATGGAATTATTGATCGCAGAGCGTAATGAGTGTGGTAAATTTCGCCAGCTTCGTGTGAAACGCGTATACGAGTTGTATGAAGATGTGATCCGCCCGAAGGAAAAAGATCACTATCGGCCTGCACCACCGGAAGAGGGGTTTATAATTTCTTTATCGGAGAACATTTCGTTCGTTTTGGTCGAGAAGAGCGAGTATAACTTTTTCATACAAAAACAAAATCCCAAGCAAAACAGATGCCCGGTAAGAAATAAAAACACACAAGCACAAACAAACGAGGTGAGAGAAAAATAAAATAAGATAGCACGCAAAAACAGCAAACAAAACACCCAGCAAAACAACCCACTCCACGGCTATCCAGAGCACTCACCCCGCGTGCAGCAGGCACGACCTTGGATGGAAGTTTCTGGACGGGCGAAATGTTCGATTTAATTTATGATTTCCCCTCCCGAGCGCTCCGGTTACGGTTGCGTCTTCGTATGGAATGGAGGAATTCCGAGTCCGAAGGAAAAGGCGAGCACACACACACACACACACACACGCGCACACACACACTTGGAGGGAAAAATAAAAGCGGATTACGGTAGTGAACGAGAGCGTTGTGACAGTAGAAAGCAGCAGGCGACGAACCCGTGCGAGATAAATATGAGGACTAAAAAGAAAAAAAAATGCGTCCAAATAGCAAATTACAGCTAACAAAACCAAAACAAAAAACTTCGCCTTACTTCGGCGGAGGAATTCGGTTTGGTTTGTGGTGCGCGAGTCTGTATGTTTTGGCGGTGGAAAACAAAATTTAGCGCCCCCGATCCAGCCTCCTCCCCCCCTGTTCGGGATCGTTCTCGCTGCCGGATCAAAATTCTCATTCGGATCAAAGTCTGCTCCAAAGAAAGTGCCACACCAGAGGGGAAGGGAGGAGGATAAATGGGAGGACGAGCGAGCCCGGTTGATAAAAACCAAATAAACATAACCGGTACAAGGACGCCACGAAGCGATGCCGCATGCCGGAGCCGTCTGGTTGCGTCTGGTTGGCGCCACGAAATTTATAACATTCCCCAAAATTAACGTTATTAATATAAGACGCAAGCACGCAGTTTGCGCTCTCCCCTTCTTGCCATCCCCATCCCCTCCTGCACCAGCGAACAAAGGCCGGAGGCGACAGGAAGTCGCGAAAAAAAGAGGTGACTGCTTCGGAGTGTATTGGCCGTCGTCGCCATCCGGTTTTGTTTTTTTTTATTTTTTTTACGGCGGCGGCGGCGGCGGCACGGAGCACGCGCTGTAGAATAAAATTGGGCTCAGGTGGCGCACGGAGCAGGAACGCGTTCGGCCGGCCCGTCGTTATCGGCGGCCCCATCCCGGCTGGATCCGGTTACGGGCGGTTTTCGGAGATTGAACTTTGTTTTCGGATCGCTCGCTTCTTCTTTGCGGGTATGTTTTTTTCACGCCGTTTTTCGGTGCTATTTTGGGGTTGCGACGGGGAACCGGTTCGCTGCTCACGGGTGTCTAAGCGTGGTGCAAAAACTGCGCCCTACACTCGTAAGTGACATTTTATCCCTTCCAAAAACGCAGGCGAATGGCAAGAAGAAAAAAAAAACAACAACAACAACAACTACCAAACACAAACACCATTTTGGCGAGGTTCGTCGCTTGTGTTTGTGGCGAAACGGAAGACTTCAACGACGCGAACGCGGGACGAAGCGCGTGGCTGGCGTGGCATTTCCTGCGACGTGCGTTATGTTTTGATGCTGCGGGTTTGTTTACGAAACGCACGGCCAAAGGGAAAACGGTAACCGATTTGATAACCTTTGTTTTCGTCTCCCTCTTAGCGGGAAGGCTCAACCAAACAACAACAACAACAACAACAATAACAACAAAAAACAGTCGGTGCAAATTGCGTCTTTCCTTTAAACACTCTTGTCGATTTGAAGTGCAGCACAAAAGAAAGAAAAAAAATAATAAAAAACAAGACCCGGAGGACGTTAAAAATACATCGTAAAAATGTTCGGAGTAAACAAGACCTTTTCCTCCTGTTTCTGTGGGTGGGTCGGAATCCGTCAACAAGCTGGCGGCTATATTATGTATGGAATGTTTTGAGACGCGAATATTATTACATGGTGTGCTTTTGCGTATCGCGCCTCCTCATTCCTACCACAAACTGCCGTTTGTGACGAATCTGTTATTAATGATCAGTCTACCTAGCTAATCACGTGACCACCTAACCCTCCCCGGGCCCGCAGGTGTTAGATAATCGGGCGTGTGGTCGGGTGAAATTTACATGCCGCTCTACTACTGGCAACATTAGCGCTCGGTTTATCCAATTAGCTACCCGTGTGCGCCCGCGTTTTACGGTCCATCGCGCCCATATCAAGGGGGCGTGTTTCGTTGTTTGATGCGCTGTGATATTTCATTATGTGACACCGTTTTTCTTGCCTTTTTTTGCAGTATTTTTTGGCGAATCTTTAGCCCATCAGCGGGTGTCGCTTTTCGGTGGAGAGATTGCGCGCGCTCACGATCGCATGGCGTGAGGTTCTTAACCTTCCTCTCGTTCGAAGGTGCTTTTGCTCATTACAAGCTGCTCATGATCGTGATAATCGGCGAAACCTATTCTGCTAGGAGGATTGGAGTATCATTGGTGGTGGTCGCTATCAATCTCGCCGCCCTCGATTCGTCCGCAGGCGTAGCCTCGTGCCGACAAGTGCCCGTGTTTGCGTTCCATCGCCCGGGCGGGCACGGGAATATCGAAGCCGATTGTGTGCAAATGAAGCATCATCGACTCCCGGCCTTTTTTTTTTTGTTTGTGCTGATGTAGTAGCCTCTCCAGCCGTCTAGCGCACGGGTGGAACGAATGCAAGCGAATGGGAAAACCACCCACCAACCACCACCGTGCGGCTCACCATTTCCCAGGCCGTTGGTGCGTTTCGTCTTGTCTGCCAACAAAGGTTGCTGCAATGCAGCCGCGGCTTCATCCAATTCCACCCGCTCAGCCCGATGTGTACATCGTTTTTCGATTCAATTAGCGATCGTGGTCGTGTGGTTACGTTTTAGCACCGCCACTGTTGGGGCAATCCGTTGGCCCAAATTCCCGTGCCCGAGCGCTTGCCAAAGGGTCCGTGGATAAGCCGCACTAATAAAACCGCAAACAAACGATCACGCTGGCGATGGCTCTTCGATGGCGCTGGGTCGTGGGTCAAGCTGGGCGAGCTGAGGCGAATGCGAGCACGATAAGGCCTGCCCGCGGGTGGAGCGCTACAAAATGGATAGCAAAAAAACAAAAACAATAATAAAACGATCTAGTTGTGCGATGCTTGAATGGCAAGCGTTTTATGGTCGATTTTTGTGGGCAACATTGTTTTACTGGCGGGTTTATTGTTTGTGCAGAGCGATGTCGTTGTCGGTTTATTGCGTTTGGTTGGGAGAAATGTGGCTTGGTGGAATGATATGGTGTCTTCAGAGATCGCATGTGGAAGTGTGGAAAATAATAAATCAAACCGCGACAATTTTGCGGGAAAGACAAATGTATTTTAAATAGAATCATTGAAATAATTTTATAACGATATGAAAAGGAAGAAATTTGTATTACTTACAATTTATAAAAACTGACTTAAAACGATGTAATGATAAATTTGAAGTCAAGGAATATTATATTTTCACTGAAGAATGGTCCGAAATAATGAAAAGTTATGCAAGTTAGAAGAGTTTCAAAGACAAATAAACAAAACATTGTTTCGTCTAGTTTTGTTTTGCTTAATTTCACTTTTTGCATATAAATTTATCCAACTTAAATAAGATTTGGGCTTAAAATGATTTTCTACAGTGTCGAATTGAATAGGATTAATTAAAATATTGATTGAATTGAACGAGAATATTATGATGTAAATGTAAATCCCCGTTGGTGAAGATTTATTAACTAACGCGTGCAATAAATAGAAATAAACGAACTTCCCTTTTCCATCGCTTCTTTTCTGGATAGAACCTTCTCAAAGCCCAATGCTCCAGAGTTTAGCGACAACCCGCATGCATCGGTCAAGTTATTGGAAATCTAATTTATCATCCAATGTGATACCCGCAACCTCCGGGGGTTTTTTCTGCTGGTAGTTCGCCCCGAATGCCGCCCGTGTCGGCGTGAAACCGAGGGTAAATGGTGCGACCCCGCCGGTTTGTCCCGGTCATCTCGTGTCGAGGCGAACCCGGTCGTCCATGAACTGCCCCCGGTGGGCCATCGCGGTGCATCTCGTCGTCGTCGTCGTCGGTCGGCCCATTTATCATCACGCCGTGCCGTGCAAGAGTTGTGCGTGCGGCGAAGGAGGCGGCAACCTTTACCACCGGATGCCACCACCGGGCCGTGTCTGTGTACGGCGAAGGTGAACCTGGTCCTGGCCCGGTTCCGGACGAACTCGGCTCTCGGAACGATGATCCCTCGCGGGTGGGTGGAAGGGACGGGGTACAGCGGGGAGGGACGGATTATCGGTGATTGGTTCAAGTGCGTGCCTCGTGATCGTGAGTGCGATCGGGTCGACGAGAAGCGTCTTCTTTTCTGTTCACCCTGTCCCGGCGCTTCCTTCCGCGGTGGCTCTCTTCTTCTACCGGTTCAAGTTGTTGTCATTGAAGGCAAAGACGCCCCACACACACACACACACACACGCGCACATATGCGGCCTAGTATCTCTTCGATAGACTTCCGGGACGTGAAGCTAGCGGGGATGATGGGTTAAAGGTGTTTTTTTTCTCAGCACCGATTGGAGATATAGTTTTTTGTTTAAAAAATAATATCAAACTCGGAATTCGACACAAACCGAATCGGTGAGCTGCTCCCTGCCCGTGTGGAGCTATTAATGAAGATTAATGATGTGTGTTGCACGGGCAGATCTTACGTGAGCACTCAATTAGGGAGCGTGCACGATCGAACGTCGCCTATGACGACATCGGTTTTGATGACGACCGCATCGGCCCAAAATTCCTAATAAAGGCGCCTGGATGCAGGAAGCGAACGCAGCGAATCGATCCGGCAGGATCGACCTGCCCGTTGACGCAAATGAACCGCAAAGAGGGTACTAAAAGCGTGCCTTTTGATTCGGTGACGTCTTGCGAAGGGTGGGTTGATTGATTTAGAGGCGGCGTTCGAGAAACCGCAAGCGGCAACAAGAACAGCATTCGAGGAGGCGTGTTTTGCTTAGCAACACTAGCGGTGGGTTTTCAACAAACTCAAGAAGAGTAGCGAACGAGTGTCGTAAATCACTGGCGGAAGTTCTCGAGAGAGTTCAGGCCGTTTCGATCGTAAGATAAAGAACCTTAGTTGGACATAAAATATGAAAAAACATGTGTGATCCTTTGAACACGACCTAGCGCTCACTAATTGGGGCTAGCTTTCCTGCACCATTAGGCTTTGGTGTGATTAATGATCTAAATGACATCGGCACCGAGTTCCGTCTGGTTTCGATTCGGAAGTGGCACAGAAACCGCTGGGAGCGCCCGGAAACGACTGCCGAGCCGAGGAGTACCGTTCGGATGACTCAAAACCGTGCTACTACTAAAAAACAACACATCGCTCCTTTCCACAAAAGCCCAGCCACCAAGCCGGACCAAATTTGGGTGCAGCGAAGTAAAATATGTATCATCACGTTCACGAAAAACAGCTCACCGTGCCGAAACGGGGGTGACTGACGGTCAAGGGTAAATATTGTTCACTCGTGGCCCGAAACCACGCCGCAGCGTGGCTATTTTATTTCGATATTTCTTTTTTTTTTTTTACACCGTGCGTGTCATTTAGATCTTTCTCCACCATTTTTGCGCTCCTCACTCGCATTCGGGTGGAGAAGTGTGTTTTTTTGGCGGGTCTTTATCAGTTCAAATCTCTTTCCCGCCAAATGGAGGGAACGTTCGGGAGGAATAATTCGGTATTAAATCGAAGCGAAGGAGCAAACAAGAAAAAAAAATAATAACATAAAAACATCCCCTCGCGGGGACCGGTGGCTTCTAAAAAAACGTAAACAAGCCCACTTTCCACCGTCCCGTGCGGGGATAGTGTGGTGGCCTTTAGAAGGTTATTTGTTTCGCGTTTTCGCATTTCGTTTGTTGTGTTTTTTTTTCATTCCTTTTTCCCTGCGCCTCGTGTTGCGTTTGGCGTTTGTCGCCAAAGGCAAAATAAACATATTTCTTTTTACGACTAAACTGGCGCCACGAGCTTCGGCGGCTGTCGCGATAGGCGAGCTTGCGGCCGGGCCCCGGTCTGTTGTTCCCGGTGGGTTTCACTTTGTTGTGATGGTTGTGTCGCTGTTCGTAGAGCTTTTTTGTTGTTTTTGCTCTTTCTCTCTCCCTCGCGTTCGGGATTAATTTTGACGGATTCTTTCACTTCCACCGAAAAAAAACAAGCGCGAACCCACATCTGTTGGAACGGTGAATCTATATCGAGAACGGGTGACCATCCCGGACCTTCGGCCTCGGTTCAGTGGCGGTTCAGTGGAGACTTGCGCGACACGCGCGCAACGAACCGCGCATCTGCAAATCGGTAGCGAATTCTAGATCCGCGTTCCTGGTTCGCGTCCGTTTCTTCAGTTCGGGCACACTTTGCCTGCCGCCCGATCCTCCCAATCCAGCGCTACTGGCTGGTGCGGTTTTTATCACTGTGCGCGTCGTGTATTAATAGCAGGTCGTATAAGCGTTTGCCGGGGCGGCGAGAGAAGCTGCCCGAAGATGATCGTCGCTGGCGACAGTGCGCAGACATTTGGCACGGCGAAGCCGACCGACTGGCGTCAGTTGGACCGATTTGCATAATTTTTATAACATCGAACAACGAACAACGGGCAAAATAGGGGGACGAGCGAAGATCGGGCGCGAAAAACAAAACATAGCTTTTTGGGATCTAACACACACAGACTCACGCACGCACACAAATACACAGTGACATTGTTGCAGTAAATCGAATGCGAACAAAAAAAAATCCCCGGTGGAAAAACCGGCCCGAAGAACATCCGCTGTGGATGGTGGATTATCGTGGTTGTGGGGGAGTTTTTTTGTTTGCTTGGAAGCTTCGCGCTTGAGGAGACTGTGCGACAGTACCGCTATCATGCGTCACGCGAAGATAACGAATGATAATGATGTTGGTGTTGGGTTAGTTGGTTTGTTTTTTTTTTTTTATTCAAACACCATCGTTCTCACGAATGGTAAAGGTTGCGTTGGGTGCAGTTGTTTCGCAGGAGGAGAAAAAACCGTTTTTAAGAGCAATAAAATGTCAGCAATGTGTGAAAATTATAGCAAAATTGATAAATTTATCGAAAAAACTATCAGGATTAAACCACTGGAAACAACAAAATGAGCAACAGGAAATGCATTAAAAATGCGACAGCATTGCTACTCGGAACAGTGACATTTGGGAGGTGGCATAAACAGTTCGAATGATAAAATGTCTTAAAATTTTAGGCAGAATAACTTTACTTAAAAGGATTTGGGAAAGGATTCATTAAATGTTATAATCATTAAAAAATTGACCCTACATTGGTATTGATATTACTTTAAATCTTTTATGCTACAAATATTGCTTTAATAGAAGCCAATATAGGTGTCAGTATAGTATGCAGGAGTGGAAAGAGCTTACAAATATCAGTTATTTTTCACCATTAGAGTTATTAAATAGGATATATTTGAAGAAAAATAGACTTACAACTACTTCTTGCTTTAATCAATAAAGGAATAACTTATTTTAATATTTTTTAACGACCAATGTTCCCTTATTGTTCATTTATAGAACCAATATTGACTTATTTTTTGGAAAATAGGTTTGAAATATTTAAAAAAGTAAATTCTGAATATAAAAGAAGATGCATTTAAAAAACATCCTCTTGTTCATGAAACAGACTAACGAACTTTTGGAACGAGTCTGGTACGTTTTAAATCTTCACAATCGCTCGGATCCGCAGCGGCAACCGCTCCATCCATCGCCAGAGCTTCTGTATCTAATTTGCTCCAGCGAAATTAGTTCAGCTGGTCAGTTTGCGTTTCCCACACGGTCCGGCACCGAAATGACATCATCCCGCCGGGGCCCAAGAGGCCCGAAGAGTAGACAAGAAGCGTTCTAGTGTGTTGTTCCAGGGAAACAGAACTCGTCGTCGTCGTCGACGTTTTTCTTTTGCTCCCTTTTTTGCATCCTCGCAAATCTCCTTATGGTGCGGGATATAAATTAAAGTCAAGCCTCCGCAAGCCGAAATATTCGCCCCGTCTGCTGAAGTGAGCGATCCTCTCCAGATCATCTCACATCATTCCAGACCGGGGTTTGGGGAAGGAAAGGCCGAACTATCAAAGGAGGCAAAAAAGAGCAGGCTTTGGTTAATGACCAGTCACGTTTGGTTTGGAGGGGAATGCCGCCAGGAAAAAAAGAAGTAAAACAGTCTACGAAGCGAATTACCTATAATAACCGGCCCCATCCAGCCCAAAAATGTATCGTTTGAGTGCGTGCCCGTGAGTGGTGCTTGAGAAGATGAAGTTTCTAAATTAAATAACAAAAAAAAAATCGTATAATCCGCCTTCCTGTGCTCGCACCATTAGGGCGGCGTGCGTCCAAAGTAAAAGGCGATGGTTTTGAGCGATGAGACGAAAATGATAAACACCGACGACCTTCGGGCTCACTGCGAGATTGGGAACGGTGATGATGGGATGATGGGTGGTGATGGGCGGAACGGTTCTCACCAGGAGATTCCGCGTGAAGATAGCAACTTAACTCGTGTGGCCACGCTTGACAGGATAGGCTTGATGTTCTAGTTCCGGGAGCGAAGGCAGTTGGGAAACTTCCGTCTGTTCTTATTCCACGCCGCATTTTTACTTAATTTGTTTCATTATTTCACACCAAATGAGACGCAGTTAGCGCTGCAGAACGCCGCTTGTTTTTGTCCATCCGCCGGTCGATTTTTCAAGCCCAAACAACTGCAGTAGTAAAGTTCGCCAAGAGTTTGCAGCGATGACCAGAAAAGGTATGATTAGCTGGGAGCGTTGGCTTGGCGGAGTTGCGATCGGGTAAGTGTTTCTTTTTTTTTTTTTTTGGTTGCACGTTAATAGGCAATTGATGTATCGCTTTTGACACATCGGCTCCGGCACCATCGGCCGATGACGAATCCGACGCCCGACGCGATCGCCTCGCTGTTGTGACCTTTTATGGTACGCGGGTCGCGGAACATCCCACGGCGTTGATCCATTGTGTGGTGCGGCTTCGTCAAATCGTTAAATCCTGCAGGCAATTTGTTCTTTCCGCAGAACGTCATCGACGAACACGGTGCATGCTTCCGTGACGCAGCTTGGGATCGAAACCACCAGGCCACGCGCTATGACGCGGTCAATATTTGTTTACGTCAAATGTAACCGATCGACGGAAGATGGGAGGGACGGTTTTTGGAAGATCACTTACCGCGTGCGGAAGCGAATGAATCATCGTGCGAGCGCTCGAAATGGTAGACAGTCTGCAGCGTGATGTTTGTTTACGAAGCTGGAACGCGACTTTGTTTGCATAATGCGTTGGGTTTTACCAGGATAAGCGATAAGGCGTTTGTCAACAGGCAGGAAAGCTGGTCCTAAGAAATGTGTTGGGAAGTTTAGGCGACGGAACTAGTTTAGGATGTTGACAACTAGAAACAATTTGTGTAAAAATTTAATTTAATATTAAATTTCAAATTTTACATTTACTATAGGGAATAGTTAAACCACTTCACATAGAGATCAAAATTACCATTTCTTTCCTCAAAAGTTCTTCTTTACCTCCGCAACACATAATTCGCGGGTGTTAAACGATGCATATAGCCCTAATTAGAGATCGAACGCAAGAACCACATCCTGTTTCTTCATTATTACCCGCGTGAGCTTCTCGTAAGCAATGGAATGTTTCTAATAGGTGACCAACATTCTGATCGCCGATCACCAATTCTCACCGTGTGCTCCAAATCGAACCTATTTTGGATTGTTTTGCCTCTCCCGTACGGTCGATGATCTAATGCACATTCTTGCCCAATGAATCCACAAATCGAACACAAATTCATCGTGCGAAAACACACACACACACCCGGGAGCATCGGGTGGCCAGCCGTTTAGCGTGCTCAGCGTACCGTGATAAGAACACTTATTTTAAGCGCAGCAGCCGCTTCGATGTCTTCGAGCCGAGGCAAAACAAATTGTACGACACGTCGAGCTAAGTCGACTACAATCAGCCGCTGGTTCGGTGAAGCAACAAATTGGTGCTCATCATCGCCACCTCTAAAGCCAAGTGCATGTTAATGGATGCACCAAAATGGATCGTTTTTTTCTTTCTTTCTTGGGGAGCTATGCATTCTCATTAAACCGTGGACGTTTCGGGCATACATTACGCGTGCTGATGTACCGCGAAACCGGGCCAAATCGGGACCATATGTCCCCCGCCTCGGTCGAAAGCCCGGTCAATCAAACCACGTTTTTGGATCGTTTAGCTTTTCGGTTAGCGCGTTACGCCATACGCGGCGAATGAGGAATGTTTTGCTTCTTTTTTTTGGAGCAAAATGGGTGGCTAGTGCTATTTTTGCACGGCAATGCTTTGCCCTTAGCGAGGGGAGGGGGTGAATGCGAAAAATGTTTGGTACAAGGTTTCGCAAACACACGATCAATGGTGTTGAAATGTGTTTTATCGACCGGACGAGTAGTGGTTTGTTTGCATTGCGAAAAAGCACGTGTGGGGAAATAATTCAGATCTTTCTTTACAAAAACTAGAAAATTCTTTTTCTGCATATGTTCACTTTTTTATATTTTGCTATGACAGAAAACTACCAGATCAGTTGAATTGGTGATTTTATTTTCATATGCAATGAGTTACTTATCGATATCTCATGAAAAATAAAGAATTGAGCTTCTTACTAGAACTGATTCTTATTGATCCTTTTAATTTGACAGTGTTTTTTGAGCCAATTTCTCAATGATTTATTTGAAGAGATATTTTTTACGTACGATTTTAGCAATCTTTAGTATATTCTTGTAAATTTTTTTGCGATTGGTTAGAAAAAGGTTTTGAATTTAGTATCGATTCGACCTTTCATTTGGTGTATTTTAATGTTGTTTCCTATGATTCTTGATTATTTCATCTAATTATTTTATGATTATTTTACAAGAGACGATTAATTTTTTTGATGACGAGGCTTTTTGCAGATCGCAAGAAGGATTACTACCCTTTTAAGTCGATTGTTTTATTAGTTTTTTGATCTCTTCTCTTTTTGTTATATTATTGTGATTATAATTTTGATCACTCTTTGACTTATGTCTTAATTTAAGAATCTATTCTTTTTCAGGAGTAATGATTGACTCTAAGACTTTTTACAAAGTGTAAAAAATGTCATTTTTAATTGTTCAATAATTATTATTTAGTATAGATTTTTCTATGTTACAAATGTGTGCTATGGATCTAAGGTAAGCTGTGCTAGTGCAGCTTTACCCACAGTAGCAACTTTAGAACTGCTTCCTTCCGCTGTGTAAGCATTCATTTAAACCCCAAACGATTTCACCTTGCCCACCGGTGATCGATGAAACATTTCCTTTCGAACAATCGTTGTTTTTTTTTAATCTTCCAATCGTATCCAACGGCAACAGCATTCTCTTCTGCGCCGTTTTTTTTTATCCGCTGTTGTTTGCTGGCACAAAGTTTTGCGCTGTTTTGTTTGGCTTATCCGCGCTTCGCCCAGGTTTCTTCGGCCTCCGGGGCGGCCGAACGCGTGGGCAATCCAATTAACATTCCTGGCGAGAGAAGCTCCCGAACGGCGACTGCGAGCGGCTGCAATAAATCTTGCCGGTAGATCGCCCGTGTGTGAGCGTGTGAGGGTGCTGCTTGTCTTTTAGGAAGGAGGGAGAAGAAACCCAACGCTGGCAGCAGCGAATCACTGCTTCCATACCTTCGTCACTCGCAAACGCTTCTGGATATTGGCAGTGAAGTGCCAAAACAAGCCAAATTAAATGAAGGTGTGAATCCGGGCGCACACACTCCGCAAAAATCGCCTTACCAACGCAACGGTAGCAACGAGGTACGCGAGCTTAAACGCGCCCCAAACCCGCGAATGAAGCCATAAAACATAATGCTGCTGAACGAACCGAACATGATGCTTGATTCTCACACACGATTTGCCACCGAATTCAAGCATTTTTATTTACGGTGACCTTTAACCCTCTTCAAGATCCGCTCCCGACAGCTGCCCGTGGCCGAATTGACGAATGCAGCGCACCGAGCTTTTATTACAACCCATAATTTCAGCGGCTGAATTGAGCAAACGAAAAAAAAGGAAAAAGAGCCACCGGAGAGCGAAAGACGCTCGGAGGGGACAGAAAAAAAACTGTTCCTCTCGGCACTTAACGCTTAGACAAACACAAGACGTGAGCACATAAAATTACTTTACAATGAGTAATGATTATTTTCGGGTAGTGCCGCCATCGGGGGTTCGTCGATTCGGGTGGTCCGTGATATGAGCGGGCGGTCAAGTGAGCGCAAGATCGGAAGGAATGTGCCGCAAATACGTGCAAAGTGGCACGCACCGGTGACAGGTGCTCTAGCGAGGCTTCTGAAGATCGTACGCCGTGGGAGATCTCGATGCGATCACATCGATCGTTTTATAATTGAGTCATTTCAGTAGGCCGGTGGCAGAAAAATAAAACAAACAAAAAACGAACGAATATTGAACCCGACTCCAGCGACGGAGACGTTGGTTGTTGATTTAAAGAAAATAGCAATGAGCTAGTGAGCGCGGGATGTAAAGTGGTTCTGATGGGTTTCACCCACAACACCAACCAGCGCCCGGCACCAGCCGAAGCAATCAAATAAACAACGCATTCCGCATGCGATCGCGAGTTGGTTTCGTGTCAATCCAAGTCACCCTTTTTCGGGAGAATGTAAACAAAGCCCACGCATGCTGCTACGGGTTGTGTTTTTTTTGTGTTGTGGATTTTTTTTTTACATTTTCTTTTCCGCACGAACGAACCGTGCCTCATTATGTGCATCGGTGGAACGAGCGTGTTTACGGCTCGAAGCGCCTGGCCCCGGGGGTATTCCCCGTGTTTTATTGCTGTCAATTTTTCAATTAGGTTCTTATCGGTAGGAAATTATCATATCATGTTTTTTTAGTTTGTTTTTGATTCACGATTATAACTATTTATTCCAATCGAAAGAGTGAATCTTAGTGTAGATTTAGATTTACGATAAATTTGGTTTGATTTGGATTGACGAATATAAAATTCAATATAAAATACCTATTGTATGAGATTTTTATTTGTATATTTTTTGGTATTCCGATTCATAGATCTGATTGGAACTTATATCTTAGGTACTTATCGAATGAATATTGTGGAATCTCCATTAAGTTCTTTATGTGAAGTTATACATAAAGCTCAGCTCGGGTTTAAAAAATATCATCATAAAAATTAAAATAACATCTACATTGTATTGCAAACGGTCCTGGCGCCGAAACGGTGTCCCACTTTTCCCGCCCAATTTCCTCCCCCGTCTAGGCAGCGTTTACGCTCGGAATGGTTTTGTAAAATTAGCAAGAAACCGTCTGCGGGCAAATAGCACGATCCGAATAGCTTGGCGAACGAAACGATCGTCCACGGGGAGACAGGTGGCGACAGAAGGAATTTGGCGAGAAGAATTCCGCGATAACGCTGTGCCGAAACTGAACGCTAAGAAAACAAAACAAATACGGCGACTCAAGGCACAAAAATAACGCTGAGATGGAGCGAACGAAAATTAAAAAAAAGCTTACTAAACAAAAATCGCACAAAAAATCGGTTACTAGCGATGAAGATGAAAAACACGATCAACCAGCGGACCCTTCCGAAGACAGATGATAAACAAACGGAAGAGGAATAATGATAAACAGGCGCGCACATAAAGCTGGGCTGATGTGCGAAGAAGCTGAAGAAGATGATCGTGATCAGGCTCGAGTCGGTGGAGACGGGTCGGTCGTGCTTGCGCTCGCCCGATCGAGTTGTTTACGCGGAGAAGCAAAACAACGGAGATCCGCGACAGAGCGAAACGGAGCGAACGGCCGCTCGTACCGACGCGAGTGAGATGGATCGTGTGGGACGGGGAGAAGGGCCGCGGCGGGAGACGCTGGAATGCACGAAAGCTTTGGCGATTCTCGGGCTGGCGTCGACCAGTCGGCAGGTGACGTCACGATTTACGAAGCGAGCCCGTGTTTGTTTCGTCTCACCGCTGGGCAGTGATGTATCAGTGCCATTTAGTATGAATTTGTGCTTATTTTAGTGTTTTTTATCATAAAAATTGAACAGCGTTTTAAACCATTAAAAGCACATGCAGTTAAAGGCAGCATTCGTTTGAGAAAAAGTAAGAAAATAACCATTTCTCCCTCGTGCTACGTCGTGTTTACTCAACGTCATGATTTACGAAGCTCCGAGCGGTATATAAAGTGAAGGCCGCCCGAGAGAGCGCGTTTAATTCGTCTCGAAACCCGGAACAGTGCAGACGCGTGTGAGCTTTGCATCGTCCAACGAGCTGGAAGTGAGCACAAGATAAGATCAAACTTTAACTTGAACACACAATCTCAAAGTTGCTCCGAGGAAACCGAAATCAAATCGCAACAGTGATCGAAACCGAATGGGTGAGTGAGTGATTGTGGGGGAAGAAAGTGAAAACAATACTAAAAAAAACGCTACAAACGCAAGAAGGGAACCGAAGTGCGGGTGTGAAGCAGGTGCAAGTGCGTTGAAGTGGTGAGAGAACCGTAACCGTGTGTCAGGTCGCTTTACGGAAGGAAAGCCCGCGAACGCGAACGAAACAATCAAACAGAATCGGTGCTGCGGTGCGGAAGCGAGTGAAATTAGTACGCGAGGAAGTTAAAGCACCGGAAACAGACGTTTGCAGACGTTGAGTGACGCGTCCAGTTTCGCGCGTGGTGGCAGCTTAAATGCACTCGTAAGCTGAGGTACATTCTGGTCCGGGATCTTTCGGTCGTGAAGTTGGTGGAAAGTGAGCCAAGAAGAAAACAAACAACTACACATAAAAAAACATGGCATACGGCAGGAAGGTTAGCCTGAGTGCGGCGGTGATCGTGGTGTCGAGCCTGGTGACGGTCTGTTCCGGTTCGGCCATACCGATGTGGGAGTTTCTGAGCCGTGGTGAAAAGGTAAGTGCGGTTGGAAGTACGAGGGGGTGCGAATTCGAGGTGCCTTTGAATGCATTTGCCTAGGGTGCGAAGAGTAGACAGTGTTGAGAGGGCTTTAATTCGAGGCTAGTGATGATCTAGTTCACATAGGCTTTTGATGCAGAACATGGTGAGATGAAAGTGAAATCGTTCCTTGACATTTTTCCGTGGAGATCTTTCAAAATCTTTGAAGATCCACCTTGTCCTTTAGTTCATCATCGAAAGCGATCTCTAATTCCTGATCAGCATACTAGGGTCGAGATCTTTGAAGGTTTTAGAAAATCTCTTCTGTTCGATCGATCCCATTCCGAGCGGATCCGATACTCTCGTCTAACCTTTCTAGGGCGGTGGAACCGAAATAGTTCCAAATCGACGGCTAGGGATCGTCTTCGATCGGCTCGGACGGGGAGAAAACTTGTCTGACAGGTTCGACGGTCCGTTCGGAGACCTGTCCGCAGGGCCCTAGGTCAGGGAAACCGGATTGGATCCCGCCCATTGGGGATTTGGGGCGCGTGTGCTTCATGTGTCAAGGATAGTCAAGGCCACCGCGAACGCATTAGCGTATCAGGGTGAAGGCTGGCTGCGAACCGGGCCGCTAGTGGTTCATACAACCCGGAACATCGATTGATTGCAAGCTTTGACGTCAGCTTTCCCTCACCCCGGCGCGGCGGGTCGGAGATGCGCCACATGAGGTCGTAAAAATCGTGACGCAGTGCTAACGCCCGATCGCCCGATCGATAGCAATTAAGAGGAAATTTGTAGCGTGCCGACAAAGTGCCAGGGCCGCCGCACGGTTTGCCTTCGCGAGTGGTGGTGGGAATATTCTTCCCGTTTGTTTCTCTCGCACTGTGCTGCTTGCTAATACGGGGTCTCGAGCTAGATACACCTTGAATTACATCACACTGCACGGGGGGGGGGGGGAAGGGAAAGGGGGTTAAGAATGTAGCTAGAATGTAGCAGCTCATGGAAGTTTTCGAGGCACCAGTTTCATACCAACTCCCCCAGCAGGTTCAAACACCTCACCTGCATCTACTTTCTTTTCGGTGTTGGTCAGCGCTTTTTGAGCCACCTTTTCCAAACCCACCGACGTGCCGTTTTGTTTTTTGCGATCCATTTTGCGCGAAGTATGCCCATTTCTAGCCGCCATGCACGCACCGCACCGTGGCCGCCATTGTTTGGACGTTGGTGCTGGTGCCGAGATTGGCGTGCCGTGCAAGAAGCTATTTACACTAATCCATGCGCGTGTGGTGTGGCCGCAACATTCCACCACAACGCCACAGATAGCTGGGCGCCCTGGCGTCGCTTTCACTTTTACACTGTTTGACGCTTATGGTTTCATGGTTTGTTTGTTTTTTCTTCTCTCTCCCTGTTCACGCTCACCGATAGATGTCGCATCTGTACACGATGTTCGCGAAGCAGGTGTCGAGCTACTGCAAAAACTCCCAAGACATGCCGACCAACATGTGCAAGCGCAATCTGCTGATGTACGGTATCAACAAGCTGCAGGACATGAACGAATCGCACCTGGACTCAATGGACCCGTACCAGCGTGGCGCAACCGATATAAGTAAGTACCCCGGGGGATACAGGCTTAAATCGACGCAAGAAACACAGCAAACGCCGCGTCGGATCTCGGGACGTGAGCCTGCACGTAAACAGGAAGCAAGCGGGTGCCTTTTTGTGACTTCCGTGACTTGCGAAGCGTTAGCGGATGTTCAAATCTGTGCCTCTGTTTGGTATACTGCCATCTTACCGGCACGTACCTGACGCTGGCATATGGTCCTGCGGCGTCAGGTGAAGATTAATTTGTCCATTAGAACAAAATAACCGATATTGTTTGCGGCGTCGTGACGAGCGTGCCCGGTCCCGGTCAGTACCTTTAAGTGCTCGATCGGAGATGGCCTCCGCAACGGACGCGACCTTGATCGTGGCCGTTGGATCGCGTCGATCGAGTGGACGACGAGTCGCAACAAGGAGGGGCTTGTGATGGCTGGTAAAGTTCACCGTTGGCGAGGAGTGATTCGTGCCGCCAGTTGATTGACAGTCGGCTAACCTTCGGTGACCTCGCGGCGGAGGAGGAGCAGGAGGAGCAGCAGGAAGCAAAGTAATCGCCATTAAAGGTGACGCAAGCAAGCTCCCTGAGATGATGCTTACGAACCGTGATCGGGTGTAGGTGTATCACGTGATCGACGATCGGTGGCCGATTGCTGATTGATGGAGCGAACGCAACGAAGCTCCTCCCGGCGATGGTTTCTCGTATGTCTTAGCGCTCATATCTTCCCCTGTGCTAATGGGATCTTTCCGATTCTTTCTGTTTCCTCGCAGTTTGGGACGCCATGATGGATGGGCACACGAAGAACGGCAAGAAGAAGACGCAAACGACGGTCGCACCGGCGTACATCGTGAGCGAGCAGTTCGAGCACAATCCGCTCTTCGACGATCCGGCACCGTCGGATGGTGTGCGCAAGAGCGGTGGTAGCCTCAGCAAGTACGGCATGGACTACGACTACGGCAACGGGCCGACCGGGCAGGAGATGCAGTACTCGGAACCGCAGAACCATCTGCCGCAGTCGTCGAACGTCGACTACAGCTACCAGTACGAACCGGCCGCCTCGACGCACTTCAACAACCTAGCGCCGTACGAGCAGACGAGCAACTACCTGACCGGGCCGATGGTGGTGCGCCTGCGCCCGGACGGGACGCCCGTCGAGGAGGACAAGGTCCAGGTGGCACCGGCCGTACCCAAGGACGACGACATCAAGGAGATGACGCTCGGCAAGGAGAAGATGCCGAGCTTCCAGCAGATCTACGACAGCCTCAAGCAGAACGAGGAACACCATCTGCCGTCGACGGTTGCTCCGACCGCGTCGACCACCACGACGTCGACGGTCGCTCCTCCTGCATCGGTGCCGGTCGTGGCACCCACACAGCACCACCACCAGCAGCAACAGCAGCAGCAAGTGTATGCCTACGTTCAGCGTCTTCCCAACTACCTCCGCTCCTACCGCACCGCCTACCGGGTGTACAACGCGCACTAAATCCCGCGATCGTCCCCGAAACAAACAAAAAAACGGTGCACGAGACGGGTGCCCCGATCGAAAGCTGAATGTGATTTTAATTAATTAACTCAACCTAAAAACAAACGGATGGACGAACGGGCGGACGGACGCATCCCAAAACCAGGCACATGTGTGTGATCGCCAGAAGAAACAACCAGAACGGAAAGCATGAAGCTCCATGCAGAAGAATGCCTCCTACCGTTGGAGCATCTTCCGGAGTGTGAGAAGTGGTGCGGTTGGCAAAACAAAACAAAAAAAACATCGTTTCTAAAACCGGATACATTGGCTAGCTGCGATCAAGCTGGTGTGCGCATTTGATCGAGAGCTGTAGCCGGTACCGGCGCTGTTTTGGTTCGGGCTGATCGTTGGACCGATCGTGTGATAGAACCAACCAGCGGAAGGACTTGTCTTCTTGCCTTTTAAGAGAACGTCTCCGCAAAGCATTCATTTATGCGAGCGTTTCTAACGTATTTATAACTCATCGTCATTCATGTAATGGAGGCAGGGAACGCGCGCGCGTTCGTTTCGCGCTAGTGCTGTTGCTCCCAACGGCAGCCATCTTCGTTTTGACGTTGCACTTCGCGTTGCGGTTGCAGGAGAAACGTCAAAAGTTGACGCTTGCCTGACAGCTTAAAGCACGAACAGTGAACAGTTGGCCCTGCCGGAGGGGAAACAATCAGAGCGACGTTAGCGAAGAGGGCGGGAAGCCGTTCGGTTGAGATGAACTAATGTTATTATTACTTTTATCGGTATATTTTAAGTGCGTCCGAGCAAAACCAGGGTACGTTAAATTATTTCCCATATATTTATGTGCAGCGTGTGTACGAAGGTGTTGAGGCGCAATGTCAAAATCGACCAGGAAGCAAAATTTTCTTTCTCGAAACGTCAAACCATCCGCCAAACGAATCGCATTGCAAGACGCAAACGCACGGCAACAAATTTCTTTTTAACGATTTTGAGCGAAACCGAACCGTCTCCAGCCTGTTGCTTCTCTTAGTCTCACACGAGGTAGGCGATGCAGGGGCTGGATGCGAACGGTTTCGCTCGAAATTGAACGGTATTCCAAATAATTTGGAGAAGTGTTTTTTTTATTAAAATAATTTTAGCAATTCGATTTAAATTAGGTTACGCCATTGCTGTTTTAATCCTGATCGCGTGTTGCAGGAAAGGTTTTCAGAGACGAGCTGGTAGATAGAATGTAAGCGAGAAAGACAGAAAGCTCTTAGTTTATAGTAAGCAGGAAACGATGATGCAGTACATTTTCTCATTTTGTGATGTATTTACGTATTAGGGTTCGTGTGCCGGGCGGCGGAGGTTAAGCGGTATGTGTTTTGGAACAGAGAAAATGCACGCACCCTCCCAAAACCATCACCCCACCCCGCCCGGAAACGGTGAACAACGGGAGTGAAGCATTAGGTAAAGCAAACGTGGCACATGCCTACGAATGGTACATCTGTTTGAAGATACGTGTGATTAATTTTTGTTGACGAATGTCGGAACTCCAAAGGAACAACAAAGCAAGCTGTGTTTTGAGATGTATTTCAAAATGCAAAATGAAATAAAATGATTCAAAACGATACGAGGACGGTGTTGGATGTGCGCCGCGTGGACTGGAAGGGAAAGAAAAGGATTACCTAATCGCACCGCTGTATCCGAATGCAAATCCGCTTCGCCGGCTGCTACCTTGAACCAGATTCGGACAACCATTCGGTTGACCTATTTTAGTAAACCAAACTTTGGAACTGCAGGATTGGGCGAGGGTTTTGGGGAAAGTTTACCGACTGCCAGGTGTGAAGATGACACACGTTCGGTACGGCGTGAGAAGGTCTTTAGTGTGTTTGTTTCACTTTCTCGGTGATATCGGTCGAAGGCAGCACTTCTGGTCTATCTGGATTTTATTTGGTACATTTTCTAAACATTCATAACATCAGCTCATAATATGGATTTCTAGTTTGATTTCATTTTGTTTTTTTTTTTTTTGTTTTTTTTTGCTGTCCTGCTGTTTCATTTGATTTTTCGTTTTCTTCGCCTATAAGATTGATTTGATAAATTTAGCTACTTAAAATATATACTCTATGACTGTTACCGCTACGACTCCGTATCGCATTTAGGGGCTAGTAATGGGCGATTCTGTCCACATGAGAGTTTAAATCTTTGAGAGTTTTTTCTTGTGTGTTGTCAGGAATGTGAAATTATTTTATATTAAGCAGTATTATAAATTCACTCAAATAACATAAAAAACAATAAATATTTTTTTTCAGCTAAACATTTTGTCCTATTCCTGCTGAATTGAGGCTAACCACAAGGGTTAAAACAACGAGTGCATAAGCTTGCGCCTAAAATTATACTTGGCGACCAGCAGCGTAGGGAAACGTTTTCCCCATTTTTGATCGCACAGAGTTATCCTCGTATTGCCGTCAACAACATAAAAAAATATCGATCCTTCTGATAATCATCTTAAACTTCGCATTACTTAACAACAATAGTTCATTTCGCTAGTTTAAATATTGGTACATCTTTGCCAACCTCTTCCCTTACGATCGATGCGTAACGTAGTGTTTCTGTGTCTGCATTAGCTTTGGTTCAGTTTTCTTCTAATAGTAGAGACGGTAAGTTCCTTAATGCATTATGATTATGTATTTGATCTGTTCCCTAAAAGTTTCACACGAATAGTGCAGCACGTGACCGATGCGCCGGTTTCACTAAGATTCTGCAATAGATTCTGTCTGACTCATGCTTGTTTCTATCATTTTCTATCCCGCCCATTTTATCGGTGATTCACTCATATTTGGTTGTTTTTGATTAGGGGAAAAAACAGTCCAAAGTAAATGCCATCAGCGCACGTGAGTCAGAGATTTCCTGAAGTATTTCTCTACAAGTGTGTCGGTTTTCTGCGTATAAAGCCATTGTAAAAAGTGTAAAATTATTTTACAAAAACAAACAATCGAATAGTGGTGTGATACGTGTGTATGCGTTTGCTAAAAATTAGCGTATGAATGCTTTGCTTGTTGGGAGTTTTCATGTGTAAGTATAATACAAAAGATTGAGTTTGATCCATAGGTGAGATTGAAAAAGAGTGATAGTTCCAGTCACCGTAGAAAAGTGGAAAAGCCTAGTAAAATGGAAACGTTCCATAGTAGAAGTCCTGCAGGTACATAATACTGTTGAAAAAGACGACCAAAAATGTATAGAAAGTTGGCCCTGCTGGCTGCATATCCGTCAGTACGGTCTGTTAAGAATCAGGTGCTAAGCAAGGTGCATACTTTCAGGCACATTTAAAGTATGCATCAATTCAAAACAGTAACCTCACTTAAACCTGATTCGTACCAGACGTCCTGGCATTCAGCCTCCGGAAAGGTACGCGTGCCTAAAGTTCGAGTGCGTGTAGAAAGTCTGTATAAAACAGGCACAAACGAAAAATCAATACTTAATTAGATAAAACCAGTCTGTTTCTAACATTGTTCTTTGGTTTGCCCGTTCTGCGCTCCTGTAGCATCGTTTCTTTGATTGTAATGTGAGAGTTCGTTGCGTCGGGTGTTCATTCGCATGCCCTTAAATCTTGTCCGTGGCACAGTTCGGATCGATGGTGGAAGCCACGAAGGACGTTCCGTTCAGTGCCAGCTCGTCGTCCTTGCAGTATCCCATTATGATGCCGGTTCGGCAGTCTCCAATCAAGTTTGGCATTAGGATGGCGGCCCCGGAGATGGTGACGATCGTACCGAACACGACCAGCCCGACGGCGGGAAGCTTTTCCTGGCTGAACAGCGAGTGCGGACTGAGCTGGATGTACGCCAGCCCGGGAAGGACATAAGCGAGTGGGATAGCTGCCAACAGACCCTGCGATGGAGAGGGAGAGTTGATTTTTTTTTTAAATTACCCATAAAAATGAAATGGAAAAAGGAAACAAACATACGTTCAGCTCCAGCACCGGCCCGAGACACTCGGTGTACGGTGAGATGATGAACGCAGCAAACACGATCACGAGCGTGGTGATCATCGACTTCCGGTCGTCGTCTTCCTCCCCCGTCACGTGACTCGGATCCTTGTCCGTGTCGTACTCGACCACCTCCTGCGAGTAGAACCGCTTGATCTGCGTACGGACGATCTCGCGCGAGACGAAACACTCGATCGGAAAGGTGAGCAGAATCGAGATGGAGAAGAGAACCCGGGCGAAGTTCATGAGATCATCATCCCAGCAGTAGTTCTCGAGCAGATCACCTGAGAGGAAAAAATATTTTTATAAGCAACCATACTAAGGACGCCTCAAAACTCACCCTGTGAAAGCGCACGAAAGGTGCAGTAGCCAGCGATGCCGAAGAAGGCGGCCACAAGCCAGGCAAAGCCGACGGAAATGTGTGTCACCTTCTCCCAGCGCTCCATGGTGGCGTCCTGCATCGATTGGTACACGAGGAACGTATTGTGGTGACACATAAACGCTGCATACAAATACAAAAAAGGAAGAGAGAGAGAGAGAGAGAGAGATAGAGAGAGAGAGAGAGAGAGAGAGAGAGAGAGAGATAAATTCGTTACTAAATCTTGTCTCCAAATAAAAGTACTCCACAGGGTGCTTACCGAACGCCATAATTCCCACGGCCGGTATCAGATCACTGTGTGCGAACCGCCAAGATTCCGGTGTGTTGGGGCTGAGTAACAGAGAAGATACATCGGAATGGCCTTCTTGAAATGGGAGCAGCGTGGATAAAGCATAAGCACTACTTACACGACCCCATAATCGCCCGACAGCAGCTTGTAAACGACAGCGAGCAGGATAAGCACGACACACGCCAGGCTGAGGAAGCTCGCCTTGGCCAACCGCGACACGTTCTTGTACAGACAGAGCGGTATCACGACGAAGATCGTCACCACGAACACCACACCGAACCGCACCATCCCCATCGAGGTGCCCCACGAGGGTACGAAGCGCACCAGCACCTTCGACAGTGTATCGCCCACCACGACGTTGTACGATATCATGGCTGGGGTGCCATTCGTTCAGCGGATTGCATACACAAAGGCGGCACATCATTCCGTTGCCACCGGCGGCAACAGTTGGTTAGCGTTTGATGGGGAAAAGGAAAACGAGAACAGAGGAGAACGTTACAAACAAAGGATGGATGGAGTTGTGCTGCTCGCTGGAAGAAGTTGAGTAAGGGTTTTATTTTTATCGGACCTTGCAAGACATTTGCAACCGAAGCAGAAGCGTTCAATAGCGACGCATTTCCATTTCTCATTCCTCGAGTGACTTTGTCATATCGGGTTGTTTGCGTGCCATACTTTGCCTGAGGAAGCGAACGAGATTTCTATCAGCGCAGGGCTTTTCATTACCTCCGAAGAAAAGGTGAAGTTTTAATTGAATAAGTCTTCCAATCGGGCCCGGGAGTTGCTCGTGTTGTAAGATTTTTATTGGATTACGTACACTAATTAGCTCTTTTCAGTAGTTTCCCTGACCGAGAGCGTCCGTGACCGTGGTGCAAACTCACGCCCAGGAGACGGTTCCTGGAACAGGATGCGGTACACAAATTTGATGCTCTTTTATCTTTTCGAAACTCTCGTCTCAAACCTAAGGGGGAAACGGGCAAAAACGGTCTGCGTGGAGGCGATTCCGGATGTACCTGGATCGTGTTGCGAGAAAATAAATAACCTGCAGCGAGCTGTTTGAGTGGCGCCATTAATGTTTTAGCAGTAAAATGCCCCCTCGGCAACACGGTGCCCGAAAGCTCTCGTTCAATGTGTCTGTATGTGTGTTTGAGTACGTTTTTTTTGTTTTACGAACGCACAAAGAGAACCCAACACTCAACTTTTCCACATATGTTGTGGCGCGGTGAGTTTTCGGGGCCAAGTTTCGCTTCGTGTGTTGATTTTCTTTATTAGCCAGTTGAACTATGTGCCGTGTGGTACGTGTTTCGGGGTAAGTTTTAGGGAGATTCCATCCCTTGGTCTTACCCTCCCACCGTTGACTCCGCGGGTTTCGTGCAGTTTTGGAAAATGGGTTAAAAACGTGATTGCATTTCGGTGCGCTGCAGCTCGTGTGGCCGGGTGCATCGAACAACAGGTTTTTCCCCCGGGGCTAACGAGTCCGAACGTTCGCAACGGTCGCTACTCACCTAAAAAAGGGTACATAAATTGCAGCAGCGATAGCAGATAGTAACCACCCTTGCCATACGCGGCCTCCATCACGCCAGGATAGCTGAACCTTCCGCTCAGGTGGCCACATCGTACCTGAAACGTTGTGTAGAGAAAGGAAAAGCACCATGAGATAGCACAGTAACTCTGCAGCGGGATTATCGAAAATGGAATCCGATATGGTTCCGATGGTGGTTTATATTAAAGGCGAAGCTAAATAAATCAGTTTTAAATTAATAACTTTGGACATAAAGAGCATTTGTTGTAATAATTTATGTTTTATATTTTATGTGTATTGAGCTACACTGTCAGATTGACCAAGCGAATATCCGCCTGAAAGTATGCAATGTACCAATGACTTCAAGTGAAAATGATTTATTGGCGATTAGTAAGATAAGAAAGTAATTGAACATCTAAGCAAGAAAATACTTTTTATAACATGCTTTTTATAACAATTATGCGGTCTACTATAAACCAAAACTATGTTAACGTTCAATTTGTTAAGGGGTTTAGAAAGCATTACAATTGCTTTATTAAAAGTGACAGCTTAAAAACATTATTTGTAAAGTTATTTAATGACAAAATTTTATTAAATACGATATTTCAAAGAAACCTAAAAATATGAGAACGACATCGTTTAGTTACTTTGTTATCTCAATGCTGTCCAACATTTATGTAATTTATATAACATTCCCTGAACGATAAAGTCAGCACTTGGGTAGCAATGATAATAGCTGGTTTTGCAGTAAAAGCTTTTACATTAAATATGCACACAATCCGAGCAATAATTCAAACAATTAAACCAGTATCGCTGCGTTAAACTTGTTCCTTCCTAATGTGGCGCCATTAGGCGCTAATTAAAGCACGCTCACGCTTCCCGCGCCATAAACAACTTGAAGCGGCACAAAAAAAAGCATTAATTTTAATACACTTACCGACAGCAAAAAATCGTTCGCTCGCGGATAGTACAACTTGCATCGTATAGCTACCCGGCACCTGAATGATGCTATCGTTTAAACCTATTTCGAGCTAAATCTCATCCCATATCGTAACTATTAATCTCGATGGTATGCCCTTTACTGGCAGGCTCGGAAAAGGTGCAACAGGACGGCACCAGATTCAAGGGCGGTGGTGATAAAACCTGCTTCAACCGTGAGCCGTGATCT
Source organism: Anopheles farauti (assembly GCA_000473445.2). Lineage (NCBI taxonomy): Eukaryota > Metazoa > Arthropoda > Insecta > Diptera > Culicidae > Anopheles > Anopheles farauti. The sequence continues at coordinate 13,605,442 of KI915041.1, forward strand.
GCATGCTTTAAGCAGGGTTGTATTTTCAGGCAGCGTGTTGATGGAAACAAATTTCCACCCCCGAAAAACAACGACGCCAACGCTCAATTTATGAGCCATTTCGGAGCAGCAGCAGCAGCAGAAGTAGCAACAATTTCTCGCCTTTTGTTTCGTACCGAGGACTCGGTGTTGGTGGATGAAGCATGGCCGATGCATCATGATGCGGTAAGCAGCAGCCGCAACCCCTTGGCAGCACGTCTTCCAGGCCCGGCTCGAACTTCAAAACGCCTTTGCTCGTTCGCTCGCTTATATTTTATTCATTCACAAAACGAATTGTGCCGGGGAGCAGGACGACGTGGATGCCTTCAGCTCAAGTGCTTTCGTCGTGTACCCGTGCAAAAACACGCGTTGTTCTTTTATTTCGTAGCGAGTGCTGCACACGAAAACGGCACACCAACATACGCACACACGATAAACACATTTTGCACTCGAAGCATTTGGATGAAGAATGCCATGTACACTTCATACCAAATTGGCGCGGCAAACAGACGACCGTGCGAATGGTGGTACGAAGATGCTCGCTCCGGTACGCCTTTGAAAGCGGTGACCACCCACCACCCCCGAACACAAAGGCCTTTGTGCGGTCGGGAAAAAAGGGCCACCGCTGGGAAGGTGCCACGAACGCTTGACGGTGCTTGACGAATCATCACTAATTTCACCATTCACCGTAATGCGATTAAAAAGCAATCTTTTGCGGATGCGGATGCGGAAACCCGACGGGGACGCCTACGTCCCACTGGGGCGGTTTTACGCGCCGGCAAATTAAACACGTCCACCGGCCACGAACAAACGAACGAACGAACGGTGGCCACTTTGCTAATGGATTGCATCGCTTTCCCTGCCAGGGGAGTGCGTGTGTGTGTGTGTGTGTGTGTGTGGTGGGGATTTTCTTGAAGTTGAAGTTTTCCTGCCCTCCCCATACACACCACGCTTTCAGATGCGCTTATGAAACGCGGTGAACAAAAGACGATTGATGTTACCGACGCCACGTGGCCTACGCACGATACCAAAAGGACCCGTGAAATTACATTTGAAGCATCGCGAAGTTCATAATAAAATGCAGCGTGCTCTTTGTCCTCGCACCGACGTCGTTTCGCTAGCAACGAGGCTAGGCTAGGGCCATCTGGTGCTTTCTGGTGCTGGCATTCCCTTTGTGACCGATGAAACCTCAACATCCCAAAAAAAAAAGAGCTAATTCAGGAACGGTCCCGAAACAGTGCCCGGTGGAGCTTTTTTTTCCCGGAACAGAAACAATAGAATAACGTGTTGATTTTGCATTATTGTACGCGTGTTTGTGTGGGCTTCGGGTTTCCTCCCACCACGCCAGCACATGCCCACCAGGCGTGGGGAAAAGGCGTGAAGGAAAGTTTTTCCCTTCCGCCTCCAGACGCGAGCGAGCGAGCGGTTTCGATTGAAATTATCTTGTTGCGGGGGCCAAAAAAAAAAACACTTTTTCCCCTCTGCACAAACTCATGCCATCCTAGGATCGTAAAAATAGACGACGTTTATGTAGAAAAAGCAAACCGTTGCACCCAAATGGGAGTTTTTTTTTTTACTTTCGTATTGTCGTCCAGCAGCAGAGCAGATAGAGCGCAGCGCAGTCGGTAAGCATGCGAACGGTGTCATTAGGAAATGAAAATTTTCAACTTTTTTGTGTCCATTATTCGGTCGCATTCGGTCGTGGGTTTTGTGTGACAGCAGAAAACAAGAAAAAAGTACCAACTTCGCCCGAGGAGTATCCTTTCCGCGAGAACGGACGCTATAGGGCGACCGATTGGCTTGCTTTGAAATGACGTTCGCTGCAGGGTTTTTTGTACGAAGGAGACTAAAATTTTGTTAAATAAAGTTGAAATTACATGGGAAGCGAAATTTTGTTTTACGTGGAAATAGTATGCTTGTCTATCTTGGTAGTACCCGATAGCTTTTCAGTTTTAAATCCACAAACCCTTTTCTGTTCTGTCTGAGAATAATGCGTTCGCACCCTGTGTCGGCCACACGTTGGCCACCGGAGCCGAGATTCTGTACCAACGTGCCTTCCCGCGGTCTTCGATGATTTCTTTCCCTGCACGGCTGTTCGCTTATGTTTGCTGAATAAATTATGCTAATATCTCAGCGCTGATTCTTGTTGCAAATGACAGACAGGCTGGGGAACGAAACCGTCTTCGCCTGACTTTCATGGGATCGTATGCAAAAGGTTTTTTTTTGCGTGAGAAGGATTAGAGACGGTTTTGTTTCCTATGTGACGGACGGTGGACGAGGTGTTGAAGGAGAGCACGTTCGCTGGTGAAAGTTAGTGAAGTGAGTGTGACAGACAAGCTTTTCAGGCTGTGATTGAGCCATCTTAAAGCAAACAGATGCTATAGGATCCGTAGTTGCAGAGTGGCTGGCAGGTGGAACCACATGCTGATATTATTGTACATAAAATGTCAGTGGATGCATTTTCACTACTGCAGAAATTTTTTATTACAGTTTTTATATTATAATTCTCTACAAAAAGTAAATGTAATTTTATAAGTTTTCATTATATTATACTGTATGTTTAATAAAAGGTCTTGAATATGAGTTTTTTGCCATTATTTGTTTTAAAATGTTGCGCCTGAATGTATGCAAAATACACTACATTAATGATGAGTGAGAATTAGGATTATGAGTGTATAAGGTTTATCAGATTATTTTTTTATTTATTTATTTTTTAGCGCCTAAAGTAAAGTTTTTTTGAGTTCACAATTGGTTTTCGCGAAATCGCTCAAAATCGTTTTTATTTAAGCCTTAACAAAAAAACTTGACTGGAGCTTTGTTGGAAGAGATTTTTAAGAAAAAAAAACCCAAGTTACTTACATTTAAGGTAAAAATTTGCTTTAACAATCCAACAATCGACTGCACAATTTGTTTTAAAACGTTCTCAGCGTATTAGTTATACAAACCATAGATTAAAACCGCGAAATGGTTTAGATTCCTTTGGGAAGGAAATCGATTTTAAAGTACATTTATAATGCTTTTATGACGGCCGATACGATTTCACCCTAAGCTCTGCTGGTGTTGATCGCATCTCAAACCACAAATTCGCAAATCATCGCAAACCACAGCATCACGGCTGACGCTCAAGCGATGACAGGGCTTAGCTATGTCAATTTAGAAAGCTCATCGGATCATATTTTTCCATTTAACACCCCACCACCTTTCCCACCCAGCCGTTGCTTTTTATACCTGATTTGTAAAACTTTTCTACGTATCGTCCGACGAGAAGCAAAAGAAGGGAACAATCGGGTGCGTTGCGTTGCCAAATCTTTAGTGTTATGTTGATAGGAAAACTTTGGTCCACGGCGAGCCGTGCCGCCCTCCTCACAATGGCAGTGTCTGCTGATGTGGGTTATGAATTTGTAAACATTCAACCCAATAACCATCACCCTGGGCAGCCACAGACTGATGGATAAGAATTGAATGTACTCGCTGGCTGGAACTTTTGCCGCCGACGACGGAACCGGATCCCACCATAAAACCCAGCACATTATGACTGTTTTTGTGGCGTGCGCTCGTTATGGTTGGGCGGACGAGCGGGGCGGGTTTGAAAGCGGCGAGTTTAATGGCGATAAAATATAAAATTGAATGTCGGCTTTGCCTTCGGGCGGAAATAATGGGCGATAGGATTCGGGTGGGTAGAACATGCACGCGTTATCTTTCCCGTTTGCGACGGAGGATTCGATAAAGTTCGAAGTATGCTGGCATTTGTTAATGAGGAACTCATACGGAGCGAATTGCTGGCTCCGGTTGCCAGCGAGCACTTCATTTTACGATCGATCAATTCGTCTTAGCACGCTTGAAATCGGAAATTCTAAAGTTTAAAGTGGCTTTTTCGAGGCGAGAAAGAAAAGATACGCTCTCCTTCCCCCTCCCACCATACTCACCATTAAAATCAGCGAATAGTCCGTGATGACCGCTACGATTACCAGCAGAAACAGACCCAGCCCGAATCCGGCGCGGTGCAGCGCGTACGGGATGCCGATGACGCCACTGCCGACGATGGAATTGATGTAGTTGAAGGAAGCCTGTGGAAGCGACGATAACGTCTCGGCCGGTTTGCTTTGGCTGCCCTCGCGCTTTGAAGGACCGTGCGCGAGAAAGAGCGAAGGAAGAAGGAAAAGTGGAAATTAAAAATTGGCACAAATGAAAGGAAGCCATCGGGTAATTGATGATCGGTCATGCGTGTTTTAGCGCAAGCGAGCCTTATTTTAATGAGCAATTACGACGGATTCGCAAGGTCAGCCGAGCAATTGGGATGATTAGCTGGTGTGATGTTTTTTTGTCGCTTGTGAAACATTTCCAACTCAATTATGAAAGTTTAGAATGTTATGAATACTTTATTTAAAATAAAAATGTGTGTAGTTTTGCGTCTGAACTCTTTTGCTTCACAAAACAATAAACATTTTGACAAATGAAACTAAAAACTATCCAATTAATCTTCTATTTCAAACATCCTGTCGAGCGCAAACTTCTCCCTCTTGACGATAGCTTCTAACGCACGGTGCTAGCCGTACATGAAAAATTATTTATCCATATTATTTTGTCCCCCGACACACCAAACCCCACGTAGAAACCAGTGGGGTACCATGCAGTGATTGCTTCCCATTGGGGCGAACTGAAACTTCCGAACGAATCCGGGACAGCATTTTTCTTCCACCGACCGGCCAGCCACCACGAGCATTTTGAACGTTTTGCCGGAAGAGAAATTGGCTTGAAGTCAATTAATGAAACGTCACGTGCATGTGGGAACCCTCCAGTGCCCGTTCCTAACGGGGTGCTTCTGTCGGGAGCATCCGGTACGGAATGGAAACGATGCAAAAAATGAGCAAAAGCCCAGGATGAGAACACATCAACAAATCACTCCCGATCTAACAACCGAAAATCGATCGGTCACGAGGGTCGAACAGGTCGGAAGGTCGGTATAGAATAGAAAAGCGGAAGTAAAATGAACGAAAAAAAAATCTATCCAACTGCAAGTGACGATAAGTTTCATCGAACGGCACAACATCCTGATGGGCATCGGCATCCTTCATCAAACGTCGTCTCCCGCTGCTGCAGATGATTTGGGCCGGTTGTTGGTGCTGGAAACATTCCCGGTTCGAGTGGTCTGTCATACTTACGTTGGAGAGATGGGAAATAAATGTCGTTTCGGAGTTCCTGGAGCTCGACGTCCAGAAAACACAAATAAACATGCGTATTTAAATTCTTGTTACCGTCGTCAGGTTTGCTGGATGGTGCTTAAGATGGATAAAAATATTGTTTGTCTCGCAATGTTTTAGCATCATGATTTTCCTCGTACCAGCCTTGTGCGTTTGTGCAACATAATTCATACATATTTGTACATGAAAATAATGTCCATAAAAAGCGCAGGTGAATAGCACTCGAACACACTTGACACATTTTTGTAGCAAAGAAAGATTTTTTCCGAGCCAGTAAAATGAATGTTCACCCATGACTTTTGCACCATCGCTTCAAGTGGCTTTTTCGTGCATGAACGCAACTGAAATATGATGAAATAAACCAAATTAAAGTGGACCCGGCACGATTGGCTACGAGTGGAAATGATAGGACGTGCGGGCATCGGCGGTTCGTAAATCGAGTGCCGGTACTTCACCGTATTTACCTTCACCAAGGAATTGATGTCGTCGAAAGCGTTCACTTCAGCCGAATCGTCGCTGGCCTGGAATGGGAAGTGGGATTAAAAACACTCAACTGAAGCTGGGTGAAATAATTTAAAGCGGGATAGTGTATGGGTGGGAAATAAATCCAAATCATTTTTTTTCGGAGAGTTTGAGTTCCACGCAGCGATCAATTCGAGTCCTAAATACACGAGACGCGATTCCGAGCCGTGTGAAGAGCTCTACACGGTGGATCTATTTTATTTTCCCATTTGTATCCCCCTTCACCTCGCCGTTCGCCGTTTGGCTCAGCCCGAGGGGACAGCTGTGTACGCGTTTCACCCGTTTTGTACACAAACCCTTGCACGCTATCGCGATGGTGTACCATCGGTTATCCCGGCTCTGTTTCGGGTTAGGCAGCTCACTTCTTCAAATCTCCACACAAAACACGTGCGGCACCAGGCGCCTCCACCGGGGTGGATTTTCTTCCTGCGCTCCCGGTCAAGTATCGGGCGTCTCCATAATCTTGCGGGCAAATTCAAATATCACCCACTAGCCGCTCCTATGAATATCAATGGGCGGCCCCGTTTCGCGTCCTCGGTACACCCGTCCCGGGCCGGTCGGGGTTCGGCTTTATGATGATGAATATGTTGTAGTTATTTCTCTCGAGAGTATGACCGTGGGCTGCTGCGAAGTACACAGCGTCCTTAGGGTAGTCGGGGAGCGACAACGGAAAGCGGACAAAGGCTCGTGTACGGTAAAAATGTGTAATTCATTCGGGACCTCTATAAATGGAGAGAGCAATAAAATCTGTAACTCGGTTCAGTCGTGGATCTTGCGGGGTGGGTTAAGGTTCTAGTTTATGGACGTTCAAAGAAACGATAAATTGATAAAACCGGCGGGTTTGATAAAGGACCATCTGCCAACTGGTTGTAGTTACCCATTGTTTAATGGAATACCCGTGTAGTTGTAATGAAAATTAATTGTTCATTAAGTATGCTGTATGCTTATTTTTCTTGATAGAGATGAAGGATCTTGAAGCTACCATGATCCTGATATTCTCAAAATTAGGCATATTCTGCTCTGAAAATATCTTTCATAGTCGTTTTCAAGAAAATCATATACGTCAGCATTCCAGAACTCTTTTGCGGCGGGAAGTGAATATTCGATATGCCGGCAGCCTTTGATCATGGGCTGGATTGCTTGCTGTCACGCAAGACGTGCTCTGCATGCAGACAAAGAAGGTGCCATCTGAATACCGTCGCTAGCTCGGATCCGTTCGGAAGCGGTCGAACAGATAACGAGAGCTTAACAAAGGACGGTTTAAAACTTCATGCACACCTACGTTCCGAGTGTATGGCTGTACTGTTGGAGCTCATATGACCCTAAGAAGACTCGTTCCCTTCCAGAGGGGATTGATCGTGACGTCATGGTTAAATGAATCATAAAAGGCTTTTGGTTGGTAAAGTTCAGAAGGAGACGGCTAAGGTGAGTTGTGAGATTTTTTTCCCCCATGAAGTAACGACAACGAAATTGCAAAGGTTGCCTTCCGTATGGTGAGAACGGGAGAAACGACAAGAATCACTCGCTAGCAGCGCTTAAAAAAGACAACCATTCACCCCGGACGACAGCGGCATCGTCATCGACGACATTAAACACGCCATCGTGCGTCTGGATTGTTGTCCCGGTGCATTAAGCAGTACGCAAAAAGACGCAAAACATCGTCCCCCACCTTGAAGCTTTCCCTGCAATGCTGGTCCCGCGTGGGTAGCTTGCTGTCGTCCGGTTTGGGCTTCTTCTGTCCCGCTGACGATGGTCTCCGGCCCGTCCCGGTGTCGACTTTTATGCGACGTGATTACTTCGGCATTATGATGCGTGAAAACGCGATGCGAAGCAGAAGCAACAGCGGCAAAGTAATGGTCATTTCCGGACCGTCTGTGAGGTCACGACAAGTTATCGCTGTCGCAATGGATTGAAGTTTCACCAGCGGAAGCGAGGTTGACAATAGGGGCAAGATAAGAAATGTCCTGCCGTTACATGGAGTGGTTCTTTTAAAGCATCAGTAGTAGACTACTTCTCCCACGTGCTTCAAAATCGACACGTTCTGGTGAGTTTTGGTTTATTCGGCTGGTCATTTGGTCGCTTATTTTTAGCCTCCATTTCGAGGCCGGTGCGGAAACATTTGTATTAATAAAAACCGGGATGTGTGGGATGTGTGTTTTGTGTAAGCGATTGGTCTGGCATCCGTGCGTCTAACATCGAACGGTTAAAGCGGCCATGAAGATGAATGATGAAATATGTTGCACAAGATTTACGACCAGTTTGATGGGACCGCCGTTTGACAGCCGATGGGAATAGGATTATCGTCGATGGATGGTTGGATGTTTGATTAGATCGACTGAGTGTGTAGATAGCAGTATCGTAAAGAGTAATCGTTCGTTAAGAAGCATTTGATTTAGAAAAATTACTTTTTTATAATACAAATTCGACTGTTATATTCTATGTTTTCAAAATTAAACAAACTGTTATTTTGATTTTAACTACTTTTCAAATACCTTTTTCTTTAACGTACAACTTTTCATAGATTTTGAATGCAATTTAAGAGTAGATAGTTAAAGTTTAACCCTCTTGAATCCTCTTTTAGTATTTAAGTACATTTTTTTTAATAAAAAATCGACTTCAAACTGCCGAGCAGAGGCGACTTACAATTAAATATGCTGTTACACTGAAATAAATGAATACTATTGTCCAAAAACAATGCGCACATCATACATACCAAGCAAAAAAAAAACATTCTAAAACGGATAAAAAAAGAAAAATCCCTAGCCCCAAATTATACATTTAGAGAACGTCCAAATAAAACCGTAATACTGGCATGCATTTTACCCGGGTTTACCTCTCAACCAGGACGAGCATTATTTATATGCAAATTCGGAAACGATCCATTTTCTGGATGCTTTTCACAAACATGGAGTGTGTGTGTATGTGTGTGCATGTGTAAAGGTATGTGTCATACATTTTCCAGTGCACGTCAATGCAGGAATGCAGAAGCTATGGCTCGAAGCAGGAGGATAAGTTTTATCCATTTTTTGGGCGCTCTCGCTCTCACGCTCGCTAAGCTTCTGCTCCTCTTGCTGCTTTTCCCGGCCAGGTGGCGGTACCCGAAAACGGCCGGCTCATGGGGCGGGGAAATATTTTTCCACTTCGAAGAGGGCAATTTTGCTGTGCTGTCTCCGGTCCGGTGACCGTGACCGTGGCGTGAGAAAAACTAACACCGTACCGAACGTGGTCCGCCATCTGACACCTTGGGTAAATATTTGTGCAAGTCTTACGTCGCTCTCAAGAGCTCATGTTCGGCCCCGTTTACGTAAATCGTACAACAAACCGGGCCCCATCGAGCGGATACCGGGCGTTTGCGGGGCGAGAGGATCGATTGTGATGCTCGTTTCGCAGCGATGGATGTTGCAATCGGAGGATATTTTTTTAAATTTTTTTTTCGCCGCATTTTTGCACCCCCTGTTGCAGTCACATAATCCTGCAACTGAATCGATGCGCGAGTATCGCTTCCGGATGGTGAGTTGGTGGGTGAACTCCGCATTTCCCGGAACAAAGTGCGCTGCTGATTGCAAGTTTTTGTCAGTGTGTGTGCTTCGGATGTGCGCTCGGAACTAAGTTCCGACCGTTATCAAGGTGTTATTCACGGCGAGATGAGCTTTCCGTTTCCCGGATGTGCTTCTGGCAAGCGAGCCATCTCCAATACGAATCAACGAGCGCAATGGCAATCTCGAATGCCATCTTGTCGATGTACGCGAGCGTTTCTTCGGTGCAACAGGACCGTGAGCATTCTGCGCCATTTTGCGAGCTTCCTTGGCCACATTCGTGTCTTGATCGATCGCGCCTTGCTTGACGAACGGCTGCCAAACGGTGGGAAGAATTTCGAGGTTTATTTCGTCCCACTCGCAACGAATGCAGAACCATTTGTGTGAGAATCCGAATGGTTAGTTCTTTCGGGGTACGAGGGTTGATTGTACGTTGATTGCGAAACCCATCAATCACGATTTGAGTGTGTGAGTAGGGAGGCAAGCAAGGATTCGATCGCTTTATTGACTAGTTTCAGGTTCGCTCCAGCAGAAGATGGTTATTTGATTGCGTCGGTAGCTGGCTGCACTTTAATGGGAATCAATATCTGCTCTAATGAGTCTCGTTGCAGTCGATGCAGGTGATTATGGAGGGACGGTGGGATTTAGTTTTACGCTCCAGTAAATGCTACATCTTTAATTACAAAATGAAACTCCACTCATTTTTCCATCACATCCCACTCCCAACTCCTGCCAATGGATGCTTGATTGTCTTCAGCGGAACCCCGGGCAAAACGGTAATGACAACAGCTACATAATATTTATACCCCGTTCGTCGTCCTTTCGCTCCGTATACCCCTCCAGCCTCGGCTGCTTTCTCTCCGAGGAAGCAAAACGCTGAACCCGAGCTTTTCAAGCGTGCCGTGCGATTTAATTGCATTTTTGATATCGGCGTAATTAAATCGACTTGTTTATTGACGGGTACTTTCAGTGAAAAAGAAAGGAGGTGAGCTGTTGCACCGACCCGCTCGTCCAATTGGGTGCCACCGGAACCCGTTGGGTGGCATTGGGCGGCTAACTACCCGGGGCCGCAGGGTAAATTTATGGCATTTAATCACCGCTCATCGGTTCGCCGGAACGGAACGGGACGGGACCGGCCGTTGGGGATTTATGCCTGGGTGCGAACCGTTTTTGCAACAGATTAACCGCGTGCCTTTCTGCTTTTTGAGCACGGACGGCAAACGTTATTGTGCGAGTGGTAAATGGGTGTTTTGTAATTCATTCATTTCCAAGGGCACAGGAAGGATGGCTCCTGGGAGAGATTAAAATAAAATGGGAGCCTTTACGCGTTGTGATTTTATGAAATTGATAAAAAATTATGGTTGTTAAAATCTTTTTGATTAATTTATTGGTTACGGTTGAATATTGTAAAATCAATTAAGTTTTGATTTTTATAGAAGCATAGACTGCTTGTTGTGAAATAATGTTTTTGCCTTTGTGAATAAGTTAATGACATTAAAAAAATCTTTTAAAAGGCAAATGAAATAGTTTGGTACGAACAAAATATTATAAGAAAAGGAATATTGAAATTGTTTGAATATTAGAATATTGGAATATTGAAATTGTCTTTCATAGCAATGGTATATAGATAAGTTTCACCTGTTCATCAATAAAACCAAACAAACAATTTATTAAAATAATCATTCCCAATTAATTCAAATTATGACAATTGCGATCTTATAATACAACGAAATAGTTGAATTTAATTGGGTTATTAGATATTTTTCACATTGTTTTATTTAATCAAATAATGCTCCTTTATTAATGAAAAAAAATCAAAATTGATCAAATATGTATATGATTAAAACAATTTTCGTTTGTAGACTCTCCGATGCTCAGAAAGCGTGAAAAAAAAAGACTCTGATACTGAGATTATCATCTCATAATAATAAAATATATTACAAGCTCCGTTCTTTTCCTCGTTGTACATAACACTAAAACCAGACACTGTGTAAGATGAAACCAACATCTTGTCCTTTTTTTCTTACTCCATTTCATCGGCCCACGAACGAATTAATTTGTCTTCTTCACCACGTAATCGACTAAATCCTGTTATCCAACTTGTATTTGTGTGTGTGCGTGTGTCTGTGTTGGGTAATCGCACTCACACTCGCACTCTGCCGGACTCGTTTCCACTACCACAGCATTGCTTCTCACGATGATATGGTCAAAAATTAACCCAACAAGACACGGTGTTACGCTCGGCTATGGGTTTCGGTGCTAAATATTTTATGGCCAAACAACCATGTGTGTGTCTAGGTTAGCAAAAGAAAAAAAATACTTGGAATCGTTTGGTATGTAACCAAATATCCACATATTTGGAAAAGAAAAGGAGCAGGAGTCTCTTTCTCCCTCTCTCTTTTCTATCTTTCTTTAGTCTTCATTATACCGTATCCAATAACGTGTTGCTTTCAAGTCGTGTTCGGCGCCGTTGTGTGCTAGTTTTCAGCAGTTTCCACCAAGCGTCTCCATTCGGGTAGGGGTTAAGGAATCAACAATTTGCACCGAGCAGATTCGGAACATCGGTGGGCGAACATATCGCATGTTATTTCGCTCACGACAAGCTTCGCCTCGGGTTGGGGGTATGGTGCGAGAATTGGAAGAAAATCCAAAAACTCAATTTGTATTCATTAGGCTAGCAACCCGCCGGCGCCTTGAGAGGCTGAGCAGCTGAGCTTGCCGTGCGACCGACGAAACGTCAGTCGGCACGAAAACTGAATGAGTTAATTCATTTTATTCCGTTCTCCGGGGCGAGAACGAGATTTTGGATGTTGTTTTTATCGTGTTTTCTTTTTGTGTTGCTAAATAGAAAAAAAAACGCGCTTAGGATGCCTTAATGTAAGTTTCTTTTTCATTAACCTCGGTTGCTAAGAGATGCAAAGGGAAGCTGTCACTGGATCAGCCTATTTTATCTTCAAATTAAGCAGAAAAAGGAACCGAAGCGAATCTGTGGCTCACGTGCCCGCAAAATGGATGCACATTTAAGCAGGGCACTGGTTCGGGTCAGAACGGACGCGAAAAAAGGCAAACATCGATTCGCAAAACAGGATTGACGATTGAACGGCACGCACCGGAAAGGGCAAGCAAAATTGCTCCCTAAAGAGATTTTCATCGTTGAAAGCGAAGAAAAACACATAAACAAAAACCGTTCGGTCCGGCAATCGGCTCGGTTTGATTGAAACGTTAAACATTTCTTCACCGGACAGCGTGTGAAGAATAAATAGAAACGCCGTTCGTGATCGTTCAGGAAACGCGGGGAGGAAAGCTCCAACCGCATGACGCTGCATTTTCTGTGACATAAAAGGAGAAAAGTCAAAGGTGGCAAAGGAACGGTAGCATATATACACAGACTAAAAAAAAACCAGTTGAATGAAAACCATTAGCCGGTGTTGCGTGCCTTCGCTCGTATACGAATTCACCTTCTGGTGTGCGCGGTTTGCTTTAAGTCTCATTCAACACCGTGCTCCGTGACGGAGACGACGGCCAAACGCAGGTCCTGGCGCGTGCAAGGAGGACGGGGGACCAGTTATTGGAATGTAATTTATACCGTACACGTTCGCGCGCTCGTTCACCATAGACGGCCGGCCGAGACGAAAACGAGACCAAAGATGACAACGCTAACGTCGTACCAACCAGCGACCGAAGCATTCGAGCACTTTCTGGCTGTGGGCGGTAGGATGTGCCGAAGAATGTGAAGAATTTTCCGACCGAGTTCACTACCCCGGAATCTCGCTCGCATCTCCTTCCCCGCCGACATTCCATTCGCCGAGGAAATGCAGCGCCCGGGCGAGAAACGGAAAGCCCGAAGCCGGCCGGCTGGTCGGCCGTGTGGTAGACGATTTTTCCACTCAATTAAATTATCGATTCTTGCACTTCAATTATGTGCCAGAAGTTGCGCCCGTGCCGTTCCGCTGTTGTTGCTGCTGTTGAACATTTGCTTGCTCGCGGGATGGCGAGGTGTCGCCGGATGCTTTTTCATTTTTCGTGATGGAAAATTCTTTTGCATTTGGGAACGCTACCGGGAGATGTTTTTTGCGGAGAAATTCGGGGGTGGAAATTCGTTAGACCACGCGTTAGTATTCCATTCGCTGCGAGCTTATGGGAGCGTGAAAAGAGGTCCCGAGAATATTGAAGCAATGTGGAAAGGTGTACGGAATGAAGATGATTATAAAAATTTGATGTTTGTGGAGTTTCTGCAAATGATTAAGATAGTTAATTGCTCCATTTCTAGGAAGCCGTATTGAAATTTAAAAGGTCATAAATAATGTTTTCAGCCGTATAAAAGCTCAACATGTTATGCCCATTGCATACCTTCCGGCGGATTATTGTTCATTTTCCTGTTGACTACTGAAAATAAAACGATTTATTGTCCTATTTGGATACATTATAAAGCCATTTCCCTATTTTTGGAAGCAAATCATAAATAATTCTTGTGAACATTGTGAACGGTAGTTCTTTAAAAACTCGCCATGCAATCAAATAAACAAAAATTGACACAAAACTTCCGAACTCCGTTCACCCAAACCAACACGCAAGTTTCATTTGCTCCGAATCGGTACGCAACGCACCACCGTCGAGAACCGAAGCAAATCTAATCCTGGGCCAATTTATCATCCAATGGAAATAACAACCATTCTCGATGCCAGATATGGCAAGGCAAGAGATTTGTGTAAATGTCAAACCATCATCGCCTCGTACCTTCAACATCATCGTCGGGTGGAATCGGTTGCTAAGATACATTACCACGATACCGGGTGGCTGTAAGAGTATGCTGTGCGTGTGGCAGACAATCAAACCTCGGTGACATGCTGTCGTTGTTTTCTTTTCCGCTGACGAGATCAGTTCCAAAGTGGGCTTTCATAAGGTGGAATGCGTGCCTAACAGGTGCAAAGTGGTCCGCACAGCGCACAGTACATCAATTATTTACCGCGCAATCGTACGGGCCTCCCTTCCACCCGTACCATTTTCCTACACTGTGCTCACAAAAGAAGGTTCACTGGCCGTTTAAATCCGCCGAAAGAAACCGAATCTTTGGTCAAGTATAATTGTGGCAACAACAAAAGCAAAAGCGCATTGAATGCTGCTCGCAAGAAACCCACGCAGCAAATGGGATGACCGTCGTTAACAACGTATTTGGCATTTTCACATTCAACACCTACCCCAACACCGGAGCAGCCGGTTTCGTTTGGTCGCCTCCTAGTTCCCTCTAGGGAAGCAGATGTGTGAGCGGCACGGAAGTAGGTGGAAAGTCACCACGCACGCACACCAACCATTGCGAGAAAGTCGACCCTCCGGAACGAAGTAAGCTAGTGGGAAGGGAAAAAGTTTATTTTTATGCTTTTGTTTACAAATCGTTTTATGTGTACCCGCGCGCAAACTACGACAACGAGGACAATTTGTCGACCACAACAGCCCGGCAGCAAGTAGCCCACCCAGAGCCGAACGCCGGCAGAAGGCGAAATATAGGCGCATGAGTTGGAGGACATCGTCAAAAAAAAAAAAATCGAACAAAAATAGGAAAAACATTTGAACCCAAAGCCAAATAAACTTCCACGGCAGGCAACCGGTTGGACGGAGCTGGCCTGGGAGGGTTCGTGGAAAACATGGCGAGCATGATTATGGTCGGTCGGCTTAATTGCGGAACGGACGGTTCGCGGCCGGGCTTTGTAAGTGGGCGTGTAAATTACCGGCTCAAGCACGGCGGAACATCGTTTCGCACTAAATTCGACCGGAACCGATTGTTTACGGCAAGCGGACTAGGCGGAGTGCGTTCGGAGCCGATTTAGGTGTGAAAAAGGGTTGTAGCACCGGTGGTGTTAGTAGCGATCCGTATGAAATCCGACAGGTGCTTTGGCGTGCCGGTACGGGGTAGGGTGAAAGGTTGTTTTAATGAATGTTTTATCGTTACAATGATTGTTACGTGACATCAGGAGAGATTTGTGTTGTCTGTAATTGGTAGTAGTAGCAGCGAATTGCATACTTCGCGGCGTAATATCGGTGAAATGTGGAGCGCCTACGAGTATTTCACTTTTCCGGGGACGATTTGAATTAATTTAATTATATAAAAAGTACTTTGGTAAAAAGTACTGATTATTTAAAATAAATGTTACATGTTGATGTTTTTGAACAGATTTAAAGGCTCCATAAAATGGATCAAATATAAAGATAACTTCTTTATGAAAATTCTAAAAAATTCTACCAATTCCTGCGTCTATTGACGGTGAATGGTTAACTGGCAATTAAATTTAAGATTTTTTCCATACGACGCACAGCCCATCTGTCAATAATGTTCGCAAATTGATTGAAAGATGAGAAATAAATTAGATAGAGTCCCATCGAATGTTGTTGAAACATGGGGTATAAAATTCGCTACCTTTTATGAAACAGTATTCCAAATTTCGTTGCCGTTTAGGACAAAATTTCATTTCGTTTTTCCCACTTCCATACGCTAAAGCTCATCTAAGAGATAAAAACACTCATAAAAAATCGTTTCCTTTCCACTTATTTCCACCCACAGCAAACCATCAATTTTGCACACGTACGTCATCAAATCGCACGAAACAATGCCCGTCAGACGAAAATCAATCTTTGCCGGCAACTAGGTGAGCTGGTGAGGTTAAATGGATCTGCGCAGAAAATTGGAACCGGAAATAGTATGGATGCAGGTGTGTGATTGGAGGGCGTTCCGAATTTCGTTTCTGTTCGGTTCGAAGCAGACGGATTGCTGATTGCTTGGCTGCGGTGCGAACGGTGAGAGCTACGGTGATGATACGCGACCCAGACACATTGGTGACAGCGAACAAATGGATGGTTGTAACGATAGGGCTTCCTCATGCCGGGGCTCTTTAAGATGCCTCAGTAAGGGAGAAAGTGTCGAACACGACACCGACACCGAAAAGAAAGGGATTGTGTTTGTGGCGGCTTGTCTTTTTTCCGGCGTGTCGATTGGACATGGTGACTATTCTTCCGCACGCTGAGACGAAATTTCCCCCGGGAGATCTTTCCTGGCCCGGTGGGCTAACGATTGTAGCTTTTTACATCCATAACGAGTGTCGTGAATGTGTTGGTGGGCATGGCTAACGATAGGGCATTTAAAAACGTTACTGACACGAACCGATAACTTCCGGACGCAGTTTGACAAGCGTTTTTTTGTTTGTGCGAAACTTCTAAAATAAAGAGACTTTTCTTGCGGATCACAAAAAAATGTTACTCTCACACCTCCGACCGAAATCGATACTCGTTAGGTGTTAGGTTACGGCGTGGGCGCCTACCTTTTTGCTGCGATCGGAAATCCATGCAACGATAGCGATATTCACGCGATGAGTGATATCCACTTACTTTTGCGATTACCATTCGTACGTGTTCTTCTGATCCCGCTCTTAAAGAGGGTGGAAAATGTGTTTTCTACCCCATGCAACTTTTCAATCGTAACGTAGCGATGCGAACGTTCACAGGGAAAGAAAGAAAAAAAACAGCACCGACCTTGAATAATGAAGCTTTAAAATGTCATAAACTTTAAACCCGCTTACGTCATCGGGAGAAAAATATCGTTCTTTGTTACATAAGTTACCCTTCTTATCCGAACTTCTCCAAAAGGGTGGTAACGATATCTTGTTGAAAATATGAAAACCTGCCCGACCTTTATCTATACTTCTCACGAATTTCGCTGGTTCATGCTTTATCAAGAAGCTTTTCCTTTTCTGTGACAAAAACAAACGCTCTCTCGGTGCGTTTCGTTTTCCACCGCTCTCTAAGCCGCGTAACGCGCCCGAAGCATAAGAAGCTTTCCTGTGGGAACGCGGAAAGTGGCCACCGGAATGGGATGGAATGCCAATGATTTCAATTATGGATTATTTACTTTCACTTTGCATAGAAATGGCGGCATTAGGTCAGGTTGATGTTGATGTGCGTTGCGCCTCGTTAGCCGTTCCTTGTTGAGCATTTCGTCCGATCCAGCGCCATAATCTTGCGCTGTAGGATGTGGCCGTCGGAAGCTGGATGGAAATAAACGACGCCCCTGGGAGTGGCGATGGAATGGAAAAGGTCAGCGCCGGGCCGTGCCCCGACTCCCGCTGACTTTTGAACGGGCCGTGAGCATTAACGAAACAATTCAAACCAATCTAGCTGAATGGCAGGCAGGGTTTACCGTGCCTGTTCAGGTGAACTATTATGTCGGTAATAATGGACCGTTATGTATTTCTAGGAAGCTGACGCTTAAATTGTATCGATTTTGTTGTTGCGATTCGTGCGCTTCGCTCAGGGTGAACGTTTAATTCGCATAGATGTTAATTTGAATTGCGATGGCTTTGAGCAGTCACTTTGCGTTATTGAATCCATCTAGAACGATATTAGGTTAAACATAAGGTTAAACATAACATAGACTTAGGATTTAAAGACTTGTGGCTTCAACGAAGTAGAGCTGTTTATATTTACTGTGAATAAATTCAACAGGAAGCAAAAGAAAAAAAACAAAAACAACAAAAAACATAATAAACAAAATACGACCTACACTTTGAAATAATTCAGAACTCTTTGTGAACACAAAAAAGTAAAAAGTTCGTCCGGAATGAGAATAACCGGTAACAAACAAAAACGTGAGTAAAGTTTTGTGAAGAAAAACTTTCGTAGAAATCCAAACACTAAAAGCAATCAACCGAAATCCGTTGCCCCTGGAAGATAGGCAACGCGTGGTACACATCAAACGAGCGAACTGTGTAGCGAAAAAGCGTGAGTTTTTTTTAATCGAAACCGCTTACTTTGATGTACATTACGCCAACGTGTATGGAGCCTCGAAGTAAGCTCCGATCCATTATCGGTCCATCGAAAACAATACGAAAAAATAATTGTTTAAGCGCTATGCAACAAAGAAACGGACGTCGTCATGTCTGCAAGCATCGCATCGGTGTCGACGGTAGAAAGAAGAAGCCATTTACTTGAGGATGGAGTTTAATTTGTTCCATACCTTCGCACGCTTCGCTTAAATAAAAGGTATTTTTAGCTACTTCTTGTTGCTAGTGAGCTGAAATTGCAGCTCAAATTATCATTCCAGTGGTAGATTTTTTCGATGTGATTTAAGTGGTTTCCGGAGTCACGCAAAGTCGTAAGTTCGATGGGTTCATGCAATGGAGAGCACTTTTGATTAAGCCAATGACTTCAGAGGAGGTTATGGTGTGAAAAGTGGTACGGTAATAATATATCTAGCCTGTAATAGTTCATTTCAAACATCTAAACAGCCATCTAACATCGATCGATTGTGAAGCTTATCGTCAGAGTTCTTCGGAATAGAAATTAGCCTCAATTTCCTACCAGTGTTGGAATGCCAATTCTCCTCCATCCCGACTACCGACTATCGCCCACATTTTACTAAGGCTTCCCGAGCATCGATCGGATCAGATTTATCGGTGGAAATCAATCCCCGTGTAGCAATTTGTTTCAAAACCGATTATGGGACGGAAACTTTAGCGATTCGAGCCTGCCGAAGATGGTGCCGGATTCTAATTATACTGAAACTGCTGCCCACAAAACAACAGCCAACAGCCGCCAACTGATGCCGTCGTTAACATTCAGCGAACGCTAGGTACCGGCTAGGGAGTACGGGAAACTTTTCGCCGAGACATTACAGGACGCCCACTAGCAGCGATACACGGTAAGCGGCGGATCATTTTCTTACGTCAGATTTTGCTTCCCACTCTCCCCATCAGCACATGTGTTATAGCGCCGGGTGCGTGTACAGTGAAAGATTGCTCCTTTCTGCCAACTAGATGGTGAGACGTTGAGTGGCGATGATAGCCGTAATGGCGGAAGTGAAGGCTCACAAGAAGCCGCGCTTCATCAAATCGGCTATTTTATGGAGCGCATTTCAGCGCTGGTAATCTGGAGGTAGGATTACACATTCCCGGAACGAAGGATGAGACAGAAAGGGCGCAATCGGACACGATGCGTGAAGGGAAGGATAGAACCTCATCCCGGTGCCATTGTCGGATGTCCGGGGAGTTAAAGGTGCCGGTGATGTAGCGCCTCTGAAAGCCTCGGGATGGTAATGAAACTCGTGAAGTATCTGACTTTATCGATCTGGCGGGTGGGGCAAAGCCCGAGAAGTTGTTTATTGTTTGATTTATGAGCACTCCGATGGGTTTCTGCCGGAGCTTCCGGTTGTGTTCTCGGTAAAACCGGCCCTTTGAGCGAGCGTGGGAGAACAGGAATTTAAATAGTGACGTGAAGCCTCCGGTCGGAAGTCTCCGGTCCGAAGTGGTTTGGTGGACAATTTGTTGCCCCATGCCTCCCGGGGGAAATTATTCAGCTGAAGTTACGAGATGCCACCACAACGGCCGAATGTTGAGGAGAAGAAAATTACGGAAAGTTTCTTGTTCACCAACGCCCCGGCAAGCTACGCCCAGTGTGCACACGATCTTGTGTACTTGGTCGAGATTAGCGCTTGGTGTTGGCTCCGGTAAAGTTTGGCTTCAGTTTGGTTGCAAGAACGTTGGGCTCGCGGTTGCAAGAAGATAGGCACCGTAGCGCCTAACTTCCCACACGGCTTCCAAAAAAGGACTTTGCATGGTCAAAGTTTGGTTAGCCCATGGTGCCTAAAGGGGGTGGTATCGCTCTAGGTATAAGGTCAATATTTGTTCGCAAGAACCTACTTTTAAGCTAAAGGTAAAGGTCAGATGCATCCCCCAAATGTGTAGATCACTCTGTAATTGGAACATTGTCGTCGGTGTGTGTGCGTGTGCGTATGAGGGAAGTTTTCTACGTGCGACGAAGCTTTATGCAAAGTCTTACTGATGTGGTTAATGTAAATTGCTGTTCTAGTGTTCTCTGTCTCTCTCTCTCGGAGCACAGACCGGATGGGCACTTGATTTATCCACAACTTTAGCTCCAAATTGCCCTAATGAGCATTCAGGAATAACATTAGCAGCATCAGCAGCAGCTGCAAAAGGACTACAACTACAGCTCCGTGAGAGGGTAATCCATAAATTAGTATTCTATCATCCTTTTGTGCCGGCTCCGGATCGGCTCGTACGCTGGCCGGATGGAAAGGAGGCGGTGGCTTGCAATAAAGAGGATAAATCGCACCCAGGCTGACCGTGGTGGTGGGCTCGCGCCTGTTCGGGACCCTGCTGTATGTGTCCTTTTTCAGGTTCAGGTTCCCGAATGTTGCGAACCCACGCAGCCCACGCTTAAAAGCATCACCGGAGCGAAATCTGAACGAGGATGAATTGGACGATAAATTGAACGACCCCACCGGTCGTCCCCGAAAGGAGTCGTTGCGGGCACCGAGCAGAATTATGAGCGGGGCGTTTCGCATACGAAACCCCACCCGTACCCGAATGGATCCTGCGTGGACAGGGAACATACTCAGGGAACAGGGAGGAAGTGTCGCGGAATGTTTCAGCTATTTACTTGTCGCTGCAGCATGTAGCTAAACTCGGACACGGTGTTCTTCTTGGTGGCGGGCTCCATCGCGATGCCGTTGCGCTTGCTTCGTAGTGACAAATAAACTCTACCCCAAAAATCCCTCCGGGATGATCCGCCTCCGATGCAGGGAACGCCGAACGGTTCGATTCGATGCACGATAGCGGCACGGTCAGCGCTGCTGGCACTTAATTATGATTCGTTTAAGCGTCGGTTTGGTTTTCTAATCACGCACCGCACATGGGGCTGGGATCGGAAGATGGGAGGGAGGATTGTGGGCACCTACTACACACACGCGCTCACACAAATGCATTGCACACAGGGAACAAAACTTCACTTTCACATCTGTCCGACCACCAGTCCGACCCGGTAGCCGAGGGAATTTGAGAAGGGAAGCAGTTTAGGCAGAACGGCTTTAGGGCTCAACGGCCATGTCGGCGCAGGTGGGCACAGATACGGGGTCGACACGCTTTCGTTGACAGCTTGCTTGTTCGCTAAAAACGGTCCCGTGGGTCACATCAGCAGCGGTAGCAGGGGAGGGGGTCGCTTGGGATGTTTAGAGAATTTGCGTTGGAATGTATTCGCCGCGGACGCGCTAATGTACGCGCGTGGAGTAAATTAATATCTGCTAATAAAACATCACTACCACAAGCACACGCAGACACACGAACACACGCGTAGCACACGGAGGGATGAGCGCGGATGGATAGGTCAGGACACCCGTGTGCCGTGCAGCGACGAAGCGAACGTCCTCGAGAGCACAACGTCCGCGCGCGTCGAGGCTTCACTGCGTTCTGACGGTCCTGTCGGGAGACTATAGTTGCACGATGCCCATGCCCATGGGCATGACCGTCAAAGTTGTTTGTTTACTTCACCGCGGCGGGAGAGCGGTCGCTGAACAGTACCGAGTGTTTTAATGAAACCATTAAGTATTTAAATTAAAATGTTTTTGCGTTATTTTATTATACTTTATTATTATTTTAGACAGGGATATTATTAAAAAATGAAAACAAATGTTCCTAGACCATAATTATTTAATACGATCATAACCCCAAATTTCTCTTGTTTTCTTGTCTCAAATTGTCATAACATTTAATGAATAATTTAGGACGTTTTGATATAAATTGCTGATGAGTAGAACAGGTACATTTCCAGCATACATTTTCCCTTATCTGTAAGTGATGAGACGAACACTCGTACCGGTGAGAATAACTCCGACGGCTCTCACTTATCGGGCCCGATGTAAAACACGATGTCGACCACCGTCGGATGCTGCTCGTCGACCCAGCAGCTGAGAGCAATGCTGAGCGTAAACAGAGCCTGACCGGATCCCGAAGCTGACGTCACGTTGTTATTGCTCTTTCAAGTCCATTTTCCCGCTTTCCCGCACATTTACACTCCACGCTAACCTTGAATGTGGCTTTTGGCAAGAATGTTTTGCTGTGTTGGCTTGTGAGCGTGGGTTCTTGCGACACATTGTCAATACATTTAAGTCATGAATTGTGTTTATGTAAATTATAACCCATTCATTTCACGTCTAGGATGTTTGTAAAAACGTGCTGCATTCTGTGGTAGTTAAAAATTATTTTAGTACAGTACGGTTACTCTAAGGTAATAAAACGTTGTCAAAGATTTGTTAGGCTGTTTATCAGAATCTTTTCCATTACATGTCAATAGTTTTAATGTTATTCTCGAATAATGTTACATTTAAATTTATCTTTATTTACGGCTCCCTCAGCCCTTACTGTGCAACGTGAGCGAATCGAATCGGTTCACCAAGTGAGAAGCGAGGAAGAATAATCCACCAAAGTAGCAAAGTGGATACACAGTGAACGAGAAAAAGACAGCGATGTTGAACTGTGAAGCTCTCGCCAGCTCAAAGCTTAATTTAAAAGCTTTATTGAAAGCGCTTTTAAAGCACAGAAAGCACACGCAGGGAAAAGTGTTTTAATCTTCTGTTTGGTAGTATTTTGTATGATTTTTCCTAAGATTATTTTACCCTTTGTTTGTAACATTAATATTTCAGTGTATAAATACAAGCAAACTTAAATAGATTCAAATACATAATATATTTAATAGAAGGAAAAATCTTTAAGTTTTTTACAATAATTACGAACGAACCAACAACCATCCATCATGTTTCAATGTCATCAAAATTAAACTAATTGCACCCAAGACCGAACTGCCGGAAAACATATCAACGCCATGGCACATGAAGGTGTGCATCAAAGTGAAATTCGATCGAGGCGTCCCAAATGCCTACGGCCTTCGCCGTTTCATAATGCAGATAATGATGGACAGCGGGCAGCATCCACCGCACCTGACCAGTACCAGCGGCGATCGGTACATTCATCGAACAATTAGCCAGCCAGCTTGATGGTCATGGTCGAGTCTGGTGGCGGTGGCCCAGACGGTTTGAAAACAAAACAAAAAAAACGAGTCTTCACCGTGCCCGGTAGAGGTGAAGTGTTTGAGAGTGTTTGTTTTCAGCAGTACAAAGTGCGATCGGTACTGCGGGCTCGAAACAAATCCTGCGTGTCTGCGAGTTGCACGTGCCTTCGGAAATAGAAACACACTTTTTTTTTCGACGCGGAACTTCAAGATGACTGCCGGGGACGGCGTTGGCCATCGTCTAACTGGCTATCCGAGAAGTACGCAGCAACCTGTTCGCTGCACGATATTCTGTTAACCAACAAGCAAGCAACGTAGTGTGTTTGGTTCGATGTACAGAAAGTGTTTGGCGAAGTAATTGCTTGCCTTTGGGTGGTTTTCCGATAATTCATTGTCATCCGGCAGCATCCTGCTCGCTTCGTGGACGTCATTGCGGTTCCGTCCTCCACGAAGCTCACAACAGCGCATAAAAAAGGTTGCGCCAAAAATCCCACAACGATTTGCTTCTCGTCTGGTGGTTCTCCGTTTCGTTTCACCGAGCCGAACCCAGAAGTGGGCATGATTCGACACGGCGTATTCAGACTTGCTTCTAATGCGACTGCTGAAACGGGGAGAATGGGTTCTGCTGGACGAGGTTCGCTAACACTTTTTTTTTCCTTCTTGTCACTCCCGTGGCAACAATTGCGCTCGGTACAGGTACAAATTGTCTGTAAACGAGCAAATTGATCGGTTGGTAAATAATAATCTCCACAAACCGCGTCATCGCGCAGTGAAGTACGCAAAACCGAAGACGTCGCCTTTTTTTTGGAGGAGAAGGAGTAGGAGAAGGTTCAACACATAATAAAACGTGCGTTCTTCTGTGCGCAGGCACGTCGCTAAAACAAAGCAAGTTTTGAAGTTTTTAATCGTTTGTTTGACAATGCATAAAGCGCAGACGTGTGGGGAATGTTTGATACCCTGACACCGGACCAGGAAGATCTTCAAACGAGAACGAAAACTAGTCCCATCGGTTAACAATTACAACGGTGTCTACCGGATCAACGTCAGCTCCAGTACTTGCCCGAGCTTCCTTATACTCGGTGTAATATCCGTTGTTCTAGGCGTGTACGTGTCTGATAGAGATACTAGGCACTCGCCGCTGATAGATTAACGGCGTTCGTTTGCTAATTAGTGATTAATGATCCGTTCACCGATTGATGGGAGAGAGATAAATGTCTCCTTGGCTTGTGCTAGACACACCGATGTATTGATGGAACGATCGTGATCTCTTGTTGTAGGAGTCAGGCAGCAAACTGGTCCGAAGAAGGTAACTTCCTGATATCGTTCGAAAAAATGCACACGCCTGACAAGCGTACTAACGAACGAACCGAACTAGGTAACCTATGGAGCACACGTTTCCGAAGTACCGAGTGCTTTTGACCTCAATTAGGAGGAGGTGTGCTAGAGCTGTGCCAATTATTTCGAACCTCCAGTAGGTTGAATTCGCCGGATCCTTTGTCCGGATCTCGTAAACAACGCGTACGACCCATGAGTGACGTCGCTCACCGCCTATTCACCGCCCCGTGAGAAAACGAGCTCGCTCACCACGACCGGAGACAGGCGGTTAATCACGACAGCCTGTGCACGTTGAGCATGCTGTTTTTAATCGCATTTAAACGCCTACCGGTTGCGTGTGGCGTGATGGTGTGCCGGATGGCATTCTTCGACGAAGAGGTTCATGCCTCCAACGTACGCTAACGATGATGATGATGATGATAATGATTATGGCTGCAGTGATTCGCGGTGAGTGAGGAAAAATTGCACCGAAGCGGCGCGTACAGTCCGAATCGCGCGGTCAGAATTGACTGTCGCGGCGGGATTGGATATTGCAATTGTGGAGACGTGCCTGGAAAAGGTATTAGCCTGGGGTCGGTTTCCGTTCTGATCGACGAGGGGAAACCCCTCATGACGGCGTGGGCAATGTAATGTGATCCATCACGTAGAACATGAGCTGAAAGTAAAATTTATCGAGATCACAGATAAATCCGGTACAACTTTTTAATCTCTTTTCATCTCGAACAGTCTTTTGTTCGAGGGAGTATTAAATGTTTAGTGTGTTTATTAACAACAATCCAGATTAGTTGCTTTGCTTATTGACTTGAGAGATAAAAAAGACTTCATCTAGACGTCAAATTTTTACGGTGGTCTAGAAAAGGAGCTTCAAGCGACTTTCTAACCTCAAAAATTGCCTAAACGAGTAGCTAAGTTCAAACCCATGTCTAAATGATAAGAGATGCTTGCATTTCGGAGTAATCTAGCGAAAAGGAACTAAAGTCTGACTTATATCTAGCATTCTGTCCAAGTCTATAGATGGCTTCGTCTGCATTCAATGCTGCATATCTCAACGTTAACTCCCATAAACATGTAAACACTATGTACAAAACAGGTCCAGCGAGCGAACCGAGCGGAGACCGAGTCCACAGTCCCCCAGTGACATTTGCAATAGTGACAGTGTTTGTTCCATCCATTACAATTCAAACGGTAGCGGTCGTTACATGTGGTTTCTTCCTGAATCTCTACGCCCAGCTAGTTGGTGCCGTGAAAGGGAGGATATGGGTGAGCGGTGCAGCTGAAAGTTCGGGCCCAGTCATTTACGTCATTCACCAGTCAAATGGGGTGTTCGGGCAGGATCAACAAGCGCCCCGATCGGATGCTGACGTAGCGGATTGGTCAGCAATTTTCTTGCACTTCGCTAGTTTGAAAGCATTTTTCTACCAGTGGCTGGTACTCCACCTGCGACAAGTAGCGGCTTTGAGGTGGGTACATGTGTGAGCTACCAGGTGCTCGCATGTAAACACGATTGTCTCACCTCTGGTGGGAGTAACACGACACCGTGCTTGGAAGGACTTCCCACCCGGAGGGAAGCGAATAAGAAACGTTTCTTGAAAGGGAAGGGATGAAGTTCGTTTGCGGCAAGTGTTGAACCGCGTGTTCTTACACGCCGAAAAAAAAAAACACCTCAATGCCTCCCGCGTACCGATCGGATGGCTCGCGATCGGGGTGTAATTGTGTGCGGTCGTTGGTAGTTGTACCAATCCCATACGTAGGTAAACACGGCCGTACTCGCACACACTCGAGGGTGGGTGTCGAAGTAGGAGCGGTACGAGCACTTGGAGTTGGTGTATCCGACCAGGGTGAAAATTGAAATTACCCGCCAGTTGTGGTCAGATTTGTAAAACGGCTCGAACCGGACGGACGCACATTTTCCGTTGTCCTGGGAAGTAAGCGGGGTAGTAGCTTCAGCTTCTTCGGTGTTTGAAGTTCTTCGGTGTTGCGTTGGGCGGCGTGATCGAACGATTCGTGACTACTTGTAGTGCATTAGCTGCTGAGGTTTTTTCTTCTCGAAAAGGTAGTTAAATAGTTAAGGCGTGTAATTAATTTCATACGCTTAAATCTCCAACATTCTGGACACACTCCACAAGACATTTGTTTGCAAAAGTGACGTAACGTAAATTTGCAACGGTTGAAGATGCAGTGAAAGCGCAAACAATCCCGTGGACGACTCGAAACGGCCCTTCGGCGAGTGAGATGTTTACACTGTGCGATGCGAACACCTCCCCGGTGACATTTTCCGGACCATCTACCCGTGCCGATCTCGGCCGCTCGGAACTGTCAAACGGAATGCCTAATGTGAGCAGCGCAGCGTACGTGGCCACGTGTGTTCATCGTACGGACGCGATACGATCAAGAAAAGCGAAAGCTGCTGTCACCTTTCCGACGCATTTGCTTTTAATTGTCGCAGCTGTTTGCATTTTTGAGGAGCACTTGGCGTAGTCGAGCTGTGCGGACGTGAGTTGGTGGCTTGAAGCAAAAGGGCCGACCACTGGTGCTGTCGTGCGGCACGAAATGGGAATGAAAGTGAATTGGAAACGACATTAAAATGGCGATTAGGGTGAGGTCGTGCGATCGGCCGCACGCACCAGCTGAGAAGGGGATGGTTGCGTTCGTTGTGTCCTCAGCAAGATATACATTGTATCTCACACACTGTGCCACCTGGTTTGATTTGTTTCCCTCCCAGGGTAGCCGGTCGTGACATCAGGATGGATCTTCGGGCGAACGATGAAGCGGGCCACAACAACGAGCTCACGATGACGGAGGAGCGCAAGATCACCACCACGCCGGTGATGGAATTCTACCGCGACAAGTGCGTCCTGATCACCGGCGGAACGGGCTTCATCGGCCGGCTGCTGATCGAGAAGCTACTCAGGTAGGTTGTTTTTGTGTAGCAAATCGTGCCGCGGCTTTGTCCGTTACGACTTTGGCGACCCGGTTCGGTTAATTATTCACCAGTGCCAGTGGGACAAACGTCGTTTGGGGCTCGATTTGCAAAAACGGGTCTGCAACTACTTGCGGTTGTGGTCGGGTTTCGTCGGGTTTGTGGGGGATAGAAGCACTACTACAATATGTAATAGAATATCCCACTAGCTGCTCAACGTTCTAGAAAGATAGAGAGAGAGCGAAAGAATCCCCTTGAAGTTTGTGATCAAGCCTGGTCGTGATGGAGAAAGTGAAGGTGGGAATATTCCATGGAGTGTACTGGAGACAACGTCGGAAAAGTACTACCAGCGCAGCACGATGTTTCCGTTTCCGATCTAAGAACGGATCTGACATAAGACGAAGTCACGGCAAGCAAGCGTGAGTTGTATCTTCAAGCTGCCTCGATCGACGAATCATATATAATAAGCCGATGCTAATCGGTCGCGTCAACACAGCGGCTGTTTCTGTTGCCGTTTAGTGTCTTGAGAACAGAACCGTCTCCACTGCGCGGGGTGATGTCTTGCTCGCAGACTTCGTTGCAGTGTGTGTTTGCCGAATCAAACATTCGATTGCTTAGGTACATCTTGGTTGGTGGATAAAAGTCCTTGGGATCTCTTGCAGATTCGCAAATTCGCTCGTGTTGTTCAGATCGTCTTGTTAATCCTGGTGAATGTTTTGTTCCGAAGATCTTATAAGGGTCCGCTTCATGAAACATCACAAATTGGCAAGTTCGTGAACGGTTGAACTTGAGGTAGCCTAGACCGGTAGCTAATTTTTGTGTCGTAGATAAGATTCATCTATAAGGAAACATGTATCAAGTAGGCCTTGGATGGGGACACTGTAACACTTATTGAGCTCTTGGCTTGCTAGATAAGGAAATAATCGAATTTGAATGAACTTTTTTGCTACCGCATTCACTTGTAGAGTTGACGATTTGCCAAATAAATATTGTCTCGTCAAGTGGTGAGCTCATCGAGAGAATTGTATCTGTTAAAGGAATGCAATCTTGATAGGAGAAGAAGATGCAGAAATGCAACCGCCTTGGAGTAGCGCCGGGCTATAGCTAGCATGCTGTGCAGCGCACATTCTAGCGTGCCGATTAGGATAGAATGCCAATTAGCCGTTTGTAAACAGGTTCCACATCGATCGACCCAGCCAGAAACTAAGCTTATGCAATACGCGTGAAGTTGCGTTCCGTTGGAGAAAACGGCAACGGTGATATTTTCTAACCTGGTGAGATTATCGAGTTCTCGCTATCTTTGCACGCTGTTGGCTTACGATTACTTCATTAGCTCACGCTTATTGGTATCCTCTATACCCGAACAAAACAACTTATTACGGAAGTAAAGGCGCAAATCTTTCGATGCGAGTTCCTTTGGTTCCTCTTCAACCGTAGTGCTGTATGACGTCGTAATGTTTCAATGGTTGAAGTACAAGACGCTGCCGGTAATGATTGTTTTTATGTACAACCGGTTTATTTGGGAGCATCAACACTTCCTGACCGGATGGTGCTGGTGAAGGTTACCAGCAGGTTCGTCAAACACGGCATGCCTTCACTTCGTGCCATTACCCAATTGCTATTGTTGTACGATTTCGCGGCATGGCGTGCTACGAAGAACAAAAACTCACACCTAGCCCTAGACGCCATTCAGCGTCCAGAAATATATAAATAAAAAAAAAAACCAACACGAAACAGGGGTGAAACGGGTTGGAATTGCTTGCTCACGTTACCCTCCCCACCTCTCCTCCTCCCTCTGGTCGGGTTTTCTTTCGTCATTTGCACCGAACACACCCGAGGAGCTAAGCAATACGGAACTAATGTCATCGTCCCGGTCCATCAGGCGATATGAATTTCTTTTGGGCAGTCGATTCTCCCCGCTCCCCACCCCGTTCGGTGAAGGCGAAGTTCAAGTGCGTAAAAGTCAAGTGGAGCGTCGTCGAGGTAATGACGTTCACCTAGACCGGGTGCTTCAGGCGCCTACCCTCCCTCCCCCTCTCGGTGCGGTGTTTAAGAATTTGTGCTTGAGCTTCTAATTTCGAATTAGAATTGATAATTCGATCTGGGTAGTCGGTGGGTAGCCGTTAGCGCCTGCGTCGTAGTCGACGTGACACGCCGCGATTTACATTCGACGGCACAGTTGAGTGGCTAGAAAAAGAAGGTGATTTAATTTGTGGCAGTCAGTGACAACACTGCTCGGGGACACTTTGTGCGCAAAATAGGTCTAGAATTATATGTTAGACTTTCTGTTTGATTCTACACTACATGGTAGCTAACTTTCTATCGTTACTCTTTTCAACAAAAAAAAAAAAAAAAAAACAAACAGAATAAATGTCCGACAAATTATCCTGCTTTCGCGGCCCAAGAAGGGCAAGACGGTTCAGCAGCGCTGCGACGACCTCTTCAGCAGCATCGTGTTCATGAACCTGAAGAAAGACTGTCCCAACTTTATCGATCGCGTGAAGCTGGTCGATGCCGACCTGCAGCACCCATCGCTCGGGCTGTCGGACGAGTCGATCGAGTACATCGTGAACAACGCGCAGATCGTGCTGCACGCCGCCTCGGACGTCCGCTTCGATCAGGCGCTCAAGAAGGCGATCGAGGTGAACGTGCGCGGGACGCGCGATCTGCTCCGCATCTCGGAGAAGATCGTCAACCTGGAGCTGTTCGTGTACATCTCCACCGCGTACTCGAACTGCCCGCAGGGGCTGATCAAGGAGCAGTTCTACACGCCACCGTCGGAGCCGGAGAAGATGATCCAGCTGGTCGAGGCGATGGACGAGCGGTTCGAGGAGCACATGAACAAGACGGTGAACGATTTCATCCACCCGTGGCCGAACACGTACGTCTACACGAAGGCACTGACCGAGGACGTGGTGCGACAGTACGGCGAGCTGCTCCCGGTCGCCGTCGTTCGGCCGTCGATTGGTAGGATTTGTTTTGGTTTAATTTTCGCGAACTTATTGAACAGCGCGGGATCGTGTATTGAACGCCCTATTGATCGTTCGCAGTGATCGCCACGAACGAGGAACCGATCTGTGGCTGGACGGACAACATCTATGGGCTGAACGGGGTGATCGCCGGCATTGCGCTCGGCATCATCCGCATCATGCACGTGGACGACAACAACAAGGCGGACATCATCCCGGCGGACATTGTCGTGAACGCGGTCCTGGCGGCCGGCTGGCAGACCCACGTAGAACGGTAAACACTTTGCGAACTCCCAAAAAAAAAAAAAAACCGCGCGCCTCAGGGCGGCGGCCACGTCCACTGCACTGAAGTTTATGTGCATTTGTTTCTGACACGGCAGTTTTATCTATCATCACATTAGGAAACACGATCGCCCGCTGCAGGAGGCGAAGGCGAACGGGGAGGTGAAGGGGGTGGCGAAACCGCGCACGAAAATTTACAACTGTGTCACCGGAAACGACAATCCCATCTCGTACCGTAGGTTCCGTTCTGATTTTTTTTTTAATGTGTCACTTAACTATTCGTTTTGGGTCACTGTTAATGTTTCGGAGAGTTTTATTCTACTTTGTGTGTACTGTAAACAGAAAAAATCTACGAGTACTCGATCGAGGTTGGTAAACATTGTCCGCCGAAGAAGTCGCTGTGGATCGTGTGTCACAATACGACGAGGAACAAGTATTTGTACGAGTTTTACAAGCTGATCTACCATCTGCTGCCAGCGTTACTGATCGACACGTACCTGCGAATAATCAGACGTACACCTAGGTTTGTGTCGAAAGGCTGCTTTTATTTATTAAGAATGTATCAATCAAATTTCTTCCTTTTCTTCTTCGCTCCAGAGTTATGGACCTTTACAAAAAGGTGCACAAATTCGCCGGGGTCATCGAATACTTCGCCAACGGTCGGTGGACGTTCGAGAATGACAATATGAAATCGCTGCGAGACAGGTACGCCTCTTCCAGGCTGGAAAACGAGTTTCTCTAAACAAAAATCGTAACGTTCCCTTGCGTACTCCATTTGTAGATTATCTCCTGACGATCAGGTTATGTTCCAGTGCAACATCAAGAAGATCGACTGGGCCGACTATTTCTGGACGTACATACACGGGCTCCGCAAGCACATTGCCAACGAGCCGCTCGAGAACCTGGACGAAGCCATCAAACGGCACAAGCAGATGCGGATAGTGCACTTCTTTATACTCGCCGCCTACTACTCCATTTGGGCGCTGCTCATTTTCTACCTCTTCAAGGCCGTTGGCATGTTAGTGTTGTAAGGAGGAAGGATCGCATTAGGTTCTCGATACTAGGTGTATACAAAAGCCGACATTTCAATAAGGCTTTGCTGGTACGGATGGAAGAGGAAAAGTTGGTTGCTACATCACTGGAAATTGCTTGAATAGGATGTAACGTGTTTGACCACGAGCCGGTCACTTCAAAGCTGTGCTGTACAAATCGAAAGGCGCCCGATGCGGTGTAATTCTTGCTGTTCCGAAGTGCACCGACGTCATCTACCAGCAGAGCTATACTTTTGAGTATAAGTTTTCGTTCACTTTTGCATGTACATAGAAATGAAAAGATAGGAGAATAAAATGATACGGTATACGGAAATATAGAGTGTTTTGAATTCAATAAATTGCGATGAAAGAAATAGTTTACGGCTTGAATTCTTCATGTTCTGAATTGTGTTCAAAACAAGCCAAAAAATAATAATGTATGAAATATCAGGTCTAACACATATGTTGAGTTAATTTTAACCAAAGAATCGCATGGTTTCGGACCATAGTGATTCTTTAAATTGCATGCAACAGCCGTTGCGCTCTTCTCACGATACATAAAGGTGAAAGTGAGAAGAAACAGTGAGCAGTGAGACGATAAAACGGTCCCAAATTTATACAATTTGCACGACCCGTGAGAAGCCATATGCGGATTGCATACTTTTGGCGTATCTGTGAATGAGGTGGGAAGTATTTTTTAAGAAATTTCCATATAAATTCTTTAATAATGTTTTGAAAAATCTTACCGTAGTTTTACGCCTAGTGAAACTGCTCAATTGTGGACAGTGACTAAAACAAAATCAACACTTTACTGAACGCTCACGAGCGGTGTGGATGGCAGAAGGGTACGCTATAAGTTTCACAACCCTGATCGAAGCCCTTTCTCATTCATGTTTATCCTACCGGTAGACCTAATTAATACGCAAACAAGTACAAGACATCGTTGCTTCTGGTGGATGTGTGCGTCACCCAGCGCTGTAACCTTTTACCCAATTCGGTCCAGGGTCTGTAATTAATTACGGCTAACACTTCATAATGTCCGCTTGCTCACTGGCGACCCATCAGTAGCGGGTTGAAGCGCGTGGCGACTAGTAGCAGGAAGCGGATTGAACCGAACCTTACCCGTGTCTGCAAGGCGTCATCATCATCTGTGCGGTACGCGGCCAGCATGAGCTTACAGGAGTTCAACAGCAATCGCTCGCCGGTGAAGGAATTCTACGCGGGTAAAACCGTTTTCCTCACCGGTGGCAGCGGATTTCTCGGCAAACTTTTCATCGAGAAATTGATCAAGTAGGCATGGGCGTGCGTGCGTGTGGTATGGTGCGTGAGATGTAACGTATCCCTTCTTCACCTGCAGATGTGGTGTGAAAGAAATTATGCTCCTCTTGCGCGCCAAGAAAGGCTTCAGTCCGGAGGACCGCCTGAAGACGCTGCTTAAGAAGGAGGCCGTGTTTGTGAACTACCAGCAGCAGCCCGAGCTGTACCTTTCGCGGCTGCGCGTGATCGAAGGCGACGTGAGCAAGCCGGGACTGGCGATCGGTAACGACGACCTGGACTACGTGGTGAAAAACACCAACATCATCTTCCACTCCGCGGCCGATGTACGATTCGACGAGTCGATGAAGGAATCGGTGGAGACGAATGTCCGCGGTACGGAGCATCTGCTGAAGATCGCCGAACGCTGCGCGGGACTGGAGGTTTGTGGCTCATCGTGTGCGACTTTCATCGAGTCTCGATGGTAAACATTTTTCCCATGCTCATCCCAAAAAGGTGTTCGTGCACGTGTCGAGCGCATTCTCGCAGTGCGTGCACGAGTCGGTGGAGGAAAAGTTCTACACACCAATTGTCGATCCGCTGGTGTTGATCAAGTTGATCGAGAACGAACAACGGCTGGATGATTTTGAAGCGATCGCGCGGAAGATCGTGGACCCGTGGCCGAATACGTACGCGTTTACGAAAGCGCTGGCCGAGGAGGTGGTGAGACGGTATCGCTCGAAGTTACCAATCGCTATCGTTCGTCCCTCGATCGGTAAGTCCGAGAGACCATTCCAAAGTGGTCTAGACGTTGTCGCAAGATGGAGCGCAAGTCGAAGAGTAGTGCACGCCGGACATAAAATACTACCCCACACTTCCAGTAACTTCGACGTACTCCGATCCGATCCCCGGCTGGACGGACAACTTCTACGGCTTCAACGGTGTCGTCATGGGCGCTGGAACGGGCGTCCTGCGGATTTTCCACATCCACGACGAGTACAAGGCCAACATCATCCCGGCGGACATCGTGATCAACGGGACGCTAGTGGTGGCCTGCCACGCGGCCAACCATCCGCACGAGGAGAACGTGTTCAACTGCACGATGGACGAGAACTTCACCACCTGGGGCGACATACGCAACGACTGCATGATGCTGAAGGGTGTCGTAGCGGCGAAGAAGTCGCTCTGGATACCGACCTACAACACGACGCGCTACCACTTCATCGCCTCCTTCCTGCAGATCTTCTACCATCTCCTGCCGGCGATATTCTTCGATCTGGTGATGCGCGTCCGGGGCGAAAAGCCGCAGGTGCTGCGCCTCTACCGGAAGGTGCACCGCTTCTCGGACGTGCTGCGGTTTTTCACCAACAATCAGTTCAAGTTTGCCACCAAGCGCATGCGCCACGTGCTGGACGGGATGGGGATCGTCGATCGGTATCTGTTTCCGTGCGATATGAGGTCGGTCGTGTGGGCAAAGTTCGGCGTGAATCATATCCGCGGCTGCCGGACGTACCTGCTGGACGAACCTTGGGAAACGAACGAAGAGGCACTGAAGATTCACCGGCGGCGATTGATCATCCACTGGTGCATGCTGGGTGCGATCTACTCGATGTACGTGCTGGTTGCGCTCAGGATGCTGGCTGCGGCTGGTGTCCCCGATCTGCGGACCTTCCTGGGTTGTACCGCGTTCGCTTGAGCCCGCGAGAAAACGCCACTAAGCGATCCCATAATATACATATAAATAAAATAAATCTGTTTTGAGCACATGCCAACGTGTTATTCCCTCATACTTCTTCGAACTGTATCTCACATCCAACAAACAACGTACACATGTTTCCCGTAAAGACTTAAAACGGTAATTAAAATTCCGCTTCCCCGGTCACGGGAGGGTCACACTGTTGATGATTACCTTCTGTATACTAATTAGTGGGGCGAGTAGAGCGTGCTACGCAAATGTTTGGTGGAGCTATGACCCTCAAATTTTATTCCAAATGTCGTCCTCCGAGGGGTGATGTTTAGAATGATCATGGGAGAAGCAATGACAAATGCTTGGTTTCGCAAACTGTTTCGTGCTGTTTCGCGAACATTCGCCTCGCCATTTCGTAAACAATGACGTAATGTACTAGCGAATGTACTTAACGAGTGAGCTTTTCAAGCTTTTCAAGCTTAGTCGTTTGACTTACCTGTCTTGGAAGCTTTTCAAATTTTCGATAGAAGAAAGAAATGGTTAGAATATGCTTTATTTTAGTTTGAATAGAATATGCCTTTTTTTAGTAAACTTAACATTCGAAACATTTTGCAAATATTACATACAATTTAGCAGACTTTTAAGCTTATTTTAATCTGATTTAAATTCTTATAGAAATGTTAAGATTTAATAGTATTACGGCAACATGTTTAAACTAGCCTAGAAACTTCTATAATCGGATACAAATTTAAAATTGCTATAATTTTTTTAAATTTTATCGCATAGATCGGGATTTTCTTTTCTGTTTCCTGTTCTGTGCAGAAGTACCCTCTAGGTAATGATTTAGTATCAAATTTGAGTAATTATAAAACTAGCTACTGCTTTATTGTATTTCGAAATTGCTCGTAAATCCACAAATATTGCAATTTTATTAAAGCGCATATAAGGGCATATAGCACTACGCTTTTATTATCGATAAAAATGAACAAGCTCAAAAATGGGCCAAAAATTGTTTGTGTTTTATTTGTATTGATTATGTTTGCGAATTCTTAGTACAAAACATGTTCTAAACATCTCCTTTGTTACGATAACAAAGCAATATTTAAACTAAAACACACGAATGCATTGACGTACGTTTGTCAAAGATGAAAACGCGCTCCGTTGGCAAAATAATCGCACGATAATCGAGTGTTGTTTCAAATTTCCTATCAATCCGTTTGCTGTTTGTTACCACTCACAGCTCGTAGTGTTAGTGAAAGCGCCCAAACGCTTGATGCATGAAGCAGCAAAGCGACCAAAAAAGTGAATGCTAATGAACTGGAGCCCGGAAAAAACGGCAGCTTATAATTAAACTTTAAACATCGGTCACAGTGCACTTGGGTTGCAGTTGCAGACCGCTCCAGTGATTCCGGTAGTTGCAGTTGAAGCGTCAACGGCCATCCAGTGTAGTCACCCAGTTCACGGCGTTCCCGCTGTCGTTTGTTTTGTGTTTCGTCGCGCCATGGCGAGTTTGGAAGAGTTTCGCACGTACCGTTCGCCGCTGAAAGATTTCTACGAAGGGAAGTCCGTGCTGCTGACCGGTGGCAGCGGTTTCCTCGGCAAGCTACTGATAGAGAAGCTGATCAAGTGAGTCCGTACTTGAGGGAGGGGACGAAAAGATGGTGGTGTGGGAGTTGTAAATTGTAATTCATCCGCGCAGATGTAACGTCGCCGAAATACTGCTGATCTTGCGGCGCAAGAAAGGTCTCAGCCCGTCCGAGCGGTTGGAGCAGCTGCTCGGGAAGGAAGCGGTGTTTGTGAACTACGCGAAAGATCCACAGCTGTACCTGTCGAAGATACGGCTGATCGAGGGAGACATCAGCGAGGTTGGGGTCGGCATTTCGAACGATGATTTGGCGTACGTCTGGGAGTATACGAATGTTATCATCCACGCGGCGGCGGATGTGCGCTTCGACGAGTCGCTGAAGGAATCGATTCAGACGAACGTGCGCGGCACGCTGGAAATGTTGACGATCGCCGAAAAGTGTCCCAAACTGGAGGTAACAGAAGGTGTAGTGAATGACGTTTTTTTGTGGGATAAAAAGTGTATCCGAGACGAATTTCCGTACAGATTTTCACCTACATCTCGACGGCATTCTCGCACTGCGTGCGGCGAGAGATCGAGGAGAAGTTCTACGAACCACCGGTCGATCCCATGCTGATGATCAAGGTGTCGGAGAAGCAGGAAGATGCGGATGACTTTGAGGTGCTGTCCAAGAAGATCATCGAACCGTGGCCGAACACGTACGCGTTCACGAAATCTCTCTCGGAAGAAATCGTCCGGCGCTACAAGCACAAACTTCCGATTGCCATAATACGTCCGTCTATCAGTAAGTGCTCTCAGTAGGTGTTCATTTTATAGCGGCGGTAACGATTGCTTGCATCCGTGCTTTAGTCACAACCACCAGGGACGACCCAATACCCGGCTGGACGGACAATCTGTACGGCTTCAACGGAGTCGTCTGCGGGGCCGCGTCCGGTGTGCTGCGAATATTTCACATCCACATGGACTACAAGGCGAGCATCGTGCCGGCGGACACGGTCATCAACTCGACGCTCGCCGTCTCCTGGTACTCGGCCGGGCACCGGGACGAGGACAACGTCTACAACTGCACCACCGACGACAACCCGGTCAGCTGGCAGGAAACGCAAAACCGGCTCGAGAAGTGGAAGGATCGCATCCCGTTCGAGAAGTCACTGTGGATCACGACCTACAACACGACGCACTACAAGCTGGTCGCAGACGTACTCTCGATCATCTACCACGTCCTGCCGGCGCTCCTGTTCGACAGCATACTCGTAGTGCGCCGCAAGAAGCCACAGGTGCTGAAGCTGTACCGAAAGGTCCATCGCTTTTCGGCCGTGCTGCGTTTCTTCACCAACAACGAGTGGTGCTTCCGGACGGGACGTATGAGGCGCGTGCTGGACGCTATGTCCGCAAAAGATCAACAGTTTTTTCCGTGCGACGCGAAAGCCATCCAGTGGGACGATTTCCTCGACCACCAGATCCAGGGACTTCGGCAGTATCTGATGGGCGATTCGTGGAGCACGCTCGAGAAGTCGCTCCGTCGGCACCGGCTGCGCACCATAATCCATTGGTGTATGCTCGCCGTGTTGTACGGTGGTTTGCTCTATGTGATCGTGACGATACTGCAAGCGTATGGGTTGTTTGGATTTGAAGGGCTGCACGAGCATGGTGTTGAGGAGTGTCCGGAGGAGCAGCGAGCTATATGAAGGGTTTTGGATTGTGTCCGGTTAGTGTAAGGGCTAGTTTGGTATTAGGAAGAATCGAATAAAGTTCCTCATCGTGCACATTGCACACTTTATGGCAAGTTTATGGCAAACAGGATGTTCCACTACAGCGGGTTTACATTACATGAACATTACATGACATTACATGAAGTGGAAGTATTCTTTTTAAAAGGAATCGTGTGAATTTGGACGCTCAACCTCAAAATGTCTAAGCAGGACTTTGATATTCAACAGTTTGGTACAACACAAGTTCTTTATTTGTACCGAATTTAGCAGGAAGTAATCCTTTGGTCTAGATTTTTTCACTTTAATTTATTATATAATATTGTATAATATATTACTGTAAAATATAACCTTCATTTGCGATCAACAGGTTAAAGTTGCGTATTGA
Organism: Anopheles farauti; assembly: GCA_000473445.2. NCBI lineage: Eukaryota > Metazoa > Arthropoda > Insecta > Diptera > Culicidae > Anopheles > Anopheles farauti. Next base: position 13,643,724 of record KI915041.1, read on the forward strand.
TTTTTTTAAAATTTTAAATCGGGCACAGACATTGTGGAGCTCATATTTAGTTACTTAACCCATCAACAGATGGCGCTACCGCGTTGTCGCTTATTTTATCGCTGCGCTACGGTTATTCAATTGCGTTTTCAGCCAGATTTCAAAACAGGACACTTTTTGCATTTAATATTGGGTATTGAATTGTTCTCTATGTGATTTTTGAATGCAAAAAATTCCTTATCCACGTTAAAATAAAAAACTATATTTAACATAAAAACACACAATAAAGACATTTTCTACCAATTCACGAATCGCGTCTTCATCATCAGCATCCCATCCTTACCGTCCGGTTCGGACACTTCTCCCGCCACGGCTGGCCCGGTGCCCGGAGCCGGTGGACTTCCGAGCGTGTCAACCGTGTTTAAAATTCATTTAAATTCATCATCCGTCTCGCTTTCGGGCTGCCTCGAAACGAGCAACCGAAACCCCGTAACCCGAAACGTAAAACAAAAACCTTTCCAGAACCGGGGCCAGCCGGCGGTCCGGTGATCGTAAAACGCCGCTTGCTGCTTGGCTGGTGCTGGGACAGCCCGAAAATGCGTGAATATGTTACTTAATCGTGTTGTGGTAGCCATCGCCGCTGTCATTATCGCCGTCTGGATGGGAAGGGGAAGGTGTGGGGAGAGACGGAACTGCACCGGGGGGAACCAATGTTTCGGGTGGTGTTTTATTTTTCACGGCCATAAAATGACGAATGCGATGCGGTCGTCGGTAAGTGTGAGACGCGCGAAAATTATCCGCTCGCGGTGATATAAAATCTAAATCAACCGCAGACGGGCAGGACAGCTAATGACAGCTGTAATTGGCTGCTGCTGCTGGCGGTAGACAACGGTAAGCGGAGTGAAATTGTCCGAGTTGATGCAATTGAAGGTCAAGTTCAAAGGGGCGGAGAGAAGCGCATCATCGCGAAGGAAAAACTGTTTTTTTCCTCTCACTGTGCTCTTCGTTTCTTTCCGAAACTAAAAGACAAACGAAGAGGTAACGTCTGAACGCTCCGTCGGCCGGCAATGGCACGGACACGAAACGCATCAAACTGTTGTAATCTCGTTGCCACCTTCTCGTTCGTTGCATGTGAGCGGGAGGAGGGTAGGGTGGGTAGTGTGCCAGCACGACAAAGATGGTAATAATTTGTTGCAGGCTCGCTTCTAGCGACGGACTGCGACCGTCTCTCACCTTGGTACTCGGAAAGGTGTAACATTTCCGAGCCGGGCGAAGAAGGCGAAAGGCGTTAGAAAATAAAAAAACAGAAAAAAAAGTTGCCAGACGCTTCTGGTTTGCGTTGGCCTCCAAAGGGGGTGGCGGAGAGCGCAAGTGAGGGGAATGGAAGGACGCAGAGAAACCAGATCGTGCGCGGTGGGCTCGCCGGTGTCGTCTGGCTGCGTGGACTGGGCTGGTCGCCGGGGTCCCGGGGACCGTCTGGATGGTCCGCGAGTCGATTAATCAACGACAACACCCAGACCCAGACCCAGACCCAGACCGTCTGGCTGTCTGGCAGACTTATTGGACGCGGCTGACGAGTTACGCATTCGCGAGCGCGCGCGCGCGCCTGAGTTCGCGACCGTTCCTTTCCTCTCGCTTTCCCTCCTGCCGGTGGTCGGTGGTCCTGCGAGCTCCCGCTTCAGCTCCCTACCCCTACCCAACCCAGAACGATAAGGTGGTTACGCAAGCGAGACATGCCTTTGGGAGAGGCGACCCATGGTGGGAGGAAGAAGCCGGGGCCTTTCCCTAAAGCGCTAATCAATGAGCGCAGGGCAGGATGCACCGGGAGGAGGCACCACCAACACTCACGTGTCCCATCCGTATCTGTTTCCCCGTGCGAATGTTCGCTCGGGCTTGTGCGAAGACGTAAGTTAGAGCAGAACCCTTTTTTATGTTTGCACAAGCAAAAATGGAAGACCAAAAAAAAACAACACAGCAACAAAATCAGCGTAACAAAACAATAAAATATGATTTTTGTGTGTTATCGCTCGTTCTCCTTCGCCCTTCCTTCCCTCACTCCACACTCACACGGAGCACTTGAAAATGGGCTTTTTTAGCCACTTAGAACACAACACTCCCCGGTTTGCAGACGCGTTTTCCTTTCCTTTCTTTTCTCCTTTTTCCTTTCTTTCCGAGCGCACTCTCGTGCGGTGGGCGTTGCTGCACCCCAAAACTGCACCGGGCACGGGCACATGGCGTGCAATTCGGTAGCCACCCGGGCTTAGGCCGCCTTACTGGGTCCGGCTGGTGGTGGCGAGAAATTAATTTGTACCGGGCCCCAAAGTGGGCGTTCTTCTGGTGTGGTTTGATTTGTTGCATCGCGTTTTTTTGCTGTTGTTGCTGTTGTTGTTGTTGTTATTGTTTTCCGTTTGCCCCGGCGGCCGTTTGCCTACCTCTTTACGAGCGCAAATGTATTTCTGCTGCTTCCGCGCGCTGCCTCCCGTCGCCCGGTTGTTCATTTCGATTCCGTTTCGTTTCGTGCTTCTCCACGGGACGGTGCATCTGCCCGGTGCAGCAGCAGCAGCAGCAGCAGCAGCAACAGCAGCAACAGTCCACACCAACCCCCGCCCTGTCTGGCTGATAAATTTGTTTTGACTGCTCGCAAACGCGCAAACGACATCAATTGCAATTGTTAATGTTAATGAGATTTTGGTCTTCCCACTGCTTGTTGCTGGTTGTGCGTGTGTGTGTGAGTGTCATTTTTGGTGTTCTGTTTTGGATGTTCAATTTGAAGTACACGCAAGACACTTGCCTAAAATCGAGCGTGGAAGGATGTGGCGAGCGTTGAAAAGGAAAAGTTGTTGGTACCCATTCTAATTTATTTAATTTGTATGCAGAATTTGGTTGAAAGGACGTTCTCTCGCTTCGCACTGCTCGTGTGCGTTTGTGAACCGAAACATGGCAAAATAATAATTGCGTGTTTTGTGCGCTGAGCAGAGCAGACTTCCGGTTAAGGTTTAACTCATTTTCAATATATTTTTTATTTTTTTAGGTTAGGTATTGAAAATGAAAATCAACGCTCAAGCAAAATATCATATTAAATAACATTGCCTACAAATATCATAATAAGGAAGAGGAATTTTTCATAAAACAGTTTCCCTTACACATTTATTTTATAAAATTTCAAATATATTGCCGAATCAGTAGTTTTAATCCAAATCTTTCTTGGTGAGTCGTGATTCATGGCAGGCATTTTTTATCGATCCCCGGAGTAAGTCAATTTAGAATATAACAGCGATCCATGTTCGGTAGAAAACCATTTATTTTTTTATTTATAGCACATGAGTAGGAGTTGGAAAATTCGAATTCCGAAAGTGAGTTTGTAAGTGAGAGTCAAAAACAAAGTAAGTCGCCAAAGATTCATTATTCACTTTGCTCTCTGAAAACGACCTTTTGTTAGTTCGGCAAAATGGAACAATTTAAGGCAAATTAATAATGATAATTACTCCTCTCAGTTTGCACCTAAATGAAATGGTTCTTAGAAAATAGGCTTCACTATGCATTTCCCGAAGCTGCAGTAAAGAAAAGCCTGATGTATTCTAAATTCCTTTATGAAAATTGATTTCTTCCATATTGTAGTGACTATGAAACATCAATTCCTAATCAGCTGCACGACAAACTCGACATCGCCTGAGCGTGCCGTTTTTGTCTAGCATCGGTGCGCCTTACTTTGCTCCCTTTATGTAGGTCAAACTGATATAAACAATGTCTCGGCGTCGGCGATTTTCGTTCCGTAGTTATGTCACACGCCAGTACGTAACGGGCGCGACAGCTTGGCAGGGACATCCGAGACAGCGGAGCAACAGCGCAAAGCGAAAACCCCAAAAAAATCCAAAACCCAGACCCTAACCACTAAATCGCAGCGGGAACCCGCTCCGGGGTGGACGTTGTGGAGCGGGGTTGCATCTCCGAAATTGGAACGATGCATTCCCGCTCTTCCAGCGCCAGCTCCCCTTCTCTCACTCTCTCTCTCTCCTCCGCCCCGCCCTATTGCCCTACTGAGATGGAGAATTTTGTGGATCTCCGCTCCGTCCCACGTCCACCACCTGGCTTCGGCCAATCGACTTCTAAACCACAAACCCATCGCGCCCGTCTCGCCCGTCTCGGCAAAAGCGGGCGATAGCGTTAGCAGCAAAAATCATTACCCGTCCGTCTGTCTGGTGGCTGCATTAAAGATTGCGCTTGGGGATGCAGTTCGCAGTCGCAGGTTACCGCGCGCGAGCCAAACAAAAAATAAAAAGGACATCGAGACGCGCGACACGCAAACCGATGCAAACAAACAAACGATGCAAAGGAATGGCTCGGGAAATAGGAGAAAGGGGCGGGGTGGAAAGGCAACCTGCACCCCTCTAAGCCCCCGAACCGGAATGCACACGACCGCTGGGGCTGGGGCAGGGTGGCTGTCTATGCATTCTAAATAAATTGACGATCGTCGTCGTTTACGTCGCCCACTTTTGCCCGCGCTCCCCGCCCCAACCCTCAGCCGGTTCCATTTCCTTATAAAATTTCAAACTGTGTCACTTTGCGAACCCGGCGAAGAGCCGAAGGGGGAGGAGGGGAGAGGGCACCGCTACCGCCAGCCAGGAAGGAAAGATAATCCTGTCAGCCCGGTGGCGTTCTAACCGTCTGCAAATGGTACTGGGTCACGTTTGTAAGCCGAGTGGTTTGTTTTTGTGGACGACGACTGGCTTTGGTTGGGGTGTTTGTTTTTTTTTTGTACGAGAGCTGCAAAGCGTTTGGAGCGTTTCTTTACGAAAAGAAAAATAATCACTGTTTTGCACTTGGATGAAAAAATTGTTCGTAAATATTATTATACTGGTTTAGTTGGCAAGAAAAATACATAAAAATATAAATTGGACATTTCATGAAAGCAAAAAAATATCATGAAATATTCTTGAAATTGCACACATTAAAAAATCGATAAAATTGATCCGCATCAGGCCGGAGTCAAGTAGTCCAAATAAGGCCACGAAAGGATGCACCATCTCGGTACTCCTCGCGAGCAAACGACGGATCTCCTCAACTGTTACATATATGCGCATATATGCAGCAGTATTCGACCCGTACCCCTTTCGCCTCCCTTTCCCTCCAAAACGGGCGGGTCAAACTTTTTTTTTGCAGAATGCAAATGCATCTTCCGACTGTGTGTCATCCAGTCGCCATCCCCGGGGTCGGGGTTTTTCTATTTTATGCACCGCGGTTTGTTCGTTCTTTTATTGATGCCAAGTCTGCCCCCGGGGGGAGGGGAGGGGAGGGGAGAGGGAGCGGACAACGGCGAATTTAGCGCATTCGTCTGGACGGGCAGACGGGCCCGCCGGTGAATATGCAGCCGCAGATAAGGTGCACGGACCGTTTATGAAGAATGCAACACCTAGTCGGGCGACCCATCGGTGAAGAAGGGAACGCCTGGGAGTGGAGGGAGGGGAGCACAAGCCGGTGGCTGCAGATGATGAGGTTGCAGTTTTGTTATGCTATTTTTTTTTTACTTCTCTTTGTTCTTCGTTGGGTCGCTCTTCCTCCCACCCATCGCGATCGGTTTCTGCTTGCATCGTTCGCATTTGTGATTTAAAGTTACACACCCGGGCACGGTTTCCTTGCGCGGCTGGAATAGAGCGTGTGTGGGTAATTTTTAGAAACAAACCCCGTAAACAAACCATCTGCTGTTGCGATCTTAGCCACCCTCCCCGTGTGGCGCATTCATTCAGTTATCTTTCGATTCCTGCTACTGCGCGCGCCATGCGTCTTATGTAATATCCACCGGTGGCTACGTTGTAATAAGACGCGATGTTTGCGACGCCGCAGCACCCTTTTAGCGCTGGCAAATGCACGAGTGCAAATCGCATTGCGGAAGCGTTTGGTGAAGGCATGGCTGTAATGGAGAACGTCGTTTCGAATTGGATTCTGTTTGGTGACGGAAATCGCAACTACAGTGGTATGGATGGCACCAGCCAATAGTCTTTTTCAAGGACGATTCTAATAGGCATGAAAAATGATTGTATTCGTAAAATTTATTCATATTGGTAGGAAATAGATTTGTTATATATTTATTTTATTGTTCATTGTATATTTATTTATTTATTTATTTTAATAATTTATTTTAATAATATTATATTCTTCATTGTTTTCATCAAAACAACACAGATCCTTCCTCTTATTAATTAATTGACTTATGCGCATTTGAGCAATTCTAAGTTTAATTTTCATCAAAGGGTCTAAGGAAATATTTGTATCGTATATTAAGAAGTGCAAGATTTTTTCGACACATTTTTTATTTTAATAAAACTTATTATATGTCCTAAGAAACGTACATTTCTCATATGTAAATGTTTTGCATTAATTTAGCTTGTATAGCATACCATAAATAGTATTTAATATGAATTTTTTGAATATATTTTATATGTATACATCCCGATGGAAGGACCAAAAAGGATAATACATAAAACTGTCAGATTTGATTCGAACCAAAATGCAACCGTAGAAGGTAAATAAATTAAAAATATAATTAGTAATATGGAATAAAATACTTGTCCTCACGACTGCACTCGAGATGCAAAGCGTGTCATTAATTTCAATTTTTATCTCCGAATAAGGAAATTCTCAAAATCGTCCTCCACAGGCAGAGGCGAGAAGATTTGCTAACGCACGGCTTCCTCGCCGAGTTTTTCAGGTTTTAGGATCCATTTGACTGTCGCAACCCGCCGGGCCCTCCCTAACCGACCATATGTGGAGGAAATTTCCGGTTCTTCGCTACCCGCACGCCGGGGCCGCAATTTGGCCGCGCCCGTGGACGTGTAAAATGAAGCTGTCCAACACATTTTGGCAGTAAAATATTACCATTTCCAATTACGAACGGGCCGTGTCTCGGTGACGGGCGGCCCGAAATGAATGAACACGTTTGCGGCGCAGTTTCCGTTGGCATCGGCGAGTGCGACCCGAAACGGCAGAACTGCGAACCGGATCGGGGCCTGACGGGATTTCTTCTAGCCAAAAAGTAATAAAGGGAGCGAAAAATAAAAAAACGGTGCACATCAACATCGATTCTTGTCGAAAAAAAAAACCAACAGAAAAAAAACACTTGTCGTTTCACTTTCCATCTTCCCGGGGTGGCGGCCTTTTTCTTGGCCCGGGAACGCGAGAACGCGTTCTGGCTAATTGCGGTTCTGGCTTGTTGGTGGTTTGCATCCCGCGCCAGTTCGTCGCGTTTTTGGCCGTGCTACACACACCTGAACGGTAGGCGCGTTGAGTTGATTTTCCGGTTTGCCTGAACCGCAGCCAGCACGACGACGTCATAAGGGAAGGTAATGCGTCGTCTCACTGGGCTGGGCGCGTCGCATTTTGGTCGCATTCAATGGCAGACGTTCGGATCGGTTTTTTTGGGGGTCTCGGCCACGGCCAATAGGGTCGGGTCGGGCGGGGGGGGGGGGGGTTTTCCTACCGAATTTGGGCATGCCCACGATCGGCAACGGCGGACCAGAACTCGTTCCGTCACCTCCGGAGACATTTGTGGGCATTTTGTGCGGACGTCAGTTTTGTTGTCGTTTTGGTCGTGGTTGGCAAACCTCCAGAACCCATCGATTAAGTTGATGAGCGCGGTCGCACAGGTGTTGAGCGCGTCGTGGAGAACGCTCGTTGAAGGACAAACGGTGAACCGGAGCTGTGTTTTGTTTTTCTTCTTTGTTTTGCTCGCTGGATGCGCACGAAGACACCGGGCGTCTAATTGACTCATCGTTCGGACGACGTCCCGAATGTCCCAGACAGGGTGACTTGGCGTGGCCGGGCGGGTCTCCCGTGCTGCTCGCCCCCTAAAAACTAGTAGCAAACGCATAGGTTATGCGCGATGTTCATTTCACATTCGGCATTCCACAGTGGCAAACAAACAAACAACATTATCCTTGCAAATAGCGAGCGTCTCAGGTGATCGCGAGATGAAATTCTACCGCCCCAAATGGAGGATTTGAATTACGAGGTCAAAACACCTCGTACGAGCTAGCTTGCTAGATCTAGGCGCATTCCCATCTCACCAGGGGAGTCGATTGGAAATGCTAATCGCGAAAAAAAAAACGGCGAGAAGTTTGGCTCAAGAACGCGCAAATCACTCCCATCCACGGTCGCTAGACGGTTGGGTTTAATTTCAATGCTATCTACCTAGCCCGGGACTACAACCTCCCCAGGAGGTTGGGAAAGCATGAACCCACGGGTAGCGTGCTATCGGTGCGGGTCAGTCAGAGACTTCGCGGTGGGTGAATATTCATCCGGCCCGGCAAACTGTCTAGACAGATTGATCGCGATTGGTAGTAGAATTTTAAAGTCGGCTCGCTGCGGTCGTAGTAAACGTTGATGTCCGGATGTCTGTTGAACAATGCGCTCGGACCCATCTAGCGTGCCGAACGACGTGGTCGTGACATGCCAGGTACTTACATAATGTAGTCAGTGCGACCGCCCGATTGCGACGTAGAAGCATATTCAAGCGGCACATGCCTGCAGGGAAGCGTAGGGGAATGCGATGGGACTTACAATGTTGTTTACTAGCGACGATCAAATAGGAGCAAGATTGGACGATTGCATGTTTTCAAAAGAAATTTGTAGTCTAATTGATATGAGGATTTCACTTGTAAAGAATGTGAGCAAAGATAACTTTGAGTGTCCGAGATGATCGCTGATGGATAGTAACACTACTGGCAGATCTTCCAGACATATAATCTGTATAATTACATCTAGGAGGAGATGCGCACAAGAGGAGAGGAGCAGATCTGTCAAAGAAATACGAAATGAATCTAAATGTATACTTATTTTTCCAGAAAATTCAGAATATACTTTTAAGAAATTGTGATGATCTTTAAATTGGATTGGAAGGCGTTACTTGTAATATCCAAAAATAAACCTTTGATAGTTCCATGCGATTGTTAGTGGATATTAGTACGATGAATAGAGGATTTAGATATTCGTTAAGAAAAGTCAACGGGAGACTGACATTTATAGTCTAGAAGACAGACACCTATAGGTCTAAAACAAGCGAATGTCTTCGAGCTACCTGTCCAAGAAATTCGACATAATTCACTAGTTTGAGTGAACTGCATTGATAGATGTTCCTGATTAGTGTACATAATTAAGTGAATGATTGATATCATCAGAAATCTTCAAAGACCTTCCTCCTTTCCTTCACACTTCACACTTTCATCAGAGTTTCAAACGACAAATGTCTAGGAGGTACTTGCCCAAGTTGAACAAAGTTATTTAATCGTCTAAAATTAACCTTACTTCTCAAGAATTTAGAAGCCTCTTTACCTGCAGCCCATGGTTGGAATTTGGTGTAGAATTTGGTGTAGAAAAAAATAGTGGAGCTTCAGCAACACTACACCAGGAAGCGTCAGTTTTATTCAGCACCACCAGAACCGGAACTAAGGCTGCGTAGAAAGCACCCGACACCGCATTCGGAAGCGTGCTGTTCGCTTCACGTTTTCAGCGCCGCCTGCTAGTGTCTGCGACGCAACATTGTCTGATGCGTCCGTGCAGCACTGCAGCAATGTATGTAATTGGACCGTTTGGTCCGGAGCCGGAGTCCGCTTACTTCGGTACAGCCCCGGTAGACATTTAATCCAATCAACGTGACCGAGCACGGTGCGAGGTGAACGCGACGGACGGCCACTCCATGGTTCCCGGGTTCCCAACGGATGGTGGCCTCCAATGTGTTTACATTGATCAAGACGTGCATGTCAAAGCTATTAATTGTGCCTCGCATGGGGGACGGGGATGGGAGGGGGGAGGGGGTCGGTGGAAGGAACCCGCGCTCGGATGTAATGGAGACGCTCGGTACTCCACGGTCCGGGGTGGCTCATTCATTTCGCTTGCCCGATTCCTAGACTCCCGCAGCAAATCGCAGCAATCTGTGCGATATGGCGGGTAATGCGAGAGAGAAAGAGAGCGGGAGAGATCGCTCACGTATCTACACACGCACGAAATTACACGAAATAGCTCCTGGAAATAGCTGCCGTCTGGGTCGCTTTTGGATGGCGGAGAAAGGACTGCAGGCGGAGGAGCGAAAAGGCCTAGGTCGTTAGGCGCAACTAACGTCTTGTGGTGTCGCGCGCCGCGTGAAGTCTGGAAGTATGACGAACCGACGACGGGACAGACCGGTGGTGCCGCCCGAGACGAGTGATAACTATGCAAATCGACCGGCCAATTTCTATTAGCGCAGCTTCTCTAGTAGGCAGTGTCAGTGAACTTGTTGAACCGCACGGGCGAGTTCATTGCTATCAACTTATTTTGACTGACTGATTCTATTTGCCCCCGGTGGTTTGGTGGAGTGCCGTCGCGGTCTATTTGTCCGTTCACCCGTCGAAAAGAAATGCCTATCTTTCTCCATTTTGGGGTGTGATGACATCGCGAGAAGTGTTGGAATTTGGTGGAAGGTTTGCTAAAATTTCGAGTATTGAGAGATTTTTGCGTTATGGCCACAACGAGGACCAGAAGAGATCCAAGGAACATCCTTTGTTTGTAATGGATGTTCCCATTTTAAGGAATATCTAAAAATCGAGTTCTTGCTTGAAACATCGAGCATCTTTATTTTCGACGAATATTTATTAGGAACATTTTTACATGTTTTTTAAAATGAAATACAGTAATTTTTTCGTTAAGATTGCGTTTCAAATTTCGTTCGCTCGTGGGCATTTTGCAGCAGTAGCAGCACATTTGCCAGCCTGCTTGGAATGATGTTTAATAGAAAAATATGCGCGGTCACTGCCACTTGGAGCCGCACCGCATCCAACCAATTAGATCGGTTGATGCCCGTACGCCGTTCGGGGGCCTAGATGCCGGTGCTAGGTCGAGGCAAACATCATAACATCGGTTCCAGGCCGTCGCTTGGGCGGGTGGGAACGTTTGGGAAAGAAAGTACGCCGCACCGGGGAAGTGTGAAACTTCTATCCCAGGCTGCCCGGTCTGTGGCTGGCCGGTAAATTGGACCGAGGGTGGACGTCGAGCCGAACGAGCGTGTGTTTGTCTCACCATCGCTTCGCCGTAACCTTGAAATAGGAGTCTGGAGTGGAGCATGGGTCTGTCCTACGCGCTCGAGACGCGCTCGAGACGTATCTAGCCGGGTCTATCTGGTACGCTAGACTCGCGAGGCTTAGCTACTCCAGGCGCGCTCGTAGACGCAAATAATAGACCTAGACGAGCAGGCCTCACACCCACACGACGCCGCTCGTTGCCTGGCCGCCAGTAAATCTTGTCTAGTTGACCATTAAACGATCACGGCGTGGGTCATATTTTGACGGGAGCGATCGGGCCGGCTTATGCCGCTCTTGATCAAATGCGACTCGCACGCATGTCTCCGCAGCAATCGCGTTGGGAAACGAAGCCGGCCTCCCAGTCAGTGCGTAATATATCCGCCGCGTTCTTGCCCGTGGAAGTTATCCGTGTTTTTGGAACATTCCTCTCAGGAGAATGAAGTGAGATTTCGGGTGCGTATTCAAGGGGCTTTGATTTACTAGCATTGAAAAATTGTGCGTAGCCAATTCCGAGGGTCTCGGGGTGTGCGTTAAGTGTAGCCATCCGGTTTGTGGCTACGGCGTTCACATGCGTGCCGGGAACCGTGCGTGCCGCCGGGATTCGGCCAATTGGGCAACGGGCTAGACGAAAATAAAAAAAATAATATGAAAAAAAAAAACATTGTAAATCCCACTAATCGGCGGGCCCGAAAACTGGCCTCTCGGGCTCCGGACGGCGCGAAACGCAATTGGCAGCCGCTAATGATGAAATATTTGCTGCTTCCTGTTATTGTGCCGGGACGGCGTCTGGGTGCTGGGTTTTTGGGAATGTTGACCGCGAATGGCTTATTATTCGCGCCTAGACGTGTCTGTGTGTGCGCGCGCGCGCGCTCGCCTAGGAGCAAGTGATCCCCAGACGGAATCGCATAAGAAGCAAACAAACAAAAAAAAACGCTCCCAAAGAGGCCTGCAAGTGGTCACTAAATATTTCTGCAGACGCTATTAGGATTGCAAAGCGGCCGCTCGGTGTTCTCACGAGCTGACAGATGAGCTCATGTTTATTTCAGACGCCGAATATATTGGCACTTCCACGAAAAAGGATCGCGGCAACCGCAACGACCCTCCCGCCGGGGTCGTCTGGGCACGGTGGTATCACGTGTCACGAATCGGCCGTCCCGGAAGGAGGCCGTCCGGCTTATTACATCTGATTGAAGCGTTTGTTCAAGCGAATCGGCTGAGAAATAGCCAAATTTCAGGAATTACAGTCCCATTTCCCAGCCGTCGGGTGGTTTTTTTATTTTGCCTTAAAAATCTCATGAAACGATTGTCGGTTGCTAGCAACGATTGGTTGGCCGTTAACGCCTCCGCGCTGGTGGCGAGATGTCACAAGCGTCCACGCCCCCAGCCGAGCTGCGTTCTCCAGCGTCCGTTTCGTACGCCGTATCCTTTCGCTGGTGCTACAGTGCTGTGAATAAGATCAGGGGAGTTTGCATTTGTCGGATTGATTTATGGTTTCCAAACAGTCTGCAGCTGTCTTTTAGTTCATGTATCGGTCGAGTTTTAACGCGAAGATAGCTGATTGACACCTATAAGTAGTCTATTTTTGCTTAAGCGAAACTGATGAACTAAATCAAATCTTTTGATTTAGTCACAAAAACTACGTATTTTGATCCCAATGTATAGTAGTTTCCTTTTGCATTTAGAAACACAACTCAAAAACTGTATCAAAATCTCTTGAAAATCTCTATGAATAATTTTTGAATAAGTTTCCTGCTCATGTAAAGATACTATCCAAAATAACGATAACATAAACCCATTTTAAGGGTGCTTTTGTTGTTGTTAGTGAAAATTATATTAATATTAAATTAAATTCATTTATTAATCATAAAAGTATTATTAAATAATTTATTCAATACAAAATGCTCAGTTGAATGTTCTGCGCCACAAAGTATGCAATTCACATTACAAAAACTAATATTTGCTATATCAACACATAAGAAACATACTTAAGGCAGTTTCAAATTAAATGTATGTAAAATTAAATGTATTTTCAGTGGTTTAAAAATATAACATAGAAAGGTATAGAAGATACACAACAAATCGAGTTTCCTTCATGTTGTCAATAGGTGACCGGCATTGCCACAGGATCTTGCGTCGCGGGTTGCATACTTTTTGGCGTAAAATTTAAATTTTCTTTGGCGTATTAATCAGCGATACAGCCCTGTGTCTAGAAACGATTGGCCGCATCAGAGCTCCACGATCGCACCGACGCCACACCGATAGCCATTTGCTGCACTGTGCTGCAGCTAGTTTGAAAATCCGTTTTCTCTCCTCCTTCCACGTGTGCGGCGCACAGCTCGCTACCTGAGGGCCCCTGGCGGCACTCTCGGTTTTCCTCCGCGCTCGTTCGCGATGGAGCAGCAGCAGCAGCATCAGCATGTTCTTCGTTCCGTCGCACTCCGACACGCATGCTGTTGCACTCCCGCACGGAGGCCCCACACGCGAAGGGAGGGCTGCTCCACAGCCGAAGCGGCGGAACGACACTCACGCGCGCTCATTTTCCCATCGCCCTCTCCCGCTCGCGCGCTCCGCACGCCCGACCGACACGAAACGAAACCGATTTTTCCGTGCGTTTTCTGCCGCGAGATTTCTTTCCCGTTTGCCGAGATGAGAGGAGGCAACGCTTTTTTTCCATTCGTTTGTGTGTGTGTGTTTTTTTTGTCTCCACCCCAAGTGTCTCACTCACTATCGCACTCTCCCTCTCGTTCGCTCCGGGCTCGGCATCTCTCCCATTTGCATACACATTTCGTTTCGTGCTTTTTTGTCTCCGCTTTTCCGTTTCCCTCCTCCGGTCCGGTACGTAAAAGGTAAGACGGTAGCCGTAGGGCGGGAGGGGGGGGGGGTTCTGCACTGGCTCGCTCGCTCGCTCGCTCGCTCGCACTCACGCCACGACCAAGCGCCCAGCGCGCTCACACGTTCCGGCCCGGTCGCGTAGCTCTCGGATCGGCTCGAGCGAGCGCGAATGGCGCGACCGTGTGCCGTATAAATAAAATACCTCCTTTGGCAGAATCATTTGATCTTGACGAGCGCAAGTGTCCACTTCGGTCTGCGTTTTTAGAGAGTGGCTAGCGGTCCTCGCCAGGGGAGAAAATTCTCACTTTACTGGAAGCAACCGGGCGATGTAGCGCATCCTTTTCCTGTGTTTGGTTTTTTTTTCTGTTTCTCGAATCAAATTTGACAATCGAAACTCGGACAAAAGTGTACCCTTTCGGAGGCAAAGCGTGTGTTTATGGATCTGTTCTTAAACGATCGTTAAAGATCAGCTCCCGATCGAACAAAAAATCGAAGCGACAGGTTTCGTTCCCAACAGACAATTCCAAGGCAAGGAACCGAGTGAATCGTGAACACAAGTGATCCTAGAAGGTGTTCGCGAAACAATTAAAAGAAAAACATTTTTTCAACCCGTGCAAAGTGCAAAAACTCCGGTGGCGAAAATGAAGACGCTCGTACCGCTGGCGCTGCTGCTGCCTTTGGGGACGCTGCTGCTGCTGGTTCGGCCGGTTCGTGGCGCACCGTTCAACCTGCGCGATCTGGTCGAGGAGGGCCTTACGATGCCGGAATCGAAGATGATCGACTTCGAGAACCTGACCGAGAGCGAGCGGGAGCAGTTCGTCCGCGAGAACGTCAACATCACCGCCCTCAAGATCCAGCAGCAGGCGCTCCGGGAGCGGCAGAACATGAACCGGACGGCCGGCCCGATCCCGCTCCCCCAAGGCACCATCGACCGGAACGTGTCCGATCGCGTCAAGACGAGAAAAGAGTGAGTACGACCGAGGGGTTCCCATTAAAAAAAATTTAAAAAAAATTGGGTTTTGAAATTGACTGCAACGCACGTAAAAATTGCAGTACCATCTGGGAGGGGGGGGGGGGGGGGGGTGGCCCTGCCCACCGAGGAGGGGGCGGAAAATTGAAAAAACCAAAATGCTCCTATTAATAGGTCCCGCTTCTTCCCGAACCGGACGCGAGGTGGTTATTACGTGTTGTTTTTTTTTTTTATTTTCAATATTAATATTGCCTCCGCTTGGAAACCGGCACAGCCAACACGTTTGTGGTACGGTAAGAAAAACGAACGAAAAAAAAACTGCAACCTCTCCCGTTTTGAATTGTCCTTTCGGCGGCTTGTCCGGGGCGTTGCGGGAAAGATGTGAAAATTTTGCGCTCGCAAACGCAACGCGCATTCGCGCGCGCAGTTTGTTGCAAACTTGTTGCGTGCGCCCGGTAAATCGAGAGCGCATAAATCATCAGCGCACAAGGAAGCGGCAGCGTGTGACACATTGGACGAAATCGGGCCGGTCCCGGTCGGTCGCATCCGTGGCGGCGTTGGTGGTGATGAATGTTTCTGCACTCGGGTGAGTGATTTATGAGCCGACCCGGTTGAGAGGCTCGATGGGCGTGAGCTCGATAAGTGAATCGATTTGGTGAATTTTCTTTTCCCACCCGTGGAGTTTGGATTGAAATGTTTCAGTGATTTCGGTTGCTGCTGCAGTTGGGCGAAATTTTCCACGCCGAATTTTCCGACACCGACCGATCGTTCTCGCAGACGTTTCCAGATGGTGCCACGTGCCAGCTCACGCGCTATAATGAGCTTCTCACGCCGCGCACAGTGTGCCAAAAATGTGTTGCCTGCAGGCGGTGGATACACCCACCCTGAGGGGCGGGGGTGGAAGTTTGAAAACTACCAGGCGGCCCCGTTTTTCTTTTCCTTCCCGATAGTGGTGTCATCCACACACACACACCCAGCTGATCAGCCGACGGGCCCGAATATTCTTAGAAACTACGGGCGGTGGAAAAATTGTTTCTCACGGCAACACGGCAAGCGAAGGTATTTTCGCTGCTCGCTCGGTACACGACACACGTTCGCAATAATCGCCCAGACTGGGCGGCGCGCGTGCTGATGATGTACCGTACAATCGTCGCCCACGCCGAACTACACACGCGCGCGCTAGAGCAAACCCACCCACCCACCCACCTCGGGGAGGACCCATTGACGTCCGCAAGTTCGAGTGGACCTCACTTTATGGCCCTGCAGCGGAGCGCAGCGCGCCTGCAGTTTGATTCACGGGAGGGTTTTTTGTTCGTGTCTCCGGCAGCCGAGAGGAAGAGAGAGGGAAGGGTGAAGAGAGGAGGAGAAGGAAAGCGAACCGAACACTTCAAGCCTTGGCAACCGGTCAAGTGCTGGATGGGACTGACCCATAAAAAGTTCATTGGTTGCCGCGGGTCATTAGCATGACCGCGACCGGTCAGGATAAGAATAGTTGGAGATGAAGTTTTTTTTTCCTCATCCCCCCCCCCCAGAAGCTTGTTCTTCCCATCCCACCCGAGCACCCGTAGAAATATCGCACCACTCTCGTGGAAATGTCCGCCCGGAGACGCACCGCAATTGCTAGCGGTGCCTATCTGTGCGATTTCTTTCTGGCGACCCCGACCTTGGGGGGTCTCGGCCGTCTCGGCTTCCAACCGGCCGTCTAGCCCGGCTAATGAAGCTGACGCGCCTGGGAGCATGTGTCAAGTGTCGGAAATCACTGTACCCGACCATTTTCCGTTGTGCACTGCACATTCCGAATTAGCTGGCGGCTGCTGCTGATTGGCGGCGGCGGTCTTGCATAATAGCGCATAATCGTGTCCCCTTCTTTCTCGCCAAGTGCCAGACATTGCACGCCCTCCCGTCCGCTCTTTATGGTGATGATTCTGATGACTCAATGCGGAGCACAAAAGTGCATTCTCGTCGCAGCGGGCGCACTCGGGATGAGGTTACGAGGGTTGTGCACGTTGCAGTTGGCCTTGCTACTCGTATCCTATTCACGCGCGACACAGCAACAGGACCGGGGCTGCTACACACAAACAAAACTAACAAAAACAAAAACAGAAAGAAGAAAAAAAAACCCTGCACACGGTTTTCATCTGCATGCCTGTCGCCCGGTCGTGCGGGAAAATTATGAAAATATGCCGCCGTCTGGAAATTCTGAACGCCCGGAGAAACCGTGCCCGGCGGCTTTTCAAGGTTACGCACGTGTATTTCACGCTCGCCCTGGAAAGTGGAGAAAATTCCTACCCCGGGGGTTGCGATCGGGTGCACGGGGGACGAAAATCTGGAATCTGCATTCTTCATCGTGTTGCGGGATGGTCCTATGTTTGAGTTGGTCCCATCAGCTAGCGGTTTATTGAAAAATATTTCCTTTTGGTATGTCTGTACTTTAGAACAATCTTACAATCTCTATTTGTGACAGGTTTATTCCATATGTGCCTTTGAAACCTGCTTCGAAGCGGGCTTGAGAGACACATTTATAAGTAAACTATTTGAAATGCCTTACAAAAACTCGTAAAGGGTCCTGATGCATGCAGCATTTCATCTTTCTACACAAATCAATAAAAATGTTTGTAGAGAAAAATTCGATAACAATATCAAAAAGCAATCCTAGTCGAAAATTGGTTTAAATTTAATATTTTTCTAACATTAAAAGATCAGAAAAAATTAATTACATTTTCTGTAATTTTTTAGCAATAATATCTGTAAAGTTCATACTTGATGAGTGAACACTCAATTTTAAATTCATTGAATTTGTTCTGAAATGTCATTTTCTAAGTGTTGCCTACTTTTTTTCTGTCTAATGTGTCGGATTGAATACTAACAATGACGCTCTATTGCTCCAGCTATAGCTGTGACATGTGAATAGTGAATCATCGAACTATATATAATAAACGAAGCAATATTTTACTGTTGACTCGGTAAAATGTAATAAAAATTTGCGTTATAACTTAAAGCTGCTCTAGACAACAAAGATCGCGTAAGAAACTGAGAAACACGTTAGAAAACAAAATAGCCGGCAATAGATCTACATTAGGATCAACATAAAAAAAGCAAACCCAGTATGGAAAGCGACTGCCCAGTGTGCTAATGGTACAAATTTCCGCTCCACGATCGAAACCGCGCGAAACCGCGCACTGACCACGCAATCCCGCAGAAAAACGCTGCACTCTCAGTAGGCCGGTCGGCCAGCCAGCCGCACAACTATTTGCAACCGCGCAACCGGCAAGAACGCGAACGGAACACGGAGAAGGCCGCGGAGCAGCAGGCCGGGTGAAGCAACAGCGAGAAAATAACAAACAGACGCAGACCACGAACGAACGTGCGGACGAGCGAGCGAGCGAGCGAACAGCAAAAAAAAAAAATAAAATAAATAAAACACTATCCGTCTAGACAGCCGGCAGACAGACAGACGCGCGTGCAAGGCCCACACCCGGATTGGGGTGGACGGAGGCAGGGCGAGCCGGAGGTGTGCCTGGTCTAGACCTCGGAACGGCTGCTGGCTGCTGCATCTTGCACGTTGGGGCAATAATTTAATCCGGCTGGCGGAAGATGATTGAGGTGACAATGTTGCCCCGGGACGGCTGAGCGCACTATCATTAGACGCGGGCGCACCGGGATTGGGTGGGCCGTTTTCTTTGAAGTGTGAAGCTGATAGTTTCCGAGCGTCTCGGGAGCTGCGGCTGGGGGAGGAAAATAGTTTCCGCGAACCGCCGGTTTCCCTCCGGCACATTCTTCTCCAGCGCGTCTGCTAACGTCTTCATCAGCACAAACCTGCTCATCACCGGTCGTCGGCACGGGCTTTGCCCGTTCCATTGGAATGCACCCGCAACGCAACCCGTTACGCCCAGCGGCTGGCCTGGTGTATGTCGCGCGTGTTTTGTTTTTTTTTTCACTCGCGCCCGTCTCGCGCCCGGTGGGGGAGGTGGGTGGGTTGGGGTGGGTGTTCTAGGCGAGCGAGCGACCGGTGAAAGGCAGACCGAGCAGGCTAGCCGTCTAGCCACTGTCTGCACGACGGTGCCGCCGCGGACGACCGCCGGGTTGCGGTAATAATAAATCTGCAAACGTTTTCAAAAAAATAAAAAAAAGTTCGTACACACATGAATGGCGGCACACAGGAGGTGTTGGCCCGTTGGCGATGCATGCTTTGGGTCGCCGGTTTAGACAGGCGGGGGAAAAAAAGACGTGTGTTCCTGGCACATAGTTTGTGGATATAGCTGTAGCCTCACGTTTGGTCCCGGTTTACGTCCAACAGGTACGCGGAGCACATCATAGGAAACATCAAGCACAACATCGAGAGCAACCTGATGCGGAACGACACCGTCACCCATCTGGCCGCGACGCACGAGATGGCCTTCTCGGCCGTGTGCGAGATGCCGAAAAACACCAACTCGAGCCAGTGGAACGAGGACAACACCTGGAACCTCTACTTCCGGCTGCCCCACAACAAGCAGTACAACTCGGTCAACTCGGCCATACTGAGGTAGGTTTGGTTGGGCGGTTTTTTGTTGTTTGTTCTTTTTTTCTTTCCATTGGAACGTGCTGACTTTGAGGCTCTTCTCTTGTCTTAGACTCTACATGAACGGCATCAACTCGACCGGTGTGCGGAACCAGCGCGAATCGGACAACTGCAAGAACCCGGCCGAGCAGATGATCCGCATCACCGCCTCCGTCTACTTCCGCAAGAATCGTAAAGGTGCGTGTGTGTTTGTTCGTTGTCCACCCGACGGACACTTCCTCTCTCTCGCACTCTCTCCGGAGGAACTATCTAACGAGTTTTCCGTTTCCCCGCAGATAACGCCTCGTCCGAGCGGAAGAAGCGCATCTGCAGCAGCACCACGATCACGCAGTCGTACCGCGGCTGGATCTCGATGGACACGCTGCTGGCGGTGAAGCTGTGGGACAAACCGAACCGCAACTTCGGCATCGCGATCGACGTCGAGGACCAGGAGGATCGGCCGCTGCGGGCGGCCGACTTCTTCCAGCCGGCCGACTGCTCGGAGGCAAGTAAAACCAACGGTAAGTGTGCTTTTTGGCGTTTTGCTTTCTCGCTTCCCACCGTCCCACTCTCCTCCACTCCCACGATCGACCCCGTACGACTGTTTAGCCAATTTTCTTTTCGACGCGTATCGTAAACAACATCGCGCCAGTGCCAGCGCCAGGGGTGTCCAATCCCCGGGGTTTCGGGTGTCGGGTAGTAGCCGCACCGGACACCGGCCACATTCCTGGGGCGCATTATTCCCACGTTTTGTTTACGTGTTCGGAACGCGCCGAGCGTTCGACCGATGTCCCTCCCTCTCCCCCATGTACGCCTGTTTGCCCGCCAGGGGTGTTGAATAACGGCTGCGCAAGCAAGCCCGTTTCGCGGTGCGTGTCTGGCAGATTCATTCATCCACCCAACCGGTGGGTTTTGGGGGAAGCAGCCGTTTAAATTTGAGCCAGCCCGGCGAGCGGGTGGGTCGCACTCACCTAGCAACATCTGCCATCTGCCTCCCCTCGCCCGAGGTGGAGTATTGCGCTGACGTGTGTCGTTTCGAACGCCACGGTTCGGCACGGTTGCGCTACGATCTTGGGTCACCGGTCCCGGGCGCTTCGGATGCAGAGCCAGAACTGCAGACTGTACGTCTCGCGTTCGCACTGTGCGCTCATCCCACCGTGCGCCCTGTTGCTGCGTGGACAATTTTTTGGCACCGCTCACTCGGGGCGAATGGCAACTTGATTGCAGCGTGTTGCTAAAAAAGGCGAAGGCCACCACATTTATGTTTTTATCCAGCACCGAGAAAGAAATAATCATGACAAAAAAAAAAAAACCTGCGGCTACTTTATACAACAATCGTTCGATTGCAAGGACAAGTAGCTGTTTTCTAAAAATAAGAACTCATTCATCAACTTCCAAACATCATGAAAAGCAACGACTATAGCTTCTAAGCTATTACGGATTTTTCGTAACTCTACGGTAGTAAAACTGCGATGCTTTTGGTATGTATCCGATTTGGATCGAAGTACTTCGAGGTCAAATGAAAAAAAAGCAATATCGCCGCCTGCTGCTTTCGCAAAAAAAAGTTGTTTTCCGTTGCTGTTGTCAGTTTTGGTGTTGTGATTTTTGCGTGTGTTTTGTTTTTTTTTTTTTGTTGTTGTTGCTCAAACTTTCAACATATGCTTGTTTGATATTTTAAACACAATAACTGAGCATTTTCCATCGTTTTGCATGATTGTTTGCTATCGCTAACAAAAAAAATAATAGAAAAAAATTATTTTCCGTCCGCCAAATGTGTTTGACAACCCTGTTGACAAGGTGCATTACCGCCGCGCTTTTACTCCAAAAAGACGCCTTGAAGTATGCAAACTCGTAGAATGGTTCACCAGATTGTCAACGGGGTATCAGCTTTATTCGTCTCATTTTATTGAATGTATTTTTTCGGACTTGTGCAGGGTTTCGTAATGCGTTGTTTTTTTGTTTGAGTGTGATATTTATTTGTCTGTGTCCAGTAAAGTTCAAACTGTCTCTAATGAAACACTTTTCCACTATTTCTCCCTCCTGCACAGCTACAGCCGTATTTCCATGGAGCTTTTTCCGAAATTCACTCTCATGGTCCGCTAATGAAATGGACAATGTGCCACAGTAAGTGTTGCGTGCGGTGTAAACCATGCGACCGGGGTCTGCGTTCACTAATAAACATCCCAACTTCACTTCAAACGTTCCAGCTACCCGCGAATAGACGTCGCCATTCACAAGAGCATACATCACAATCATCGCCCGTTGCGCTCGAAGCACCACTACGGGTACAACGTGCGTTACCATCCGGCCAGCGGTTCGACCACCGGCAGCTACTCGGGCAACTCGTACGAGCACGATGACGTAGACACCAAGAGCCACCAGTCCGGTTTGATCGCGCCTGCCTCCACCAACCACCACAACCACCACAATCACCAGCAGCACCTGCACCATCTGCACCATCTGCACCACAAACTGCAGACCCACCAGCAGCACTACCTGCAGCATCCGGTGGCCATTAACAAAGCGCAGAAGAAGCGTCGCCATCTGAACCACCACGGTGTCGTCAGTGGCGCGGACAGTGATGAGAACCAGTCGGTGTCCGGATCCGCGGCGATATACGACTCGGCCGCGTCGACGTCCTCATCCGAGGACCGAAATCTATGATTCGCGCGCGCGGACACTCGGTATCGGAAGCCGGTAGAAGTCACCCCGATGGCACCAGGTGCTGCATTCATTGCGTAATATAGTTGGGTCGTGCATTCGTAGTGACGCCCTCCTAGGATGTACTATACTTCTGCAGGACGCTAGAAAGCAGCGGGCACGGTGGCACAAATGGCGCTTCCTCCTTGAGTTCCTTTTTTTAACTTTTCTTGTTCCTGAGCACTGGGACGCGTTTGTGGTACGCCGTATGCGGCGCTCCCGTGCTCCTTAGTGCTGTACTTAAGTTTCGGTAGGCGTAGATGCGACGGTGCCAACTGTTAATCGATCCGATGTTAGGATGTAAGTGTTATGATACACGCAAAAGCTCACACGTTAGTGAGAGCATAGGGACACGCGAAGGCAGCGCGAAGGCAGTGACAGATAGTATCTACACAAACAAACAGAATAGAGCATGTTAGGGATAGGCGAAACGTGGACGGTGGTTTATTTGTAGAGCGGTTACGGTCACGAAACTGTCAAAATGGTTAAGCTTTACAAGTAGCTAGTACGTTAAGTTAACCCTGTCCGATCGAACTGACCTGAAGACGTACAGCTGGACTCCGACGGATGGGACACGGGACATGGGATGAGCAGCGTAGTTCGTGTAAATATTCATTTCTCATCTTGTGCGCGTTGCGCTTCTGTTTTTTTTTTTCGTGCGTCTCACACCGTGTGTGAGACGCTACGCCTCCGGTTCAAATGTATCTAGATGTGTATTATTTATTGTACTTCTCACCTCTTGCGCTCTCTCTATCTCTATCTCTCGCTATCTATCTCTCTCACTCGCTTGTAAGGTGCTCTTCATTTCAGAAACTTTCACGTTCCTTGCGTTTATCCGGTTTATTGTTTTTAGGCACAAATGCCTGGAACCTAACCATTACAAGAACTCTGAACTCTGAAACAATTAGACTACTAGAAGGACACCACGCACACATATACAGCACGCCAAGACGAAACATCATCCATTATTACCTTTGATCAGATTTGTAAATACCTAGGGGTAGAGGACGTTTACGTTAACGTTGTTCTGTTTGCAGTAGACGGAAAGGTAGCTAGTGTAAGAGCTGAGGAGATGGAGCAGGCATCGCGCTTACGTAGTGTTGTGTTCCGGCGGCCGGCGACGGTGTGTACTAGTGCTAGCGCTGTCTGCGCTGTTAGTAGTGGCTGGATGCGGACGAGATGGCCGACGCGAGCGCAGTGGAGAACGTTTACGATTTCAGAAAACCGGAAACCGACATGGAACGAACGTAACCGTAGACTAGCAATGTAATGTTTAGTACGTTAAGTTACAGATAAAGTAAATTCGGACAAATAAAAACGCTTCACGAAAAACCAGTAGACAAGCATGGGTTTTGGTTTATACAAACACATTTTTCATTACTCACTTGCGCTCCGTCAAATATCTAGTGTCTGAGGATTCTAGTGGCGACTTAAGTTAATTAAAATCCATTTCAACTACCTACTTCATTGTTTGGTCAATTCGGAGTTTAGATTTTGAATTTTAATTCTTCCGGTATTTCGTTTTGGATATGATTAGCTACAATCAAACTAACTCATTGGACACACCGCGATTCTCTCGGTGCGAATGATAATCGCCAAATTTAACACCTGTCAAATTTGCAGCATCATACGAAAGCTAACTGAATCCAGCTTGAGTCAAGCGCGCTTCGGTTTGTTTTCGTATAGAATGGCGTGGGTCAGCCCAAAAACACGGTGGCTCTAAACGTTGCATTCGACTAATAGGCTCTTTGAAATGCTCTTATCTTTTGAGATATTATTTTATTCTATTACAATAATTTCGAGAGATGGACAAGCTTCATACATCAGAGGAGTAGGGAAGTACAAAACGGTTTTGTACCATTTCTTCTATTTAAAAAGTATCTATCTTGCTGGCGATATCTTAGTACGTAGCTCGAAATGATTGTTGTAAGTGCTGATTTTGTGATGCCGATTCGAAAATCTTACCTCGCGTAATCCTATTCAGTATTAGATTGTAAAAAGTATTCACGTAAACATATCCCCCAGGCTCTATAGCTTGTTATCTTTTAACTAATTCATACGAACTAGTGTCGAAACGCACCGTAAACAACTGACGGAACTCGGCACTCGGCCTATCACGAAATCCACTTCATCAATCCCATCCATCTTATCACTCCAATATCTTCTGAGCGGTGCACAATTAGCCGTTTTGATAACGCTCGATCGTAGGTCCGCCATTGGCGTTTGATAACTCCGATCCGGATATTACGGTGCACTTACCGGCCGACGCGGGGGGCAGCTTACTTTTGGAGGAGCCGTTGGTGGAAAAAAATTTCTTACCCGCGAGACGGTAGAACTCTTATCATAGCGACGATGGTGTCTTAGATAGCATTGTACGGGCGCAAAAATGCGTAGATAGTAACGGCCAGTACTATCGTCAGTACGAGCCCACACGAACTGGCCCAGCGCCTACGCCCGGTAGCGACATATTGGAAACGATATATTTGAGGTACCGGTTCGATTGACACGGCGGTCAGTTTGATCGGAACTGTCGAGCAGATAGGAACGTACGAGCAAGGTGAGTAAGAGTGTCGTACCGGAAAGTGTTTGTGCCACCCGTTGTTTCGTTGGCGATCGGAAGTTAATGGCGCCTATCGAGGTGTGACGTGCAACGACGAAAGCAACCCGAACCGTGCGCGTTCGACCTTTGTTGCCTACCCCAGCCTTGAAGTTGTTTGTGTGCGTGTGTTGTTTGTTTTGCAGTGAGTGTTTTCGAGTGGAGGACCAAAACACCACCGAATACCTTTGATTGGAGCGTTAAGAAGTTTGGCGGGAAAGCCCAAAAGCGTGTAGCGGGCGTATGCGACACAAGCAAGAGTGAGTAATCTGGAGTGAGTCCAACCCCACGTGATGGACGAACCACCTGTGCGCCTCATCAGTTCTCAAGTGTCTGCCGATGGTCCCGGGGCCGTTGCTCCGATACATCACTGTCAAATCAGTTGGACCAATGGACCGTGATAATGCACAAGGTATCATCCTCGCTAGTCGATGGTATCATGAGCTATGACGATGACGGACACCTTTCGGTATAGTTTTTCGTGGACAGCATGTTGAAACCATATTCATACGGGAAGTAATTTAGTTTGATCACGCGGAAAACAAATGCGCTCAGAGACGTAGGAACTACGTCCAGCTTGCTCTAACTTCCCTCAGAACCAGCTCGAACGTCGGAGGTTATAGCTGGGAGGAGCTAAATTCGGCAATGTCTGGAACAGAAACGAATTCCAGTGGTGAAAGTGAAACCGCTACCGAACGGGTGCGAAATTCCCGTTTGACGATAATCGATCTTTAATTGCGTCGGAAAAGTGATATCGTCTAATCAAGCCGGATCGTCGGAACTACAATACACCATTTACACCTGTGGTGTTCTCGATAGCCGTGCGTTGCGGTTTGTGGTTGTGCTGATTGTGAAATTATGTGGTCACATTTTTGCAGAATTATCAGCATCAGACCGGTTGGACGCGGTAAGCCCGAAAGCGTGTGCGCGTAATGTCCGCGAAGGCACCTTAGGTTGAGCGCTTTTGAGAGATCAACCGCCTCAGAATCGAATCGCTCGCTACTAGTTTTCGTGTGAGACCGGACGACGCCGGAGATGAGCGGCATACAGAACGAAGCATTCCTCACGGAGGTTGAGGTGAGCGAAGGTGGTCTCGCATGGGACGATTGACACTGCGAAGATAGTAGCGATATTGACCCCGTTTGCGCTCTGTTCACAGGACGGTTCAACACCTACCAAGCGTAGGTCGAATGGATTCATGACCGTTGTGGAGGTAGGTAGCCACTGAAGACGTAATGTGTAACAGCCGTCATAAACTGTCATAAACTCATAAAGCCGTGCGTTGTAGCAAACGCAGCTGCACTGACGTTGTGCTCTTGCAGAAACTTATCCGTCGTTATCTTCCAAAATAACGTTCCAAAAAACGGGTGTGTGCGTGAGAGTTCTCCGCCCGCGTCGAGTTTGGATTACTGTATCTCACTAGCAGGTGTTATCTGGTAATGGATGGCATTTTTGGTGAAACAATCACCGGAAAGTTTGCGGATCACAAAAACCAGCCACAAACAAACAAACGTCCACTTTCGCCGCACTTCCCCCAAGCCACTCCAATTAGTGGCTAAGACTATTGACAGAGTGGTGCGTTCGGTTGTGTTCTCTTGTTTTCGCAGGACTTGGTACCGTCGATAGCGGATGATAATGGGGAATCGGCGAGACCCGTCGTGGCCAGCGGAACGGAGGGATCGTCAGACAAACTTTACGACAGACTCGCGGAGGCCATCGAGCGCCACCGGAAGCACATCCAATTGGGCGTCTACATCCTGCTCAATGTCGTCGTTATCGTGTTCTTTGGGTTCGCCACCAATTACTACCTGGAGTATGGTACGTACCGCGGTTGGAAGTAGTTGGCCGTTGGCGGTTGAAGTGGTTCCTCACAATGTCCGTTGCTTTGCAGAGCAAGACGAGTGTGGCATGCAGTGGTGCGATGGGTACGGCATGCTGGTACTTCTCGTTGGGTTCGTCTACCTCGGGCTGTTGTATTTCCAGGTGGTGAAGCCACTTCTCGGGCACCACTTCAAGCGGCTGATTGTACAACCAACCACGCGAATAGTTACCCAACTCACGAAACCATGGTAAGCCGTATCTTCGTTCGAGTCTTCCGGACGCTGGAAACCTCCTCACTGACGTCCATTTTCCCCCTATTTCCAGGTACGTCCGGCTGGCAGCCGTCGCGCTCGTGCTCACCGGCTTCGCCTTGTTCGTGTACTTCGAAACGCGCGACCAAACGGAGCGACTCATCTCGCTGTCCGGGATGGCGTTCCTGCTCGTGTTCGCGTTCCTGTTGTCCAAGCATCCGACGCGCATCAACTTCCGCCCGGTCGTAATGGGCGTCATCCTCCAGTTCCTGCTCGGGCTGTTCTGCATCCGCTGGGAGGTGGGCCGTAGCATCTTCTCGTGCGTCGGCAATAAGGTGGCGACGTTCCTGAACTACGCCCGCGACGGGGCCGCCTTCGTGTACGGGTCCGTCCTGGTCGGGGACGGCGAAAACGAGTACGCGATCTTTGCGTTCGCGGTGCTGTCTGTGATATACTTCTTCAGCTTCTGCATCTCGATCCTGTACTATCTCGGGGCGATGCAGTGGGTGCTGCTGAAGCTCGGCTGGATCCTGCAGTCGGTGCTGGGTACGACCGTGTGCGAGAGCGTGATCGCCGCGGCCAACATCTTCCTCGGCATGAGCGAATCGCCGCTGCTCATACGCCCGTACCTGAAGGACCTCACGCACTCCGAGATCCACTCGATCATGACGTCGGGGTACGCGACGGTTTCCGGGACGGTGCTGGCGGCGTACATCTCGTTCGGTGCCAATCCGGCCCATCTCATCACGGCCAGCGTCATGGCGGCCCCGGGTGCGCTGTGCTTCGCCAAACTGATCTACCCCGAGACGGAGGACAGCAAAACGCGCTCGGATAACATACAGATGGAAGCTTCGTAAGCTGCAAAATGATCAAACGTTCAGTTCAGTGGTTGAAAATGAAACCAATCTTCCTCTCCCCAGTACCGATTCGTCCGTGCTGGATGCGGCCAGCAATGGTGCGAGTGCGGCCACACCGCTCGTGCTCGGTATCATCGCCAACCTGATCGCGTTCGTGTCGTTCGTCGCGTTTCTGAACGGGTTGCTCGCGTGGTTTGGATGGCGTGTCGGTTGGGAGGACGTGTCGCTGGAGAACATCTTCGGTACCGTGTTCCGGCCGCTCGCCTACGTCATGGGCGTCCCGTGGGATGACAGCTACTACGTCGGCAAAGTCATCGGCATCAAGATGATCGTGAACGAGTTCGTCGCGTTCGAGCGGCTGGGAGAGTTCATCAAGGAGGAAGTCATTTCGGTAAGGTTCTAGCGCACGTCGTCGTCATTGAATCGGTCGACTTCGACTTCACTATCACTGTTTATTTCTCAATTTTCCCACACAGCCCCGCTCCGCAGCGATTGCCACCTACTCCGTGTGTGGTTTTGCAAATCCCAGCTCGATGGGCATTATGATCGGTACGCTCAGTGCTATGGCGCCCGATAAGCGTAACCTCATCACGGCCGTGGCGTTCCGCGCGTTTCTCACCGGCTCGATCGTGTGCTTCATGACGGCCAGCATCGGAGGGCTGCTGATGGACGAAACGATCTTCAACAATTTCGGCAAGATCGCCACACTCGGTGCACCGACGGTTACACTGAACAGTACCGTTGGGATGGCGATCTGAACTCAGTAGAATTGCGTAAGTTTATGTGCTAGAGACGGAGATAGATAAGCTGCATGTGTCGTCAATAAACCAAAGGTCTGTTCATACAGGTTCATAATTATAAACGTCACTGAAGTCGTCGCGGTTTGAAGATGTTGATCCTGAAGTCTTGAGAACATTTATAGGTATTACAAACCAATTGGCATTTTTCCAAGAAAAGAGAAAAGTTTAACGAGTTAAGTCTCAGTTGAACACTCGTTTGACATATTTGTCCTACGTTGATTATAACACATTTGTTCTACAAACAACTACATACAGGTTGCATAGGAAGCTCATAAAAAAGCAATGTTTACTAGGATCTCGTTTACAAAATCCCAACCTCAAGCTGAAAGTCTCATCCAAGCGTTCACATTTGCTCTTGACTAACATTTACGCACCACACTGTACCGTCTTATCTTATCTGCAGTATATCGCTGGAAATTCGAATGCATTTGAAGCAGTTAAATATGTCTACGATACATCATTAACACAAACAAGACGCTTTACTACTACCTTTACCCCTTGCTCTATCATGTTACTCGCCACTTCTAAGCGTCTTCTCTCTAAGCGTCTTCCCCCTAAGCGTCAGCAGGTTCCATTGAAGGTTCCATTGGCCTTAAAACGCCCGGTAAGCCCCGCGAACGCGCTCAGTCGCGATCGTCACCGTCATTAACCGGCACGGGGTGACGAACGATACACGCTTGGCACACGCTTAAGCACGGTCGCATGTTTGTGAATCGAAAAACGTGTTTCAGTGAAGGTGTAAATCCCCCGGACGTAAGGGGAACGTTTTGCAGCCGGTTTTGTTTTGTGCGTTTGCAAACTTTGAATACGGTGGTGGAGGCAAGCTGTTTTGGGACGATTGGACGACGGACGCCACAACAACACTCAGTTCGAATCGTGTTTCGGTCGGGTGAGAAAGTACGGTGCGGTGAGCCGCTAGCGAAGCTACGATCAAAGCGAAATAAAGGCCAGCTAATAGCATCACTGACGTGAGCTGAAGTGGATATAAAAAGTGGGGTTTTGTGTTTGAGTGAAGCTACGGGGCCGGGGCTTTTCCTGCGTTACACGTGACGCCGGCCAAATGGTGAAGAAACTATTTGCACAGGTGTCTTACCGTTTTAACTTGCGAACATAACATGCACTGCACCGGTGGCACGATTGTTGACTGAAGAAGTAGCCAGTGCCAAGTTCCAAGAAATAAGTTATCACTAGCACACCCTCGAGATGGCACTATCCGAACGTTACCTGGCTCGGGTGGATGACGATCAAACATCCGCACGTTACATCGTCGATTCGAAGGTAGGCAAGCGGGTTGGTAACTGCGCCCTCGTCCAACAATGCACCCTCGTTTCAGGAGGAAATAGCACTCTCCACAATCGGTTTGGATGAGTCAGCGGCACCGGTGAAAGGAAAGGGATCGAACCTAAGACGCTACGCCACCGTGTGCAGCGTGAACGGAGTCGTTGCAGTATTTTTTGCGTTCGCAACAAAACGTTTCATCGAGAACGAGGGTAAACAGACGTTCCTCGTTCGGGATGGGGAGTGATTTCCGGTTGGGTTTCTATTGTACGTTCTTCCTTCCAGGGCGTGGAGATTGTCAAGCGAACTGTGGCTTGCGGTGGTGCGATGGGTACGGAATGCTGCTTCTTTTACTCGCCTTCGTCTACGCCGGTTTGCTGTACTTCCTGCTGTTGAAGCCCAAACTAGGACCATCGCTGTACCGGAAACTCTCACCGATTGGATCCAACATCCAGCGAGCGTTTGAAACGCCCGTCGCGAAGATATCCGCCGGTGGAGCCGTTCTCGTCGCGTTCGCCGTATTTCTGTTCTTCGACACACGGAACGACCGTACCAGACTGATGCCACTCACCGGGATGTTGGTGTTTCTGTTCCTCTCCCTGCTCGCCTCCAAGCATCCGAAGTACATCAACTACCGGCCGGTTTGTGCCGGGCTGCTCGTGCAGGTGCTGCTCGGTGTGCTCTGCATCCGGTGGGACGTGGGACGCAGCATCTTCGCCTGTATCGGCGCGAAGGTGGACACGTTCCTGAGCTACTCGACCGTCGGGGCCGCCTTCGTGTACAGCGATGCGTTGATCCACCAGTACGCCGTGTTCGCGTTCGGCGTGCTGAGCGTTATCTACTTCTTCAGCTTCTTCATCTCGGTGCTGTACTATCTCGGGGCGATGCAGTGGTTCGTGCTGAAGCTCGGCTGGATCCTGCAGACGCTCATGGGTACGACCGTGTGCGAGGGCATGATGGCGGCGTCGAACATCTTTCTCGGCATGAGCGAATCGCCGCTGATGATTAAGCCGTACGTGAAGGACCTGACGCACTCGGAGCTTCACGCGATCATGGCGTCCGGGTTTGCGACCGTCTCGGGGACGGTGCTGGCCGCGTACATCTCGTTCGGCGCGAGCCCAGGACATCTCATTACGGCGAGCGTCATATCCGCACCGGCGGTACTGTGCGTGGCGAAGATCATCTACCCGGAGACGGAGCACAGCAAGACATCGTCGGATAACATTCAGGTGGAGAAGTCGTAAGTGTTGCTAAGGTCGAGTGAAGTCGTAAGTGAAGACCGACACGCATTAACAGAGTATCTACTTACTCCACCAGCACGGATTCGTCCATCGTGGATGCGGCTTGTAATGGCGCCAGCTCGGCCACGCCGCTGATTCTTGGAATAATCGCCAACCTTATCGCGTTCGTGTCGTTCGTCGCGTTCTTGAACGGACTTCTAGCGTGGTGTGGGATGCTGGTCGGGCTTGACAACCTATCGCTCGAATGGTTCTGTGGGTACGTGTTTCGCCCGCTCGCCTACGTGATGGGCGTCTCCTGGGCGGACAGTGAGCACGTCGGCCAAATCATCGGCATCAAGACGGTCGTGAACGAGTTCGTCGCGTACCAGCGGCTCGGAGAGCTCATCCGCAACGGCACGATCACGGTAAGCGGTCGGAAAAAAAGGTTTCACCTTCATCTGGTTTTGTATCATTCGTGTGTCTCTCTCACTCTCTCTCTCTCTCTCTCTCTCTCTCTTCCTTCCCTTTTCTCCAAACACACAGAAACGTTCGATCACGATAGCGACGTACGCGATCTGTGGATTTGCAAATCCCAGCTCGCTCGGCATAATGATTGGTGCGATGAGCTCCCTGGCGCCGGAACGACGAGGCGCGATAACGGCCGTATCGTTTCGTTCCTTCATTGCCGGGTCCATGGCATGCTTCATGACGGCATGCATTGCAGGTGAGAGTTTGAGCGAGTGAAGCTTCCCTTGGGTGCCGGAAATGAGGGTTGGGAAATAAAACTAACCACACATTGTGCTCCACAGGTCTTTTGATTGCCGACACTCAAGACGCGAGTATGTCTACGCTGGACAACTCAACGCTGGTGGATGATAGTGCATAAGACTGGCTTTAGTTATCATGTTCCTAACGAGATTTTTCCTAACGATAAGGTATTAAAGTATTATTTTGAATTAATAAGTCAATATAAGCTTGTTGGAATGATAAGTCGATGGTCGATGTAGAAAGATATTGGCCTACTCAGTTACAGTCATTCAGGCATCGATTTTAATGTAGTTTTCTAAATTTCGTTATAGTAAGCAGGATTGGATTAGAATCTTTTCTCTCTTAGGATTGCGAATTTGCAGCAGATAAACCAGTATTATGTTTTTATACAACGATTACAAAGGAGAAATAAATCGAAATTGTTAAAACGTCACACCTTACAGTACAAGTAACTTGAGAAACGCTTCAAATTCGGATGTAATTCCATTAAACTCTTACCCGCACACTTTTCAGTGCTCTTTATATATTGTCACAACATCGTTTCGTTTACTGAACCTAACAAGCATGATCATTCCCAAACCTTTTTTGTTGCGGTACACGGATTAGTAATGGATCTGAAATACATGAGCTACAGCTGGGCTCCTGGGATCTACTACGGGTGGAATGTGTGGCGTTCTAAGGTGGATCTCATACAATACGTTCGAAAATTGAGCAAGTAATGTTACCACTGTATACAGCTGTACATTTTTTGCATCGTAGTAAAAGTTGAGCTTATAAAGGTTTCTTACCGTAAGCATCTTCGACGCGTGACTTCGCTCTACAACCTACGCTAAATATCTTGCCGAGATCAAGCCTGCTTGAACTTATCAACACGATTCGCTAAGCCATCGTTTGTGTCTTGCTGCAGCGTACGCTGCACCACATTGGCTTTGTCTTTTGGTTAAAAATGAAAACGCACGAATAATTAGCTATTTGATTGGGATACCTAGCACAGCGGTTTCATATAGACACTCTCGCAATACTTTCACGGAATATACAACATCGACCAATTAAAATATAAAACACAGAAAACACGGATTAAAAGCATTAACTCATAACTACACCCAGTAAGCGTAATTGTAGCAGCCAATTTTAACGTTCGTGAAGTTGATACTGATATCCAAACATCTTCCCTTTATGGCAGCCCGTGCAGATCGTACTTTGTGTACAGTTCTTGCGTGCGATCGTACACGTTGCGCGTGATTGCGAGCATTTCCGGAAGTAGCTTCATCGCCACGGCTACATCTAGGCAAACCTTCTCGAGCAGCTGGTCCCGCGTGGGTAGCGCGTACATCGCAACCGTTGCACCCTTCCGGATGAGCCACGGGTGGAACTGGGCGAGGGTATCGTTGTACGCCGCCTGACAGACGCCGTTTGTTTTCGCATCGGCTTCCAGCTCACCGAGTCGCTTCAAAAACTGCTGTATGAAATCTGCAACGACGCACGAAACATGGCCACGTTGTTTAACAACAAAGATAAGATAAAAATGCGCGCGATTGCCAGTTGCACGTTGCAGACGGTTCGACTCGAAACCTACCCAAACCGCGGTGAAGCCGTAGCAATGTCCGGCTGCCGGATACATAGTCCTTCTTGTTGAGCAAACTCGACTCCTGCTCGTACTCCATCATCGTGCGGATGGTGAGAAAACTGTCCGCATTTTCTTTGGCGCGGAATTTTTCCAGAATTTCCACCTTTTCCTTGACGTCACTGCTCACGAACCCGAACACCGTGCCCATTAGCTGGAAAAATCTGTCACGAAGAACAAAGCCCCCACCGAAAGTTACCGATTTGATAAGACGGTCGATAAGTGATTGTTTCTTCTTACTTGTATAGCTCCTTGAACGCTTCCAGATATTGGTCCACGTAGACATCGTCTTCTCCCGAGAGGCTTTCGGTGAACTTGTCATGCACCTTTTGAAGATCGAATTTTTCTACCGACATCTCTTTGTTTGCTGATAGATCACGTTGACGTTGTGCAGTATGCAAAACTGTGTTCACGCTACAGATCGCTGGGTTTTTTGGATGGAAGATATGTTTGTTTGTGAGCAACAAAACGCGCTGGTTTACGATGCTGCTACTGCTAGTCGATAATGGTAAAATAAAACAACATTAAAACACAGATTGCGTACGACTTTGTTGTTGTTGATTATTATTTTTTGACAACACAGCTGTTTAAACAAGGTTTGTAGAATACTGGCCGTATTTGGGTGAACACATGAAAAAAACCCGCTCACCAAATGAGCTAAGCAATTGAGGAGAAAGAATTTACTCAAATTCTACTAAAATGGCCTCATTGTACTTGTTTCATGGTCAAACATTTTCAATTTTGTATTTGAAACGTTATAAGTCACGAAAAATAATTGAAGAGTAGTGAAATTATAAATTAATTAATGGTTTTAGTTCCGCTATCATCCGCATGACTCGCTGGCATCACGGGGTGAGCAAGAAAACTGACACTACGTTAATTATTTTCAAAATAATGCTTGAACGTCATCATTGACATCGGGTCGATTTTGCTTAGCGCTGCGTCTTTTTCCGGTTTCCCAGCTCGGAGCGAACTGTCAACTGTCAACTCTCTTTCCGGTTCAAGATGGTAAGCGATGTTGTCGATTTCTTCTACGCTCGTCCGAGAAATGTCGCTAAAATTGGTGAAGTTGTGTGGTGCGCCCGCCGAAAGCTGGTTAATCGTGTGAAACAAACGCACCGCCACAGCGAACAAAGCATCCGACAGCGGCCTGTTCAAAATTACTGGCGGAAATCGCGAAGACCGCAGCCAGTTTGCCACATGTTTATCCCTCGCCAGTGCGGCAGCGGCGGATGAGTCTATGATGCTGGTGGTTTTAGTTGGTGAAATGTGAACTCGCCGAGATGTAGCAACAAGCGGAGCACAACTGCAACCTTCTCCTAAATTTTAACGCGACCTTTTGGGCGTGGAGCGTGTTATTGAAATGGGGAAGAGAATTGCCCAACATCTTCATCCTCTCTTCATCTCCGTTACAGCCGTTCACCAGGTTCGTGGAAACAGGCCGCATCGCCAAGTGCGCTGTCGGAAAATACAAGGGTCGCCTTGTATGCATCGTCAATGTGATTGATCAGAATCGGGTAAGTTGAGCGCGAACTATAGAAGCAAGCGTCGGTTTATTTTTTATTTTAGTTGTCACCTCGCCCAGTGGGGTAATCATGCACGAGAGATGCGGAAGGCGAACACAAAGGGCAAACAAAACGTGTGCTCCCACGTTCGTCTTCAATGATGATGTTTTCTACGGAAAACAATTGAATTTTTAGGAAGAGCCGTCTGAAACGTAACTGAAGTAACGCTTCCATAATCTGAAGTCTCCTCGCCAGCGAAAACTGAACGCTGCTGTCCGCGCAGATGTGTTAGTTCTGTGGCTAATATCGCCTTCCGGTGTGTGTCTTTCCGTGTGATTGCAGGTACTGATCGATGGCCCGACCCACGGCGTTCCGCGCCAACAGTTCGCCGTCAACCATCTGCATCTGACGAAGTTCCGCGTTCGCTTCCCGTTCACCGCACGCACCCGTGTCGTGCGTGATGCTCTCGAGAAGTTCGAAATCAAGAAGAAGTTCGCCGAAACGCAATGGCAGGAACGCGCCGCCGCCAAGTACCGGGTGAGTTTGTGATAGCGGTGTCCAGTCGAGGCCAGCATCGGGCATAGTGTTACGTTTAGTGCGTGTGCATCCATGATGAACCCTTTTTAGTAATTAATTACATGATAGGAAATGCCGGCTGACACAAACATGAAGCTAGTTCTTTTCTGAAATGGATCGATAAACAAACGCCCCACGGTTGTGCCTCATAAGTGATGTGTTTCAAAGTTTTACGTACGCTAATCGTGTTTTGTTGTTTTTCTTTTCCGCCCTGCAGCGCTTCAACATGAACGATTTCGATCGCTTCAAGCTGCGTCTGGCTCGCCGCGAGCGCAACCGTATCGTGAGCAAGCAGTACAACAAGATGAAGAAGGAGGTCGTCAGGAACGGTATGCTGTTCGGTAAGCTTAAGAAGGGAACCAAGCCCCTGCCACCGAAGCGGAAGCCCGAGGATGCGAAGAAGCTGAAGCCGAAGAAGAAGAAGAAGCCGGCCAAGGATGGCAAGAAGGCGGCTCCGGCCAAGAAGAAGTGAGCGGTTTCCAATTGATTATATCTATCTGCGTGTCGGGAGTGTATAATTATTAAAAAAAAACCGTTCAGACTAAAACAAATCCCATGGTCCAGGTTTAATCAGTCCATCATGTAACATTCTAATGGGGGTGAGGAGAGCGGTGAGAGTTTTGAGGAAGTAAAGAAAGAACAAACACTACTACTGCTACTTCGATTGACTTTGTTATGATTTTGAAAATTAAGAAAGGATTTGGAGAGGGAGTAAGGAAAAGTAGGCTACGACGAGATTAAGGAACGGTATTTGGCACACTTATTTTTTTTAATTTGTTTATTGAATCTTCTCTCATGAGAAGAAATAATGGTTTAAGTTTTTATTTCCATTGAGATATTAACTTATAGGAAGCGCTTCTATTTGTTTAAGTATGGCTTAACGTAATTGCACAAATTCGGAATGTTGAAGGCTTCCTCCGTGTCCGTCCTTCACGATGCTCGTGGCTTCAAGCGCAACCTTATCGGTTGGTCCGGTTGATTAATAAGCTTCGTCTTCACATCCATCGGTACGGTTCCGGCCCACTCGATCTCGAAAGAACGTATCAACTGCAAAGAATAGTAACCATAGCGATTTGGAAAGCTTCGTGCTAAGCGCTACCTACTAAGGTTCCGGTTATACCCACCCGCAGAAGCAACACCAGCATGCTCTGCTCGGCCAACCGTCGCGCAATGCACGACCGCATGCCGTGCCCGAACGGCAGCACCAGATGGGGATGAACCTGTTCCTTCGTCTCACGCATCCATCGGTCGGGCAGGAATCGGTTCGGTTCGCGGAAGAACGTTTCCTGCCGGCAGGAGATCATGTTCTGCGTTACGATCACCGTGCCGCGTGGCACATGGTAGCCACCGAGCACGTGATCCCGGTTCAGAATGCGCCCCACACCGACGGAGATGGGATTGAGGCGTAACGTTTCCTTCAGCACGGCGCGACAGTAGGAAGCTTCCGCTGGAAGAACGACGGGAAGTTTTGGTGAATGCGTCCCAGTATGGAAGGAAAGAGCAAATCTATTCAACTTACAACCCAGCACGGCAGCTCCGATGCGGTTTTCTCGTGGAACGGGTAGAATCTTCTTAGCCTCCCGGTACAGACGCTCCTGAGCGGTGGCCCCGTTCAGCGCTAGATGGTAGAGTGCGAAGGCGGTAGTGTAGCTAGTTGTGTGGACTCCTGCCAGCAGAAGATCCGACGCCATGCCGATGATGTCGTTTAGCTCCAGGTTCGGATTGCGCAGATACTCCTCCATAAGCGATTTCGATCCGTGCTCGCCGCTGGCCAGCTTTTGCTGGTCTTCGTTGAAGTAGAGCAGCTTCTGGGACACGAGCTCCACGGCCGTCTTTTCCATGAACTCTTGCGCCTTGCGCAACCGTCTGTAGGCGGGCGTTTCGAAGTACCGCCACAGCTGAAAGCCCTGATCGGTGGGTAGTATGCTGGAGTTGGTCGTTTCGGCCGATTCCATCAAGCGCGAGGACACCGAGTGCGGGTGCATTTGCTCGTCGGAGAAACTATCGAGCCGGACGTCGAAGGTAAGTAGGCAGATCACTGCGGTGAAACGAGAATTTGCGATCAGAGGGGCACATTTGACAAAGGATGGAGTTTTCATACGTTCAAGGTTCAGTCGGGAAATGGCGGGCATGAAGTCGTCCACCAGCAGCGACTCCTTTCCTGCCGCCGTCGACTTCAGGCTTGCGATGAACTCCTTCGTGATCTGATCGGTTGCGGGGAGAAAATTACGCACGCTCTGGGGCGAACT
Source organism: Anopheles farauti (assembly GCA_000473445.2). Taxonomy (NCBI): domain Eukaryota; kingdom Metazoa; phylum Arthropoda; class Insecta; order Diptera; family Culicidae; genus Anopheles; species Anopheles farauti. The sequence goes on from KI915041.1 coordinate 13,681,335, forward strand.
GAGTCCCTTCTGCAGCTCGGAGCGAATTTTCCACCACTCGTGACCGTTGCTGCCAGGGGTGAAAGAGTCGTTACAGTGAAAACGGATCAAGGGAACCGTACGAGCGTCTTACGTCGGCAGCAGGCCCGCCGTCCGGTAGACATTCGGACGGTCTTTCCGGTACTTCTCGAGTGCGGTATGGCTACGCCGGGAGGGATAAATCCCGGGTGTGCGATCGTCCAGCACGGTCGCTATGTCGTTCGGATCGTACAGCCACACAATGTCCTGTCCGGGTACCATCGTTTCGCGTACGATCATCCCATACTGGCGATACTTATCCTCTCCACAACGGTGCAGCTCATCGAAGCTGTAACGCCCTGTTGGAAACCAAAACAAACTTGAGACGTTCTCCGAACCGTGAGAGACACTACTACCGCTCACCTATCCCCGGAATGTACTGGTAAAGGTTGCCCAAACCGAGCGGCCCTCTCGGGCCGGGAATGTCATCGAAACTTTTGGCCGCACTGAGAGGAAACACATCGGGGAATGTTTACGACTCATTTGTAAGCGTTTAGACGAATGAAAATACCTACCCGCTTGAGGATTCGATGTTCTTGGTAGAAAGCCGACGTAGGTGATGCGCTGTTCGTCTGGGAAAATTCATTTCTAATCCGCAGAACGTTCGTGAGCAAAGGAACTAGGAACCAAACTTAGAGACACCGCCAACGAAGAACGATCAACCAATTCACGCAAGACGTCCGACAGATCTGACAACAATGAAAGCCGGTTACCATTGATCGGTTTGCGCTGATCGGGCCGAGCGGCGATCGAACTTGCTTGTCACGCACACCAGCAAAGCGGTTCGAAAATCGCCTTCCATAAAAAAAACTCCATAAAATAAACTTCCCAACAACTCCGCTCACGAGCACTTTTGCGGTGGGAAATAATCGATTTAAATACGTATATTATTTTAAAACACTTTCGCTCCGCGGTTTAGCGAAACACCTAGCAACATTGAGCTGGCATGGGGACCGATTCTATCACGCACACTGACGAGCGGAGCCCCGATAGGAATGCATAACAAGCATAACGAGCATTCCAGCTGACCTTGAATAATAACATATGATGGGTCCGAAAAACTCCCCTTGCAACCCGAGACGAACGAACCAACGAACGGTCGGATGCTTTCACCGGGGCGATTGAAGTGCGTTGAAAGCAATTGATGGTCTAATTTGGATGTTTGTCAAACTGGGGGACGATTTGAGACACATTTTAGCAAGCGGATTTTACTGAGATATCTGTATTTGAGGCTAGGGAACTTCACTAAGCGCTAGATTTAAAATATAATTTGTCGTAAATTTTTTTTTACCGAAACGTTTTAATCAAGTACGACGCCTACTGCGTGAAATATTGTGGTTCTTTCAATCAGCTCAAGGGGAATCATGGACGCCGATTTGCTTTCCAATGCGTGTTTTCCAACACATAACCGTGTTTCTTATCAAACAACCCTTTGCGACGAATCACTCCGTTCTCCGTACGTTCCGGTGTTTATTGTAGCCACTTCCCACCCTACCACAGCCGCCCATCGTTCGGGATCGTCATGGCGGGCGTTTCCGGTGGCGGAACGTTCTCCTCCAGCGTGCGGCAGTCGACGGTGCAGAGCACGATCTGCTGGTTGGCGGCCGGTACCACCACCGAATCGTCATCGTTTCGTGGCCCCTCCTGCAAGCTGTTCTTGAACTTGAGCGAACCACGGCGGGCGACGTCGGGTTTCGCTTTCAGCACCGGGTACGGGGCCATCGATTGGACGAGAATCACCTGCGAGTGGGTTGATAGGACGCGCGGTTCATGCTTGGACACCGTCTGCCCGTCGGAGAGTCTCAGGTCGATTAGATCACTTTCGGTTTCACCTCGAAGGCGATGTTCCGCCGGGAGACAGTCCGAAGGAGGCGCCGGCAGTCCTACGGTGTACTGTCGAGGTGGCGGTGGTGGTGTAGGTGAAGGTGTCGTTGGAGCCGGTTCCGGCAGCGATGGGTACACGAGCTGGGGCAGCTCGGGAAGCTGTTCGAAGTTACAGTCGGCACAGCTGCCGGCACCGTTCGTAGGCTGCTCGTTCGGGGGTACAAACGGCACGAGCTCTCCAACGACTTCGTTCAGATTGTAAAGCGATTCGAGGTTAGGTTCGGGGACGACCACTACCAACGGGGGATCGGGGTTTACCGGAGATGGGGCCGGTACTGGAGCCGCCGGTTGAGGCGGGAAAAGATCCGGAAGTGGTGGAAGTTGCGAAAACACGCAATCGGAACATCCTGGTCCGACTGGCACGTCTTGGGGTGCTTCTTCCGGTGATGGTGGAACTCCGTAGACTTCATGGGGAATACCCGGTGGTGGTGGGGGAGGTGGAGGAGGTTCTGTTGTGGTTGGGACGGGTGTGGTTGTGGTGGTAGTGGTCGGTTCCGGTGTAGTGGTCGTAGTTGTTGTTGTCGTCGTGGTCGTAGTAGGCGGTGGTTCGTAGTGCGTTGGCGGATATACGGGCGGTGGATACGGGAAGTCCGCCTGTCGCTTCACGATCGCTTTGCCCAGGAAGCGTCGTAACTGCGGATCCTGAATCCGAACATGTTCCAGCGTTTGGTGGGCTTGCCGATTGAAGTCATGCTGCTCCTGATCGCGCCCGAAGAAGTGATCACCATTGAAGTCCAGCTTATCGCCGACCGCATTCCCGACGTTCGTCACAACACTGAGGAGCTCCGTATTGGCGCCGTTCAAGTTCACCAGGTCCCCAACAGTGGCCGGACCGGCGGGCAGCGTGACAACGGCCGCCGGGGCACCGAAAAAAGCCCCGAGTAGCAGCAAACCGGAAGCGGAAAGTAACATCCTCTGTGGAGTACGAAAGCCCAGACACTTTGGGGAACTCCACAAACCAACGCCAAAGCCGATACTTACCATCCTGAGCACCATTCGTGGTTTCCGTTAATGCCCTCGTGTGCGGGATAGTTTTTATACGGACGACGGCAACATCTTCCCACCGCCACCCGATGTTCTGGGTGGGAGAATGGGCGGCCAAGGTCGCGCCATCGTCCACTAAAACAGGTCGCACTTCTCTGGAGGGTATATCGAAAAACTGGATAACGCCGCCGCAGGGCTTTCGGATGGAAGAAAACCCACCAAACGCCACCCATGTTCTTTCAAGCTTGGTTCATACGGTTCAGACACCGGACTTTATTGGAAAACATACTTCCATACCCCACACCCGGGAAGCGATGTCCGGGTGTGTTCGCATCCGGCGTTTCCTACTAAAAATACACCTTCATGTAGTCCGCCCGCTTGAAGGGCACGGAAGGCGAAGCGAAGAGGAGGTACCTACCACGTACTACATGAAGTCGGGCATAAAATTGGCTGTTTGAGCGCTCGCGCGTACCTAAACCGTTCGTGTTCAACTATCGCCGTAGCGCCTACGACGGAACAGTGCGGCATTCTCCGTAACGGAAGCTCATTTCCCATGGCGTCTTTCTGCGGGAGGAGGTGTGAATTTGTTTTCGGTTCGTTGGTAATTTTGGTTGCCAAAGAGCTTGCGTAAATAAACCAAAAAAAAATCAGCCAAACACGGTGGGAAACCATGTGTCCCCACGAGGGTTTAGAGGGTTTGGAACGAAAGCGCGCCGAGGAAATGAAGATCTATTGCCGGAGAAAGGGGAAGGCATACGAGCAAGCGAGTTTCGAATTGCGATCTGGCGCTGTGTTTTGCGGTTAAAACGAAGCATGTAAATCACAGCTGGTGCGATCGATTTTTTATGTGCGCATTTTTTTTCAGTTTAATCTATCATAAAAAAAAACGCACCTTCCTATATCTGTTTTTCCCTACACTACGCGTGGAGCACCTTAACACGGTTGCTTCGATTGTTTATGGCAATTAGTTTGTATTATTTGGGGTGTTATGTTCATTTCTGGCAACGCTTTCAAGTGGCCTGTAAAGCGTTTTCTCACTAACGGGTTTCGAGGGATTCGAGTAGGATTGGAAGTACGGGAAGGCGGAGGATTAAAAAAAAACATTAAAAAAAGATTAGTCAAAAAGAGTTCATAAGTTAAAACGTAGCACACCGTAGCACGTGCCTTATTTGCGATCTCTACCACTAGGGATTAACTAAACCACTACGCTTAAAATTATGGCAATTTGCAAACAAAAAAACACGCGGCAAATCTTGCGGCTTCGATAAAATAGACGATGGAAGAGATGAGGCCAGAGGACGGATGTATCGAAAGCGATGACGACGACGACGACCTACGACGACAGTTTAGAATGACTCCTCTGGGCGGAGGACGGTTCCGAAGATATCGCACTAGAATGATGTCTCTGTCAGCGAAACTCTTAAAATGGCAATATCCGGTAGGTCTCGGAGTTCGTGGGGCTTTTGTTCCTTTGCCGTCCGATTATCTTAACGATGTTCCACGCCAAATTCGTCCGGAAAGCTTTCGGTGCTTTTGTTTACAAACTAAATGTGCTGTGAACTCATTAGAAAACCATTCCCATCTCCGAATGGGCCACACACGCAGCGTTTGATTAAATCACGCCCAACAAGATCTTGAACTTTTTGCGTCCCATTTCTTGAAGGCCCGTTTTTTTTTGGTTTTTTGTAGACAATCTTCATGGTTGTGTCAGAAGCGTGCGCAAAACCGGGTGTAAAGCGCACGGTGTCACATTAATCAACGGCAAATTAGATCGCGATACAAGTGGTCGTTTTATCCCGCACGAGAGTTACAGTACGTAACGAAAAAAAGCAACCAGTCGCAGCGAATCCATTTTCCCTCTCTCCCGCTCAAAAGCGTGTCTGTTTGGCGCGCTAAACGAATCGTCACCATCGAACATAGCAGGCGGGTGGAGAAGAAGAGAACAAGCGGCAATTCTGCCTTCCACCGTACAACAGTACTGTTCATGGCTCGTAATACCGAACCCTCAAGCGGGGATAAATGTGATTTGGTTTCGCGTCCGTCCGATCGTTCGGCGATGGTGTCAACGTGACCGTTTTCAGGTTCGCTTTCGGAGCGGGGAATCTAATTTCGAAAATCCAATCAGTGCAACGCGCCGCAAGTGGAGGTCACTCAGACGTCTAGCGAGCCGCAGCAAGACGTTTCAATTTAACTCGTATCTTTTTATCTGCACGGGTCGTCCAGTTGTCTCGTCTTCCGTCCGTCCTCGGTGGTTATGAAATCAATGCTAGGCTGCTGCTAGGAAAAGGGGATTTCCCTTACGAGCTACGCACGTACGTGAACTGTTACCTTGGGGTGTTAACTGGGAAATAAATAACTCAGGTCGGGGAATCGTTCTTTAACGCATAGGTTAGACATTCGGTTCTACGCGAGCGGTCGTGGATCGTACGGTGTCGCATCGAACCCAACGAATCGGTTGTTCTTCCGATGCACGAAACCCTTGCCCGGGCCGGTGTTGTAGTACACCACCCGCCTGATGCCGAACGGATCGATGTACCCGAACGACCCATCGCGGGTGTCGCTGGCCGAGTTGCGCTCCTCGTGGTACTGCCGGGGCAGATAGTACCGGAAGCCGTCGCTCGTGACGGCCACCCCATCGTACGGGTGGCTTTCGCCCGATCGCCGTACCGGTAGCTCCTGGCCGTGCTCGTCGTAGTATCGTCTCGGTGCGTCGTACTGCGCGGGTGGATCGATCAGGTCGCGGTTGAAGCTCTGCTCCAGGAGACTGTTGTGGCCTGGGTCGAGTGACTGCAGCTGCACCAGCGGCTTCAGGTTGACGGTGGCCGGTGTCGAACTCTCGATGTACGGGCGGGACGATGTGATCAGGATCGGTTCACTCGACGGTCGTCGGCGACGTTCCGCCGGGTGCGGTCGTCTACGGCGGTGCGGAGGAGTGTAGGTGGTCGCCGCAATATAACCGCTCGGATCCACCGCTACCGAGGGATTGCTGTTGTAGATTACGAGCGGCGGCAGATGAGCTTCGGAACCGTCCCGCAGGGGCGACGGAGTCGAAGATGGACCGTACACGGCAATCGGTGTGGAGGAAAGATCGTTCCCAGCCAGTGGAGTGTAGGTCGTCGAGGGTACGTAGATATCCAGGGCCGGCGGTCTAGCCGATACGGTCGGATAGTGTCCGGATGGGGGAGAACTGGAGCCTGGCAGATATTTCTGATCCGGATGCTGGACAGCCGGTGGTCGATAGCTTGGTCCAATCGGCTGTGAGTGAGGCCGGATGAAAACTGCATTCAGAGAGGGAATGGAATGGACGGAAATCGGAGCAGGAGTTGAGGGAACGATGGCAATCGGTTGAACCGAGGGTTGGTTACGATGCTGCGGCGGTGGAGGTGGTGATTGCCGTTCCGGCGGCTCATACGAAGGATCCGACGGCACTAAAACGCCCGAATCGGCCGGTTTGTTTTTAGCCACCTTTATGGCGTCCTGTTGGAAAAAAAGAAACGAACCATTTAGTGGAAGCTTTTGGATGAAATTTGGTCCCAACTGGCGCGACAAACCTGTATGGGCCGATCGCGTCCCACGTAGACCGTTTTGGACTTCAGAATACGGTATCCCTTGTGGTCCGCGATGTAGTCATTCTGTCGCAGATATCCCGAGGCATCAATCCACGCGTCCGTTCCTGTAACGAGGCAGGCAAAGGCGTCACGCGAATGCAACGTCAGCGCGAAACTTCGCAACCGTTGGAAAGCAGCGGCTCACCAATCACCGTCCCGTCCTGCAGACGTTTCTCCTTCCGAAACTGGCCGTTGTCCGTCTGGTAGCGGAAGTACCGCTCCGGTCCCTCGTCCGTCTGTATGTGGTACTGGTTGCTATCGGGCGAACCCCAGGAAGCGCTGGCCCCGTCCAGGGAAACCTGCGTCCACAAGCCGACCGAAAATAGAGAAACACAACGCATCCGTTAGAATGAGATATTTCTGCGCGAAACGTCTTCGTCATCGGGGCCGTTTTGGAGCTGTGGCCGCTACAGAACCCGCCTTCCCGGGTGGGCGTTTCTTTCGAGAGCAACAGACAAAAAAGCGACCGGGTTCAATGAGCTGTTGACCGAATTTGGAGCGCTTTGTTGTGGCCACCGGACTTGACGTTTCGATGACCATCGCGGTCGGGATGTAAAGTACGACCTTCCTGCCCCGAAGTCGCGGGCGGCACCCTTGTACCATGTGGCGTTATACTTGGGCGCACGAGTTCTTAAGACGACTGATTTCTTGACGGACGTGAGCCGCAGGCTAGCCGTCAGTTGCGTGGGCAAGCGGTCTGCAGTCTCATTGCCTGCGACTGGTTCTTGCCGCTGGTGGGTGTATCGGACGCTCACCATCAGCTTAGAAGGTTCCCAGCCCGTTGCAAGTACCCGCCAAGTACGCGACTCGCGCTTGGACCAGATGGCTAGACCGCCGCCGTAAATCTCTCCGCGGCTGATCGTAAAGCGATTGCGCATTTCGCATTGTGGAGCAAACCGATCACCGTTTATGGAAGGTTGGCCCATGGCGTCAAATGAGCTACTCGGTTAAATAGTACAGGTTTAGGGCGCTTAAGGAAGGCAAAAAAAACGCTGCCCGATCCTGCGCTGACTTGAGATGAATATTTACGAATGAATGGGAGCGATGAAGTAATCATCGCAGGAGGTATCCAGTGAGGAGGTGGAGGAGGGTGTGTTGGAACCATTTGTCATCGAATGACGAATCGGTAGGCTACATCAGTGTTGGCTACATTTTTTGCAGTAACTGTCACACGGTGCCACAAACCTTGCTCTTGACATTGAGCGGAGGAGATTGTAGCATTTGAAGTTATATCCATAAGGTCGCACTCGTTTGTATATTTCAATAAAGATCTAGCTTCCAATATTTCTCTAACTACACGTACAATTTTCATACCTTCTTACATAACCTCATCTCACCGCAACACACATGCGTTCAAAGTTCTTGTAAGGCAAGATTGAACTAGTTCCATTCGATTTACTCCACACGTAACCGCGCGCAACGATATCCGCCCATTGATACATATCGCGTTCGATTATCGCGCGCGCAAAACCGATCCATTTTGCAACGAGCCTCTCGAACATAACCCCTGCCTGCCTGCCAGTTACGACGCCGATGGTGCAGCTACCGGACTAAACAGGTCACCAACTTTCCATCCCATTCGATATGCTCGTGTTAGCAAGTTCGGGCATGCCGAGAGTCTGGACAAGCCGAGTGTAGAAAGTACACCGTGTGATCGATCGGGCGAACGCGAAAAGAGGCATTTAAATGAAGTGTCTGTGTGTTTGCGGTGCAACGGAGGTTTGGAAAAAAAGTGCATACATATTCATGCGATGATGTTAGCGCGATTACAAACTGGATTGAGCGAAATCGCACACCGGCATTAATGCCGGATGACGTGTTTACGACCCGCCAGCTCCATCGCCGATTTGGCATGCGAAGTTCCGGTTGGCTTCTTCATTTCCCGCCGAACGTTAGGTTCACGTCGTATTTGCCCGTCTCGAACACGTCGTACGGTGTGAGATCTTGCGGGATGGGCCATACGCGATCGCGGAAGCTGCTACCATCCGGCAGCCGGCCGTAGAACGACGCGTACTCGGGCACGGTGAAGAGACACGTCAGCCCCAGCAGGTACTCCAGCACGGCAATGTCCGGCGTGTGCTCCTCGTAGTTTTCGTCCAGATACAGCGACTTGAAGGCGGATCCTGGAGATGGAGTGGGAGGGAAAAAAACGGAACCGCGTGTTAAAAGCCGGGATGTCCAACCGCGATGCGTGTCGAGTGAGGTTACGTTCGTCCAGCTCCTCCTCCCGGACCATCTTGCACAGCTTGTACACCTTCACCAGAAAGGCATCGATCGTGGCCTGGGTGAGGTTGGGATCGTGCTGGTCGAGTTCGGTGCGGGGCAGCTCGTTCAGGTAGTCCGAGGCGCGCCAGACCAGCTTGCGGAAGAACCGCTGGTTGATGTTGTTGTACACCAGCACGACACGGCTCAACTCGAACAGCTCGCACACGGCCAGCGTGCGCAGGTACTCGCCGACCGTTTCCTCCGCACTCTCGACCATGTGCACCGTGTAGCCGTCGAAGTTGATCATCAGCCCGAACAGCTTGATCTCGTTCGTCGTCGACTCCTGCATCTCCTTGATGAGCTTCAGGAACCGATCGCGCAGCGTCATCCCGCTGACCTTCGGGTGCCGGCCGACGTACACGACGCGCTGGAAGTAGCTCTTCCGGCCCGCGCACAGCATGTTGTCCTTCACGTGGTCCGCCAGGGTGCGCCGGTTCTGGAACGAGGGCAGAGCGGCTTCCTCCGACTTCTGCATGAAGTACGGCAGCGGTTTCTTCTTCTTGTCCGGGCTGCGGCTGGCGGACGAGCTGGACATGATGGCTGGATGTTTGGAGAGTCCCGCCGGTGGAGTAAGACGCTTCACACGGGACACGAGACTTCACGTCACGGAACACGCTTTATTTCGATATGCCTTCGGGAGTGCAAGAAAAACGTCGTTTTGACAGGGAACAATCCACCATAACAACTCGCAACGGCGTTACCATGGCACAGCCTGCTAACATCGCCCTGACAGCTGCAAACCGTTACCAGGGTGATGCGATAGTCGCTTTGACGTAACATACTCGCACACGCGCACGAACTCTCAGCAATCCGTCGGAAGGTCTCAATTAAAGCAGAAATTATCCGCACATCGTTTTGCTGCCTACGGACATCTTCATATGACTCGCACGTGGAGGTGAAGCCATTGTGGTGGCATAAAATCCAATGAACTTTTATACCGCAGCTGATGGTCAGACTGCGTCACAGTCGTAGAAGGCGGGTGAAGCACTTCGTTTTGTTTTTTTTTTCTAGCGCGTGCGAACGCGCACAAATTACTCGCAGCCATTGTGTTTACGTCCGCTGGCTTACTTTAGCTCCCCTCGGCTTGGGCGAAGAGCTGCCCATCGCGGCTTGGGCGAAACCGTGCCGGTTGAGATGCAACTCGAATGTCGGCGGAGATTTGCATTTCTTTCGGTCGTAACCTTGAAACGCGAATTACGGGGGAGTGTGCGTTAATGTAATTCGATTAAATCCATACACATCTTTTCCACGTTTGCGATCGATCCAGTTACGAAGTGTTTTCACTCGCGCCGTAATTGAACGAACCAGATTGTTTGCTGGTTAATCTGTTTCACCTTCCAGCTGCATTAGTTCGGACGGGTTTGTTAACTACGTGCGTGTATGCATGAGGACATTTAAGAGAGAAAGAAGGATAGCTGCTTCTTATTTTTATGGATTTTGTTTTCTTGTTTTTATGCCTTATAGATTTTGGAGGACTTATACGTCTAATGATTCAGACTTTCTTTGGCTGGTTAATTTTCAAATCAATGTTGTGGAGAGGCAAATGGATCTAGAAGAAATGTTGGTACAGATTTTGTCAAATCAAAATCTCCAAAGCTCAAATATAATATCTGTTATTAGTTTAAAGTACCAAATCTGTAAAACAAGTTTTTTTACAGCTGGCCATTTTTACTTATTAAACAAGACATCAGTGCAATATGTTTTATATGTTTCTTTTAATTTAAATTTGTTATTTAAATTTGCCATTAAATTAAAAAAAAACGTATGGCTCATTTAAGTCACGAACTGGTGGCTCAAACGAATGGACGAATAGATTCCCCATCGAAGTTTTAGTATCTTTTTTAAAATAACCTCCACGGTGTCATTTGACCCCTCGTATGTTATTTAGCCGTCAAAAGCCATTCTTCTCACCTAGTGTGTTAGAGTGCATAAATTAAAGTGTCGCGTGCCAAAAGCGGCTCCGGTGACAATCGCTTCATTCTAGCACATCTCGTTCGGTATCCGAACGCTTCAATCTAAGCGTTGATTGCATATCGCACAATCGCTGCTGTACCGTTCCATTAACCACCAAGTGCCATTAGAATGTGTCGATCCGATCGATGCTTCTCTTCGGGCTCGTACCCCCATTTGGGGATGTGCAAATTTATGCACCACCGCACAAAGAACTGCAACTCCACGGAGCGGAGCTCATGCATATTCAAGAACCGACAAGCGTTGGGTCCGCTCGAAAAGTTCCGGAACCGCGTATGGCGCCCCGGCCACACTTCAGGGGGCCAATTAACCACACCAACGCCAAACGGAGCTCCTTCCTCCGCTCCGGGGAGGGAACGGCAATTATCGAAGGGAACCGTTTGCATAAACGGTTACATATTGGGTGTGCGGTTTTATAATTCTTCAATTTTTGTTTTTTTTAGGCAAGCTTCCTCTTTTGCTTCTCATGCAGTAAAGTGCAGCAACGTGCATTGCACACCTTGAAGCGGTTGCTTTCCACCACCCATCTCCACCCTCCCCATCTCCTCACAAAAACGAGCTTATGTTTGTTTTCACTTTCCACGCGTGCTTGTCACATGAAAGGTAACGTTGACGGCAGCATTGAGCATCGGTTGATGGTTGATCAGATAGGCGAATGTAGTCATTTTTTTCTCTATCTCTCTCTCTTTATTTGAATAATCTCCCAAGCCTGCCGCCCCGGGGTGGGACGGGTTGTGGGAAAAAAGGTGTGATAGGGATCAGCTCGAAACCGGTGAGCTCTTTCGGTGCGGCTCCACACGAACCGGAATTCCGATAGTGCAGCACGAAAAAAAAAAAGAAGCTACAAAACAAAAAGAACTACGATCCCGGAAAACCGAAACCACTCTGCACGAAGCAAGGAAACGCACGGTAGCAGGTGCAGTCAAGTGCAAGTGCAGTCAAGCCCCGGTGTCCTCACCGTGTTAGTTAAGTTGTTTTTATATTCGCCTCCCTTGCAGAAGTCGGCAGGGAAAGTTTGACGGCGAAATACGACTGATGCGAAATGTGGCGGCGTAAAATAAATATGGACAAGATGGCACGAAGCGGTAGAACCGGATTGTGCCGATATGCTCCTTTCTCCCGGGCGCGTCGCTTTGAATGTCACCGAGCGAAATTTTCCTAGACCTCCGACACCGGGCCCGCCCCCATACCCCACCCCACGTGGGTGTTGCGCGAAAAAAAAGGGCAACCCCGTCCGCGTCCGTGGAAAGACAGGAAATCTGCCGAATGTGAGCAGCGATAATCAACGCGCCTCGCTCATCAACCCGTCTGTTTTTCGCGTTACCGCATGCCGTGTGCCGGAAGCGCTCGGGGGTTGTGTGGTGGAGAGATGATCCGGTTTTGTTTTGAAGTTGTTTTTGTGTTGTTGTTGCTTTTTTTATTTCACTCTACCACCCCAAGGAGCGAACCGGTTGCGGTGGACCAGGCGGCGGGTGGAGTGTTACTTCCGAATGGCCAACCGGTCGCTTCCTATTGCCGCATTCGCGCGATCGCGATCGGTCAATGCGTAATGTGGGCAATTGGTGTTTGATGTTTACGCGTGACTCGGTGGATTAAACTCGCCTCGCGCAGTGGTGCAATGGAGCAGCAGGCCCTGCGCGGGTCGGTTGAAAAGTAGACGATTTCAAATGGAATGAAATCGATCGGAAGAAATTATGCAAATTTCTCAGGCGCCTTTGCTTGCGCGATAAATCGTCGCTAAATTGGTGCATCTGCGCGCGTGAAGAGAACGTCAATGTTGAGGAACGCTTTAAGAAAATGTTAAGCAATAAGAAGCAACGAGGTCTTCGACTTGTTATCGAAATATAACGTTTCGACTGTGTCCACTTTTATATATTTTCTGGAGGGGTCCAGGGAACTTTATTTTGTATGTCTAGGTACATCTGGAATACACGCTTTAGGCAATGAAATCATATTTTCCGAATATTATTCTAAATAAATTATGATAATTTCTTAGTAGCACGTGATCAATTAACCCTGGAAACCTACTAACAATTGCCGAGTTGCTGATCAGACTTGAAATGTGTCTGACACCGAAGGAAATATTATAATTATGAAATGTGCATAATATCGTTTCATTATTTAACCGTAATATAATAGCACTTACAAAACAATTTGAATAAAAACAAATTGTTCTGTTGACCATTTTATAAAGATATTCTGTAAAGCAATTCTAAAGATCTAAAGAGTAGGCTTAATTTTGAAAATTTTGAAGGATTTTATTGAAACCCTCACAAATATTCAATACACTTAAAACATTAATATTGAATTGAGTTGTTTTTCGCAACCAATTCTTGTCCGATCCGATTTGAAGGACCAGAACTGAGATTTTTGTAAAAAGAATAAATTAGAACAAAATTAAATAGTCTATCTTTCCTAAAAGTCCCATAAATCGTATCTCGCAGGTACTTTGCGATTTCACAAACCCGCAGTGTGCAGTAATCTTCGTTGATGAAACGTTGTCACCACTAAATTAGCCCACTTCAAATGACTCTTTCTACTCTTCTCGCATTCTTTTCGATTCGAACCTTCCATTTTCGAGCTCCCAGATCGACCCGCTGCTGCAGCGTTGAAATTTGTTCGAAATTCATACCGTTAAAATCTCGCCCCGTACTCACCAAAACCGCTCGGCGGGCCCTGAAAATCCTTTCTCTTTTCCACGCAAACTCACCCACTAGCTGTTTGGGGTGTGATTTGGTAATTGCGATACGATGATTGATGCAAGCGACCACCGTATTCGGACAGGTTGGAGGCACCGTGGTGTATGATTCCAGCCACCAATTGGCTCGGAATGCAATCCGAACGGAGGTCCAGGCTTAGAATGCTTCCAATGGATAGCACACAACACCCCCGGGGGGAGAGGAAAAATCAGTTCAAGGGCTTCGATCGGACCGTTCCGGTGCGTCGAGGTGCCCTTCCTTGTTGTTTTTTTTACTCTCATTGGGTGCGTAGAAAAATTAACGCTAGCCAGACAAATAAAATTGCGCGGGTTGGGCAGTTCGGGGATTACACAATTTCGATCACGAGCGCGATTGGTAAGGTCAACCGAGGCGACGGGCCGTCTTTTTTGCTGCTGCGTGACTTTGACTTTGGCACACGTGACGTGCGGAGAGGAAGCGATACATTTGAATGGCTTCGGATTGGAGCGGATTAAAAGGGGATCAATCTTTATTGTTCGTGTGCAAAGAAAAAGGGGAACATTCTATTTTTTTTATAATTCATGGACATATGCAAATTTACAATGTTGAAGTCATAGCTGTATAAAATATTTAAAAAATGGTTATTATTTTTTTCATTTTTCCTCCATACGTTAGTTAGGTTATTTTCGCTAGTTAATGAAATTGTAGTAACATCTGTCCAGCTTCATAAATCACGCTTATGTTTGAACCCGTTTTTTTCGCTTCTTTCCCTTTCGCTCTCACGCCATCACGCGGTCCACGCGCTTCCGTTTAAATAACGATCCAAAACAGCTTGGGCTTCCGAGACATGCAGGCCGACCCTCGAAGACGACCCACCGTTATGACGACGTGTGCCGCTGTTCACACGGAACGGAAACGGCAGCAACAGCGTGGCCATGCGCCGTCTGGGATTCTTCGCGCGGGATCGCGTGCGGACAGGAAGAGCAGAAACGAAACGGCGCACCAAAGCGAAAACCAAAACAGAGCAAGCAAAACTGGAACAACAACAAAAAACACAAACCTGAAAACGAAAGCGAACGACGAGAGAATGGCGAAAACATTCGAGCTATTATGTCATGTTGGAGGCTCCCCGGGAAAGCAAAACAAAAAAACTGGATCATGAAGCATCGATCGGGACCCGGACGAGCCCCGTCCCGCGTCATAACGACGATCAAATGAGCCTCGGAAGCATAAACCAAGCGACGCTCGTCGCTCTTCGTCGTCGGGATTATTGGCCTATCTTACGCAAAAGGGGTCCTGCAGGGCACGAGCCTCGGTAACGAACGAACACTCACACACACACACACACACACACACACACACACACACACACACACACACACACACACACACCAAGCTTTTCTCACCCACTTTTGTACAATCGATGCGCGAAGTAAGGGTGCCCAAATGCGAACGGCTGGGGTTCGTCGCTTTGTTTCGTGGCGTTGAGCTTTTTCGTTCCAGAGACACCAGATGCGACTAATTCGAGCAAAATGATGCAGCAAAAAAACAATGAAGCGTTTCATGCGAAAGCGAAAGTACATCCAACCCGGCACGATGAAGGGGAATGCCTTGATGCAACACGTTCCTGTGGTGGAATGCACAAGCAAAAAAAATGCGAGAATTTGCGCGCGTCAAATAAACGCATGCCAAAAATAAATTAAAAACACTCCCGCAGTGATCGGACCGATGATCGATCGGACCTTGATTGCGCAGATGCTGCCGAGTGTTGTGGTGTTTTGTATCGAAATAATATGAAAAATTACTTATGAAAATTGGTTGGTAATTTCGGTTCCGACGACGGATTGCGTAACCTTTTAAATATTAGCACGAGATGTGTCTAATCTTTGGCCTCGGTGCACATAATTACACATTCATGCGACCGGGTTGGCCCAAACGGCGAGGCATACGAGGCGCGATGACAATGGCAATGTGTCATGGTCTTTCGGTGGAACAATGTGACAAAGTCGACGCTGGGCGGATTGACCCACGGTGAAGGTTTTTTTTTACTATTCGAGAAGCGAAGTGCAAAGGGCTGCTGAGGTGTGGTGGGAAAATTCGTTCCAAAGGGTCAGAAGAAAATGGGTGGTTGTATTTTATTCAATTTCCGTTGCTTTTTTAACGTGCACTAAATGGTAGTTTGAAAAAACCATGTGTCCAGTTTTTTTGCTTCTTAAACAAATATTGAAAATTCAAGGAATCTTTTTTGTATTGAAAATTCTTTCTTATGTTTGTTTTTGGTGGCAAAACAAAATCTTCACACATTCGTTGGAAAATATGAGCGAAGAAAATTGATTTACGGCGCGTAATTTTCCATTGTACTTTGTCAGTGTTTTTATGTAATGGTGCTCAATTTCGCTGAAAATTTGCTTCCTCTCACGAATGAAGTGTAAAAAATGGAAATTTATTTAACTTGTATGAAAAAATATGCTACCGTGAAGAAAAGTGAAAACCAGTCATTAATATCGATTGCTTTTAAGGCCTAAATGCAACAAAATGAACACGCTATTGAAAGCTCAAGTGGCAAATTTTATATCATAAATATCGAGGAATCATATATTGCCAATATTGGTTAATTTTTTGGTTTATATTGTTAAACGTGCTGGTCGGTTGGTTGGACAGTCTCCCATTTTTACTATTTTCAGAATATTCTTTCTGATACTAGCAGAGTTTTAAAGATTGCTATATCAAATAAACAAAACACTAATCGTGATGTTATATTGCTGGTAAGCAAAAAAACCACTAACAGTCAAACACGAAGGAATACTGTCAGCTACTTCATGCAAATAACAAATTAATAAAACTCCTTTATCATTGCCATCCCGCCCCGAGCACTGATTTGCGAACAAAGGCAAAATATCAGAAAGTAATCGACCGCAGTCACAAAGCCGGTGCCACACAATCACGATCGATTTTACCTCAAATTAGGGTAATATTCATTGATCTCCGGACCGCGCCCGCTGCAAATTTTCCCCTACAACACACGACAAAAGCTTCAACGATCACATTTAAAGCCACCTTTAGCGCGCCTTTTTTTTGTCCCCGCCGCTCGTTTGCTCGAACAAAGCGCCGGCGAAAGGAAAACTCGCCGGCGGGCTGGCGATCATCATAATTAATGTGCAAACGATCGTCCGGGAGGAAGGAAACGGGCCGCGCGCTCTCGGAAAACGGTGCATTCTGGGCGGATAATAACGAGCACGAGTGAAGCCGGCGTCCCAGAAAAACGGATCGGTTTCCATAATTAACGTCATGAATCGGTCGCTCTACTTTCGCTCTCGTTTTCGGCAATTGTTATTATTGTAAAATATTTGAAAATTTAGACACAACCGATCGACCCAAATTTCGATCACCGGTATCGTTACTTTTCACGATATGATCGTGCAACCGTGTGGGGGGAAGTGACCACAAAGGGCAGCCTCCCAAAGGGGACCTGCAAAATCCTGCCCGCGCACACGGGCTTCGGTCACGTTTTCTTACATGAACGCCTGTCCCGCCAGAACTGGTACACTATCCGTGATACGTTTTTCGTTCGATACGTTAAAGAAATGGTTCACCCTCTCTCTCTCTCTCACCGTTTGCAGCTTCTTTGCGGCAGCTTTCAACCCGCTGCCGGTGTGAATCACGGGACGGACTGGGCCGAACATTAAAAACCGTTTCGATCCTTGTTCACCCATGCGAATCCGGTGCTCGATTCTTGCGAAATGGGTTTTATGCCCTTATAAGGGAGGAGCAACAGCGGCAGTTGGGGCAGAAAGAAAACGTATTGATCTTTCACTTTCGGGCAGAGGGATAGCATATATGGAATAAAACATACTAAAAGCCTTCAGTCCGATGCTCTCTGTATAGAAAAATTGAGAAGTTTTTTTCTGACCAGCTTTTATCAACATAAAAAGCCGCAAAAAAGATAAAATCCAACAAAATATTGCCCTTTATTCAACAAACTAATCTTAGATTTTTTTATTTTTTTATAAGAATTTTATATTAAATATATAAATTTAATTAGACATAACATCTCAAGCCCCATTGCCACAAAAATATGAAATATATAATTTACTAATACTATTAATTAATAAAACAAAAATGTGCTTCATCACAAAAAAATGTGAAAAATTCCCGTCCCTTTCTAGAAGCATGCTTTGCTTAACTTTACTCTCGTTATTTTAGTTTCGTTCAGCACGGACTGCGTGGGTTGAACTAATTTCGCTCCGTCGCTAATTAGCTGGCACTGTTCGGTGCTCGGTACTGCAGCGATATTAAAAAGGTGCTGCAGGCGAGTCAATGAGTGCTGCTTCGATCGATCGACAACACAACAAATCATGTTTCATGTTGATCTCCTTGTGCAGTGTGGGAGATTGGATGAAGAAACGGAGGCTCGCGTGTGTTGGTGAAGCTGGTTTGAAGATTTTTATCGATTTTGTTTTTGTTGTTCAGCGCCTAAAATAAACGAGAGCCCCAGTTACCAACGCGGAGGCACCCAGAAGGCACCGGAATCGGATATTGAATTTATTTTTCTATTACCCGCAATGCAAAAACCTTCCTCTGCGCGCGCGCGTGTGGCCTGTCAAATCGGAGGCCTGGTCATTATCTGATTTATGACTTCCCGCGCACAGCTCGAACCGTTTCACCGAAAGCATCCACTCGGTCGCTGAAAACCATCGATCGAGCAGACGGCGATGATCATTAGCAAATTTTTGGGATGCCCTTGAACGAAGGGAAATGTAGACTTCGCGGGCGGAATTTGGTGTTTTACTATCGCAGCCGCGCTTACCGGACCGTTCAAGCGACTTTTTCAAGAGCACCGGAACGGAGCGTTTAGAAATCCGTCGACTGTCCGCCGGCCAGCCGGATTGCATCACACGGTTGAGCGTAAGCTGAATCATGAGCGCGAACGGAGCGATTTTAAATCGATCCACTGGACCGAATGGGAATGATATGCGCATTTGCACGTATTTCGTGTGCACGTGAAAAGGTTAATCGTTCGGCGTGATGGGGAAGGCGACCGATGCGGTCAAAAAGGGAAAAGGTCTCCGGAGCTCGCATGACACAATTAGCTCGGTGAATCAATCAATTTCCATCTGCTTTGAGTGCTCGATTTTAGAAGGGGGTTTTTGAGGCAAATTCAATTGAATGGATGTGTTGTGCGTCGGTCTCCCAGCTTAATCCGGGCAGAATGATGAAATAGTTTCATTTGATGCGAAGAAAAACGCGTCCCTTCTTAACCATAAAGCACAACCCGGAATGTCGAGCTAGCTCGTCATCGTTTTTTTTCCACGTAACTATCATCATTACAGGCTTCCTCTCGGCTTCTAATTACCTTCTCTCGTGGCTCTAAACCAATTTGTTCAACAATAATCGTCAAGAGATTCGAGATGATGATTACATATTAATTGTGTAGTTGTTCATGGCACTAATTATATACCCGCGGCTAGGCACGCGATAGAATGGAAAGGTTTATTGGTTTAGGTTTAAGTGAATCATCTCACTTTGGGCAGAACCGATTGGGCCTTATTTTGATCCCTCCTCAATCTAGTTTGACTACATTTTTGTCAGGAACAGTTGGTACGTCCAAGAGCCAATATGTAATATGTATTGGGCGACAGTATATTTTAATATATCCTGGATTTAACGATTAACAATCAGTAAATAAATCTTCATTTTATTATGGAATGCTGATACTCTTCGCAACTCTTGCAATGAACTCTTACAATAAACTTTTAGAATTGAATATGTCGTTTTCTTTGATTTGGGAAAAATATTGATGTTTTTACTACAGTTTCACACCCGATTTATTTACTTGATTTTGTCCGAAAAATAAATTTAATTTCACGTAACTAACAAAATAAATAAAATAAAAAGCATTATATTCTAACAGAAAATATTATTGTTACATTTTTTTCATAAAGTATTTGAACAATATGACTACTCTAGATTTTTAAACTTTTATCACTTTTTTAATTATATTAACATGTTTCAAAGTTTTGAAACAAAAATTAATCAATGTTAAATTAATTCATTATGTTGTCATTATGTTGGGAAATTGAATACATTTAACTCATTCATTATGTTGTGAAATTGAAATAATTATTTACATTATTTTTCTATAAAATTATCCACCCAAAACATTTGTCCACTAAATCAGTCATCTAGCAGTTCATCAAACTTAAGCTTATTAGCGATCAGCCATTGGCCAACCCATCGCACCTTCACTTACCAAATGCAATCCAAACAGGAGCAGGAAAATGTTGCCCATATTTTCGGTCGATTTAATTTGATCGTTTCTCGCGTCGTGGAATTCCGGCTGCACCGCACCCCCGCAAAGGGTTTCGCTCTCACCCACTAACAACAGACACAATCACACGCACGTATCATGTACGCGCCACGCCGTTCCCCGCCCCGGCCACCCCGCAGATGATGAGCGATGGCTAATAAAGTGTGCAAATCGATCGAAAAACTGCCTCGGATCGGTAAAGTGTCTTAAGCTGCACGTCGTTCGGAAGGTTTGTGCGATTTCTGACGCTGCTTTGTCATCATTCGCTGCGCTCTGCACGGAAATGCACGGTTGCACCGCGGCTGGTTTTGTGGCCCAGCTCGGTTGTCGCCTCGTTTGCCGGCTCGTTGAGCAACCGCACTGGAGAGGGGGTTGGAGAGGGATTGAGGAAAAATTTAGGCACATAAAAATAGGAGGATATAAAAAAAAACAAAAACAATACATCCACAAATAACACCGACACCGACACAAAATATTATGTTCGCACGATCAGGCCCCCGCTACCCGTGCCTTCTTCGCCCCAACGTAACTTTCCCCACCCGTGGTAAATCAAGCGAAGAAGAAAAAAAAAATGAAGAAAATCCCCCGGGAGACGAGTTTTCGCTCTCCTCGAGCGTTGACTTCCTCGAGTGGCTCTTGTTTTATGGTGATATTTTCATACCCACGACCCGACCGTCGCTTGGCTCGCGGGGTTCTTGGTTTTGCCTCACGCACTCACGCAACAACCGGGGCTCAATAAAGTGGCAACCCCCAGCCCGGGGGAGGTTTTGTGGATGCCAGAAAATGAGAGTTACCCGTCGCCGGCGACGCGCCTCGAGGCGCGAGCCTGATTAGCCCGATGACCGAACCGGTGGGTATCGTGGGATCATATTCTTACATCACACCATACCGCACCAGTCACGGATGCGCACATCAATTTTCCATAGACCCACAAACCCCCAAAGATCACCCAAATTGCACCCAAAACACGAACGAGCCAGCACACCGCACAACAATCACACGCGACTTCGCCACAGGCGGCGATCGGCACTTCCGACCGGTGGCACTGCCACTGTTATCTTCATTATTTCATTTCTCCACTCGCTCGTGCTCCAACCTCACTGTAACCGCGTACCGTGTGTATGTGTGTGTTTTTTTTTCCTCCTTTCCGGATTCCGTTTGTCAGCCGCCGGATCGGATCGGGATTTTTCAATTTTCCGTTCGATTGATTTTTCGATTTTCTCGATCACAAAACTTTCGCACGCGCGCCCGCACTTCGCTGCTCGGGGAAAACGGACCTCGTACCGTACCGTACCGAGTGCTGGCCAAAACAACACTGACCCATGCGGGAAGGGGTTCGCCTGGGAAGCGTTTTCCGCGCTGGTTAGTGAGCGACGTGCGAACGAGCGAACCGAACGAGCGAGTGAGCGAGTGGGGTCGGCCCACGTTCGTCGCTTTGGCTGGTTGAAGTCACCGTTCCGTTTCGGATCACTCTCGCACCGTAAAGGGTTTGCGATTTCGTGTTCGTGTGCAGTGGGAGCATGAGTGACGGTCGTCGGTTTTGCTTAGTGCACCCCGGTACCACTTAATCCAGCTGAAGGTGCTCGCTGCTCTTGTGTTTTTGCATCTTTTGAAGCATTTAATTTCAGTCGGATTTGCGTTAAAAAATAAGCCAACCAAAAAACCCTCCCAAAAGTGTCAAAAACAAAGCGCTTTTTAATGCGCGAAAGAATGTGCGCTCGTGGGGCGTGGGTGACATGAGGGTAGGAAAAACACACGAACCGCGTTAAACGGCCCCTTGGCCCGTGGGCAAAGAAATGGTTTACGCGAAATGATTGATTGGCTTCCTGGGCCGAGTGGTTCGGTTGGGGGTTTTGTTGCGTTGGTGTTAAATGTTTCACTGTAGAGCTGTGTACGGCAATCGGTGTACATGATCGGGAAGCATAGGAGCAGCGTTGTTAAAGCGCTACAGTATGTGTAGGTGATGTAGCTCGAGTGAAGCTGAGAATGCAACGGAGGCGAGAAGAGACCAACAAGAATGGGTTTTTTGCTGTTGTTGTTGAATACATTAGCCCTCGCGATCATTAACGATTGGTATTTTATTGTTTGTTAATGGTAATGGCAACAAAACAATTACTGCGATACGTTTTAAATTATTTGTATTCAATTCGATTTTCTTGCGATAACTCAATATATTGTTCTATCTCAGATATTTGTAATGTCAAATATGTTTATGAAAATCGCTAACATTTTTTTCCCAGCGATTGCCAACATACTTAGACATGGATATGAAATATAAAAATATATTCCTTGCAAAAGTTTAGAATAACAAAGATTGTTAAAATTACATTATCGAGAATCTTTACAAAAAAGAGCTTTTAAAATGTTATACATCAACATCGAATATTCATTTTGTAATGAAAAATGAGTAATGTCTCAATAAAAATTGAAATAAATTAACATAATTGGTTACTTTTTTTAATGTTTATACTTTTAGTTAAATTTTGTAAAATTATCGACCCGTTCATACAAAATATAATATAAACTATGTTCTTTATATGCTTCAACATCAAGAAGATAAAAAATATTCATAATGCTTAAAATGATTTCAAAATTAAAATAATTTGAATCGATACACCACCATTATATTAAACGATTGATTTTTTGTTATTTACTATAATTTAAAAAATCCTAATATTACAAAATATTTCTGAACAAAGAGACTAAAAATATAAAATATAGATAAATATTAAGAAAATATACAGCAAATTCCAGCGTCACTGTGGTGGAGCCTTTTTTACATCCAAGAGGTGTCGATTCAATTAAAATGTACACCCCACCAGGCAACAATGTTGACCAGTACCTCCGATAAGCCCAACTATTCCAACTCCCAGACGCTCGCCGCTCGTGCAAATGCAACAAAAGGATTGACGGTACGCGATAGGCGACGAACCTCGCCTTTTTCCATTACACGTTTCCACCGACAACGCTTCATCGTTCACGAACGTTGTTGGTGTGCTTCATGTGAAGAAGTTTTCCCACCGACGCCCGCATCCGCCTAGTGCTTGGGGATTTATTTATAATAGGATGTGCGTGGTGTGCGAACGAAGAAAACACTCTCACCCGTGTATGGCTATCACGATCATATGTTCGCGTTCGCGATGACAGATCTGTGCATCCGCCGCGTGGGTTAGTTTAGGTTCCACTTTCGAGTTGCACTTGCGAGCAGCGCAGGAACTTTGGAATGCATCCCCGGACATGGTTTGCTCGGCTAAACTCGACGGGTGCGATGAGTCAGACGAGATCCCCCGGTGAGACACTCGCGCGCGTTACAATTTCGAAGCTCGTGAGCTGAACAATATTTCCGGGTGAAGAAGCACCGTTTGCGAACGTGACACGCTTTGCGATCGGTTTGTGCTTTTGAGTACCCACGATAGAACAAACACACACCCTAGTTTACGTGCTTTGGTAATTAGTTTTGCAGACGATTATACATTATTACGTACGTGGGCCATCCGATGACCTTCGGTATCGGTTGCCAGTTACGGAAGCCTGGCGCTCCAGAACGAACGAAGAACGTCAAGAACGATTCTCATTTGCATGCACCATCCGCCGAGGGACTTGTATTGGGCGATGCAGTGGGACTTCTTTGCCCATAAAGAGCTGTCGATTTAGAGTCGGTTTGGACTAGAATAATAGAGGCCGTGGTGAGATTTCGCAATCGAGGCACGTTTAATTATTCCACCCATAATAATTGGCCTCGGGCAAACAATTGGAAAAGCAGCTCAAGCTGGTCTCAATGATGTCATCTCCTTTTTCTGTGTATGAAACAAAGGAACCTTCCAACATAACTAGCTCAAGCTAAAAAAATGATAAATTAGTTTATTTCAAGAGTAATAAAATGCCTACAATACATTTTTTCGTAGATTATTATACGTTATAAAAAATATTCTAAATCGATCAGCTATTTGTCACCAGATGGCGCTACAGTATGTAAAGTGTCGGTAGTTATTTTGAACGATTGCTATGATTTTTTCACATCCTTTAGGTGCACAATTTTTTAAACTAAATAACATGAAAATAGTTCAGTTTATATTGTTGGTAAATTCTCTTGTATTTATTGCTAAACAACAACAAGAAATACTCTAAGCATCGTAAATTCTTCCGTTCATAGTTGACGCCAACAAGTGAAGATCCGAATGCTCTTTCTTTAATCAAATGCATCCCGGGCAACGGTACAGGTTGTAAGCGTGTATCGAAAGTATTCGCAACGCCACGGGTGGTTCGTCCATCATAAATAAACTGTCGCTTCATTGCCGGTGTTGAGCGTTGCTTTCGAGTGCTGATTAACAGTCACGTCAGGTTGGCGCTGGGAGTTTGGGGACGATTTTTTGTTTTGCGTATGGATTCGCACTTTCGCTGCAGTCTGGTAGCCCGCTGCCGGGACACGTACCATCGATAAAGTAAACGTTGGCACAAAACGGGATCCTTATGGTGGTGGAACCGAACACACCGAGGGGGAGATAGGGAGCGAGAGTAAGACAGCGCGAGCATACAACGGCTTCTAATGAGAAAGCGAATTTCTGTTCCGGATTTTCAGCACATTTGTGTGTGTGTGTGTGTGTGTGTGTGTGTGTGTGTGTGTGTGTGTGTGTGCGTTCAATTCGAGCATCAATGAATTTGAAGAGTGTTTTTTTCGTATCGAATCGAAATGGTAGGTAATGTATTTTATTGCCTTTTTTATACGAACCTTTCGGTGTTACCTCCTCCAAATGACCTCTCGCGGAAAACAGCTCGAACGTACAGTGACACCCGGGGGCGATATTATGTATGCACGGGTAGTACCCCCTGTATCAATCGCGTTGCTTGCGATAGTTCCGCTGCTCGCATTACATAACCGGAAGCACGAATCTCCCAAGCACAACGACGTGCCATTGCCCAGCCGTTTCGTTCGACCGGGTACGGAACGCGCTTAGCCTTGGCCATGATATTAAACGTTCGATGCATATTTCATGCAACCGCGGTGCAACAACCGGTGCGTCACCCCGAAACCCTTTCGCCAAAGCGCGTGCCGCTTATAATTAGCGACGGATCGATGTGTCGTCAATATCGATTACAGCCGGATAAGCGACTAATAAACATATAATAATCATACAAGGGTGACCTCACCCGGTTCGGTTCGCGCTCGAGCTGCAGTAAAGTTTATTTTGCCTTTACCTCCCGGTGAGGGCTTCCGTTTCTGATTTTTTTCCCCAACGCCACCCAACGTTAAGCAATTCTCACGATACGCGTCGAGAGCGTCCAAGGGAACGCGCTCCACATCCAGAACGTCTGTATCGTACTGGAGCGTTAGCAAACAGAGTGAAGTGACACATGTGACCCGTCCGGTTGCTGGAGTGTTGCCTCAAGTACCTTCTACGGTACGACGTCGTGTTACGCGAGTGCGTAAATGAGGTGAACGGTTGATTAGTTTTCTATGGTTGGAAAACTCTGCGCATGAAAGCAGCCGCATTTGAAAGCGTCGGTGAACCTTGGCGCGCGTTGTCGCTTTGCATAGTTGACCTAAATTAGCGATAATTTGAGAAAATGTTCCTTCTTTACGTATGACTAATAAGGGCATCGAGTGGACATAACTGGGATTAAATGGGACCTGCAAAATGTTAAACAAAATATGATTGCTTTAATTACATCGTCTTCGTTAAAAAGTAAAAAATCGTCACAAATCTTAAATATCAATTTAAAAATAGTTTATTTAGGCGGCAGCAGATGGCGCCACTGCGCGGGGTAGTATTGTTTCTGTATCTATCTTATTTTATTTTGAGCTATTTGAAGCTGAGCCTTTTTACATAACTCGTGTATGCTAAAAATAGGAAAAGTTAATGGAATGTGATGTAAAAATATTAGATTTTTTAAATAAATTGAACCAAAGATCATAAAATACTTGGTTATCCTTGACAAAGCTCGTTGGCACATAGTTCTTCACCAGATGGCGCCACTTTACAGAGGTTACCAGTAATGTATTATTCAGCGATTTTATAATCATTTTAAACCTACCTTAAACCCTAGACAGCACCTTGGATTAATAAAACACACACACACACATATACACCTTGTTTATTTTTTATGATTCATCGATATTTAAAATTAATAATTAATAGTAAAACTCGTCTTATTGACCAAACTAGAAAATGTTCTTACTTTGTGCTTAAAGAGTGGAGATATGATTTGAATTTCATCACACCTGAAAAATGTAAAACTAAGTAAGAGTTGTCTATTTGTCTTTCGTAGAAACAAATAACAAACATAATGGATAGGCAAGATAAATTGATTCACGTTATTGTCGCCAGTGACATAGTAATCAACACCCCGTGTGTAGTAATGGCGCTATGAATCTTTCCGAACAGAACTTGATCAAACCATGCGTCGTACCTCTAGATCCGGTACCAACTTACTCGACCGAGCCGAGATGGGTGTGGGCGTTCTGAATCGAGGTACTAGCTCAGTGTAAGCCTCCCCCCATATCTGCAACTTCGCATTACAAACGGCAATCGACGATTGAAACCATTCTTTCCGCCGACTGACGGCTGTGAGTGGTGGCCCAGCGGAATGTCGGTCTGATTCGGTCCGGTTGGTGCCTGCACGTACTGAGGACGTTTGGTAGGAACTAAATTGATTCAACAGCGCCATTCCTACGCACCCGGGCATTGGACTGCTGCCTCCCGGGGGCCAAAAGCTGCCCACATTGCACGTTGCTGACCCTGCGGTTGAAATGTGGACTTGGTGCGTGCATTCGTCGTACGATCATTCGCTACGATGTCGAGAAGTTTTGGGAGCCTTTGGAACGGGATTCGTTGTTGAATCATTTTTTTTGTTATTGCGCACATATCCTGACTTTGATCGTATTTGAGCCGATCGACGAGATGCCGACGAAAAGTGACGCCATCGTCCCGTTTCTTGGTTCTATCTTTGGATCTCGCCAGAATTCGCCAGCTGAACTCTAAGGGGAGCGGTCGGATTTAGCTCCCCTTTAGAGTCCCGGTTTTGCCAATTTCTGTCGAACGTTTCCGCGCTCCAGGTTGAGCTTCGACGTGGGTGCGGCGGGTTCCTTTTAAGGTGTGCTGCCCGGAGACTGTCACTGTCATGGTCGTTGAACGCGCAGTGCAACGATCGCGACCGTAAACGTCCCAATCCTGTACTAATTATCGACCGGGAGCAATGAACGCAGCGGTGAGAACACAGCTTGTCTTTGTGGATGTGCTAAACAGGTGAGGGGGCCTTATGACTAACCGAGAACAATCGATTGAAATGCGTTGCCAAATTACGTTGTTAGCGAAATGCAGCCAGCCATATGTGGAGCAGTCGCTAATCGGAAGCTGCATCATGAGATCGTTTTTTTTGAGAACACTAAAAAGGAGGAACATGACTAAGAGCTCCAACAAAATTTTAATTTTGGTGTTCATTTTGGAGCTCATTTTTTGGTGATTTTAAATCTCAGCGTGAACTTTTCTTCGCAATTAACTTTCTGGGAGCGAAGACGACTCAGATTTCTAACCACCTTTAATTACAAATGTTATTTCATTTAGCTCCGAAAGCTATTTTAGCAGCCATTTGACACTTTTGAAAAGGTCATACTGAAATCTGGGTCTTTCCAAAACTCGCGTACTGCTTGAGCTTACCAGGGACAATATTTCGCTTTACTCCTAGCACCCAGTCTCGCTTCTCCAAGTTTGTTGTTGATCTCATTTCGATAGTACATTTTGGTAAAAGTCAAAATCAGAAAGGGACCGGATCGAAGTCCCAGACCCACTCACTTGACACTCGCATATTTTCGGACCAAACAGACGCTTTGCCAAACCAGTCCCTCAACCAGTTTGCCGAAGGCTTTTCTTCCTATCACTTTTATTAGGACTCGTACCGCGTTTTGCATTCCTTGGCTACAGTGAATACTAGTGTAAGGTTTTGTTTTTCGTACTTTATTCATATTTTAAGCATAATTCTTTTTTCTTAGCCTTACAAAAAAAAGAAAAACACGGCAGTAATGTCGCTCTAACTAAAAATAGCATCGCATGACGCACACGCTACACTTGCTGACCAGTTGAGTATTGTTTCGGAGAACATTCATTTCGCGTCCCTGAGGCGCATCCTGTTACGATCCATAAAACCACTTGAAATCGAACCCTTTCAAGCCGGCCTGCTTTTCCGTTTCCTCCCGGGGCGTCTCTTCCGGGCTCACCTTTTCGAACTTGACGTGCGGCTGGTAGCCGAATTCGTTCGCCTTGTACGTGACCCCGCGCCGGATACCGTCCCGACCGATCGAATAGTAGCCGCCCTCTTTGTTGCCCTGCCGATCGCCCTGCTCGTGGTGCCCGTGGTAGCCGGCGGTGTAGTTGAACCGATACAGCAGCCCGTTCAGGATGTGCTGGATCATGTTGGCCGTGTGCTGCTCGATCAGCTTCATCGGATCGTCCTGCTCGCTCTTGGCGGAGGATTTCCCATCCTTACTGGGAGTGTTTGGTCGGGACTGAGGTTGAGATGAATCTTGTTACGCAAAAGAAACAAACAAAACATAAAAAAAAACAGATGCAAAATCGAGATAAAACGCCGAATGTCGACTATTTCACCAGCGCGTTGTACTCATTGCATACCTTTAGGCGCTTTCCGTTCCGCACTCGAGCGTTCCTTCGTCGATTTGCTCGGCTCGTCTTTCTTCGGCTGACTTCGGTCCGTTGCCGTCGGTTGCTTCGCGTTCGAGCCACCGCCGCCACCACTCGTTGTTGGCCGTTCCTGAGCATCGTTTCCGCTCTGTTCGACCAGCTTCTGCGGCACATCCTGAGGCGAAGGTTCGGACGCTCCGCTCACCGTAGCCACCGTCGTCAGCGTCGTCGGCCCCGCCGTACTTTTACCACCACCGGCCGGCTCAAGGTCGTTCTTGTTGACGATCTTGAACGGGGGCACGTAGAGGGTGCTCGTTTCCGGTGGCGGAGGCTGCGTGGACGGTGTGGGTGGTTCGGGAATTTTGCATCCCGAGCAGGCCGGTCCGTTCGAGGGTTTCGGTGTGGTGAGCGGAACGATCGCTTTCGCGGTGGTGATGATGCGGAAGGGTTGAGGCGTCGTCGACGTGGTGGTCGTCGGGGCGGGTGTAGTCGTACGGGGTGTAGGTGGTGGCGGTGGTGGCGGTGCCGGTGTCGATGGGCCTAGTTTATAGTTCTTCATGCTGACAATCTTAAAGTTCCCGTCCGCGTCCGTCGCGTACACCGTGACGTGGTAGACGTTGTCCGCGGTAATGAAGCCGAACTCGCCCATAATGATGCCGTTTTTATCTGCAACCGAACCAAGCAGAGGACGATACGAGCGCGTTGATTGTCGGCTAGACTCGACTCGACTAGTGTTCAAACAAATCCGTACCTTTGGATTCCTTCCTGTGCTGATGTCCTTCGATGTTAAAGCCAAATTCGTACGGCCGGATCGGCCCGTCGTAGTATTTGGAGGCAGCGCGCACCATCGTTAAGAGCAGCAGGATGATTATCTGAAAATAACAAACCATTTGATAGACGGTCAGTCCACGCAACGGTCCACCAGTCCGTCCGTCGGCCCATGTACGGCACGATGGAATGCCAATCTTTTATCAGAATTATCGCCCCCAAACGCAGGTGGGCTTAGACGAGATGATTTGCGAGATGCGTTGTTTTTCCTGCGCTAAAGTGCGTCGTTTGCCATCATCTTCGTGTGAGTCATTTTTGACACGCCAAAATCTCCCAACACTTAGATAGCCAATCCTGTCTTGGACTTGAAAGTTTGCCATTTCGCATACTTCGAGTAGATTGGTTTTTTTTATGATCCGAATCTCACACTAACATCTTCATAACGCATCCACGATGCATCCACAGGAATGCCATCCAGAAAAGATGGTTTACAAAGTTTTGCATCGAAATCATCCGCACCACACGGAAACGACCGTGCGCGGGTTAAGGCTGCCCCGGGCGGGTCGGTCGTATCAATAAAAGTTTATCGATTTATAGCCGCAAGCCATTGGGAAGATGCGACTGAAGATTCTCGTGATTTTCGATCGATCGTTTCGGCCGTGGGTTGAAAGGTTCATAAAGATGCCTCCCAAACCCGTGCCGGTGCCGATAGCACGAGGTGACATAAGCCACCCGGCAGGTGCGGCTGTCCTGTCGCTCGTTCTCTTCCCATGCCACCCTGTCCATCGGAAGAATCGTGACTGTGAGTCACTTCACCTCCAGCAATGAGGTGCCAACCGTGGCCCAAACGCTTGTGTTGAATATGTATTGCGCATAAATCTTGCGATGGTTGCGGCCGGCGGATGTTTATACCTTCGGGGCAAATTTGTTGGGCTGATCCGAAGATGATGGCCGCGTTAATGGGTTATGTAGCGCGATTAGCCGGGCATGATGGTTCGGTGATGAACTTAACGTCGTTAGAATAATGCTACCGTTATCGTGTGAGCACGTTCAATCGGTACCGAATGGGATATTAATTCAAATTTGAGATTAATGCCATAACATGGGTTTCTGGATTTGGTAATTTGTTTGAAAGTGTGGGAATTTCGGTTTTTGGTTGATGAATTCTAAATGTTAAAGCAGATTCGAACTAACCTTTTGAACTATAAGGAACAATTAAATTTAAAAGACAGTGTTTGCTGCTAATTTTCTAAATCTGATCATATCACTTAATTTAAAAAAGATTATCTGTTCTAAAACAGATAAACGATAGATCGAATTTGAGCAATTTTTTGTTACAGCATGTAATTATTTTTTATCCTTTTGCTTTAACGAAGTAGATTTTTGCTGTTGCAATAAATGTTGAAAAGTAAATTGAAAGCAAATTAAATAAACAAATCATAAAAAATATATACCAAATCGTACATAATGTAGGTCGTCTAACGTTGGTTCATTATGATAATAAATAATGCTTTTAGGCTAATTAATTGGATTTTTTTATCGTTTGTCATGCAGAATGCATACTTTTGGGCTGTTAAAAAAATAATTTTGTAAACATATGTATTTTTTTAGGATCTCTAAGTAATATTATATTCAGAAAAAACATTTGCATACCAAAACATAACTTTAATGCAAAAAATAGTTAAATACCATGGCATTCCGTCGACAATTTATGAAATTAATTTTAAATGCTTACATCTGTAAACAAACAACCGCAAACTAACCGAAAGCGAAACGATTTTTCCCTCCGGCTGCTAGATCCGTCATCGTGCTGTTCGATTCACTCGCGACCATAAAATCGTCTTTAACCTGCACCAATGTTATGATCCAACATGCAATGAATCACGACGAGTACATGCCGCATCTCCCTATCAGGCAGATGACCCGACCCAACACCCCCACTTCCCTCTCATCGCTCACACATGAGCTTCACGCTGGAGTTTTGTGAATAATTAACTCTAACGAGCGCCCGGTGTCACTGTGGCCGACCCGCGCTCGATGTACCGGATCGAAGGTGTCCGATGATGGACGCGATCAGCATCAGCCCCGGTAATCGATCGGTTCGATGAAAGGGAGGGAGCCAACAAGGTAACATTGTCGACCAAACGCTGCACCGAACGGGCCGCTGGGCCCGGATTTATCATCCCATCAGGTGACGTTGGTGGTGAAGGTGGTGATATTTATGTGCATATGCTAAACACGATCTTGAGCAAAAAAAAAAAAGAAAAACGGGAAAAGACCGAGGGCTTTTGATGAATGGAACGCGAACGAGCGCTCCGCGAAACGGAGGAGAGGTGACATTTCGCATCTAGCATAAGCGGGGAGGCCCTTTCGGGTTGGTTGGTTTTAGGTTTGCTTATGTTTTTTTTTTTGGGGGAAGGGATTAGCAAACAGATAACCTCCAGCTTCGGCCTTTTCATCAATAGCGCGGAGCTGCAACAGACATTGTCAACGTTATCGGTGCAGCGCATCGCAGCGAAGGGTTTCGATCGATAAAATTCGTGTAAGGTCAATTCGTTGGGCAAACTTTACCCCGCCTGCTTTGCTTGCTTGCTTGCTCGGGTGCTAGTGCGAAACTGATCCAGTGACACGTTTCACGGTGACGATTGTGTGATAATTTGTTCGATCAACATGCTCGAGTGCACTCAAATGTGCAGAAATTCATTTGCAACTAAGTATCGTTCGGTTGCAGAAGGTGATATTAAGATTTAGAGAAAATCTGTAAGAAAAAAACAACATCTATTTGAGCCAAAATTGTCACTGCTAGAACGAAAATCCCCCTTTCACACACACACACACACACCCTCGCAAATAACACGCCGTTGCTGAAATGCAAATAATATTGGCAAAAATTACGCGTATGATGCAATCGCAACGGTTTTGTCCGGCTTCAAGAAGCGTTATTTGGCAAATATTTGTCCGACCGCTGGTCAAACCCCCAAACTTGCTCGCGTGTGTATTTGTGCGTACACCGGCTACCGGTAAATTGGCACCCCGCCTCGGTTTACCTTCCCGTCTGTCATTATTTAGTGTAAAATATGATTGAAATCCTCCTTCACCTCCTGCCTCGGTAGCAGCGTTGAAATAGACGAACCGTGCGTTTGCTGCAATTGCGCCTAGGATAATGTTCTATTTGATCTGTCACCACCGCTTCGAACCCGGATGCTGTCTGCTGTCGTTCCTATCAGCACGGTATTCGTTTTCATTGCAGCCCCGTCCGTGCACGGCTCAATAATGCCTCCTTTTTTTTGCGGCTGCAAATTGTGATTTATGTAAATTTGTTCACTGGCCACCCGTGCTCGGTGTCAAAATGAGGCCCCTTTGAGGCAGATGTTTGACAACAGCGGTGGTGGAGTTTTCGTGGGCGCGTTTGATACGCACGCGCTTGTGTTGGCGTGTCTTCATCAAGCAGGCGGGTTTCGTTTTAGGGTGAATTTTAAAATAAAAAAAAAACATTGACGCCAAGCGATGACTTTATGATGGGATTTTTTTACTACCCTCAGTTGGTAATAAAAACCGATGAGCTTACGTGTGAATTGTGGTGTGAAAATTTAAATTTAAAGAATTCCACTTCCTTACCAAAACCTTCGCCTCCATCGTTGAGCACTGTACAACTAAGCTAATTACTGTTCAATATCACTCTCACTTTCACCGCTCCTCTCGGAGGCACAACGATCACGGTAAGGTAT
Organism: Anopheles farauti; assembly: GCA_000473445.2. Lineage (NCBI taxonomy): Eukaryota > Metazoa > Arthropoda > Insecta > Diptera > Culicidae > Anopheles > Anopheles farauti. Next base: position 13,714,218 of record KI915041.1, read on the forward strand.
CTGGTACGAAATTGCTCACTCCCAGCTGTACCATGTGGCAACCATATATCACAGCACTTGTTCAAAAGCAGCTCGGTGTTGCTTCACATGCAGCAGGCAGATTCCCGTAAAAGCACTACACTTGTAGCCCATCAGAAGATGCACTACACGCCAACGAAGGTGACCTGTTACCCCGACGGCGGCCAAGAACGTATTGGTCGGTCGCGGTGGTCGGCGGTTCTCGACAACTTCCAGAGCCTCATCCGTCGGTCGGTGATGAAAAGCCCGCACCGCGCCTTTTCCACACAACCCGCGTGTGATTGCCGCGTTTCGGTGACGTCGAACTGTTGTCTCGTGTCGTGACGACAGCACCGGGAGGAGGGATGTTCTCGTGCCCAAGCGATCTGGTAGGGGATGGCGTGAAGATGATCCGAGTTAGCCGAGTGGAGATATTGGAGACTATTCTTGGCGATATTTTGAGAGAAAAAAAACCCACAGACACACATGCAAACATATTTTTCTAACTACTATTTTCGCTACCTCGTTTCGCTTCTCGATCACTTCATCAGCGCTTGCTGCAACCGATTAAACCATTCCCAGCCAATAACTCGTCCGGTGGCTTCCTCCTGCCAGCGGGCGAAGGTGTTAAAAATGCACCTTTTTTCGCACATTGTTCCGAGGTGCAATCGTGACAAATGGCACCGGGCGGCTCGTAAAGCTACGGCCGGGTACGGATTTCGGAAGTGGCCGCACCGTATCGCAATGGTGCGGCTGCATTGCGTGATTAATTGTCGATCGATCGCGGAGTTTGGGCTGGGTGGGAGGCTTTCCCATCCTTACGGTGCGCGATACGCTTCGATTGTTTCGGGCCGCCGTTAGGCTCGAGCGGGTTCCCTTGGACCTTGGACACCTTTGGCTGACCCCGGGTTGTGGGGTAAGCTTTCTTGCGACATTGGCCGCCGGAGCTGCCGCAAGGTGCTACCCGGCGGGTGCATTTTTGGCGAAGGGGAAGTGTTCACGCTCGGATCTTATCGCGACGAGACACGCACAAAGGGGCGAACCGCGTTGCCAAACAAACTTGACTCTTTGAACCGAACGGCACAGCTTGAACCCGGTAGGAAGACGGTCCGTATCGCTGGAAGTTTGAGGGTCTGAGGCCGAGCTGAGATGCTGTTATTTGTGTTACGTTTGAACGCTTTTTTATATTTTTGTTTGTCTTCTCGACGCTTATTTGGACAACCTTTTGCGAAGATAACAAACCTAACGCTAAACACAGAACAACTTAATGCATCCCGAGTGCAGATATGTTCAGTTTTATTGCTTTCCTGCAGTTGATTGGATGTTGAGCAGAATGTTTTCGAGTTTTATTGCATACCCATCACGTATGCTCATCTCGTTATGGTGGCGCTCGGTGCTCCTCTGCTACAGATGAGTTTCGAGCCAAATCTCCAGGAAGTGAATACAAAATTCATAACGCATTGTAAATCATTTAAAAACACGTTGATCCCATGCTGGGCTTGCAACTCGTTGCAACTTTTTGAACGCTCACGGTAGTGATTTACGTGACCAAATCATAGAGAACGTAACTTTACCCAGGCATCACGCATCGACAACTTCACTGAGCAATCCATCACTATCACCCATGTTTGCTCGATGATCGGACGATTATTTAAAGACATATTTATCTACAAAGATGGCACGGCAAGGTGAACCACGGGCAGGCTAATCGATTGCTATAACGATTTGTGCTGATGGCTTCATCTTCCTTTGCGTAACGCCGACTGAAATATGAGCCTCCATCAGTCACTAAGGCGTGAGGCGTTACGGTGCGTTACGGCGGTTTGGATGGTAAAGCTTTCAAAGTTCTTCGGACTGGCTTGATCGTATTTTCGAAAAAGCTTCAAAGCCGGTGAAAGTTGCTGGAGTGATCATTGAAAAAGCTTACTGCTTTGATGTACTTACTGCTCTATTCTTGTTTTTTAAATGTTTTACAATCATTTATTAGGAATCGGAAGGAAGTGATATTAAATTTTGATATCTATTTTTCAATCCATTAAAATTGTAACGTCTTCAGGATTTTGCAATCGCGCAAAAAAGGATTTTACACATTTTACACTAATGTTTGCTATTTTGTTTCACAAACAAATTGTCGCAATTAACCAGGACAATAGTTTTATAATTGAAATGGTTAGTTATCCAAGTACAATTGGTTTGAAAATGGCTGTCCTTTTAATCCAAAAATTAAATCGTTGATTTACTAGAAATGTTTGTCCAAATTCAATAAAAAAGAGCTAAAATATATCTCAATCTATCATCTGTTATTTAATTGCACTCTGGAGGACGCAATTATTAATTTTTTTACGTTTGTGCGTGCTCTATGTTATAGGCTTTAAGGTGTGAATTTCTAAAAGTTTAGAAAAAAAGCTATACTTTGTGTAGTAAAAGATCTATTATGTAGAAATACTATCCTGAAGAGAACAAAGAAATCTATTATTCAAACTCCCAACCCATTCATCCTTCGGGCCTGTCACAACCAACCTGTCTAATGTATCACCCTCATCACACGTGCTTCGTTTGCACGCCATCGATTTGGCTAATAGCACGCACGCATATCGCTCGCGAGCATAAATAATCATCCACCCTCCGTGGCCCGATGACACTAAACGTGGAGGAAAACCGATTAAACTGCATATCATTAACAATTTGTGTGAAATGGGCAAACGATTCATTAACGAAAATATAAAAAAGCCCGCGCAAACAAAACTCTATACCATCTTTGCTCCCACACGGATCGTATCATCGTTTTGATGGCCTTGCGTTACCTTGAACTATAATCTTACGCGGGCTGGCAGCACCGGATTTCGTGCGCCTCATAAAGTTATTATGATAACGATTTATGGAAATCGGACGAATTTGTTGTGTTTTTTAATGTTTTTTTTTTAAAAAAAAAAGGTTATGACGCTCGTTTCGAGACCAAAGATGTACGGGCAAGGGCCGACGCTTTGGTGCAATCTTCCAAGCGGTCCTTTTATGTGCGGGACGCGAACCAAACCGCGTGGAGGTTAATTGCTGCCAGATATTGATGGCTATCGGCTGGTGCCGGCTTCCGATAGCGATAAATGATGGCGATTTACATAAAAGTGAGAATCAATGCTGCTGCAACGAAGGATCGGATGATCGGTTTCGGATGACGCAAGGCACACAAAGTCACGTTCGCGTTCGTGGTTTTTTTTGTTTGTTTGTTTCTCCCCATGTGGCTGTATTTCGGTAGTACACAATTACAAAATCTATCGATGGCAATTGCTTGCGGTTAGCGGTGGTGCGTTGCTGCTCTGTACAAAGGTCAACGGGTTGCCATCCTGCAGGTAACTATGTGTTTTTCTGTCTGAGTGCAAAGGCAAATTCTTTTCAGAACTTTCACTTCAAATTGGGGGTTGTGTGCGGGTTTTTTGTTTGTTTTATAAACGAAAGTATTTTTTTTTTTAATACAAAAATGTACACAAGACGTCTGCACGAGTTCGCTGGAGTGTGTTCGATAGTGTGCAGAAAACAAAAAATATTAAAAAAGAACCACCGAACCGCTCCGTTTTTTTTTGCCCTCCCGACCAGGACGAGTCCTGCGCTAGAGTTTGGCGGAGCGTACGGATGATCGCATTATCCTCGTGCTCGGTTTTACGTGTTGCGGTGGTGTTCCTCCTCGCTTCTAGCTTCGTTTGGTGTGTTTTTCTTTTTCGCGGTTGTTGCGTGCGTAGTGTTGTTGTGCTACCGATCGCTTAGACCGTGGGCAGATGGGCACCCTCCGGCTGGAAACCGTTCTCGTCGGCAATGTAGTTGACGGTGTACACCTGGCCATCATCGCCGGTGAACGAGTACGAGCCGCGCACGACCAGCGCCTCCACGTCATCGCCCAGCTTCTTCAGCTCCGCCTGCTCCTGGCGCTGGTGTCCGTCGCTGGTTTCGAAGCTGCAGCAAAAAGAAGAGGTTGTTCGTGCGTTAGAAAACGAGCGTTGATTAACGTAAAGGGCACCCAATCGAGCAGGGAGGAGGGAGGGAGGAAAAACAAACAAACACAAATGCAATCGCTCATGTAATCAGCAAACAATGCCCGTCGGTTTCGGTCCAGATTCGGCCTCCGAAGCCCGCGAGTTTCAGGTGGCAATTAGCACGTTCGCATCTCTCTCTCTCTCTCTCTCTCTCTCTCTCTCTCTCTCTCTCTACACACACACATGCACCCGAACCGTTGCAAGCTTTCCCGTCGGTTTCACTCTTGCACATCTTCCAAGGGCACACACATATTTGGAGCACACACCCACACACACACACCCACAGACACTTACGCGAACTTGTATCCATCGACGCCGATGTTGTCGTTCTCGTACTTCAGGATCTGGGCGTTCTTGGAGTCATCGAGCGGGGCGGCCAGGGCCAGGGCGACGACGAAAGCGAAAGCGATGATGGTCTTCATTTTGGTGTTTGTGTGTTGTGGTTTTGGTTTCCCTGCTTGAGAACGGCGGCTGCGACTGCGCACGAGGCTGATAACTGATTAGATGGACAAGCGACAACTGATGCCGATAACTGATCGGCGGAGCGCTTTTATACAACCCGCCTCCAACGGTGGGTCCTGGTGGAGACGCCTCGACGTGGAGACGTCGTGCGTGCGTGTCTGTGTGTGTGTGTGTGTCTGTGTTGGGCGGTGTTCGTGAAGATGAGCAGCAAAATTTAAATACAATCCCATCCCATCCACCCGAAGAAGTAATCCGGCATCTCCGCACACTGTGCAGTAGTTTTTCGGACGACACACGGACGCTTCATACAGGTCCGGATTTCTCGCTCTCCCTCTCTCTCCCTCTCTCTCCCTCTCTCTCTCTCCTTCGCTCATTCAATCCTACCCAAAACCTTTCTCTCCTACCAACCCCAAACCCCATGCGCAATGTTCGTCGCGTGAGGTATGAGTAGTATGAACTCGTTCCGTTGCCTTCGGTGCCTTCCCCGACCGAACCGAAAGTCGTAAAACTATCCGATGCAGGAAGCTCAACGTTGGTGGGAGCGAAGATGGAAACGGCCACCAGCGAACAGCAAGGTGTCAATGAGACGCGACTGTTGGTACGATCTTCCTAGATCCGATCTGGGGCCCGTACTTTGGGCGTGATTTTTATTGCACTCGAGGAAAAAAAGGCGCACCGAAAAAAAAGTCAATCGTTTGGAAATGTCACCCGCGGTCGCATTGCTTCGCGGCGGTAATGTTTGCGAACGGTAAATATCTTCAACGAAAGTTCATGAACGGTTCGAGCGTTGCGAGGTTTGCAGCTGATTGACTGGTTTGGCGGTGTTAATTGCGATTGATCGAAACAAAAAAAATCTTAGATATTTTTAGTATCGGAAGAATTCCTCAATTAAATTACATAAAACAACGACTTTTTTAATGTTATGATATGCGGTTGGTCAAAGAAAAAGGAATTATAAAGGAATTGAAAGGAATTATAATTGATGTAGATGGTTAACAGTTTGTTCAAAACATATATTGTTTCCTACCTTTTTAATATATTTACATCTTTTTTTTATACATATCGTTGTTTAGGTTTCAAGATGTTTTAGGTTCTACTATTAATCAAAGTATTATGTGTAGCACCTTCCAAGTTGATACACTTAAATAAAACACGTTTTATTGAAAGCATTTGCTCTTAAATGTCAGTACATTCTCTTATTTTTTAAATTTATCTAAAAATTATTTTATTACCATATTTGAAGCATTTAGTGATACTCGGATACAATTTTATAAAACAAATTAAAAAGTCTTTCAAATTTGGTGTATATTAATTTTCAAATATTTATATTTCCAATAAAGTTATAATATTATAATCATTTTTTTACTTCGAATAAATAACATTCAAATGATTTTTAATAGAAATTCCGTTATAAATCAATAAAAAATAAAAAAAAAAGTTCAAGAAAAGAAAATAATCTAGAATAATTTTTTTGTGCTACTTATTCTGTGAGCCTAGCCATAAGTCATCTAAAATTATGCTACTTTAGCCTTTAAAAATATTCTCAAATCCCGTCATTCGGCATATTACTAGACTAACCAGCGACGCTTTCGCTTAATACACCACAACTTGCCAATGGTGACCCAAGTGATGGGCCGATTTTTATGGTTCGAAAAATGTGCGTCGATCGTAAAAAAAATATTCGCAACAATTCCCCTCATCCCTCCCCAGTGGGCAAACCATTTCGCACGAGTTCTAATGCGCTAGTGTAAAACCCAACATGCATAAGCTGCTTTAAGCGATATTTGTTAACTAACTGTTTGAGGATTATCTACCGCCGCTAAGAGGCCGATATTGGTCGGTATGAAACGGTTCGATTCTGAGGATTTTTCGTGTCCGTTCGTTCGAACACACTCGGTCGGGCTAGTCCACCTGTCCAGTTTCTGTCCTGTTCGGTTCAAAACTGACCACCCCGACTTTGAATCGCTTAATCCGATTAGCATAAATTGACGCATGAGATTTTGGGCACACACACTCACACACGCACATACGCGATCTGTGTGTTGCATGCATCGCTCGTGAACCACTCTTATCATTCGGCGGGTGAAGACGTACCATTTCAACCACCGCCTGTCCTTGAATCAACCAAGACCAGCCTCGCTTATCCACTGAATCCATCATTCACTGCCCTCACGCTGGACGAGCGTTTCGATGAGCGCATTTCGGAGGTCTTCGGAGCCCTTAAAAAACGTCGGCGACGACCTTCAACCGAACCACATCTTCACAGTCACGGCATCACTACATGATCTCGGCTTCGAATCGCCCCCGAAATGTGATCTCGCCCGCTAGTTGATGGCCTTTTCCGGCGATGGCCGCCCGTCTATGTCTTCACCGGTGGGTGCCGGAAACCGAAACGAAAGGGAAAACTGGTCCTAATGACTCGCGCTATACTGGTATTGTTTCGTTCCCCGAGCCTTAATTCTGCACAAACCACGCCCTCCTGCCGACCGGTTCGTATCGACCGCAGCGTATGAGGATTTTTATAATGTCTCAGAACCCTCACCGGTTGCGTCGGGGCTAAATCTCAACCAAACTGCGCCTAGTCCCACCGGTTATGCTTCCACCATCGCGCCGATGGTTGCCTACATGTTTGCGTGTTTAATTTTAGATCATATTCAAATGTTAAAATTAACATCACATCTATGTTTGGCGCGCGGTCGAACGGTGATCGACGCACACGAGCCTCACACACGAGCACGGCGAAGATTTTAGAAAAGCTGCCTGAAGCTGGTGGATTTTTATTTGGCGGGAAACCTGTTTTCCCTCGCGGAAGAAAGAACGAAGAACGGTGGGATGGGAAGTGGGCAGGGCAGGATTGAGGAAATAATCAACACAGCTCAGTGTGGAGAACGGTCTTCGCTGGGGCATCCAAGGGGAGAAGGAGGACATCAAAAAACCTAGACCGCGTTCAAGGTCCGCCAAATTTGTGATGCAAATTTGCCCCCAGCGAAAGAGACCTCACCCCGCCGGCACCGGGTCCTGCCTTCCCCAGGCACAGCCAACGGCCGATCAACCGCTTCGGGAGAGTATTTGCTCTCATCAGGATGCTTTTCCCGTATTTGATGGTGCAGAACGACGCAGAACAAAATAAACGAAAGTCCATCATTGGGAGTGTTCCCTTCAGAGGTCATTCGAAACGGAAAGCTTTGATATTAGAATGTTTATTCATCATGTAATATTTATGGTTGTGCGTTAGATAAGGACGTTCTAAGTAATTTCTCAACTAGGCTACTGGAATACGACACTTGGTAACATAAATGCTTTTTCTGTACTAATCTCGACGGAGAATATTCTGGGCAAAGTCGAGATAATCAAACGGAAATCAATTTCGAACAGAAAACAACATGTGTTAGCCTGTGATCATTTAAAGTGAAGTTAAAATATCCATTATTATTCTAAATAAACATAAAAGATACTCTAGATATTTAGATAAATAGTGAACAACAGACTTAAACCGGTTTTACCCGAGGATGCTTCGACGTCATTTAGTTCCTTTCTTATATGAAGTGAAGACTAGAACTTTATAATCGTTCGATATCAATCTACGACATTTTGTACAGCTTTACGTGGCGATCAAATTAGTCTTGGGGTTATGATTTTATAATATTATTAATTTAGTTTTATTTAATTCAAAACATATTTAATTATTAGTATATTTATATCAATAAAGCGACACGCTGCAAACGCTTTACTTCAAACATCTTCATCCAGCTCTTATAGTTCAAGACTTTTGTCATAAGATTCTACACTATAACTCCATCTTGGACTGATCTTTTGTCGAAATGGAAAGGTTGCAAGTTCAGAGAAAAGAATGAAGAGGGCTAAGGCGATTAGCTTCATTTTCTTACATGTCCAGCGCAAGTAATATGATGAAATCTGTTTAATGCATTTCCACACCTTTGGTTCTTAGTTACTTAGATACTTAGTTCACTCATACACACTTGGTGTGTGAATTCGCTTCGACAACGAGCAAACTAAACAAGTTTGAATCATCTGAATTTACGCAGTATTTGTATCGGAATGATTATATTTTTCAGATGAATTGTATGACTCCCATCGTATGACGCTGCTCTTGGAGCTGAAATGCTGTGCAGAATTGTTCATGGCCTTCGCTGCCGTCAATCGAACTTTGTCGAACAAACAACACAAGAACACTACCGCCTCCAACGGAGCGTCCAGGAAGTGTGCACGGTTGACGTTTACGATCGCAGTGCGCTACGACTGTCAACAGGTGTTTGCATCGATGTGACTATTATTGTTTATCAAATTCGTTATGAAGTGCGAAACCGGCTAACTCGAATCGTCATCATGCGGTTGGAGAATTATTCCAAACAAATTGCAATCGCTACAGCTTTTGCCCACTGTTCTCAAAAACAGAACACCAGAACAACTCTATTTGTGGCACGAAAAAAGGGGTTGGTATCACTAAAACGTCATGGTACAGGCTTACAGGCTCGGCACCTTGTCGACGTACTCCTTCGGAATGTGGGCACCCTCCGGATGGAAGCCCTGGCTGTCGGCGACGTACTGCACCTCGTACTCCTGGCCGTCATCGGCGACGAACTTGAAGTTACCCTGCACGTTCATGCCTTCCTCCTCGGTCTTCAGCTCACCCTGCTCCTGGCGCGAGATGCCATCATCCGACTCGAACCTACAGAAGCAACCGAACGCATTCGGTTAGCGATTTGAAGGGCCTGGAATCGAACACAAAACTGCAATACTCACGCAAACTTGTAGCTCGCATCACCGTCCTGCACGTTCTCGTAGCGGAGCGTCTTAGCGTTCTGGTTGGCGGCGACGGCCACCACGGCGAGTAGGGCGAATACGATCAGAGTTTTCATCTCTCGGGCTGGGCTGTGGGCGAAGTTCTGGGACGATGCGTGAACCGTACTGGTCGAAGGTTGGGAGCACAATTCGTTGGCACCACCCGTGCATCGGCTCGTCTTATATACGGAAACCCGGCCGGCTCGCGAAACCCGGCTCTCGGATCGCAACTGGATCGCCAAATTGACTCCTCCTAGCGGCTAATATCTTATGCTAATTTCGCTGCCAGCATCTCGTGTCAAATTTTATTTCACCCGGGAACGATATCGCATTCGCGCGGGTCGTCCCGACAACCTGCGACGGTGTCATGGCGTTCTTCGTTCGCCTCCCGGCGTTCTTGTTGCTCTTCGCCGTGCAGGTCGGTTTCCAGCGCTTCTTGGGCGGTGGTGGCACTGATGGCACACCCCGTGGGTTCTGGTTCGCTAAAGGTCGGCACCGCTGGCAGCACTGGTCCGCTGCGATCTCTCGCTCGCTGGGGCCAGCATGTCTACAAAACGATCCGCCAACGAGAGATGGCTGCAGTCGGGAGAGGGACCGGCTTCCGCAACCACCCTGTGTGACGCGTTCCGTTTCATTGATAAAATCGCGCTGCCTTATTAGCATAAGCATTAGCCGAAATTAAAGTTACGACCCCTTGGGGCATCCCGGGGCAGCGTCAGTTGTCGCCGTATTTCACCCCGTTGCCAAGCGCCCAAACGGCCGAGAAAACCGGACGCACCCTGCACAGGTGGAGTCGACTCGGAGGTTTTCTTTATTTTTATTTTTTGGGGCAGTTTTTGGTCGCAACGCGATCGCGCGATGGTGCAAGATTCGAAACACCAAGAACACTTTCGACCGGTCGTAGCGGTGAGAATTTGCATCGCTTATTAATACATCAAGTTCGCAGATTAAACTGCGGAGCAGCGCGCGAAAGGTCATCACTTTAATGCGCTTCTCACTGCGATAAGAGCTTTGCCGTGTATGTGTGCGATGGCGGCATTCCCGCCTTTGATCCGGCAGTACGTTTGTCCCGTTGCGCGTGATGAATTTAGACTCTTAACATTTTATTTAAATTACTTACAAAACAAACTATCTATCTAAATCGTTTAACAAGCTCAGCATTAAGCCGTGGATATCCGAACAGGAAACGCTTCCACGGAGAGTCCGACCACTAGGATCTATCGCACGTGAAACAAATGGTCACTATCGAGAATCGTCTTCGTCTTACACCGGACTATTGATCGGTGTTTTGATTCGCCAATCCCAAACCTGTTCCAAAGGCTCTAAACGCTTCCATTTCGCACGGTCTGGGCGATGTCCCGATGTGCCAATCAATAAAACTAGTTCCCGTCCCAAGTGGAACGTCCGATTTCCGAGCATTTCAAAGCTTTGTTTAGGATCGTCGACCATTTCGGGCTGGGTTCTATACTGGTTCTGGGGGCTAATTAATTCAACTCGCGGATTTCTTCCTTCCCAAGCTGTGTTCTCGGTAATTTACTCAACACCTTCAACGGCGCGATTCGTTCGAAAAACATGTCCCGATGCGTTACAGGCAGAGCACGGACGTTACATCGGTAGGAAACGTTCATCATATACTGCTTGCTCGGGTCGGGTTTTTATTTTTCTTTCTTCCCTCCCTCCCCATCGGGGGATCGTTTATGCAAACTAGGAAAGAAGAAAGATATCACATCTTTGCTCCCTGGCTCATCCACCCAGCGTGTGGTAGATGGCTGGTGATGATGCTGATTATAAATCTAAACCAGTTCGCCCGGAGTGTGATCTGCTTCGTACGCGCTTGGTGGAACAACACCTGCAAAGGAGCGAGATTCGGCCAGCGGTCTGTCCGGTTCCGTGGCTGTTATCGATGTACAGGTGATGACTTTTGGTGTCGTTTTAGATAAGCGGGCGATTATGGTAAACAGCCGCCAAGTCGTATGTCAGTGTCAAGTTCATCTTACCACGCGAAATCAGCCCCAATCCGGGAGGCCCATTTCGTAAGGGGAGAAATTTCTTTCGCCATCCCACCGCGAGCTCGCTCGATTCTGGCATTCTGTTCCGACTCACCGACACCGGCTTACTTTCGATCTCGTAACCTTCGCGAGGCATGTGTTAAGAGGCCACACACACCCATCACGGTCCACACGGCGGCTGCTCGTCGAAGTGCTCATCATCTTCACCTTCACTTTCGTCCGCGCAGTTACCGGACGGGGCAGTTGCCAAAAAACCGATGGGAAACCGGTTGTCCGCGACGTATGGACGACGCGTCTATAATCGCTGCGATGCGCGAGTTAAAACCGAACCTGTCGCCGTGGTCGGCAACTCCGCTCCGCTCCACGCTGGGCAAATATTGTGACTGCCATGTACTCATCAAAGCGGCCGGCCCTGCCAAGAACCGCGGCTCCTAATGCGCACTCCACTGTGGATGTGCTGGAGGATATTTCCCCAATCTGTTGCACAGCCAAGAACACACCGGCACCTATTGCGCACACCATTGGGGCCTGCTGGAGGATATTTGCTCAGTCTATTGACCTTCGCGTGAACGAATATTGAGAAGATTCGGTTGACAAATCGCACTCCCAATGCAATTCCTGCCCGGCCGTGTACGTTTACGCCGGGGTTTTGCTGGTTGTTTGCTTGCTTATTTTGTAAGCCTCTCTCCCACACACGCACACGCGTGTGTTCTCTCTTGGTGGTTGTACGGGAAGTACGCACCACTCACGTCAGTATGCACCTAGCTTCCGGCTACGTGAAACGTGACGAAGCTTTCGTGGCGGGCACGAGAGAGTTGGATTTCATTTATCAACGTTTGTATCATCTCCACCGTCCCAACACGAGATGAAATTAATGTGCACACGATCGAGCGCATACTAAGTCGGGCGACGGTGCCCGAAAACGTGATTGTCTTCCATCATGCTGAGTCACTGCGTGGGATGGATGCGCCAGTGTTGAGTAATGATGTGGCCTCCCACGCGCAGTAATTCCGTAGCACGTAGCACGAGGTTGACATCCTTTTTCTCTTTGTTTTTATTTTTTTCTCAATCCCCTGGTGTTGGTTAAGTCGTCTCTGCGAAACCGACAAAAAAGGTAAACTTTTCAAAGCACTATGAAACGCGAACGGAAACGATGGGTAAAATTTCACATTTGCATACTTTTAGGCGTTTCAGGTGGAGCGTTAGAAAATTGCGAATCAAAAATCGATTGATATGAATTTCTAACCGAGGCTGCGGTAGACGTTGACTTTTTTGTGGGTTTGAATTTATAATATTTATTGTGATATATGGTGATAAATGATGAAAAAAAAACTATTCAAAACATAAATCTTTTTTAAAACTTTAAAAGTTATTTTGATTTGAAAAATTTCATCAGTTTTATTTTAGATTATTTTCTTTTTAATCTTTAGTCTATAATCATTACAGAGTTAAGTTAAAGCTTTTGTTTTAATCTGCTCAACACTTGAAATTTCACGCTGAAATTGCAAAAAAAAAACAATTTAAATGATAGAAAATCGATGGAATTACAAATAATTTTTTGATAAATGCAATTGTATCTTTCAATATTACAACTTTGTTTCAACATCATCTTTAATGCTGATGGTTACAAGCTTTTAAAAGCTAAACTAGATTAGCTAAGTTTTAGATTGAAACGAAAATTATAACTATATAATATTTTAAATTATTTTTATTTTTTTCAATATTTTTCATGCTTAATTATATGTCTCAACTTAGAAAACATGAAATCGTTCAAATTGAGTACAAAATCAAATAATGCCGGACTAAATATTCAGTTCGCTGAATCCTCTCAACAAAAGCCTTGTCAGTACAACAAAAGATGCATCCATTTCATGTAAAGCTGTCTGAATGTCCAACACATTAAACAGCTACAATGCATTACAATCAATACTCTAATGACACTCATCGCACCCAATGAATGAACCACCGGCCCTTCACCTCCCATTGCAACATAGTGCACGGGCTGCCAAGCATCGAATGGAACCTCATCGCCACCCGATAACGAGTTAATGATGGGCTCCCTTTTTTGGGGTGGAACGCGTTTTTTTTTTTAACGACCAACAGATGATGAGCGTTTCGATCGGTCCGACAAGGATGATTCCTTCCTTGCGTGACGTGAGCCCACACACTTGCTGTCGGTGATGCTTCGGTGTGGCAATAAAACGGTGAGACCTTCAACCGAGTCACCAATCGGCAGCGACTGGACGGCAGAGCCACACAGCAGAGCCTCAGGCAGCCGTTTCTTAAAATAGCAAACATTGACGAGCGGTTTTAAGAAAGATCAACATTTTTAGTACCGTCCACTGTGGGTCCGGTTTATATAGGGGGAAAAAATCCCCAATGAACGTGGGGCGATTAAAATAGTTCATAAGTCGTGGACAAGTCGGGGATGAAGTTCGATGGCGAACCCTTTCCTAGCCTTGACAGCGGTGATGTGACATCTGCCCGGTCTGGTAGCAGGTCTCCTCCGGTGCGGGCAGCCTGGAACTCTACTTTACGATGCCGTTTAGCCGGACACGACACTCCAAATACAGAGCCACCCGAACGTCTTCAATTCACCGACCAAATGAGGTGCATTATGCCCGGCTACCATCTTCCATCAATCTCCGTGCGGCCGCACAAAATCCTCCCCCAAGCGGGGGGTGTCATCTGCACGGTTTTTTATCGCGCACTAAAAGCGCACCGCTTCTCTGTTCGCTTTTTCGGAAAATTTACGAGCGAACGAAGGCTAGCCCGGCGAAGGTAGCCCGACCCCTACCGGCCGTGCATGAAATATGAGCTGATCGCCGACCCGGGAGGGAAGGATAATTATTGCAAATTTTGCGTACCGATCGGTAACTTCGGAACTCCCGCGTCTTCGGTGCTTCACCGGGGAGTTTTAAAATGTGTGTTTTTTTTTTTGCTTGCGTCAGCCAACTGCCCGGGACATCTTTATCCCACCGGGGTCAGGGTGGTAAGGTTGAGCGAAGACGGCTCAGAAGGTTCCGTGCGAAAGCGACCCGCGAAGGACTCCTGGAAGACCACCGGCCGATAACGTCGGGTGCAATAATCGAGCGAAATTATTCGCTCGTAAGACGCGGCTGACGGTTTCATGGGGCATGTTAAATTGATTAAAATCATATCATGTTGATGAGCACAACCGCGATCACCTTGTACACCGCGCTCGCTGGTGCTTAATAAGAATAATGATGGTCGTTTGCAAAACGGCTGCGGGCGCTTCGGGACGCCATACTAATTAGCGTTCCTGAAGGCGATGCCTGCCCTCAGCGTGTCGCGACGGTGGAGATTCAATTTTCACCTGCGCCTAGTGCCCTAGAGGGCGCGTGTTATTCTGTTGGGTGTGATGTAAAATTGTTTGCAGAGGAAAAACAAAACACCGGATTTAAAGTAGATTTTTTGTGGTTTACAAAAAAAAACATAATCAGGTCACAGCTTTTATTGGTGAATCTGGTAGCATCTGCTTGATCTAGTCGGCTTCATTAACCTAACAGCGCTAGCTAGCGGGAAGGAAACGTGGATGCACAGGATGTGGTAGAGCGTTGGGAAGGATTGGTGAAGGATGAAACGGAGCTAGTGGAAGGGAACGCGGCCACCTTTTACAGGCGCGGGATATGGGGAGCCTCCGGCTGGAAACCGTTCTCGTCGGCGACGTAGTTCACGGTGTAGACGACACCGTCCGGGCCGGTGTACGAGTACGAACCGCGGACGACCAGGGCGGCGACGTCATCTCCGAAGTTCTTCAGCTGGGCGGATTCGGCGCGGTTAATGTTGTTGCTCGTCTCGTACCTGTCCATCGCGAACCAGGCGCCGGGAAGCGGGTGAGCATGGTGAGTGAGAATTAGAAGAAAAGAACACACAGAAGATCAGCACACATTGCACGAGCCGGCGTTTAGGGTACACGAACACGCGAACACTTTAGGCACTCGCTGGCACTGAAACGTGCCCCGGGCGGACGCTACTCACTGGAAGTTGTATCCATCGACACCGAGGTTATCGTTCTCGAACTTCACCACCTGAGCGTCGCGCTCGTCGGCGGGAGCAGCGACGGCAACGGCCAGCACGGCGGCAAAAACAATGGCGAACTTCATGTTTGCTTCGGGTGTGTGTTGTGTGAGCACTCACAAAATTAGGGCTAGCGATATGGCGGCGGGTTGCGGCTTTGAGCTACGTTAGACAACTGACGGCGGTGTTGGCGCTGGCGTTTCTATTTATACTAAACACATTCACCGCCGTCGGTCTGATCCGTATCCTCCCTCCCACCCCCATCTCCCGACACGCAAGCGTCAACCGCAGCGTGACCACAACGGCGCCCGCCGCTGGAAGGATGATCGCGCGCGCGCGGGAAGGTTTTGCAATCCCTCCCGAAATCGAGCCGGCGCACACGGCCACGGGCACGGAATCGCGCATCCCACCCAAACGCGCCGCACCGTCCATCGCGCTGGGTGGGTAGCGACGCAAGATAACGAACCGGCGTGAGGTGAGGTGTATCTAATCCGACCCATCCCATGCCCGGGAAAAAAAGAAGAAGAAGAAGAAAACACCACCACCGCCCGAAGAGTACCGCCCCGATCACGATCACGCCTCACGCGCATTCGAATTTGTATCTGACCCACACCCGAAATATTTCGAACATTTTTGAACCGGTTTTCGATGATGAGTGAACCATCCGATCCGATGTCACCATCGTCACCCGCCCGTGCGCGTCGCTTCATCGTGTGCGTGTGTGTGTGTGTGCTAGGCCCTTCCGTAGCTGCAGGCCGGAACGGAAGATCGATCGCGGCACACGGCATCGGGTTGCGAATTGTGGCGGAAAATTTCAATGCCAGGATGCTGGAGGGTTTTTTGCGGCTGCTGCTGCTGCCGGAGCTTTCGCACACCGGATGGTATCGGGGCCGGATAAATCAATATGGGTGCAATGCAGCAGCAGCAGCAGCAGACGGAAATGTCAGTCTGCCCGCTGTGCGATGTTTGGACGCGGGCGAAATGTCGAGGCTCGCGCGTTTTGATTCGAGATTCGATCTAAAGGATCCTAATATCTTGCCGTGGAGGGTCTGCGTATGAGGTTCGGGGGTTTTTTTTCTTGAATGAGTGATTAAGTTGCTCGTTAAAAGGTTGCTTCCGAAAGGATGTTTAGCTTTTGTTAAAAATCGGTCGATTAATAGTTTGCTTTCGGGCAAAGAAACCGAATTCGATTTTGGCGGGTATAGCTGAACCATAATCGTCGACCGTTTATGGATACAAAAAGGATAAGTATCTAATCATATCAGGCGGGCCCGTTGTTATATGAATGGTTTAATTTTTGCTATAAACCGTGAATAGACTACCTACCGAATTATGTAGCAAAATTTTTTAAATATGTATTTCGTAAAGCACGATAGTTCTTATATTTGAGTTCACCTCTGTGTGTAGTAGATATCACATACGAGACAAAAAACGCTCTTTGTGTTGATATCACATACGATATAAGAATGCTTTTTGTGTGCTTAGGTGGTTAATTTTTTTATTTAGTTAGGTGACAATGGCGTTAGCATTCATGTCTCGAATTGCATATAGGTTGTGTTAAAAAAATTCGTGGATTCCTTAGTAGAACATCATACATAGTTCAAAAACGTAATACAGTGTTTGAAAAAAAATATTTTATTTGGTTTGCTCAATAATTACTATCGAATTCTAGGAGTTGCTTTAAGTAATTAAATAGAGTGATGCATAAGTAATTTTTTCATTCTAGACTTTTTACCTTAAAAACATTTTTATTAGGATTGATTGACGCGTTTTTAAAAGGATTTATTAAAAGAAGAAAAATAGGAACATGAGTAGAATATTCTAACATCTTTTGAGGAAGGTGAGCAAATGATACAAGTGAGAAAGATCTCATCGATCTCTCAAAACTCACCGATCTCATCAAGACATAGAACTACAGGAGCCATAACGAATGAAGCAAATCTATCTGTCTCATCAGCAATTTTATCATAATACATCGATTTGTTATTTTAAAGTATTTCAGAAGTTTCAAAGACTCTTTTTATTTTATTAATTCAAATCCAAAATAAAGAACCACACGTCGCATGTAAGCAAAAATAATCCATTTCATTTATTCAACAACGAAAAATAAATACTCCGTCAGGATCCGTCTCGCAAAGCCACACCTTACTTCGGCAGATGTGGTGCCTCCGGCTGGAATCCGTTCTCATCGGCCACATAGTTGACGGTGTACACCTGCCCATCATCGGCGGTGAACGAGTAAGAACCGCGCACAACGAGCGCCGCGTTCTCGTCATCGAACTGCTTGAGCTGAGCCTGCTCCTGCCGCTGGATGCCGTTGCTGGTGTCGAACTGGAAGTTGTAGCCATCGATGCCGTTGTGGTCGTTGTCGTACTTCAGCACCTGGGCGTCCTTTTCCTCCGCGGGCGCCGCCAGGACGAGTGCGGCCACGCCGACGACCAGCAGGACAACGATGGATGCTTGCATTGTGGGTTCGCAAAATTTGCTTCTCGCTTTGCACGGACGGGACCTGCAACTGATGCCGTCCCAGAGGCTCGGTGCAGCTTTTTATACGATGCTCGGTAAAAACAAACACCGAACCCGACGGTGGCCTTGCCGCGGCGACGGTGGTTTACTCCTACCGGAGGGTTTAATCGCACGCACTCCGTGCCTCGGGATGGTTGGAGGTAGGATGGTTACCGCAAAAAAACTGGGGGAGCCCGCCTGCCACTGCCATTAACCGGCGCCCGACCGGGTGCTCGAAAGCTAAGAAGGAAAGAACTGTGTCAGGCCGGGTGAATGTCAAGTTTAAATCCATTCCACATCCGACCGAAGGGGGTTTGCCGAACGGGCGCATGAATTGAGCTGTTGTTTCTGAATGAAATCCACCAGCTGATCGGGAGACGTGGTGCGTGGTGTGATGTGTATACGATCAGCATCACCACCAACCAATTGACAGGTCAGCGAGAGGGTCACCGGCGATGGTAAAGCGTCGTAAATTATGGCAATAAATTATGGCAGCAGACGCCAAATTTGACGTTTTTTGGATAGCGACCGTGTGATCACCGTGCGTAGTACAATGAAACAAAAAATATTTGTGCGAAATTTCGAGGATTGCTGGACAGAAAAATGGCGTCGAGCGATGACGTAACAGCATCGGGGAGTAATTTTTCAACTTTTTATTTACAAATCAACATCGACGAACGTGGGCCATTCCGTGGTCACACCGGCGTTCTAGTTCTTCGGGATGTGCTCTCCGTCCGGCTGGAAACCGTTCTCGTCCGCGATGTAGTTCACGGTGTATACCTGCCCGTCGGCCGCAGTGTACGTGTACGATCCCCGGACGGCCAGCGCCGAAACGTCACCGAAGCTCTTCAGCTCGCCCGCTTCCTGGGCCGAGATGCCATTGCTCGTCTCGTACTGATAGCTGTAGCCGTCCACACCGTTGACGCTGTTGTCGTACTTCAGTGTTTCGGCATTCTGATCCGGAACCGGCACGGCCACGGCCACAGCAACGCACAGAGCCACAAATACCAGAGCACACTTCATCTTCACACTTTTCGAGTTTGCCGATTTTCTCAAAAGCAAAACGTTGAGTCCTTGTCGTGCACGAGAACGTTACTGGAGACCGTTTGTTCTGCTGCGTTCGCTTTTATATTGCCCCAACCGGCGGTGACCCGATGCACTTTGGCAACAGCTCCGGTTCGTGCTCTACTCTGCGGAAGATGGTGATTTTATGTGCATTAGAACTGGGTGATTTCATCGCCTTAATGGTGCATAAACTTTGGAACCGGTCCGCCGGCGATCACCGTGTGTGCAGAGGTGACTTGAAAGCCTTTTTTCCTCGCGGAGAAAATAAAACACTAGACACTTATCGAATATTCATGGGAGCAGAATAGCGTTCTCGAAGCGAAACCTGCGAGACCACCACGCACATATATTTGGGCAACAAAGACTAGACTTTCGAAAGGTGTTATCATCATAACGTAGTTTCGCGAATTTCACTAGACATTATTCAATAAAAAAACAAGAGCTCGAATAAAGTTAAAGCCAATTCTTTCAACGCCTACTTAGTGCAGCCAGTAGTCGACGAATTACATCCGAGCCGGAGTAGGAGTCAGGAGCTGCGCCGATTCTACTTAGGAATGTGTGCTCCTTCCGGCTGGAACCCGTTCTCGTCCGCGACGTAGTTGATCACGTAGACGGTACCATCTGGTCCAGTGTAGGAGTAGGATCCTCGGACGACGATCGCCTCATTTTCCGTACCGGGGTTCCGCAGTTCGGCCTCCTCCGTCCGGCTGGTACCGTCGCTGGTTGCGAATCTGCAATCGGGGAATGCAAACATACGTACAAGAGCTTCCCGAAAAATGCCTACAACACCATCTCCGGAACTCACTCAAACCGGTACCCATCGATACCGATGTTCTCACTGATGTATCGCAAGATCTCGGCATTCTGGGGATCATCTACCGGAGCAGAGAGAACACTCGCCACCAGAATCAAACCGAACAGGCCCACTAGCTGTGGAACGATGTACGATAATTAAGATCACGGTAGGTTCGGATTTCGGCAGTTCCTTACCATCCTCATGATGTCGTCACCGTTGGAAGTACGTCGCGTAAGAAGGAACTGAACGTTTGCGCAACACCGTGCTCGGTTACTGAACAAACGCAGCAAACTAATAAGCACTACTGCGATTTGCAACCCCTTTTATACGCCTACAAAAGATGAGTCTCGAAACAGGTCCCTTTTCTAATAACGGACCTGCGGTCACCAGGAGCATTCCAATGCGGGGTCATTAAATACGACTATTGGAGATGCAACACGCAGTAGCTCATCGAGGGAGGAGCCTCCAACACTTTCAATTACATCGCTCGTTCCACGCGCTACAACCACACTGCGAGATAACCTGTTTGGCGTCATCCCTTCCTTTCTACGTCTGGATCTTCCTAAACCCCGACAAGTTCAAGTGCTGCTGAACAAATCGACATGATAAGAGAGATAAATCGGTCGGTTTTATTGTGCCGCCCAGTGACAGCAAGGTTTGTGACATGAAATTTGACTCCCGACGTTGTCTCGCCCTCGTTCGAAAATCCGTTAGAACCGCATGCAAGATCACTTTTGCTTTCAATGACTCGCGGTTAGGTCGGATCATGGTAGGTGGTTTTCATCTCCTCGTTGACGGGTGTACTTGTCGTGTCGCGTGAGCGACTTGAGGAGAGTTTCCAAAAAGACCTGGACCCTGGTGAGGCCTGAGCTGCTCTTTGGACGACCGTGGAACGTAACACGCGAAGTGATCTGTTTTGCTGGATCACTTTCCGCTGCGGTAAGAGCGGAACGCTGCAGCTCCGAGAACTTAACCAGTAGCAACGCGTCGCATGCCGGTCGCAGTGAAGTACCGCATGATTTATGGCCATCTTTGATGTGCCGTTAAGTGATGGGTGGTTTGTGCGTCTGCTTCTCGATCTTCGGGCCCGATTTCGCGGCTCGTTTAGGCTGCGTCTGTTTTGGCCTGTTTTGTTTCCTTGTCAGAAATGTCACGCCAAACCGATTGGACATCGAACGAACGAAACAAAGCAATTTATGGTGACCCGTACATCGGAGACTTTTGAGCGCCGCCAGAAAGTAGGCCGTGCGAATTCTGTGCTATTCAAATGCTTGCTTTAAGGTGAGCGCAATATTTCACACCAAACAACATCGGCTGTTCACAGATTCTTGAGATGAAGCCAGATGAAACTTCTAACTCTCGCAAACCTAATCTCACAAGCGTCTTCTTGTACGCACCCGCGAACTCGTGTGGAGTTCAGTAACAATGTTCAGTAAAAAAGATATCGTTCATATGCTAATCGAAGAAGCAAAAAAAATCTTTTCTCGTGGGGAAAAGAAGAAGACCTTTCGGGCGCGCGCGCGCTCGCTGTTGGTGATAGTGAAAACCCACCGGCGAAGGCTGCTACGGGTAAACTCCCAACCCCCCTTCCAACCGCTCCAACCAATGACGGTCGAAAAGTGGTCCGATCACAAACGCGGCTGCCATTCACGGCGCTCGGCACTTTCTGGTTAACCTTGAAAGTATCTTCTTCATCTTTCTCCGAGCCGCACGCACCAAGCGCGTGCACTCACACACACACAGAACACGATCCGAACCGGAGTCCGCGTGTGCCTACACATAAGTCACATTTTAGTAGTAATTTATGCACGCGGCAAGAGGGATGCAAAGCTGTGTGGAGACATTTTAACGATCCCTGTCGCCGAAGCCCGTGCGCCATGCGAAGAGCTCAACTCCTTTTATGCCTCGGCGCGGTTCGAGTTTTCGGTGAACGATTTGGTTTTTTTTTTTTTTTTTTTTTTGGTGGTGCCGCACTACGCCGTAACGGCGCTGAGATCGAGAGCCGATCGGGCGCTGAGAACGTGTGACATTTGATAATATACTTCTTGGGAGGAGTCGAAACGGAAGCAGCACGTTCGAGCAAACTTCTTTGCTGAGGATGCTATTTTTAAAACACTGTAAGCCGTTAGGCTCTATCACTAGAGCATTGAGAGCGAAATATTAAAAAAAAAGTGACCAAGGAATATTCGTCTACGCCACGTGCTAAATTTGGTCGATTCGAACTGGTCGCCTGGATGACATTGGTTCGATTCGAATGGAAGGACTTGCCCGATGGCCAGGTACGGTGCGGTGTTGTTAGCGATCATCAGCGCCCGAGATAATCATCTCGAGCGTCTCCAACGCCACAACCTCCAGCAGCATCATCGTCATCAAGCGCCCGATGCATCATCGATTATGTCAGCGTGCATCGGCGCGCCGAGGCCTTCGCCCGTTCGCTCGCCGTCGTTTGTTGTCACCCGAATTGACCTCCTGGTCGCGTACAATTTCGGGTCGGGGGTGCTGTTTTTCACTCCCATTCCTCTGCTCTCCCACACTCTCTCACTCGCTCATCCGACCTACATCCCTACCGCGGGGACATTTCTGTTTGCCTTTTCTTCTTCTCCGACTACTTGCCGTTGCAAGTGGCAGCCGTTTGTTTTTTTTTTTTTTTTTGGTGTACAACAACCACCGCGACGCTTCGAGCGAAGAAATTGTATTGAACCCGCGGCCTGCGCCTGCGCCTGTGTGGGTCATTGGGTGAGGCAAGTTTTACGGTCAATTTTATGATGATGGTTTGGTGAGCATCCTCCTTTCCTTCGAGCGAGCGGCCAGGTCGGGATCGGCTGCGTTGCATTAGGCACGTGGGAGGTGGGAGGCATTAGCGCGAGCGAGTTTGCCGTGTCTTTGGAGCATCTCTTTATCGGTCAGCTGTGTAATCTAAATATTGGTCCCAGGCTCAGCCGGCATCTGTCGCGAGCCCTTCCCAAAAACGATTCGTGGGGCCGCGGACGCGATTGAAATGAGGTCAGGTCTGCATCCGAAACGAGTGAACTTGTTTGTTCAAGATCGGTGCGTTGCATAACGCGCACGCATCGGGGGGAAGCAAATATTTGGGAGGAATATTCTGCACATGGGGCGTTGTTTTTAGTGCACCACTAACAAGAGCTTGGAAGCCTTCTTCTGGTAACGCTTTCGATTACGCGTGCTTTGGAGTAATAATGCATAATCGTCTTTGGCGCCTCCTGTCGCTCCAACAGGGACAGAAGCAAATGCTTATGTAACCGACTCGTATCGCACGATGGGCTAGCTCCTTTATCAAACAGCAGCCACCGCATTGGCAACGAACTCTGTCGCTATTAGCATATTATCGTGCACCGTAAAATCCGAGGTTAGCCTTCTGGTGGTTAAACCAGTTCGTTTCAGAAATTTGTTCGAATGTTTCGTTTCGCGGTGGGAGGTGGTATGTTTTGCTCCGTTGGTTGCGGTACGACGGATTTGGATGCTTATGCCAAAAATACTCTTCGGCATCGTATCATCATGCAAGATAATGGATAAAAATATAGCGTCCACTGTTTCACTCACCAACGGACCGTTCTGAACTGTTTGTACTAGAAGAAAAGGAATCGGATCTTTTACTACAAACAATCCAGAACCACTCCTTCGGCAGAATAAAGTCATCATATATTTTAATGTCTTGCTATCAGCATTGATCGCTGGCCATCATCGATATGAACCTAATCCCATGAGCTCCTTGAGCTGTCATTTCTTTACAAATGCTCAAAAAATATTCATTTTCATGCATCCACTCGATCAATGCTACTCAAACGATCGGCAAAAAAGACATTTTAAGCAACCGTGCATAACAGTTTCGCTGTCAGTATCATCATGAACCTGGTCCGAGCCGTTGTCGTGTTAGGTGCACTGCTAACGCTGTCCGAATCTGCACCGTTGAATACGGATGATTCGGAACTGTTAAACTTCGAAAATGTGCACGGGCGCGAAATGTATCGATTCAAGTGAGTAAGACTAGCTTTAGCTATGTAAAAAGATACAGAATAAAGAATGATACTACTGCCCTTCAGATACGAGACCAGCGATGGGCAGTTCCGGGAAGAAGTGGGCATGCTGGTGAACGAAGGCACTCCCGAGGAAGAGTTGATGCTGATGGGCCAGTACGGCTACAAAAGCAAGGACGGCACGATGGTAATGGTGATGTACACGAGTGGCAAGAAGGGCTACCGGGCGCGCACGGTCACGAGAGGCATACGGGATGCTGACCTGAAGAATAAAGCTTACCTTTCGTTGCTGGGAGGATGAGAAGTTTTGTGCAGAAGCGTCGAAGAAACGGTTGAAGATAATGTGAATAAAATATTTGTTTTGGATTTGTTTTTAAGTTTCCCCTTCTTACTGTCTTTTATTATTGATTAATATTGTTAAATTGGATGTGAAGAAATAGATTAAAACTAATAGCATGCGTTTGGATGGCATATTTTAAGGACGATTGTAGATTGCAGAGACATTTCCTCATCAAAATGTATGCTCTTCTCCAGCAACAATTTTAACAAATACAGAGTTGTTAAATGATAGGATGTGATACATACCTTTTTGTAACAAAAGCTCGCAATACTGAAAGTATTAAGTTTAAACTACAAATAAAATTAAAATATTACTCTTTCGATTCTAAATACCGTGGTTGTTGAATAGTTTTAATTTTCTTCAAACCTTAATTTTAACTTTTTATTTCTGATCTCCTACACTTGATATTATTTGCTTCGATTCTTGAAATCAAAAATTGTACAACGGTTACTAAATTTTCTGCAAAAATGATTCAAGTATATTTCCCCAACACCAAATGAAGTGAAATGTGCGAGAAAAACTATAATAGAGAACTCACACTGAAACTACCGTTGTAAATGTATCGATAAAATTGCTAAAGCCTCATCGTATAGTTAATTCATGTCTTGGACGTATGCGCCACAGCGTATGCAATCCGCATGACATTTGCCCGTGCGTGAACTTAGGAACAAGAACGTCTCCACCCTATCCCACCAGCGACAGCAGCACTGCATTATTAATCCCTCCGACCTCAACCGTAGGTATAAATTGAGGTTCCTCGGGGTCTACGATCCGATAGCCGTTCTCGTCTGCGATGAAATCCGTTCGATGGGTGGTTCCGTCCGGCGCAAGGAAACTATACCACCCGGTCACTGTGAGAGCACCCGTCTGGGGATCGATCTCACCAACCTCCTCACGCGCTTGACCATCCTTCGTTTCGTAGCTGGAAACGGAGAATGATCGTGAGACGGAAAGTGTCATTATTGCACACAGCCAGTATACTTACGAGAATCGATAGCCTGTCTCGGTTTGCACGTTCTCGTAGCTTACTAGATCATTGTTATCATCTGCTACCGGGGCACTGCTAACAAAAGCCGCACACAGAAACACACACAAGAAGCCGGATATCTAGCGAAGCCGAAAAAAACTTGTTCAATTATTTGTTCTATCAAAATGAAATAAGGCAAGGGGTTTTAATTTTCTTCTTTACCACACGCATGTTTAACGATTGACGAACAATTTATTTGGTGCACGAAAAATTCGCTTTTCCTAAGCGGCACGATCGATAGACACAGCACACTGTTAGACACGTCCGCACGCACGGACAGCCACTGCAAAAGATGGTACGAAAGGCAGCAGATTTTGCTTGATGAGTGCGTTGTGCTCGTCCCGGGCGTCTCGGAATGCGAAGAAAGACCCCACGGGTGAAGGTCGTTGCTTTCGGTCGAACCGAAAAGATGTTAATCGTGTTCGCCATGATGGGTAGACGAGCGCGCTGTTGCGAACTCACAAATCAACAGCTTGTTTTTTGTTTGTTCGCTCCGGTGTAACTACGCTACCAAACCGGGCTAATGATGGGATTTAAATATGTTATGAAGCTGATTTCTCACACGGGGAGGTGGAATTCTTATAATAGGAAATGATTGGATATTGGCTCGCAGTTTGCAATCATCCAACCAATGACAGCAGAACGGTTCGGGAAATACCCGGATCGCCCAGCGGCGTCAGAACGCTGAACACACTCGGATCGCTCAGATCGGCTCCGGGCAGATGCATCCCCAGCGGTCGGTAGCCATTCTCATCCGCCACGTACTTCACTTGGTAGCTAACCCCGTCCGGTCCGGTGTATCGGTACCAGCCTCTTATCACCAGCGAACCTGTTTTGGGGTTCAGCTCGATCGTTTCATCGCGCCACTGGCCGTCCTTTGTTTTGTACCTGTGAGATACGGTTAAAATGTTAACATTATGGCCTTGCGAGACTTCAGCAAATACTTACGAAAACGATTGCCCTCCATGCCCATCGCTGGAGATCTCGAAGTGATCGATATTACCGTCCGGCTGCACTGTTGGGCGAGCTTCAGCCCATAAACCGAATGATACTAGGAACAAACACACGGCTCCCTGAAAGAAGTTCAACCTGAATTACACGACCTAACTTATCGCGCAAACTTACCCAGCGCATGGTGAGACGCGACTTTGAGGCTTGCAGGCTAAACTCTCACCAAGACGAGCACACGTCCAACCAGTTCCTGCTGGCGCGTAGCTGTAACTACCAAAAAAACGCAAAGTTTTGCATCCGTTGGATCGCGGGTGAGTTGGATAGTTTTCAACCACTACCACCGTGCCTTGCGATGGGATGAGTTCGGTCGCGCGTGTTGGATGTCCCACCGATTTATGGCTTGATTTATGTTACTTTTTTTTCTGTCCCCTAAGCGCGTGGTTCGTAAGAGTCGTAAAACTAAGAGAAAAGCCAAAGATTGATTAAAACCGCAAGCCAGCATCGCTCATGTTTTCTCCATTCCTAACAAAACAAACCATTTTTTTACATTTGACAGCTTTCTATATTTTTATACGCACACACGCACACAAGCTCTGAGTATTAAATTGTCACCGTTTCACTCACACTAGCCCACTAGTGATACTAGCCCACTAGTGAGCACAGTTTTGGATAATCCACCAGCGAACGGTATGGAAATACCATATTTACCGGGATCCGGATCAGCCCCGGGCAAATGGGCACCGAGCGGCTGGAATCCGTTCTCATCCGCCACGTACTGGACGGTGTACCAGACACCATCCGGTCCCCGGTAGCTGTAGTAGCCCGAGATGACCAGCTTGCCCGAGTCCCACGAGGCAGTCTCTTCCCGCCTCGTGCCGTCTTTGGTCTCGTACCTAAAGCGAAGACATCCTAAAGAGGTTGAAATATGATTTTTCCTATAAACCGATCTTTTTTTTGTAACGATAACCTACTTGAACATCTGCTCCGTGTCGTCCCTTTCGACGTAAAACCTTTTCAAATTTGCATCCACATCTTGTGCCGGTGCACCATGTGCCCTGGGCGTAAGGATTGCTAGAAGCACTAGGAGGCAAATCTGAAACGTATTCAAATAAATTACCGCCTAACTATAAATAATCCATCTCCTTGCACATACCACCTGAAGTTTCATCCTAAGCTTCTCCACGCTCGCTCGACCTGCTCGCTGGAGAGATGCAATCGTACTGAAATAGAATTCTGAATTTTTTCAATCTTTTTGCCCAATTTTCGTCGAATAAAGTCGTCGGCCTTGAAGAAGCAAACTTTGCCGGCTTTGGAGTGTGATAGCCGAAATATATACAAACTCCGAGAAATGCGCTATACCTATAATAAAAGTAGGTTCAGAAAACAGAAAAACGCAAAAGCGCACTACGTCGCAAACAAAGCTGACGCCGGGTACATCTGCATACTAGTGGGATCTTTGTTTGCGATCCACTGGACCACGCAGTATGTGACCTTGATTCGTCGCTTCTTCATCCCATTCACTTCGGAACGTGTAAAAAGTCGCCGACCGCAAAGATCGCCTCAGTCGCTGAATGGTCCGCCAGTGTTGACTTATCGCTGTGAAGAGCTGGTCGATTAAAACTGTTGAAGCCGCGATGGTAAGATATGATGCTTGAACAGCGCTTCTGTTGCTATCGTCTATTTTTTCGGTGTGATAAAATGTGTTTGTTTTTTGTGCGTTTTGATGGTTAGGAACTAAAACCGCTCAACTGGTTGGTTGCTGCAGCTGTTTTGATGTCCGTGGCATCGATCCTAGCAGCACCGGTCGACAATTTGGACCCCAATCTCGTGTACTACGAGAGCTCCCGGGACGAATATGGATACAGCTTCACGTACAAAACTAAGGACGGACAGTTCCGAGAGGAGCAGGGATACATCAGCCCCGACGATGGCATCCTGCGAGTGACGGGATTGTATCGCTACGAGGGACCCGATGGCCAAACGTACGAGTACAACTACGAGGCTGACGAGAACGGGTACCGTATCGTATCGAAGCCTCCACCGGCGGGGGCACCGATCTCCAACACCGTGCTGCTTTCGCTCGTCGGTTGAAAAGAAGGGGATACAAAAATAAACAACAACAGTTTGATTAGATTCGCACATACAAAAAATACCGTTGATGTGAATTTAATTACGATTTTTTGTTTGACACGCAAAATAAATAAATGCTTGCGACAAGAGCAAGCAGACGAGCACCACAATAAAAAGCTCACCAGCCAAAATGTCAAGTTCATCCTGCTCGATTATCACAATCGTCTTTTGATGGGTGTTAACTGCATCTTTCTGCCCTTTCGTAGCTTGTTCTTATTGTTTAATACTATTTTTTGTAGTATTTGTAAAGCAGTGGTGTATTTATTCTTCTCCTATTTCACCTAATTTTGATTATTTAAAACTCGCCTTAGCTTTCAAAAGAAATATTATTTATTCGTGCAAACTTCTTTGAATAAAGCAAGGATTAATATCAATTACAATTGATTTTGATTCAATTTGGACATGAAAATTTAATGGCTAAGTTTTCTTCCTAAATTTAAGCTCAGTGACATTATTTTTTATAAACAAAATAAAAACTATCGTGGAGCTTTGTACACGATTGCTAGTTTGAACACTCGACAACAGATGGCATTGTCTTCCGTCACGAAACAGCGACATCTTACGGGGGTGTTGAAAATAATATAAAAGATTTCGCCCGTCCGCAAGCGATGAACCTGTGCTCCGAAAAGCTACGAAAGTTATTTTCACCGAAATGATTCATATCGAGATTGAAAGCGAAAATGTTGCTGAAAGAATTCGTTCTGTATGTTAAAATTTGATACTGGAAACAAAGAGGTCATACTCTATGAATTGGCGAGAAAAAATATAAGTCAAGAAAATGTTGTTACTTCAATGTCGCTCATTGTATGTTTCATGAAATGCTTAAAGTCTCTAAAAGCTATTCCAACTAAAACATTAATAGATAATTGTACTTAGATGGTCTCGTATTACAAAGCCGTGTATACAATGGATATTATAACACCCGTGAAAAGATGACAATATCTTCCATCACAAAATAGCAACTCCTTACGGGGGGGCACAATACAAAAGATTTCGGTCGTCAGCAAGCGACGAACTTGTTCTCCGAAAAGCTACGAAAGCTGTTTTCTCCGAAACGAGTCATTTCGAAATTGAGGATGAAGTTTTGGCGGGAAAGCGTTCTGTAATTCAAAAACCTTTTAAACATGATATACATTGTCATCATAGCATCTTCAATTCAACACGAAGAATGGAGAATGAGGAGTGGACCAAGATTGCATTTTCAATGTTTTAAGTTTCATTTTGCATTTTGCATGTATCGTTTCGGTTGTTTTTCTCAACTTTAAATGTACTTTTAACAAACATTACGTTAAAATTTCACATTTCATTTATTAAAATGCATACTGTTCGTTTCCTTGAATCTCACTGATTTCCCTGTCAATGGCTTGGTGTTGGTTTGACGCATTTTTTTTCTACAGCTTCGTGACAGTCGGACGGTATCCTCGCTCGTCGGCAACGTAGTCCACGCGGTATCGCTGACCGGTCGGATCGGTGTACTCATACGAACCGGAGACGGACAGGGCAGGCTCCTCCGCTCCTTCCACTGGCTTCAGCTCTCCCTTTTCCTCGCGCTTCTGGCCATCGCTCTGCTCGTACCTAAAATCCGCGTCGCGTCCGTGTTCATCCCCGGGCGATAAGAAACGGTGCACATTAGTTAACCTTAATGCCAAAACGATAAAACGACCCCGGCAGACGGTGACGATAAATTTGCCCGCCAACTCACGTAAACTGGTAGGATCCGTCGACGTTATTGTCGTTGGTGAACTGCACTAGTTGTACCTCATCCTGCGCCTGGACCAGACACAACACGGCCAACGCAGCGAAAATGGCAATCTGGAAGATAATACAGGCAATCAACATTAGATCGCTAGACAAGCTTTGACATCATTCAACCAGAACATCGTGCGTGGGTTTGCGATTTTGGCATTATTATGGCTCTTTAGCCCGAATCTTCTTCATGACACTTTCGAACCGATACGATACGGCAGGGATTTCCAGAGTGCCAAAGCTTGTTCTGATAATTCTGATTTATGTTGACCCCGGCCGTAGCAGTGTGGCGTTTTGGGGCAGCAAATGACATAAGTTTAAGCTAGAGCAGTCAATTTTTGCATAGTAATGATAATCTTCAAGGTGACTCCCTAACCGGATCGGGAATCATACGAGAATCTTTTATTTATCGTTGTACTTAAGTGGTAACGAACTTTTTAAAGTATAAAGGAATTTCGTAATATTTATTTTTATATGCAATAGCACTAAATTTATAAGATATTTATAAGAGTTCGAACAGAACAGAAACGCATACTTTTCATATTGATTTAAATTAATCAATTCGATTTTTTATATATTTTATACAAAATTAACGATCTTTTTCAAAATCTTGTAAAAAATCTCACAAAACTTTTTTTTCTAAAACTGAAAAATATTCCTTCTGAATATATATTTTTTTAATTTGATCACTTTTCTACGTTTTGGACCTGACTAACTTCACTTCACTCAATTAAAACGTGCACTTTGAACACCGTCAACCAACACGCTTCGGAGGCACGTTTCGACACTCACCACGTGTTTCATACTGACGAGCAATAAATGTCCCTGTGTTTGGGTTTTAAGGCAGCCGATCTGTACTGACTGACACGACACGATTGAGCCTGCGTACCGGCGCGAACAGAATTATAAGCGTCCGTGATGCTGTGCGGCACCTTTTATACCTCGGTCCCTGCCGGTCGCACTCGTAAGCTGTATGTCCGGCTGCGGTAAAGAAAGGCACCCGGGATGCGCCGGGTGCGGCTTAGGTGACGCTTGCCGATGGCCGCAATTTATCACCGCACCTGATGGGTGCTATGCTCGCGTTGCATGTGTGTTTGTGTATTTTGGGTGGAAGAGAAGGCACATTCGGTACGCGGGTTTTCGCGGGTGGGAGAGAACATTGCCGAGCCGATGGTGGTGAAGCTGAGTGGTGGTGGGGCACGGCGTAGGGAAGATGTTTGGGTTTTGTGTGATAGGCAGACGGGATGGATGGGGTCGATGAGGTTGGGTGTCAAAAGTTGGAGGACGCACGCTTACGGTAGCTCGTGAGCTGAGCCGACGCTCATGTCCATACGCGGGCAGTGCAAAATTTGGATAAGGTTGTCCGGTAATTGTTGGCGATTTTGAGGAAATAAAATGTGAAGGTAGTTTATTGCGTACGTTGTAAAATTGAATGATAAAAGTAATTTTAAATTAAAAAAAGGAAAACACAATGATATTTAGCTTTTTTGTATTAATTACTTTCAAGTCTTTTTATTGTTTCATTGTGTTAAGAATCGAGGATGAAATGAGTTTTTGGTGTTTGTTTTATAATCTCCCGAATTTCGTAGATATGAAGACCTAAAAAGTCGTTGTACAAATATCTGTAAAATAAAGATTCAGGACGTTTTCCAATCAATTATATTTGTTTTTTTTTCTTGAGCTAAATTAGTCAAGCGTCGTTACATCACATGTAAAATGTTCAATATCCCACCGCTTAAAGATTGGAGTGGATTATGCAGCTTCAAATTATCACATAGGTGACAACTTTACCCACGCATTAGCAACCAGTTATGCTGGCCAATTGCAGTTTTGTGGCAACATTTCCATATGATGCTTTTTGGACACACTTTTGCGGAATATGATGCACCGTTTCATATTTTGCGAACGCGAAATTAATTTTGTGGTATTTTTAATTCAAAAGCTCAAGATTTTTTTCCAAAATCCGTCCATTAAACCCCGACAAGCTTCGCTCGTTAGCGCATGTGTGCCGTACCAATTCAATGTTTCATGCATGAAAAATGTTTGACAATTAACAATACTCTTCTGCCGGCGCGAGAACAAACTTTGGTTCGACTGCTCCTGGTGCGAGGATGACCATGAGTACAACAAAAAACAAAAAAAATTGCAACAAGTCGCGGTCATCTGAGTAAACTATCGGTTTCCTCCATACCAACGGGTATTGGAGGATTACGCAGCAGTGGTGGATTGTTTAAAAATTAACGCCCTCCGCAATCCGATCTGCACCGGGTGAGACCAATGACCGGTTGGGCGATTTTTCTCGCACCTGAAACTGGTGCCCGATCAAACTCCCAAACAATCGAGCCGGAGAAGCAGGATGCTTTGCACAGTAATTGAACAACTTCCATCATCATTAGATGCGGGGCGTAAAGGGTGATATTAGAGTGTTTTTTTTTTTGTTGTGTTGCTTTCGGCACGGAGTTACCACTCTTGTATCGTCCTCCTCAGCATATGGTGAGATAACATGCGGCTCACTCGGTGAGTGTGAGCAGCTTCCAGCGGCTCATCCTCGCCAATCCAATCAATTACTCCCATTCGTCACGACGCGGTTTCCCATGCGATAACGAGTCGATTTGATCATTATTTTGAATGTGATGTTTTTGCTTGCACCACTCGCTGGGCAACAAAAAAAACACGCGTTGGTGAGATTTATTGTCACACACTCACACACACAAATCGAAGTTTCACCGGAGACCTCGAGAGAAGATCTCGGCGGGAGAATTAGAAACAACCTCACACACAAAAAAAACTCTCGGCTGCATAACGCGATGACACTATCACCCGGGTCTCGATGGCGTAAGATAGCACCGCAAAACAAACGTCCAAACGTTCGCGGGCTGTCCTCACTCACTCGCTCCTGGTGGGACGATCGACGTGCAAAGACGCTTCATGTGCATAGGTTAAACAGTGAAGCGCGAACGAAGCTTAGCTTCTCGATCCTCACACGGTCTAGTGACGTTTCGGTCAACAAACATGCCCCGCTTGTGCGAGAGCGAGAGAAAGATACACCGTTACATGCGCAAGTCCCTGGCACGCCGTCGGCAGGTATGGTAGCTAAACAAATCAACCTCCAATTATCCAAACACTCGAGCGCGTGCCTTCGCGAAGCGAACGGGTGAGGTGATCGATGTTATTTTCGGTTCGGTAAGTCAGTTGGTCAAGTTGATCGTTGTCGCTTCACTTCGAGTGGATCAGGCGCAGACGATGATGGCGAGACATCTTCCGAAAACTCACTTCCCCCGAGTCTCTGCTCTTCCCCTGGCGACCACCCGCGAGAAGGTCGCGTCCGGTACACCTCTACAGCCGCTATCAAAATGGAATCGACCTTGCAGGCGGTGCAATGTTAGAAAAATGTTTTTCTTACCGGTTTCTCAGTTCTAAATAATGGTGGTGTTTCTTCTAGTTTATTATATAGAGGTTATCCAGAATTATTAGAGATCATCTATAAACTGGTAAATTGAACATGGGTGAAATACTAATAAAAAAACTTGTATATGAGGAACAAAATTTCTAATTCATCGCAAGATATATCGATGTTGTTATAATATCTGTTATACGATGTTTTAGTACACATTTTAGTACACGTGATACGGACATTTTTAGTGCTTTTATGCCAATTTACAAAAGCGTTAGGCTTATACTTTTTTTATTTTAACTTTTTTAATTTTTTAAACTTTTTTTTTTGTTTTAGCATAAGTTGTTAAAATAAGTTTGATAAATAATGTACGTGAAAGAATATTGTTCTAAAAAATCAATGCTATTTAACGATAATTTCATTCTTTTTCATGATTTAAGAACCATTTAAAAGCATTCATCGGCCGAAAGAACATACTTACTCGACAAATAACAAAACAAGGATATCATTATAAATATTTTAATCCTGAAATAAATGCTGCCTGAATCCTTTAGAATATACATGTTTTTTTAGATGAGAAACTTTTTAGCATTTTGATCTCTTAAAATTTTGTCCCCATTTTTTCCCACTATGCCTATCACAAAAAAATGCACATATTTGTTTTTTTTTGGGATTTTTATGTATTTTTTCGACTCATTCTATTGTACATCAAATTTACAGCTGATTTCAATTTTTTTTGTTTTGTTTAACGTTCTCCTCTAGTCGAAACTAGGTGGCATCTTTGTAAGATTGGCGAACGGCTGACCATAAGTTCCACCGTTGGTGATGGTGGTAGTAGGTCGTGGACACACAAAATGGCGGTATTACTTAGGCCAGACTTAGGCCTCGGTGATGGTCGGGTTGAAACCGTTCTCGTCGGCGGTGTACTTGACGATGTAACGCTTGCCGTCCGGATCGGTGAACTCGTACTGGCCGGTGATGGCCAGCGCCGGCACGTCCTCGTTGTCGAAGTTCTTCACCGTCTTCAGGACGGCCGACTCCTCGCGCTTGTGGTCATCCGACTGGTCGTAGCTGAAGCTGTACGAACCATCCACCAGTCCGGCGTGGTCGATGTCCAGGTTGCGCAGCTCGATGTCACCCGACGGAGCGCAGGCCGCGACGGCAATCAGAGCAGCGAGAACGATCTGCGGGACGTGAAGAGACAGAGAGATCGTGCGATTAGTGGTGGGTTTCTAACGAGCCGGAAGAAATCTTCGACCATTTCCCGATGATTAGCTACGGGAGAGTCCGCTTAATTGGCTACCAAATTCAATCGACCGTGTGCGATCACTAAGACGGCACAAGCAACCGTGACACAAATTCGTGTCTTCACATGTCGCGATGCCTAATCCTCAGCGACATTGTCTCATGATGCTTGGAAGAATGGTTCCTACACCTTTTTTATGACCGTCGCGTGTGAGCGACCTTGCGAGCGTCGCATTCGTGAAAGCCTGACGCCTTCCGCAGCGCTCGCATGGGGTCGTTTATTATGCTATCATAATATTTACACGCTGCAATCTATCAACACCCCGCTGAGGACGTCGGTGACCATGGGTTTGCTAAGCTGCCGGAGTCATCAAAAACACACATTCAGCCTAATCGCCCGACTGCGGGGAAGATGGATGCTCTATCTCTTTAGCTAACGACGCATCAGCAGCAAGCTTGAGGCAAAATAGGTTTCCTGGACGATGGTTTGATGCGTTATCTTTTTGGTATTTTTTGTTTGTTTGTGTATCTTTTCAGTTTGACTCCTGTTCTAGACACTGGCCTATTCTAGACATTCTCCTCCGTTTGAAGCACACTGTTCACTAGCGTTTCTTCAGGTTCGATTGCGATGCACTCACCAGGCACTTCATTGTTGTTGGTTTAGTTTTACGAAGAGGTTTGGAACTGCGTTGCGATAGGAGAAGCTTTCGCTTGCTTTAGATCTTTTCACCGAGCTGTTCGATGCTACAATGCACTAGTCCCGGGCACCACCGGGTTATATATCCGTCCGAGCGTCTTCGGCGAATCTTCCCCAAACTCGATCGCCGTTGCCCAGCCAAAAACACTAGATGACCTCCATTAATTCAAATTCCGCACCGAGCTGATACAGATTCCGGCGCGGCAGAGGAGCGTTCGGTGCGTGCGAGTTTTTTTTTTCCTGCTCCTCTTCAGCTTCAGCTTGGCTAGCTATCAGTAGCAGCGGTGATCGTCTGCCACCAGCAGGCATACGTTTTCCGAGACAGCAACGGAAAGAAGACCACATACACCGTGATATTCAGCTAATGGCCACCGTAACCTTTCGGCACGGTATCGTCTGGCCGCGGGACGCGTGGTCGAAGATGAATCTCCTACCGGTGCAGCAGTAGCCCGCACCGAACTTGTTTTCGCTCTTGGAAATGGTTAGAAGTTTTCGGGGGTAGCTTCGAGAATTCCGAAACATATTCCAAAGTTGCGCGAATCTGTTGTTTTTTTGTTGTGTTTGATCTGCTGCTGCCTTTATCCTCTTCATTTCAGAGGCTCGCTTGTTGTAGGTGTCGTAGAGAGAAGGCCCACACCGACCAAGGAGATGTGTTTTTCAAGGTTTGATTTATCATACCCGGTTTTGCGACCGGAATCTGGTCCGCGGCTATGATCCGCTCTAGATAATTACTGATCCAGATTGTATTACGGCGCCGGGCCGCCACCTTAGCCACCAAACAATATTGGTGGCCCGCTCTTTGTGTGATGGTGGAGGATGGGGAAGTTTTTTGTTACTATCAATTAGTTTCTACACCGCAAGGTCACGGTGGAAAAAAGTTCTCGAGCATGAACACAGACCATTTTTTATATTGGAATCCCGGGAGCTGGTATCGGGCGCATTCGTTCCTTGAGTTCCATTTCCTGGATATGCAAATTTTGTGAATACTTAAGCTTTTTGGGCGGTTTCTTCCTGTGACAATAAGCGAATGGTGTTTAGGACGAGTCAGTTTGTATTAAGTTTTTATTTTGTTTTCTTTTGATTGATTTCGTTCAGAACGTCTCATTTAGGTTTGTTCTCGATCGTAAGAGTTTCTATAAAAATTAGTAATAGCTTAAAACACTTTAATTGAAAAAACTTTCTTCCGTAAATGTCCGAAAACTACACAGTTTAAAACAAACTTAAAGAGTTTTACTTTACAAAAAAAAACAAATAATTGATGATTTTTTCGTTCTCAAGTCTCTGGAACAAAAATCATGAATAAACAAATCTGTTTTGAGCCTGTGATTGTGAGTTTCTTATTAAGTCAATTTTAACACTAATTCTAGCTCAAAATAAAAAAGTATATTGCATTTGTGATAAAAACATCCAAGCATACTGATTTTTCAAAGCTTATTTTGGGAATCAACATTTTTTATCCGGATAATGTTTGGTTTTTATGCGTTAAAACTCTTCCTCGATCGTTTTTTCTTTAACTGAAAACGGATGCTGTTTTCTTCACGAACTTTTTTTCTTCACTATCGGCGAATAAACATGAAATATCAGATTATTAATTTATAGATTTTTTGTATCCATTAGTGATATGGCCGAAGATTTCTACAACGTTCATCGTTCGAGTTTACCGGCAACAAGTGCCTTGGAAAGCTGCTGAACCACATGCATCGCGTCTCGTCCTCATCGTGTTGTGTTATGCACCAATCAACACTCTTCTACACGAGCTAGCTTGTGGCAGAAACAGTTCCTGATGCTTCGCATTTACTGCAGCAGCGCATGCTAGTTTTCTGCAGAATTTTCAGTGTATCGTCAACGTTATCGTTATCGTGCAAATAAACGCAACCAAATTTCATTTTTGCTCGTGAACTATGTCATCCACATCCTTGGGGTGGTGCTTAAAAAATGAAAATTTGTTCACGAAAAAAATGGTACGATAAACTTACTTTTACAATTTTTTGATGAAGAGAGAAAAAACCCATATAATCTTAAAAAAATTTAAAAAAATTGAACACATTTTTCTTGATGAAATGTTCAAATAAAACATATCTAAAAATAAAAAAAATGAACTGACGAAATTATGAATGCTAAAAACAAGCAAACAACTGTATTCGATTCGAAAAAGTCCCATCACAAAGGGATACATTCGAGTTCATAGATGCTACAAAAACTAATTTATTTACTAGCTAATTGTATTTCTTGGCCAAAACTGTACTTCAATGGAATTCGCTACCGATCCAACTCAACGTGATAAACACTTCCCAAATGAGGCCTCAATCTATACGACTGATGGTTGAAAATTTAAAGTCTAGAAGAACAAGAATCACCCCAAACATTCTTCGCACAACAAAATAATATGAACTCATCCGTATAAGCATGATTACCTAGAGGAGACGGATGTGTTTCTTCTTCATCGTTTATTGCTACGTGAAATAATACTTATGGCCATCCAATTAATTAGAATCATTGATATGGTGGTGATCTAATGATGTGACAACTATCTTCCATCCGTCTGGAAACTCATCCAACAAATCTTACGCTAGAGCTAGTCTACCCAACTCCTCGACAAAATCCAACCGTGGAGCATACCATACCACATGCCTGCCGTACGAATTCCATCCAACCGAAACGATAACATCCCATTTTATGGACTCGTAAATTGATGACTTTCGAAGTATCCGCACGCCGCGGCATGACGTAGGCGCCAGAACACGATCGCACATCAACGCTCGAAAAAAAAAATAAAAACGCGACGAGCAAAAATCG
Source organism: Anopheles farauti (assembly GCA_000473445.2). Taxonomy (NCBI): domain Eukaryota; kingdom Metazoa; phylum Arthropoda; class Insecta; order Diptera; family Culicidae; genus Anopheles; species Anopheles farauti. Next base: position 13,752,242 of record KI915041.1, read on the forward strand.
ACGCGAAGCGACCGAATCTTCCATTTCGCCCGGACCGCGCAATATCCATTAGAAATTCTAATTCAACGCACTTTGAACTTTGCGCGCGGTCGTAAATTAGCGACGAGCCCGGCCGCATCCTTGACCGGGCCGTTCCGATTGCGCTGCTCGCGGTGGAACCGGTGGAACGCATGTTTGTGGGTCGCCTCCCCGGTCGCACCGTGCGTGACGATAACGCGGCGGTGCTCATGATGATGATGATGCTGCTTTACCGGTTGATGGTCACTTTTTCGCCGTTGGGAATACACCGAAATGAAAGGGAAATGGCTGATGGCAGCCAACGGTGGACGGTTCCCGGCCCGGTTTAGTACACGCGCTCGGAAACGGGTTTAGAATCTGGGATGACTTCAACTTGATCGACAACGGCGGTGACCAAAAAAAACAAAATGACAGGATATGATGCGGCGGTGGCGCTTGATGGCTTGATGCTCCCCTTCTCGAGGATCCAGAAGATGGACCATTTTTTGTGGTTGTTTTGCTTCGGTTTTCGAGCCCGCCAAACGTTTCGCATATAAAAGCTGGCCCGGGAAGGGTTCGAATGTCAGTTGCTCAACCTCTTACACTTTGACACAACGTGCTCGCTAGCTGTCACCGTTTGCGCCCGAAACGATCCCGCAGGAATCAAGATGAAATTCGTAAGTGGAGTCCGGTGGGTTCTTGCGGCGAATAGAAGTGAATTAAACAGTACCAACTAATTGCAGGTAGCCGCCTTTGCTTTCCTCTGCCTTTTGGGTGTGTGCCTCGCCGAAGAGACGTCGATCGTGGCCGATGACAAGGAGATGAACGTCGATGGAAGCTACAAGTTCCAGTAAGAATCGAATAGTGCACGCGTGTGTGTGTTTGTCAGAGCCTGAAACAGTGTGTTTTTAATCTTGCCCATTGCCCTCCACCTTCAGCTATGAACAGTCGGACGGCCAGAAGCGTGAAGAAATGGCTGAGCTGAAGGCATCGGCTGTCGATCCGGAAGTGCAGGCCATCTCGGTCAGCGGCTCGTACGAGTACACCGACAACAACGGCAAGCGCTACCTGGTCACGTACACCGCCGACGAGAACGGCTACAGGCCGACGGTGAAGCAGCTGTAAAGGACGCGTCCGGTACGGGATTCTAACTATCTGGGTTAAGCTTTAAGCACTGTCTGGAACAGAGGAGACGCGCTGAAAAAAAAACAAAAATCTGCTGTTGAGTTGGAGGAATAAATTGAACCGATGTTTTGTACAAAATAATTGCTCTCGTTTTGATTCTTGAGCTGCTTGAGAAACTCTTATTTGCATCCGTGATTTGCATATGGAAATCGCTGCTCAAATGGCGAACCGAACTGGTTTCAAGTCGTTCAAGGTCAGATACGCTAAAACCAATCAGGTTTTTAGTGTGCGCTCGCGTGGGCTGGCGTTTGACCTCACGCTATCGTACGCGAAGAGCTATCTGTCTCCCCTACTGCTCGGGTTGTTATCGGAACAGAATTGTGTACGCAAATGTATTCGCGTATTCCGACACCGTAGACGGAACGACTTAATCCAACGTTGCAACTAATCCTCTTTAGACCAGTTGACCGAGAAGAAGATCTCAGGTTAACCGCTCACGAATGTAAATCATGTCATGTAAATGTGGTGTACTAGAAACGAACTCCTATGCAACAACAGTTTGCGCCTACTTAACCATTTTGACATGACAGCTGTCAAGCAAAAAAGTGTCATCATAATTCGTTTTATATTGACATTCTTGTGCAGGGCTTCTCGATGCAAAAAAAAAGAGCGTCGAACTCCGCTACGATTGATGCTGTAGTGGACATGTTTTCCAACATTTCGAATCTCTCCAAGATCACCAGACGACAATAAATTACACCAATCAATCCAGCAACGGAAGCCAACGACAATATTCGCGGCCAACGCATCAACACCATCCCGTATGATCGATGCCACCCTAAACCACGAGCCATCTTCTGCCAAAGTCGAAGTTGAAAATGTCAAACGGTGGGCTAACGTGTGCGCGTGTGCGGTCAAAGCAGCGACCGGCAGTGCTTCAAGTGGAAAATTGCTCCGCAACCAACCAGTTCTCCTACATCACACCACCACCGAGTGGCACTTGTTGGACGCTCCGACGTCCGGCGGTTCAAGATTGGATCATAATTTGTTTGCTACCGCAGACACGTGCGGCGTTTGTTTTCATACGTTCGATAAGATTATGCTCATAGCCGTTTTTAGGCGGCTCATTTCAAGCAGTGGCGGAACCCGTGGATGAAAACTATCCCTTACTGTTGTGACGAAAGTTCGACGGCGGGGACTCGTTCGGGTCAGCAGGTCAACTGACCGGCAGGAGATCGGGCCTGTTTTGAAGTCATGCATAAAGCACCTGCTTTAATGGAAGACGCTTGGATCGATTTTAGGTGCATCGTTTACTCACGCTCCATGTTGAATGGGTAAACATTTGAAAATTAAAGCCATATTTGAGCCAAATGAGAGTCTGTGGAAAAGCGGTAGATGGGTCAAAATGTTTTGTAACATGAGCCATGTGAGGTTGTAATTATGTGCTGCTTGGAGTAAAATTTATTTTAATTTTCATGATAAATATTATGAACTCGATGAACATGATATTACGAATTACTAGACTATTGTAAATAAACATAATATAATTTGAAAGTTTTGAACAGTTGAAAATAAGGACAAAATATGTAACAAACGCTCCATTGGTAAAGGGAGAGATTTTTGTAATATTCCTGTATCTCAAACTTCTTTATAGTAAATGGTAAAAGTCATTCTGACCACCGAAGTTATCGCATTTATATTTTTTTTTTTAATAAAAGTTCGACACCTTTGGTCAACACCAATAGTCAGCAGACAATTAGTACAGCAAATTCTGGTATTGAAAGTTTTTCTCAACATTTATATACCATAGGACTGCTTCCAATCAATACGCACTTTTTCTTTCACATGTCCGGAAAGTAAGGATTATTAAAACAAATACAAGGTTTGGGCTCAATCAAGCGTTGCTGACCACTGGTTTCGTTTTATTTAAAAGCGTTTTAATGCCATGTCCAATGATCAAAACGTTGTGGTGGATCATGTCATCGGCTCCATCAGATTCCCCAAGCTATATTCCATACTTAACGATTTGATTGCACAAAGATCTAACCGAACCAAATACGGTCAAAATCTTGAGGAAATCTAAAATAAAGGGAAAGGTAGTGCTGAATTCTAAATTCGTTTTAATGAAACTGTAAAAAAAAACAATTAAAAATATATTTCCATAACCATAACCAAACAAAGTTAACAATACAGATCCCAGCTAAGAACCTGTTCACAGGCGCATCGGTATAATTTAATATTGCGCTTAATTAAATGAAGCCCATCACAATCTTATTAAAAAATTAAGCAATCATTGCACTGGGCGCTCTCGGGGTCAAAAATGAAAAATGACAAAAAAAAGAAACGGAGAGGGGAGAATGGAAATAATTTATGCACACGACTGCTGCGTACTCAAAGGATGATGAATTTTCCTCGCTGCCACACGCACGGCCCGTAATGCGGTGTGGTTACGGGGAATTAACTTCGGGCCGGCAGCAGGCAGCACGAAGCGCACCGTAATTCGTCCTCACCCGTCCCCTACGTGCTCGCCCCCTTGGGTAAAATGTATGTTCAACACCAACACCCAACCAACTGAACGACCGGTTCCTCGGATGCTTCCCGAGTTGGAAGCTGCATCAAACTTGTTCCTTTGGGAAGAACCCGGGCCGGGTGAGAGTCCTTTACCAGCAGCTCGAACACATCCTTGCGCTCGGGTTAGGGCCACCGGACCTAACCAAACATTCAATCTCGGTCCCTTCGCGCGGCGAGCTGACCCCGGGAAAATCGTTTTATTATTGCAAGCCGTGCAGCACCAGGGGAACGACCGGCTGCACCGGCTGCTTCTGATGCTTCCGATGCTGCTGCTGCTGCTGCTGCTACTCCGGCCGCATCCGAGCACGAGATGGTGGTTTTAGCATTTTAAGGATTTAGCCACGGTAACACCTGCATGTTCGTCTCGGTTCTAAAATAAACACGCGGGCTTTTACTCTCCCCCGGGCACGCCGTGCAATTTGTTCGCCGGCGACCGGGGGAAAAACATATGATCGGTTCACATCCGGACCGGGACGCGTGCGCCTGCGGGTGGTTTTGCGAGGGTGCGGGAGGGCAGAGCGGAGGTGCGCAATCCCTGAATCGCGGTGGCCTTTCTGCGTTGTTTGCTGAGTGCCGTGCCGAGATGTTCGTCGTTCGGGCGGAAATCGCTGCGCGAAAACCAGCAACCCCGGGCTGAGAACGGGCGCATCTGACGCTTTTCCGCCCCTCTGGAGGGAGTATGTACCATCGAAAGGTACCATGGTGCCTGGTTCTGGTTAATGCATGTGTGTGTTGTTTTCTTTTTTTTTCAAACTCTCATTGAGTTTAGCAATGGGCAATGAAAATGAACGATCCGATCCGAATCGGGATGCAAATCTGCAACGCGTCGGCAGAACCGAGGGATTTCCGGGTTTCCGCCGTGAATGCGGTGCCACTAATAAAGCACTTGAAACGATCCTATCGGATCGTTTGAATGAAGCGAACTAATTGAATGTGTTACGCACTTGCTGAGCTGATCGATGAACATGATAAAAAGGGGAAAGCTGCTGTTGAGGTGAGGCAGTGCAGGAACCCCTATCCTTCAGGTGCCTTCGAGTCCTTTATTGGCAAAGTTCCGGAAGGGAAAATATGCAAGTGTTTTTCTAGATAAAGTAATGTTGATTGTTGATAACCAAATGAAATAATTACGTGCGAGGATATAATTTTGGCTTTTTGGCATGCCATTTAACCTAACATAGTATGTTTACGTATGAAAATTCATAATATTTAATTTTACATTTATGTTTTGGTAAGTTAAGGGAATTTGTTACTGGAAAGAAAATGTATTTTTTATTTCATTTCACCTAAAAACCAGTTTACTTTATATCGCTTCTAAATCAAGCTCAAGAAATAAAATCTTTTTTTTTTTATTAAAGTGATTTAATAATGTATTATTTCTGCATCTGTTAGTTAGAAGTACTTTCTATTTCAATTTGGTAAGTTGAGTTAAAAAAACTAATCAAAGCTCTATTTGTTCAATACTGTGCCATTGGTGTAAAAAATAACTCTTTTTATATCCAAACATAAAATTTCATCCTAAAAGCATAAAATTCATGCCAAAATTGCTTTGCTACATGGACTAATTTTCGTCTAATGGAATCTACTACAACAAACATTATTTTCTCCTTGAAAATAATCACCCTAAACATTAGAAATAAGGCTTCTTCGTGGCATCCAATTCCGATATCTTGATTCACACAAGTGATTTAGCTAGTTATGCAATCGACCTCTTTTTATACCGAATCTATGATTTCCTCATCATCATGCCACTATTTTAATCTCACCCCCTGCCCTGGTTCGTACCAATCCCTTAATGTTTGCAAATCGTTCGATTAAAAAAACATACCTCAACACCATGTCACTCTCTCGCGAGCAACAGCGCTGCCGAAGCCCACCACCTCCCACCGATGAGGTAATCCATCATCGATCGATGGCACGATGGTTCCGAACCCAAACGGTGTGCCGGAACCGAAGCAAACCAAGACACATCATACAAAAAAACACGAAACAATTCACGGCGAAAGTATAAACATTAACGCCACGATCGCAAAGCCGCACGCTCATCCATCATCAGCGGTGGTACGGACTTCCGCCGCGACGGAAAGCGGTTTTTATTTGCCTCAATCATCTTCTGCTTGCTGCGACTTTTTGCCTCGCGTGTGAAGTGTTTGGGCTGCGGTTAGCCCGCCTCGTTGCGGCTGTAACTTTTCAATCAAATCAAAGCATTTAACGGACGCCCGATGGGCCACGGAAAGAAGCCTGGCTTGATGTGGTCGGGCCTGTTAAAACAATACTCACACGGTTTACGGCGTCATCCTATGGTCGATTTTTCTTTATTAGCGAGAGGAACCACTTGGGGAAGGAGAAGCAGTTAAACGCGTCAGTGCTGATGTTATTGATTGGTAATAGAAAGAAACGGTTTAAGGAAAGTAAGTTTTGATTTTTAATGCAATATTTGCCATCCACATTCTTCGTTACGAAACGGAAAACTCGTCAGTTTTCATTTCTCACTCCCCGAGCAACGATCGATCATCGGAGAAGAGCCGATGATTGCACCAATTTCTGCCGTGCAATTTTCGTTGCATTTTTCTCACCCACACACGGGCTCTTTCTACAACACAACAAAAAAAAATGGGTAACAAGAGCTGCCAGAAAGCAAGAAGATGCATCTGCTCGGTCAACCATTAGCATGGCGTTAATGCACTTGCATCTGATTCGTGTGCGTTTCGTTTGGATGCGAGGGCCGTGAGCGATTTGTGTTACGCTCATTTTTTCGAAGCGCCTTCCAATTTTCATGCCAATTGGACTGGGTCGACTTTCATTGATTTTTCGGCTCTCGAAATGTGTACTCTCGATTTCGTGCCAAACTATGGGCCACATTTCGAGGCATTGCGTCACGGTTTTTGGTCGTGCCACGCTACCACTTTTGCAAAAGAAATGTAAATTACTATAATTTAAACAATATTTATAACAACCGTGCCATAAATTGTGCCATAAAATAGCAAAACTTATTGCTAACCAAATCAAGATAGAATCAATTTTATTCTCACCTAAAAGTGACCAAAACTTCTGCTAGAAAATCGCATGAAAAATGGTTTTCTAGTAGATAAATATTTTTGAAAACAAAAGGAATTTCTTTAAAATGGTTTATATCACATATATTTTGGGTATATTAGCAAACTCCAGGATCAGGGCCTCTCGCAATACGGGCCACTCTAGTCAGTCAGATTAATTTGAGATGACACTTTCGCTCCCAAAAAACCTCCCCCTCCCCATCCAAACGCCCCTAGTACGCGTTGTAACCGTGCTGGGCGGGCTGAGCGTACTCCTGCTCGTCATGGCTCTGGGGCTGGCTGGCGGCCTTGGCGTAAGCATCGACCAGCTCCTTCGGTACCGGGGGTGGCGTCGGGACGTGCGAACCCTGCACCTGGAAGCCGTTCTCGTCGGCGACGTAGCTCAGCGAAACCGGCACACCGTGCGGATCCGTGTACGAGTACGAACCGTGGGCAACCTGCACCTCGTGATCCTTGCTGCCGGCGTTCTTCACGAAGCCCTCCTCCTGGGCGGTGATCCCATTGCCCGATTCGTACGCGAACTTGTAGCTACCGTCATGGCTGCTGTACGACTCGCTGTGCACGATCGGGATGTGCTTCGCCGGGACGTGATCGTACTCCGGCGCGTGATGATACTGGTCGGCGGCCGCAACCATGGCCGAAGCCATCAGCACCAGCGTGGCGGTAATGTACTGCAAAATGGCGGCAAAGGTGGAAGTCACGGTCAGAATGCCCAAGGGACTGAGCGGAAAAAGGGACGGGGGGATCCTGAAACTTACCATCTTCATGTTGGGAATTGATTTGACTGCTGCAACACTTGCACGCTGTGTAGGAAGACTGGAGGCTTTGCACCACGATTGCCGCGACTGCACTGATGGCCTTCCGAATTTGGATAGTTCTTTTTATACCGGAGACCACACGAACCAACCTGGGCCCCAGACCACCCTCCCCGGATGCTGGCGGGCCGGCCATGATGATGATTCCGCCTTCCTCCGGCACGGCTAATGAGAGCAGTGCGGCCCCTCGGTCAGCCGTCCGTTCCTGACAGAAATAGATGTTATGCAGCGTCTCCCGATCATGCAGCCACAATCAATATCTTTACACGTGTGTTCACTTTTTCGCTCGGCACACACCGTCCGGGTTTCCATTTTCGGTGCTCGCTCGGTTCGCCGACGGCCATTGTGTAAACATTGATGCGCCCGTGGTGAGGAACAGATGTAACGAAAGGAGGGGTGGGGGAGGGAGGGAGAGAGTGAGAGCTTCCATCGGGTCGATCGTAACAACGGGGAAGTGAATGAGAGTTTGAAAAACCGAAACAAGAGGTTGCAGGAAAGGTAGCCGAAAGTCAATTATTCGTGTTTCGATTGATATGCATGGGCGCGTGGAGGCTGCAGCGGTAATTGATCTACGGCAGACGGTGGCTGTCCGTTCAATAAGAACAAGAACAGAAGGTAGCAGCTGAGCTTTCTCCGGCTTAATTGTCTCAAAGATCACTCACACACACACACACGTTGAGGGAATTTTTTTGCGTTCCGTGTGTAACATTCATTTCCTTTGCTCAGCATTAGCGGGCGATTACATTTTCAAACTATTTTCATGTCGATCATGTAACTATTTTTGATTTTATTATAGTGGAATTTATCATTTGTACTTTTTAAATTAATTAATATTACCGAATTGAGATACCTCTATTTCATATTCAAGTATTTCGTTATAACATTATCCACCTCTCTTAATGCTTAATTAAGTTTCATGAGTATTTGTATGAAATTACCCATCCAAGAATTACTAAACATAGCTTAAACAAGCAACAAACAAACTTTCAAATAAACTAAAAACTAAAAAAAAATTTTTGGTAAGTACAAATTTTTGAAAATTTTAGTAATGTTAGAAAAAAAATTAAAAGTCATCAGTTTGATGAAAACGGATAAAATGCATAACGATAATTAAATATAGTAAGATAAGTGAAACAACAGACTAAAATGTTAGTAGCATGTAAATGATTAGAATTGTAATTTAATTGATGATTCAAAATGTTAGATACGTTTAATTTTGTTGCAGAGGGCTTAAACCGAAAAAAAATTATTAAAATAAATAAAAACTTTAAACTAACATTAAAATATACAATATTATATATATTCAATATTGAACAGGAAAAATATTGAAATATTCAAAATGCGTTCAAAATTCAAAACATTCAAAAAAATAACAGTTTTACCAAACGTTTTGATTATTTTCATTTTCGTTTTCATGATCATTTTTATTTTCCTTTCAACTCCTCAGACTATTTCCAACAACGTTACCAACCGTTTTGAAAACATTTCTTCAAAATTATTTTTTCGTGACACTTTCTTGCAACAAAAACATCACTGACTTGTTTCATCTCCATTGCACAAACACACGTAAAGATGCATGAACGTTTTGTAGCAACAATTAATAATAGCAATACGCTATCAGCATGCGTTGCTTCAGCGACTGTCATTGCAGTCGAGTTTCGGTCCCAGCCACCGGCCCGAAGAGAGATGACGGTTTCATAAATCGAGACACCCTCCCCGAAAATCGCCGTTTCGTTTGTTTTTGCCCATAATTACTTTTCGCGTGCATCGATTTCGTGGCGATGGGCGTGCGTCCGTCCATGTGGGACGGGGAATGATTTTCTGCACGGCAACATATGCCGCCCGATGTGGTGTAAACCAGACGATTTTGGTTGAGTTTACCAAATTAAATTGGATAAAATATAAAAATCTGATAAAATAGTATGCCTTCATGCAAAGTAAAATGAAAGAACAACCGTGCGTTCGTAACGTCACCACGGAAATTCGCACAAAACAGCCAAATTCGTACCAAAAAAAACAGCCACATCTAAACGAACGATCACAACCAAACGGTCACGAACCGCCCGAAGTAACGAAAATCGATCAAACTCACGTGCTCCAAATTCTATTCGAACGATCCGAACCCATCATCAGCCTGTCGCAACGTGCGGCCGACAAATGTGTGTGAGCGAGGTGGAAAAATTAATTGAAAAAAAATTCGCACACCCCGTGAGTGCGCTAGGCCCAAAAAAAAATCGTCTTTCGCGTAAAATAATAACTTTCAATTTCGTTCCAAGTGCTCCATCGGCCGGGCGATACCTCCAGGCCGGGCTGGCTGGCTGGCAGGCTGGCTACAAAGTGACCACGAGAGGGTCTCCGGTTTTTTTTTTTGGTTGGTGTCTACCATTATTTTTTGGATATTCGCGATTCGTTGCGTTTCGTTAGGAGCCCGGCCCGGCCGTCGGGCTGGTTGCGCACTCTTTCGCTCGCCCGCCCGCCCGAGGTGGTCCATTTTCACCCGCATACACGCCGGTGGATGTGGAGCATGGTGTAGTGCGGAATTTTCTTCAACCTTGCTTCGCTCACGTTCGTGCACGGTTCGAGGCACTGGGAATGGTGGGATTTCTGTTTTCGGGTGACGATCACGAGCGCGGCGTCGATATGGGGACCAGCCAGCTTCTGACAGCTGGCTGGCGCGATCGGTCAAAGCCTCCCTATAAATAACTATCGAACCGTTTCGATGGTACGTCAGTGCACCGTTCGCATCCAGCGCAGTCAAACGCCTCTCCAGTCACAGCAGCAGCTCAGCAGCTCCGCCCGTACGCACGCAGCACCAAAATGAAGATGGTAAGCGAAGCGACATTCTACTGATTGCAACCGGTCGTTCTAAGTAACCGCAACCTCTTCGTTCATCCTCCTTCACAGTTCGTAGCCCTGTTCGCCGTGTTTGCCGTGGCCAGCGCCATCGGTGACTACCACCATCACCATCACGAACCGACCGGTGCCCCGATCAAGATCGTCCACAGTGAGTCGTACCACGGGCACGACGGTAGCTACAAGTTCGGCTACGAGTCGGCGAACGGGATCGCTGCCCAGGAGCAGGGTTTCGTGAAGAACGGTGGCAGCAAGGACCATGAGGTGCAGGTTGCCCACGGATCCTTCTCCTACACCGACCCGCACGGTCACCCGGTCTCGCTCAGCTACGTCGCCGACGAGCACGGTTTCCAGCCGAAGGGTTCGCACATCCCGACGCCGCCGCCACTACCGAAGGAGCTGGTCGATGCCTACGCCAAGGCCGCCAGCCAGCCGCACCACGAGGAACCCCAGCCGCACTACGCACCCCAGCCGACCTACAAGCATTACTAACGTGCAAAGGGAGGCTGAATGCAACAGAGGGCAGCGTGGCAGGCGATCGCGAGGCATCGAACACGCGCGAACCACCACCCCCACCCCCTCATCACCCCATCGGAGGCTATCGAACAAACAATTGTGATCCATTTTCGGTGCGTTCTCTATTTGGTTGCTGCCGGAGCTGTTGTGGGCAGACTGGAGACGGAGCGTCGCCTACTTAGAGTACCTCAATTTGAATAAAAACAAAAGAAACCTTTTTAACACTGTAACGAGCGTGATTTTATGTCTTTTCGAACTTGCAAGCTGAGTAAGACAGTAAAAAGTTTTTCGTTTATGAGAAAGCCTGAGAAAATGAACTCTCCAAAGCCTATCTTTGATGGATATTGTTTATTACTGCCTGGGATAGTTTTAAAATAAAAAATAATTTAATTAATTTTTGATCAAATTTTAATTAACAAAAATTTGAACAAATTAAAAATAAATTTTTACTATTTTTACGTAAATTGTTCCTCATACATTTCGATTATGAACCTGTTGTTGTTGAGGTGGTGTTCTTATTTTTCACTTCAACTAGTAGCGTTTTCCCATCATCTACCTTCTAAATTTTTCATTGGCTGAGAAATGTCTTTTCAGCTGTTATTCCTCCATAAATTTCTAAAAATACAAGCCTGAAATAAAGGTCATTTTGTAAAACTGTTTTCCCATGATCACATGATTTCAACGCATCACAATTGACAAATAAAACACTAATAAATCATTATCAAGGTGCTGGTGTATATCATGAAGCATACATTTTGGGGAAAAAAGTTGGCGCCTAAAAGTTTGCTATTTTTACTCTTCTGTTTCGCACTTTGAAAAAAGTATTCATGTAATGATTTTTGCATACTTTTGGGATGATAAGTATATTTTACGCCCAAATGCATCCAAACTGCAATAAATTATGGGTTTTTAAAAGCTCTATTAGTTTCTGTCCATCACCTCAATGCATCTTTGTCGGAATTGTAATATTAACTTCGCGTTTGAGCTTTTTAATAAATTTAAAACACTACCTCAAACGATATTCAAACCGACCGGTTGTCAGGACAGAATTTTAAGATCTTAAGCAACTCCCGTCCCCAGCACGTGGAAAACACCTACCGAACCATTCCGGCATGGTGTTCGGATGGTGCCGGCAGCAGGTTTTTGCGCAGGGGTAGTGGTGCCGGCTTCAGCTTCAGTGTCATGTACACGTGCGCCACGGTCACCCCTCTTCCCCTGCCGACCGAAGCCCGTAACGAATCATCATTTGCCATGCCATCTCCGGTCTTGTCCCATGCTTATCCATCACTAATCTCGTTCTAATAGAGGCGCAGCGAGGGGAAACGTTCCCTTTGAAACTGGTGCAACGAGGGGAAAACATAATTTTGGATTATTATTTTTTTTGCGGACAGTTTGTGGTGCATTTTTCGGCTGCTCTGTGTGTTGTTTTGCACCACAAATGCGTTCGTTTCGGTGGTGTTCAAGTTAATTTAATAGTGCTTTTTTGTTGGATAGTGTTTTAGCGTGACTTGCAACCCTCCACCTCATTAGGGTTCATTTCTATTGCAGTATAGTTTGTTTTAGTACTCAAATGCAAAATATCGAAAAAATTGAAATTCAACAAACAAAAACTAATGCTATCAAACATCTTATCAACCGGATCGTCGTCAACAATTCAGCCTCTGATTGGAAGAAACGCAACCCAAACCCGACAACGTTATCGTTCATTTTCTAATTCATCACATTTATCAACCTCCACCGGGTGGCTCCTCCCTTTGGCAGGCGTTGAAATCTTCTCTACCACTGCCGGTGCACAATCCGGCACAAGGGACCAAATCATGCCGCACCGCACGTATCCCTGCCAGTCGGAGCGGGTCGCAGCCGGCCGTGCGGTGTTCGGTAGGTCAGAGATTACATCTGGTCGGCATGGTTGCGCATGCAGGCTCCGCCCTACCACTTTCGGGCTCCCGGGCGCTCGGGTTCTAGGGGTTCCGTGCTTGAAAAGGAGGTCGAACAAGGAAAAGACATCAAACTCGGGGCGCGCGTTTCCACTTTCGTCACCGAACTTGCATTTGCAGCCTCATGCCGAGCGCTGTTACCATCACCCCTGGTTGCTTGTTAAAGCTGTACCGAAATTGTACCGAAAAACGGAGAGAGAGAAAGGGAGGGATGGCTGACTGGATGAAAGTGAAACATGCAGGAAGCATTAACCCAGAGAAGGAGTAGGGGAAAGCAACGGCAGGGAAGACAAAAAAACTACGGCTGCACCCAACGCAAATGTAGTGATAATATTTGAGCTTTTCACGCATTTTCCCTTCCCCTGTTGGTGGGTTTTTGTTTCTTTTTTTCGGGTGTTTTTTTCTCCTTTTCATTCCCCTGCTTCGCCGTTTCATTAGGGTCAGTTGATTTTTCTCGTATTGTTATTATTAAGCCAATGCATCAATTGTGAAGCGATGCACCCAGTGATAGAGTTTGCGATGGTGACGGGCGAGGAAAGGAGCCGAACAAATGTGACGAAACAATTATGATCGCTACGAACACGCATAAATGTGGTTCGCTCAGTGGGAGAGGGGATCGGAGGAGGAAAGAGAGTGAGATGAATCATGTGTGTATGTGGCATGGTCGGGGTTTTTTTTCCTTCTTTATTTCATCGCAACCATATCATAATGCTTGCTTTGACACGGATGTGACGTGAACATGGGCAACTAGATTTGCAGCAGCCGATCGAGGTGCTTAAGGGTGAAGCACAGGATTAGATATTTTGGTGATTTTAGTGTTGGAAAAAATAGCAAAAATAGTAAATAGTTTTTGAAGTGTTTTTTTACTGATTATGTTGTTTCTTGGAGCCTGTTTCTTATGTTTAATAATTATTTTCACGATCTTTCCACTTTTACAAAATTTGTTGCTAAGCTATTACAATTTGCAGCTAATGCTTCTTATTAAGACATTATTAATATATTATAAAAAGCCACGTTTACTTTTTTTCTTTCTGTGTAAATTTGTTATTTGTTCCAACTATGAAGTTATATTGAATATTTATAGCAGTATTAATATGTTTTGATCATCCGTTTTCCCGAGCGAGCAATTAGAATTGTCCTCCGCGCGTTTACCTCTACCGGAAGCTATCTTATCAGAACCCTCCAGGAAGAGCAAACACCCCGTTAAAAGTCCAACAAAACCCGCCAATAAAACATCCTAGCCCATCCCGCACGATGAAACGCGTTCACTCTGCTACTATCTCTCTCCCTCTCTGACTCCCACTCGTAATTGAATCGTAATGCAATGTAAACAAAAACGCACTAATAAAGCCCTTCCGGGACAAAGATTCTACGATTTACTCCTCCGTTCAGCGCCAAAAAAGGGCTACCATCGACCCGCACAATATCAACCCCTTCCCAAAACTCTTTGAGTGCCGCTGCAAAAGGGTGCAAAAAGGGAACCACCATTGGCGAGGAAAAACAACTCACAAAGCAGGACCTGATCCTGACTGAATGGCTTTACTCCGCGTGCAAAGCAACCGTGACGTCGGTTTCATTCATGCGCTCTTTCATTGGAGGTAGCACGGGCACAGGGCCACAGGCTGCGCCACAGGTTCTACCGGAGGGTGCTCGTGGCGCGCTCAAAAAACATATGATCCTGACGTTCCTGCTCCTGCTGCTGCTGCTGCTGCGGGACGATTGCAGGGATTGTATCCATTTAAAGAGCCTCCGAGAGCGCGCATGTCGTCGATTAACCGCAGCGGGAAACGGCGTTCGAGGGATAGAGAAAAGAGTGTCCCTCCCTCTTGGTTTCTCGACGGGATCATTCACTTGCACGGCCGAACTGACCGATTGCTCGGACGATTAAGGGCAGGACGCACAGGGCGGCTGATCTTTATCAATTCATTTAAAAACTATTATGCGGTGTTGTTTCGTTTCGGTCGACCCTCTCGCCGGGACACGCCGGGCGTAGCGCGTGAGATTTTTAGCACTTGTCGCCACCGCCTCACCCTAATGCGGGATGCTGCTGCTTCCCCGCCGCTCGTTGCGCTATTATTAGAGTGACTTCGGTATTAGTTTCTCCTCCGCGCGCCGTACCAACGTACCCCCTGTCGGACGTGTTTGATCGGTTCGTTCCGGATGCTTTTCCCCCTGCCATATCGGCGGGTGTACTTTCCACACTTGCTAATGCGTTGTGCCAAAAACGGTGAACGCCGCAAAAACACCCGAAATCTCCCGGTCCCGTACCGTGCGAGCGCACCACCTGATCCGAAGGACCTGTCCCTGCCCATGGGCGCATTCGATTTGATATAAAGCATCCCGAAACGGAGGTGTCGGGCTGCAGACCGATCCGGCACGTGGCGCTGAGAGGTTGTCCCGTTCTGTGGAGTGTTTGGAAAAAACAGGATTTTAGTTCAAGTGATGTGTGCTTAGAGCTTTGTGGGAGCTCGCTCAGCTTACGTGAAAGACTCGCTCGATTTCGTTCGAAAAAGTGATGTTTCCGGCCACTACCTTCGCACCGACACCGACGGCGGAAGGTTCGCCACCGTACGTGCGGAAGTTTCGTCCGCAAGAAATCGATCTACACCTGAATGTTAGCCCGGAACCGATGTCCGATGGGTACGAAGGGTACGCGGAGCTGTCCTCCCAATCGTCCTCGTCCGCCACACCCGCCGCGCGCCGCTCGTCGTCGCCTACGACGACCGTTTGTGCGTTGGGCTTCCTACCGATCGATTCCGTCTCGAAGGGGTACGCGCCGGAGGAGGTGTGCCTGAAGATGGCGCACAGCACGATCGGTAGCTCCTCGGTGCAGCGTACCACCATGATCCGGAAATCGTCCTCAACCGGGCTGCTAACGACGAACGAAGCGTCCGGTGGAATGAAGAGCACGAACTGGATCCGGTCGATCCGGCTCGCTAGTGATGTGCGAAGTTTCAATGCGGTGCTCGAGCTCACGACGACACAGTTGCTGCGCGTTCGACTCTCGTGTGATGTGAACAATGGTGAGGAGCTGAAGTTGTGGTTTTCCGAGGATGTGATCGCGCTCATGCAAATTCCCTTTCTAACGCCGGTGAACATACAGCGTAAGTGGACGCTAAAATAAATAAGAGTATCAGAATAGTGTAGAGATGAATTACATACTAAAAGGCTGAATGGTCATACTTACGCCTGAAGTTATGCAATTTTGCATGAGAAATGCGTGCCCCACAATACTCCTTATAAACTAAATGCGATATTTTACCGATTTCAGGCCAAAACTGTTACGTGTGTCACCTCTGCCAGAAGTCGTACGAGTATCCGAACCCTCTGAAAATTCACCTCGCCACCAGCTGCAACCGCGAACCCGTCGCCATCCTCTGGCACCGTTTGCATCAAGCCCTTGCCGCCCGCTACACTACCAACCCGTTCAGCCCGCTGTACGATTTCCAGCCGTGGCGAAACTCCGCCTTCCGACCCGTGCTGAACGCGCATGTCGTCACCAAGATGGAGCACATCTCACCACCCTCCCCCCATCGCCATATTCATCCGCCCCCGGTAGAACAGGTCCCCGGTGCGGACGAACCAACCGGTGCGCATCTCGTAACGGCGGCCCATCTCGAAACGATCGTCAGCAACATGGGCTCGTCCAAGCAGGGGCACGTGTGTATCTACTGTGGCAAGCTATACTCGCGCAAGTATGGGCTTAAGATCCACATACGCACGCACACCGGCTTCAAACCGCTCAAGTGCCAGTACTGCCTGCGTCCGTTCGGTGATCCGAGCAACCTGAACAAGCACATCCGGCTGCACCGCCAGCACGATGGCTCTCTGTACGAGTGTAATCTGTGCGGCAAGAAGCTAGCCCGACGGCGGGACCTCCAGCGGCACCTGCAAGCGCGCCACAACAGCACCCAGATCATCGACCAGTCGACCACCTCGGAGGATGACGACGACGACGAAGATGGTGCGGAGGGCCGACAGCGACGGATACGAACGAGCGGGGGTGGTGGCGCAGTCGACGGTTGAGCGCTTGTCATCCGGAGCTGTTGCTTTGTTAAGTTTACTACAGTCGTGTTCCGTTTTATAAACAATAGTTACACTATATTATAACAGAGCTTGTACATACATGAACGAAGCTTGAAAAGGATTGAAAACCGTGAGGAAGGGGAGAAGGGAGGGAAAATATAACGATATAATCTAACAGAAAAAAAACACAACCACCCTCTTAGCGTTAACTGCGAAACGGTCCTCTGAACTTTCATGTTCCGTGGATTGTCACTTACGACTAAAAAGCGAACGTGTAGCTACTAATAGGTGCATTGCTGAACTTTTCTAACCGCTTGCTCTCCGCTAATTTACATTAACAGCTGTCGTGTGGTTCTTTTTGCTATTTTTAACATTTTCTATCTACGCTGTTCAGCGCTCTGCGACTGAACTCCCATACTACGCGCTGTAGTATTGCAGCGAACTCCATCTCGCAAACACTCGCAAAACGTATTCAAAGCTAATACTAACTACTAGTACTTCAAACTCGGTCAAAACTTCCTCCACTAACTAGCCCTAAAAATTCACACTCTGGACGGAATGGTACGTTTTGCTTTGCAGCACTCTTTTGCTTCGTTTCGCTTCCCTTCCCTCATCCACTGTCTCCCTCTCATCAGCTAACTCTTTTCCAAAGATATTTGCAACTGCAGTCTAATACCCGAGTGTACGAAAAGAGCCCTGAAAAGAGTCGATTAGCGTTTGGCGCATGTACGGCGAGCGCTAGATGTCCTGCATGGCGAGAATGATGTTTTGCAGTGCCGTACGCGCATCGGACGGGGGCAGCTCGTTCAGTACCGCCATTGCTGCGAGGCTGTGCTTTTTCTGCAGTGCGCGCGTCCTCTCCGGGCCGGGTCCGTGCAGTACCCGGGCGTGTACCTTCGCAAAATCGATGTTGTCCACCGAAACCAACCCTTTCTGGATCTCGTCGTACAGCGTGGGGTCGTGATCGAGGTGGAAGAGAACCGGTGCGGACACCAAACTGAATCGTCCACCTAGAAGAACGTTGCGTTAGTTTCAATGGTTCAGGAAACCCGCTTGTGGTTGCTTCTTACCGGATGGCAGTTGTTCGCTCCCGAACGGTTCCAGATCGATGCAAGCTTGCCAGGCCAGCGACAGATGCTTGCCGAACATGTATCCACGTCGTTGCAGAGCCTCCGGCTGACCTGCCAGCATCATCGCACCCTGACAGCTTTTGCCCAGCAAGCTTCCAGCGCCCAGTATGTGCCGTAGGGCCCATTCCTTCTCCGGATTGCCCATCACGCCAGCCAAACTGAGCGGTTGCGTATTGTCGACCGTATCGCCAAAGCTTAGATCTACTTCCGTGCCACTACCGGTCGCACGTACGGCCGATTCGACTGGTCGCGAAGGCAGCGGATTGTTCTGCTGATCTCGCTCGCCGAAAAAGTTCGATTCGGCCAAATCTCGCACAGCCGATGAGATGAGCTCGATCAGCGATTGGTTCCGTAACCCGGCCAGCTGCAGACAAGCGTTACCGAGCAGATAGTCCCCGCTCAGCAGGGCGATCTTGTTGCCGAAGATTGTGTCACTGTCGCTGCCGAGCTCGTTGCCAGCGTTGGCGAGCGGCTGCAGGTTCACCAGTCCCTGGTGGACGAGATGGGCGGTGCGAATCATTTCCGTAATTTCCGCCAGCCCACGCTGCGACTGCAGCACGCCCGCACTTTTGTCCTGCTCCAGGTCCGGTATGGTCGGGGCGTGACCGACGGCTTTCGAGATGAGCAACACGATCAGGCCCCAGGCTTGCATGTTGTTTTTACCATTGTAAATCAGTATCCTGGCGTGAGAGAAAAAAAACCGCAATTTAGAACGTTGAAAATAATGTTTTTATAAAACAGATGACATGCCTTAACCAGGTTGTTGAATTTTTAAAATTAAAACAAATGTCACTTTATAGCTTCTCTGGATTCGCATCGACGAACGAAATATATGCGAAAACACCAAAGCAACCCTCGATTGCCGCTTATCGATTCCGATAAATTTGGAAACTTTCATAATGCGGTTTATTCGTATCCGTTAATACCCTTGGAGTTATCAACACATTTTTTTTAAGATACAGACACTATTCACTGGAAAAAACGTGACACGAATCTAACTCCAAAATTTAGAGAAAATTGCAATGACTTTCGAACGATGAAAAGTCTAATAATAAACACCGTTCAACTAAAATATAAAATACCTTCCTATGAAAAACCTATATTCATTATAGACGTTGGTACATCATCTCGCTAATTTCCGTCAAACAACATACAAATGAAAAATGCTCAGTTTTCTGCCTTAAACAAATAGATTTTGTCCTGCTTGTGCCACTGCCGTAAAGACTCATCCTTTTCACACTCTCTCCACACATCCCGTGCAGTAGCGAAAACCTTTTAGCACCGCAAACTCTCCCAAAGGGAATTCGCACTCAACCCTACTGTTGACACACCTCCAGCACTCCGAGCGAATTCACGCCGGAACTCCGGTACTTACTTTGCCGTCCGTAGCAGCGGATGATTGCTGCCGACGAGCTTCCGCAAATGCAGCGCTACGTTGGCGATTTCGTCGCTCAGCAGCCACCGAAGGCTCAGGAACGAGGTCGGATACCCGACGATCTTCTCCGCCTCACTAACGGCCCGGTTCCAGTCATGCTTTGGTACGGGTTTCGCTGCCAGCTTATCACGGTCCGCCACACCGGACGCAATCCAACGCCTGGGTGGGTCACTTTCTCGCGGTGGCACGGTCGCGGTCAGTTTCACGGCACTCCTTTGCAGCTGCCGCAACCGGAGGCAGCGTACCGGGAGCCCACAGTATATTCTAGCGAGAGACATTTTGTGGGGCAAGTTTTTCAACACACAGAAGCAACACTTAAGACGTTTTTTTTTACTTTGCTTTTCGCAAACACTTTTCCACCGGTGGCGTACGCGCACTTGCTTCTGCTGAATAGACGTGACGACGTGAAAGTGGCACGCGTGTCTTTCGCGATCACCGCACTGCGACTAGGGATTGTCCGATAGCTAAGGGTGGTGGCTTCTCTCAACGCTCATCTTTATCGGGTATGATCGCGAGCACTGCTTTTTTTTTGCTGAATATTTACTCTCACACTGCACGGGCTTTCACTGACTCTCTGCTCATCGAGGCGCGGACAATTCCGTCCTCGCCACCCGAACACCTGCGACGTCGGGTTTGGGTAAATACAAAAAGTGAAACTTTTTCAATTTAATTCAAACGGCGTTGCACTTCGAGCTCGATTGTTAGGCATACACGGCGCGGTGGCTGATGGCCGGAATAGAGGGAGGTGGTTATTCCACGCGGTTGAGCGCAATCAGCTGCACGGTGCGCTCAACATGCCCACGAACGACCGGAGAAGGGATAGTTCTTAGCGTGAACCGAAACGAAGACTGTCGTTGCAAAACCTTGCGGGCGCAGTTTTTATCCTACCAGGAATAAGATTCGGTTCCTCATTCGATGAAACGGGTTTTTTTTCGGGATCACACGCTAACGATCGGCCTTTTTATGCTGGCGCCGAAGGAGAATCGTTGCAAAACAAATGTTTGATGATGTAATCTCTCTTCCTCTGATGCGTTTCGATAAGATATGCTGCATTTTCTTCCACGAGGTTCGGTTGCGTTTTACACAAACAGCTTTAAGACGTTTTTCTGCTAGTTTTGGCTCGCAGATACATTGCGGGCACGTACATTTTCACAGATTTTCTATTAATTTTTCGTATTTTAACACCTTTTTGTTGCGCCTCGTGATGGGCCGAGCAAACGATTTACACCAATCGCACACACGAATTCACTCGCTGCATACCGTACGTTTTCTTCACATAATATTAAACGAACAATTTCGAAACCACCACGATTCCACGTTAAGTATTGCAATAATTCACACCGTTTCTCGTTTCCTTCCTTGCTTTGCGGCAAACCTTGTGCAATTTGTTTGTTGTTATTTTTTCCAGCTGGTCCGAACGCTGTCACTTTGACAGGCCGGTGAAAATACTCCACCGTAACAGGCGAGACGATCACGGCGCCATCTGGCGAGCTGTGAGAGAAAGAAAATTCAACTGGGTTTAGGTCTTGGATGAGGGATATGATGAGTTTCTTGCAATGCATTTTTCCATGCAATGTGTGTTAAGAATAAAATTACAACTTACCTACGGATAATTAGAAGGGCAGCTGAAGAAACCGAGAATGCAGTCGATATAACGCATTCCTCCACCGTTTGTTTATCTGTCGTCAACTTTGGGCTAAATCTTCTTAATATCCTACGCTTACGGTGTACTGTACAGCTCCATCGTCTCCACCGGCGGCCCTTTACAGCTCCTGCATGGCCAGAATAATGTTCTGCAAAGCTCTCCGCGCGTCCGTGGCCGGGAGCTCGTTTAACACCTTCATCGCCGCTATGCTATGCTTGCGCTGGAGGATCTTTGTCTTCTCCAGTCCCGGTCCTTGCACGACCGCCTGGTGGATTTTGGCGTAATCGATGTTATCGACCGATTTGCGACCTTTCTCGATCTCTTCGTACAGTGCGTTGTCGTGCTCGAGGTGGAACAGGACTGGGGCTGATACCAAACTAAACTGGGAACCTGGGAAACAGAAAACAGCTTTAGAACACCACTTCAAACATGAGCAAAATCGTGAGCTTACCCATTGGAAGCTTCGGCACCAGGAACGGCTGCAGATCGATACAGGCTTGCCAAGCTAGCGACAGATGTTTCCCGAACAGATAGCCCTGCTTTTGCAGCGATTCCGGATGGCCGCCGAGCATCATCGCTCCCTGGCAACTTTTACCCAGCAGACTACCTCCGCCGAGCACGTGCCGCAGTGACCACTCTTTTTCCGGATGTCCAATCACACCATCGATCTTCATCGCCTCGGTGTTATCCTCCAGATCGCCGAAACCCAAATCATCCAGACTGTTCACGTCCACTGCCAGCTCTTTCGCGAGCACGCCCGGTTTCGTTGGCAGTGGGTTGTTCTGTTCGTCACGTTCACCGATGAAGTTCGATTCCGCCAGATCCCGGAAGGCGGACGAAATGAGCACGTTCAAATCTTGGTTCCTGCACGCGGAAACAACTCGGATCAGTTACAGCGCTCACATTTCTCGTGCAAAGTTTCGTCTTACCTCAGCGTCGCCACCTGCTGACAAGCGTTCGCAAGCAAATAATCACCTCCGAGCAGGGCGATCTTGTTGCCAAAGATCATGTCGCTGTCGCCGCTCAAATCATTACCGGCATTATCGAACGACTGCAGGTTAAGCATGCCCTGGTGGACGAGATGTGACGTGCGGATCATCTCCGTAACCTCGGCGAGAGCGCGCTGCGAATGCAACACGCCGGCACTCTTGTCCTGCTCCATGTCCGGGATTGTGGCCACGTGTCCGGCCGCTTTGGACACCAGCAAAACGATCAAACCCCATGCTTGCTGGTTTTTGTCGTTGTATATGAAGGTCCTGAAAAGCGGGAAGACAGGAAAGAGATGTTTTACCATTACAGACCATTAGCGAAAAGCGTTAAACAGAAGATAAGCCTATAAGAGTCTACATCACCTCCTATTCATCAATGTTTCAAAGAAAATTACAATGTGCCAACGGTTGGTTGCAATGTTAAACGCTTTCTACAGATATTTAACCTTCTTCCGCAGTAGTGGTTGTCCTTGTACTGCATAATGAAGAGATTTGTATTCTCCCCGACACGCTCCACACGTCACTATTGATTATTGTTTTTTGTCTTTGTCCTCAGTACCTCAGTGCACGTGGTGAAACCTTGCGTTACACTAGTGGATCCGGAAACGCAGTAAACGAGAGATTAATTACTGCAAAAACCAGCGGGATAGGTTACAAAGCACAGAGATGATCGTTCGTTACCGAAGTACATTGAGACCAAACAAAAAACCCGTAAGCCATCAAATCGAAGAGGTGATTCTTCGTAGGCTACGTATTGGATGCATAAAAACTAACTCGCTAATTAAGTGCCCCAAGTTTATTCGTTTTTGTCTCATCATATCCTACTAATTTGAGTACCCATTAGCACTTCATTGAGATTAAGATGAGAAAAACATCAGGGATTCATGATTAATTCCCTTGCATTAGTGGCTCTTGATTCGACGACTACATGGTGGATTTATTGTACAGATCGTGATCATTTTCAAAAGTTTCCCAGTCGGTTTTACGTATTTCGTTAATCTCAGTAAGCTTGAATGAGGTAAATATGCAAATCTCTCTCTCTCTCACACTCTCTACTTCTATCTCTCTCTCTCTCTCTCTCTCTCTCTCTCTCTCTCAGTCTCCCGTTCAAAGATGTCTCGATGGTTGACGCAAAACCAAACTCATCGCATACTTCGATTCCAACATCCGGCAGAGGTTAACTTTTCGCTCCAGACGCATGCCGAGTCCACTGATTTTCACTGACACCGATGACGGCTGGTGAAGGTCCCCCTACCAGCCGAAAGCCACCGTTGAATGAAAGCGACAACTCAACAACCGAACCGAATTTTTGGTGGGAACGGTTTTTACTACTCGGTCGAACCGGTTTTTGGAAAGCACTCCGTCCGAGAGCCATCTCTCACCGTCGTCGTTGAAACAAATATGGGACTCGTTTTTGTTTTGCTGCGAGGTGGCGTAACTGGTGTGGCCTTTTGTTTCGTGCAACGGCTGCCGCCATTTTCGGTGTGATCTCATCTCACATCGTCGAGCGAACACACCTTGCGGGCAGTGGGCTTTCTGTACATCACTACCGAGATGTTACACGCGATTTTCATCACTTTGATCGTCAAACTACTCTTGACGTACCGTAAACTAGTTTTCTATTGCGACTCGTAAAACCTGTATTCCAACCTCCCTCCCCGGGGCCGAGTGTCACGATCGCAGGTTTTTAGCAGATCCATCCCAAGAGACGCAGCAAAAATGTGCTTACTTGGCAGTTTTCAGCAGCGGATGGTTGCTGCCGACCAGCTTCCGGAGATGTAGAGCCACGTTCGCGATCTCATCGCTCAGCAGCCAGCGCAGGCTCAGGAACGACGTCGGGTAGCCGACGATCTTCTCCGCCTCACTGACCGCCCGATTCCAGTCGTGCTTCTGGACACTTTTCGTGGCCAACTGCTCCTGCAGACTCGTGCTGGAGTTGAACCGCCGTGCATCCGGTGCTGGTATCGTTGCTCCACACAGCGTTGCGGGACGAACGTTCGCAACTCCCCGCGACACTGGCGCACTGGACCACTGCCTGAGGTGGCTGCAGAACCGAAACGCTTTGCTCATGGCCATGACTACACTGCCCACAAACACAAATTTGGCCGCTGTGTCCTTTCGTCCAAACTCAAAACTCCCAAAACACTTCCCGGACTTCCAGACTTTCCGAGGCGCGTCCGACTCAAGTGGAACAAATCAAAGCGATTCTCGGTTTCTTCCTCTCAACGACCTCGATCCATGGACCACCGATTAAACTTTCCACGCTCACACACAAACACACACACACAAACACTCGCACACGCACTCGGTGGACGGACCGTGGGCTCACGCGCGACCGCTCGATTCGAACACCTGCACAGTAATGGCGCGCGCTTTCTTCTTCTACGGCCGCCCCGAAGAGGTCGGCGCGTGTGTGGAACTGGTTGTTGGTCGAGCTTTGCAACACACCGCACACCATCTCCCTAGCAAGCGCTCGGTACGTGTACCGAATTCTTCAGGCGGAAGGGAAATTTCGGACAACACCACTACCACCACCACCGCCGAGCTCTCGGACTCCCTCTTCCGCCAGCGCATTCGAAATACCACGCATAGCGCGCGATCCACCCGCTTCTCCCACCCCCCCCCCCCCCCCCCACCCCCTGTCTAACGGTTTCGGAATCATTAACGCCCAGACGGATGGATGGATGGATGGAGGATTTGGTAGTATAGTGTTGTGGGTGCGAAAGCACCCTCCTTTATCACACACGGTTGGGAATGGTTGAATGATTCGAAACCACCGTCCGTGTACATGATCCTGGAACATGATGGAGATGAAAAACTAACCTGTACCAACGACCAACGGGTCCCACCTGGGGTAACTTCGTGAGGCTTTCGCGCAGTCGGCCGTTGCTATGGAATCACCTCATCATGATATATGCCTCTCTTTTTTCTTTACTTACTGAGCTTTCACACTATTCGACTAGTGTTGGCGCAAATTTTGCATGAAGACCGGAAAACTTGCATCAGTTTTTTTATTATTATGTTTTGCACCAATTAAAACTATGTTATAACTAAGCATTATACAGTGACCGACTGCAAAAGCAATCCACTTTGAGGTTAATCGAATTCAAGTGTTCGAGAGCATTAAGTTACGGACTGATCCGCAGTGCCAAATTTCTCCAAGTCACTGACTTGGGGTCCCCATCCAAAGGCGATAACATTATCGCCAAACGGTTATCGTTTTACACACGGCCGGTTTCTGGCTGTGGGAGCAGAACGAACCCTTCATTTATGAAATCCCGATAGACTTGAGCATGTGTTTGCTCAGCGTTAAGACTCACCCCGGAGACCCTCCGTAGCCTATATGCATTGGTGTGTAAAGACTCTTTACTTAAAGCTCGGTACAGTGCCCCACCTTTCCTCACCGCTTAGTTAAACGAAAGTGAACGAGCGAGTAAGAAAAAACAACAAAATCTTATGATCTCACTACCACACCCCTCCCCATCGGGCGGCCATCCACGGGTGGAAGTAGCCATGGAAGATGACAGCAAATTTTAAATACTACCAACAACGGCCTGACTCACTCACTCACCTGCGTGTTGTGAAGGTTCCGGACAATCGAACCCGTACACTTCCTGGATCCGCGCGAAAAACCCTTCGGACCCACACGAAACCGGTTACCGATGGCAATGGATGGATGGTACGCGAACTTGAAGGTAATCGTACGGGGAGTGCCGCACATGGTATGAGGAATTGACATTGTTAAACAAACAAACAAAAAACCATCCTAAAACTGACCGTGCAAAGTATGTTTGTTTCCAACGCTTCATTAATGTGAAGCGTTTCACGTTGAAAAGCTTCGCTTTCCACGTACACTCCGATTACTACGACGATCGATCGAAGATACAGTAATTCGATCCAATTTTTCACGCTCATTTAAAAGCAAAAATGAAGAAACTAACCGAGAAGTAAAGCAAAGAAAGTGGAAAGAAAAGTAGGTGAAGACGGTAGCAAACAGCACGTGATATTGATTCTCAGTTTTTCCATTCCATTCACTACGCGTTGCTTAAATAGATATTTTTTGCTGTTTATTTTTTTGCTTTTTTGGTTTTTTAGACAAACATTCCAAAAAGCAAACGAATTTTACCTGCTTTGTTTTTCCTCTTCTTCCTGCTTCTACCCATCATCCCTCACACGCCCACCCCCACACGCGCTCCCTACACGAAACACATCATTATTACTATTACAACGCACGTTGGGTGTTGTTGTTTTTTTTCTTCTCCTTTTTACTTACAAAATAATGCAAAAAACATGTTCAAGGAAATATTATAAAAAATAACATACAATATGTGTGTGTGTGTGTTGTGTGTTGTTTGTGAGAACTAACGTTGCTTGCTTGTATCGTTTTCAGTTACCCCTAAAGGAACGGCCGGAGCATTGAGGTACTCCTTCGTAAAGAGAATAGGCTTGACTGTAGCAGCCGAGTCGAGCATTCTGAAATCCTGTCACGCGCCACAACCTCACCAGTCTCACTACTATCCCCCGGCTTATCATCTATCGCCTCCGGAAAGCGTTTTGCGTTATGTGTTTTTGCGACACCTTTTGAGTACAATTTATCGCCTTCGTGCTGAATGGTCCTAGCTAGTCCACAAATTTTTCCACCCCTATGACCTATGATACCAAATTCTGTCTACTATTTTACAAGCAGAAAACGAAGGAGGGAGAGACAGAGAAAGAGAAAGAGAGAGTGAAAGAGGGACGAGAGAATGAGAGAAAAACAGAGAAAGAGACGGTAACGAAACTGACTCTAGAGCTTGGCCATCTACAACAAGAGGCACCATTCGCACCAATATCACTATTCCTGCTTCAAGATCCAACGTTTTATCTACTACTCTATTTATGCTATCCATCACTCTCCCTCCCTCCCTCCCTCCCTCCCTCTCTCTCTCTCTCTCTCTCTCTCTCTCTCTCTCTCTTCTCACCACCTCCTTTGCAGGCACCGAAACGCATGATGAGCAATGTGGGATTCGTATTTTTTTTTGTTTTCAACTATTCTGCATCCTGCATCCTGCTCACAAAAACAAGCAGTAAACAAAATAAACGCAAACGACACTTTATAGTAGAAGATGGTTCGCGATAAATCTCATTGTCTTTTTCCTCTTTTAGCTAATGTGGGTTACTACTGGTTGTATCAATCAATCATTGTCTCATTGGTAGGTTTCAGTTTGCTTTGTTTTTTTTTTTGTTCTTTTTCGTTCTTTTGAGTGTAAAATGGTGAAGTACGTTTATTACTTTTGCTTTTAGCGTTTGCTTACAGGGCTGTAGTTGTCGTCTGTTTCTTCCTCTAGGGATTTAATATACGCTCTTCTTACCGTGCGTGTTTACGTTAGTTTATTTTCACTATGTTTCTTCAACTCCCGCATCATCCGCCTTCATTGTTCAGATTGCAAATATTGCTTCTCTTCGTTTGCTATTATTTTCCGTTATTTAGTTGTATAGAAGTGTTTTTGTTGCTTCAGTTTGCGATGCGATTTTCACTCGTGCGCTCGGTTGTTATCTTTTGTTTATTAATTTGCTGATCAAACATACGTTGTGCGCTACAAAAACCAAACGTTTCTGCTTTTGCTCGATTTTTTATTTCCCTCAACTCTTATCATTTAGCGTGGCGATTCACCAAACTCAGTAAGAACAGAGTGGAATCGACGGGACAAAAGAATTGCTCACGCCTCCATCGCATCCACGCGGGGTAGAGGTAATGCGTGGCGGATTCCTCACACCACGCTTGTTTTTTATTATTAACAAAAAATTATCATACTAATCAATAAATTCTAGTTTGGTTTAAGGCTTATGTAGCACGGTGTCTGCACCGTGTGTGCATTTTCTCGCCGTTTCGTCGTCTTTTTAAAAGCTCTTTGCATCCGTCGTGTTCTTTTTTTTCTTTTTTTTGCTTACGCGCACACCATAGCACACTGGGATGTTTTGGTTTGATTTCTTCGCTTTATGCTCCATATGCTTATGTTTTACAGCACGCAAACACACGCACCTTTTCAAACAGTTTCTTTTTCGTTTTATTTTATTTTGTTGCTTTTCTTACTGCCGTACACTTAAGTAACTTATGCTAAGTCACGTTTCCTTGCAATAGCAGAAGCTGCAACAACAGCACCTTGATGTGTGAATCGAATCGAAAATTGCACTATTTGAGCTATCGTGCACGGAAAGCAAATCCGGCCACGGGTTCGTAAGTGTACGTCTGTCTCTCCGAAAGAAATCATCCGGACCGTCCGTTTGCACAATGGAAGTAAGTGTAACATATTTTACGATTTACAGGCGGCACACATAGCACACAAACAGGGAAAAGGCGCATTTTAGCACAGACATTCAAGATTCGTGAGCATGCGTTAGCTGCCGTGTGCGCAACGTTAGGAACAACCGGCAAAGAACCATCCAAAAGCAGCTAACTTGTGGCAGAGTTACATCCTTGGCATCCTTGTTAGATTTGCATGTTACCCCCGTCACGGTACGGGAAATGTACGATAGAATGTTCGCTAGTGTCAATGTTTTGTGTAATTTTATATTGAGAGGGGTGTCCTGTACAGAGCGAGAGTGTGAGCATGTTTTTTCACATATTTTGTACGATTTTTTGCTTTCAGAGAATGTATAGTGTTTGTCTTAAAAAATGTGTAAGTATCCCCGAGCGTTCGATTGCTGTGTAATGCATGGTCAAGATAGTAGCAGTAATACTATTTCTTCATCACAACACAGCACCCCCGTCTCCGTCGTCCCGCTCGCGGGGAGAAGATTATGTGTTTGATCCTTCGTGTCAGCATTGTGCGCTTTTCCAAATGCCGCCAAGTAGGAATGAGAATAGATATTGGTTTTGTTTTTTTGCCTCAAGACTCTATTTAACTTATCTACAAGTGAATACATACACGCACACACACACACATACAGAGTGGGAGATACACTTATGAACACGCACATATACAAAATATACAAGAAGAGAAGCGAATGTCGCTAGCGGCTTTTCCGGCTTCTCGAAACAGAAAACATATTCGCGTATGTTGCTGTTGGCGGGGTTTGCTTGCGTGTGCTTGCAGCAGTACAGATGATCACAACGAACTTCACCCGTTTACTCTTCAATCTCAGCTTAAAAGACACAGACTTATTACGTGTATTGTGTGTTGCGTGTGTATGTGAAATGATGTTCCCTCGGAAGACCCATTACTTTTTTTTAATATGTAAATATCATTAATTCATATATATCTGTATAAGTGTATATATGTATTTTTTCCTTGTTCATTTACTTTTCTCACAGACAGGAGGCCAAGTATTTCCGTTCCGCATTACCATTTATACAGTAACGTTGATCAATAATGCTAATTTACAACACTTTGTTCGAACGGTTTTGCGTCTGCATAATTGATAGTAGCTACCATTGTGTTTTTTTCACTTTTTCTCCTTTTCTCTCTCCCACAAACACACTTCTTTAATCGGGGCACTTGGTTCAAATGAAGAGACAAATAAAAACCTAGGCAAACGAAACGTCTCACATAGTCACAAGTAAAGGTGATAAATTCCTTTTTGCCTATCCGTACGGAGGAGCAGTAAGTTTACGGGAGACACCAAACACAAACAGCGTCCTCCGAGATGAGTTAATATGATGGACGAATTAGTTCGATTTCGTTACATTTTCCACCTGGTATCTTTACTAGCGCTTTTCAACTTTGCTACCACGGGTTCTCAAAATGAAAGACAGTCGTTTGCAATTTCCCTCTCCACCTGCTCTTCTGATCCACTGATAAGCAACCACCAGCAACCATTGGTGACTACCTGCGAAGAACCAGCGATTTGTGTATGCAAATTGACCACTCACTGCTTGCGTACTAATTCGAAATACCTTTTGCCACTGAAACCAAACACAAACTGGACGTACGAAGTTCACCGGCTCGGCGCGGTGTAGGTTAGTAGGTTATTTAACTATAAATTTTCAATGTCCCTGTACACAACCGCCCGTTAGGCTACATTCATCGTGTATTGCGTGTCGTGGAACATGTTTAAACCTCCCTTCGATGAAGCCAATAATCAAACTTAACAGACAACTTTAGGTAACAAAAAGCCCTCGAAGAAGGCAGTGAAATTGAAATGAAATTGAGCACAAACACGCACAAACAGTCGACGTACTGTGTGTTCTAGGATCGACATTCTAACATTCAACAAAACCATACGTTTATCGCCAATGGTTGAGAGCTTCAGTTGGTTTCCTTTCGCATTAGTAGTAATACCTTTTATCAACTTCCTCATTGCCGTTTGTGCAACCGCCCGTGTCCATAGGGCATTCAATAAACGAGGTGCTCTAATTACTGAAAACTGTTCATTTGGGATTAGGTTTACTTTGCAAACTCCTTTCTCCATTCATACACACATTTTTAGCTTAAATTTAAAGAAAAATCTCTTCAAAGCAATTCATTCTGAGAACCATGACTTTCTGAGTCGCAATCGTTTCTATTATGTTTTGTTTGTCTATAAATATACATACGGTCAAAGCGGCTCTTTCGTGGGTTCTCCGCTTACTGTATTCCTTAGCCATAAATAATGTGTTATTACCTCAAAAGTTTACTATCGTTTTTTATCTCTGTGTTTGATATGACATCAATAGATTTTTTTCTGCGTTTGGTTATGCATCAATTGTTTCCCGTTAGTGCCACCGTCGTTCTCCTGGCGACCTGATTATTAGTATTACTACCACTAGTATTACTACTGCTACCACTACTACCACCACAGTTGCCACAGACACGGACGTAAAAGGCATCGAAATTTAAACAAGGTCACAATCTTTCCGAAATTCGGCTCACTGTTAGAAGGAACGACACACTCAAACCGATTCCACATTGGACTACGCAAAAAAAAAAGAAGTGCCAAAAACAAAAGGAGTTAAAGCATCACCAGAAGATGCTTGCCGAAAACGCAAGTATAACTACAGCATTGGCTAGATACTTCCTTCGGATTCCGTCCCCCGCTGAACACTCAATAACCGATCGCACGAAATGTTTAAAAGCAAATTTTCACTACAGTTTCACAGCACAATTTGATAACTTTTATGCTAAACGTGTCACCTTCGTCTTCGTCTTGCTACTAACTATTGATACCTGGTAATGAGCTGAGTGAGATTAGCGATTGATTTTTCTTTTTCTTGCGGCGATTTGATGTAGCCTAATATTTCCATTAGTTCTTGTTGACATACGCTTTGACACAGATAGGTGGAAAGAATGAAACTATATTCATATCACCTTTCCGTGACACTCAACGTATAACCCTGTGGGATCTTCTTCTTTTAAACAATAATAATCCATGTATGTCGGTAACGGTGATCTTGCTGCGGATCGAAAGAGGATGCGCTTCCAATCAACCACTCCACCCAGATGTACTGCTCAGCAAGCTCCGGGCGTTAAGGCAGAGAAAGAAAACATATATCATCGTGGCAAGCAAACATATGGCAAGTAGCGCGGCTTCAAAAAGAATATTTGGTGCGTTAATAGAGAAGAGAACAAAACAAACATACAAACGTAACGTTTGCTGGATCATTGCGAACCAATAATGCACAGGTTGTGAGGTGCTTGCTAATAGTGAGGTAACGTGAGTTAGGGGACCTCCCCTCCCCTAGCGATTGCGATATTCTGGATCACATTTACATAAGGCATGAGAAGCGATGAACAAGCCTTAAACCCGTGGTTTAGAGACCAGCCAGAAATTAACAAACAGTTTGTGGTACAGATGAGAAAAACGCAAAGTGAAAATATCTTGTAAAAGCAAACAACCTGATGTCACGTTCCTCTTTGATTATGAACACATCATCGGTTCGTAAAAGGAACGTGAACCAAACCTTGTTGGAAGGAAGTAATATAGCAGCGGGATTCTTGCTGTTTTTTTTTTTGATTATGTTTTAACTTCGCTACCGTGAACGAGAAAGATCTTAGCATGCTATTTAAGATTGCTTGTTCATTCGTTTGTGACGAATATATGCGCTTCATTCATCTTTTGGCTTGTGCAGCGGCGTTTTTTGTTTTTTTGCTTGTGATTATCAAATAAGCTCTTACCGTAACTACACGCTTCTTCTTTCCACTCCCATTTTCACTCCCTTTCCAGCAATCACAGAGCAATTGAAACGGAGCCCGCTACTCACACCCATACGGTACCACGATTAGGTGGAGTAGCAGGGAACAGTGTGCTGAATTTGTCGCCGTCTTTGACGGCGGCGTCGATGACGCTGCTTTGGCTGAGTTGCTTCCGGATGATTCGATTTCGAATGGCGGGGAACGGACGGCGGCGGCGGCGGCGGTGGCGGCGATGGTGAACATGAAGAATGATGCGTCGTGCTGATGGTGGTGGCCTCATCCCACCCTCAATTGTCCGTCGCACCACTCGTGTCGCCTGCATCGGTCGCAGCCGGGGTACTTTCGGTACTGGATGTGCTTGACTCAGCTGAAACTAACTGACTGGCACCATTGCTTT
Organism: Anopheles farauti; assembly: GCA_000473445.2. Taxonomy (NCBI): domain Eukaryota; kingdom Metazoa; phylum Arthropoda; class Insecta; order Diptera; family Culicidae; genus Anopheles; species Anopheles farauti. The sequence continues at coordinate 13,784,822 of KI915041.1, forward strand.
CGCCATCCCCGGCAGTTCCATCGTTGCTGTTGGGAGTGCTGATCGGTTCTTCCTTTTGGCTAGTCGCTGGGGCAACGATGGTGGCAATTTCGTTACCATTGCTCACTTCCGGGCTGCTTTCGATGAGTGCATTTTTAACAACAGGTGAAGATTGAACCTTGTCTGCTTCGGTACTACTCTCATTTCGACCCACGGCACTATCGCCGGACGTGACGTTGGTTGTAGAGCTTTCTTCGATCGGCAGCGTAGCCTCTTTTTCAGTGTTCGATTGATCCGTTTCTACAGTTTTTCCATTCACAACCGCCGGTTTGCTAGAGAACGATAGACAACAGTGACATTAGTATCATATTTGGAATATAAATGCTCCATTCATCATCACTAGTTCTAAAACATTTAAAGAAATGCAAGAAAAACTCATGTGTACGTGTTAAGTTAACTAATAATTACATATTAAATCACTGATTGGTAAATTAGCAAAGACAAAACCGGTTATAGTCGCAAATCAACATTTTACTCTTAATCAACTATGCAAAATATTTAGCAACATTCAGCACCAGAGAATCGTATACTAAAATCGTTAAAAGCCACCCTTTTGGTAATTCAATCACTCGTTCAACCCATCACCAAAAACATATCTCATACGACATACCTCTCATCAGTTCCGTCAATAGCGGCTGTAGCAACAACACCATCACCCTCCTGTCCGCCCGCCGATAGTGTATCACCTTTTTCCACCACCACAGGTTGCTCATCTGCGGGAGGTATCGAGTTCGCGTTAAAGATGTCGGCGTTTTCAAAATCGAACAATGGTTCGAACGCCGCGACACCGGCATCCGTCGCGGACGTAGGAAGGCCACCGATGGATGCGTCGCTGGCGGCAATGGCACTTCCACCACCGATACCACCCACACCGAGCACAGCTTCAAAGTCTGCAAAGTTGTCATCCAGCTTGCTTGCAGACGGTGGTCCCGCCTCGTTCACCGCTTGCAAAAACCTCAAAATGTTGTGATTCATGCCACCGGTGAGTGGCACATCGCTGTTACTGTCGCTGTCTACCAGCCCGGACGAGGCAGCGAGTGCACCAAAATCGAAATCATCTTTCTGGCCACTGTTTGTTCGATGAGAACGGTAGATGAAAAGGAAAAAAAATCGTTACGAGTTATATACATCCTGCAAATACGAAATAGTCCAAACTCACAGCAAACTATCGTCCATCAGCATCATCGTGTCTTTGGAGGTGGTGCTTCCGGCTGCGACCGTTGTGTTGTCCTGACCAGTGGCCGATTGTAACGGAGCAAACGGATCGTCGTTATCGTCACCTCCCTCGTCATCAGCCAATCCCGTCTTTTCCGCCTGCTGATCATCGACACAGTCGAACATCGCACTGTGCATACCGAACGGATCGTCGTCGGTTTTGGATGCTCTGGAACCGGTCCCTTCATCATCCAGTGAGTTGTGAATCATCGAATGAACCTCGGTCCACGGGTTCGCGATCAGTGTCTCACTCTCATCTTCCTGCACGATGAACCCGCCAAAGTTGTTGAACGCGCTGCTGATGCTTTCCAGCAGTTGATCGATCTCCGTGCTGTTCGGCAGCTGATCGAACACTACCATGCCGGGGTTGTATCTGCTTTCGCTATTGGATGAAAGACAACGTTTAGCTGCATTCGTTACTAATATAAATGTACATTTCACACTTACTTCGAGCAGATACGATATGGATCCTCATTACCCTAAGAGATTACGAGCAATTGTGTGTGAAAATGAAAAAAAACACATTTTTTAGCTAATTTCCAACCTTGCCAAAGCACCCACGAGCGCAATTTTCTTACCAGGAACTTATTCTGAGTGGCTAGCGTCACCGCTAGCTCCCCGTCTTCGTTCTCGATGCGCTCCTTCCACATTCGTTGTTCCTCCTCGGTCAGGGTCGACAGTACTAAGGCACGAACTTCCTCCGACAGCTTAATGGTGGTCGCCATCGCATCGAGCATGTCTATCAAATGTCCCATGTAACCCAGCCGCCCCTGCTTTTTCGTCTCACTCTCGGTCTCATTGTCTAGCAACAGTTGCAACAATTTCGGTGCTACCTTACACTCGGTAATGATCTGCGGAAGAGAACGTTAACGTGAAGTCAAACGATCCAACGCACTGACTACTTTCTTCCTTCCGTCCAGCTTACGTGTCGCTGTAGGTTTGATGTAACAAGTTTGTTCTCTCCGTCGGCAGCACCTTCGTTCTGGTCGAACGAAACAATCGCGTAGTTGATGCACAACTTTGCCCGACTGTGCAGGAAGTTGTTCCAGCGATATTGCTTGATAAGGTTGAGCAAGGTATCGTAATAGTCCGTTTCACAAATTCTGCGAAAGTTAGAGCGACAGAGCAAACGAGATTTTATATGTTTTCGATCCCATTCGATTGCAAACCTATGATACGTACGTCTTGATAACCTCTTTGTTTTCCGTTTCTATTAATACTGTAAATAAATTACAAATCTGAAGTCTCACGTTACCCAGCGGTGGTGACAGTGTCCCAAAGGTGGTAATTATGTCCGGTTTCTGGAAGAGATCGCATTGTTGTGTAAAAATTAACCTTCCTAACAAACTAGAAGCAGCGAACAAAACAGCTATTCTTACCGCAGGCGGATTCTTTAAAATCGCAACGAGTTCAACGATTCGCGGCTTGATCACATTCGCCAGCCGTGTGACGACCGTGTCGTGGTGTTCCTTCTCTGCGTCAATAACAATTTGCAGCGCCGTGTCGGAGACAGGTTCTTGGCTATAAGCGGGGAATGTAAAAAAAACGCATGAAAAATGGTGATGCGAAACGCAGGTTTAAAAAACTCACATTATCGAGTTATCGAGCAGTCTTAAGATGATCTGGATACCCGCCACTATTGCGCTCTCCTCTCCGTTCTCCTCCAAGATGATGTCCAGCAGTTGTTTCGTTGTCATTTCGCATTCTAGCGAGTCTAAAATGGGATCCGACGTGACTGGAATATAGAAATGAAGGACAATAAATACGCGCCGTTCAGGATAACCGAAGAGATAAAACAAAAGAATAGCAATTAGAATGGAAGTATCGTTTAAAAAATAAACAAAGAATGTCAGAAAATTAAAATTGGATTAAAAAAATGCCTAACTGAAACAAATTGTTAAAAAAATAATAATTTAATAAAATTTTATTTACAATACAATATTATGAAAACACCAATCCGCTAGAATTGCAAGCTAACACGTAAATCACAACAGAGCAGAAGAAGGACAAAAAAGTAAATTAAATCTATTATTTCGAAAACGTGTATGAAAGCACGATCAAAGCGAAACTATGGAAGAAAATAAAACAAAATGAAAGGAAAAAACAAACAAAACAATAAAACTCGAAAGCCTTCGCAGGTGAAGCGAGCAAAGCCAAACAAGAATGCAAATCGAGAGAACGAGCTATAAGGTTGGAACAAATCATATCTGTATGGAAAACCACAAAGTAGCGAAACGGAGCATCTGCAAACAGCGCACATGTCGGTGTATATTACCTTGAAAGCGAGATGAAATCTTGCCCAGAATCGACGGAATGGTACTGCTTAGGTTAAAGTTGAAAATACTTTTCAGTTCGTTTGGGAGAATTTTGGATTTCAGATTGTCTATCCGCTTGCAAGTGCTCTGAAGCCTGAACGTTCCCTCTGTATGGGAGGGTGGATTGGATGAGTCGGGTTCATCACATACGGTTACACAGTTCAGTTGCGGTTAGGTGAAAGTGTTTGTGTGTGTATATGTGCGAATTTTGACGCTCAGGTTCATGGGGTTTAAAAACGGTTGCAACGAACATGTTGTTTCGTTTTTCGCAATAGAAGACGACAATTGTCGGAAGAGTAGTAGGAGCAGAAAAGAAAGAAAAGAAACAGTGGTAGTTTAGGTGAAGCAAATGCACATTCGGTGCCCCAAAGTAGTAGCGATAGCAAAAGCTTGCCGCGAAGTAATCACTTGGAGATGAGAGAAACAAAACGAAAATAAAGCAAATGTGTCTAATGCATGAACCAAGTCCAGGAGTGGCATAACAAATAAATCAAACGAAAATACATTAAGGTTAACAATAAAAGACAACACAAGCGTAAGGAAACCAAACGAGAAAGCACGACAACAAAAACCGATCAAATTCCCTTAACAGAAAAAGCACACGTCTTTCTAACATTCTAACCATTTTTCGCTAAATTAAGCTTTGATCCGACACGTGGACTTACCTTTATCCTGCTGTTCATTCTGTCGCTTACACCGGCTGATCTTGATGAGCTCGATTAGAAACTGTGATGCGTTGTAGTGCTTCTGCACCTGGCCGGGTTGCTTCAGTAAGGCTACGATTTCGGCCACCATCTTCTGCTCATTTAACCACTGTGGACGAGGTAGTAACGTAAAAGTAAATAATAAATGTTTGTCTGATTGCGTCTACACGTCACACCGTTCCCTTCACTCTACCTCCAGCAGCTCCGACTTCAGCTCTGCATCCTCGATGTCCGTGATGTGCGACAGCAGCAGATCGCTAATGACCTGGTTGCCGAAGTGCTTCAGGATCGTCGGCAGGAAACCTTTCTTCGACTTGATAAACTCTAATACTTGTAGGCACACAGATTTGTAGGAGAAGTAGTCCTGCTCGTTCTGCTTCGTGATCAGCATGCCGAACGTTTTGCAGAAGAACGACGTTAGCAGCGGATTGAGCGGCGGTTCCTTTACGAGAAAGCTGTACAGCTTGTTCAGGAAGTTCTGGTTCTCGACGAGGTGCGTCTTGAAGGACGGTACATCACTGGTAAGTATCTCGCACGCCATGTTGGAATGCATGAAGCGTATATTGTCATCCACGTCAGCGGGCGGTTCCTGAATGATGAGATCGATCAGCGCATCGAAGATTTCCGTGCGATTTAAGCTATAAAAAAAAACAAAGGTACGTGTCAGTCTCGGTTCGCCTTGAATGGCCTTAGCAGCAGTGACGCCGTGACACTTACTATTGTAACAATTTCTGGTTCTGGCTTTTACATTCTTGCAGAACGTTTTCGTAGTCCAGCACCTCATCGAGAGTTAAACCCTGAAGGGAGAGCGGCGAGCAGTGGGAAGAAGGTTTGGAGGAAGGAGAAAGTACTAGTATTAGCAGACACCAAAACACTACCTCACCAGCTCATGCGCTTACCTCTTTGCTAAGCAATGCGTCGACATCGGACTGCGTACTCAGTGAGTCCCAGTACATGGTGCCTCTTTTGATTCGTATTTTGACGATATTAAAACGAAGACGGAAGTGAAGATGGCAATCGTCCAAGCGATTGTGGTAGCACTTTCAGACCTAAGGCCGTACGGATGTTGCCTAGGCCCCGTTGAGTAAAGCTGATTTCTGGTGGTAGTTTCGTTTTGTGTTGAGGTGCACGCGGTTCTAAGTGTGAGGGTTGTGTGGTACACGTGTGTTCCCTTCGTGTGCTTTTTATCTAATGGATCCCAATATCATGTTCACAGCTGGATGCTAGTGTATGCTTCTCCTTCTCACAGCACTGTAACGAAAGAATGGAAACGGTATTTATGAAAATCTGCTCTAATTTAATCAAAACACCCAATAACCTAGCAGTAAGTGCTCGTCGAATGAACATCGGCAGCGAAATAATTGCCTGTGTCTGTGTATATCAATTGCCTACTGCGAGAGCAGGTGAAGTTCACGCCGGTCGGTTCGTATCGATTGTGTGGCAACGGAAAAGCTACTAAGATCAGCGCATATCATTTATTTTTAACCTCAAATCTCAACGTTTTCATTGCGGTTGGTTGAGCTGGCTATCACCGTCAGTACTATTCGTGCCAAAGGCTGAGTTTCGTTAGAATATTGCTGATTAGTTTGATTCACCTAGTGTTTTATTTTTTGTAGCATCTCGCTTTCGTTTCGTTTGATTTTGCTATCAAACCTCTCTGTCCACAGTCTGCAAAAACAGAAAAAGGCAGACGGTATTTTGACACAATCCGGCTACAATGGAGTGGAAGCTAGATTGTGACAAAAGATAACGTAACTGATGCGTATTTCTTCTTTCCGCATTCCTACAGTGTTCCCCTCCGCGTTTAAAGTATTTTCACACACTTAAAGATCCGAATGAGTCGAGCAGGACAGTTTGTTTTTGTTTTCTTATTTTCGGTAAGCGTATTTCGCACTTGTACTGACGTCAAGCAGAAACACAGAAACGGCTCCCCCTTTTGAGTCGATTCATATTTTTATCAATCAATGACAACAAACCACTTGCGGCAGGCTGGCTCTGTCGATGCGTTTTCAGCGAACAGTTGCCCTTCGATGGTCAGTTTTGCGAGCTTTTAGTAATAATTCAGAGCAGCAGAAAGCATTTGCTCCCAAACACGGCAAACTCTGTGTGGTGCAAATCACTGGGGTAGGCTGATATGCGTGCGTTACTTGATATCCACCACATCCCACTGTTTAGCAACCGCGCACACACACAGTAGGCGTTTCACGCTCGTTGACTCCTTGTTAAGCTAATCAGCCGACCAGAACGATCCAGACACAAACCCTGCCGTACGATTTACCGTCTTCGCAGTCACGATACCACCTAGCTAAACCAAGATCACAATTATTACATGGACACTGCATGCGAGTGCTAACGGGGAAGATCGATTATTGCAAAGGTGTTACAGAATTATTCTTAGCTTCGATGGTTGAGCTGATTTCATTTGTTTTCGCGATTGATAGTTTGATTACTATATGAGCTAGAACTCCTGCCGGTAGCATTGCCAAGCAGCGTGCTCCTTCAAAGGATACTCTATTTCCCAGCTACTATGTGATGTCTGTAGCAAACAAGCAAGCCTTTCCTGTACTACGACCAAAAATTCCATATCCATTTAAACAAAAGGCCCACTATTTGCACCTTTTTTTCGTGTCACTTTTAGAACTCCACCGTATCGAAGGCACACGCACACAGCACACAGCAACACTCACACGCACTGGCACATACACACCCCACAGGCGTTTAAGATGTGATAAGAGTGGCCGAAACGCGACTTGCGGTGTATTCGTGGTGTCGTGCTAGAAAATAGGAAATAGACAAGAGGGTGTGAAAAAAGAAAACAGAACGAAACAGAAAAATAAACTCGTATGTCGTACGTCGATTCTAGTGCTGCTGCATGAAGGCAATCAACCGAACCGCGTGCCTAGTGTAATTTTAGCATATCACAGACATCCAATACATCTTCTTCCTGTTGCTTCCACCATAGAGAGTTTGTCATCGCTCACGCGCATACACACACGCACACACACTCGTACGAGTCCGAGGAAAAATAATGTCCTTTGTGCGTAGGTGGAGGTACTGTTTTCAGACGTCCACACAATGTTTTGCGATTATTTGAATGAAAATAAGGCTCGTTTTCTCGGGCTGGTGACTCCCGGCTATCGAACCCCGTTGTTGACCTTGGTTCCCGTGTGTAAAAATCGATCCCATTGGATTGGGGAATTCGGTGCGAAGGTATTTTTGGTACAAGAACAACACCAGCAGCGGCACGCACAGCAAAACTGCTACCTTCCCACCCACCGGCGGCACGGGGAGCACTTGTAAATTCGAGTCGAAGCATGTTTTGCTAGTCGAGCGATCGAAACAAAAGATGTAGAAGAGGCCACCAACGCCTCGGCAAATCAATGCAACCGTCGTACGTTCCATTACATCGCGAAGGGTGTTTCTTCGCACTTGGGCGAGCAGCAGGGGCCAACAAGATGACTTGTGCTTATCGCATCGAACGCCTTCGGTTGACGTTGCTGTTTTACCGAAATTGCACCACCAATAAAACTTTGGGACATGAAGGTGCAGCTCGTGCATGAAAAACTGCAGGTAATGTTGTAAAGAGTGTTTTGCGCTGCTTTTTTTACGATAATCGGTTAATGAGTCACACACTGCTGTTGCTACTGAGACACCGCTGCTGTTCCGTTGTCGTGTTCCTTTGCGTTTTCAATAGTCCCCCTTCAACCGGGGCTGGTGATGTACCTAGAGCACAGCGTGGATCAGCGATTCCTCCCGTACGGATTTTATTCCCAACGACCCGCGAATAACGATGCAATTTTCACACGCCGACCGTACTTCTTTAGCGATAGTTTTTTTCTCTGTCGTTGGCAAATAAAATGGAGGAAGTTGGCGAAAAAACACACACTTCTTCTTGAACTTTTTTTTGTTTTCTACGTAGTGTGACAGCTGTCAAATCATCATCATTAAACATCGTCATTAAATCATCAAGCCTCCACTGTGTTATCAAAACAGTTTTGAAATGGTAGTTAAATCTATTATCTGTAATATCTTTTGCATTTTTAAGCCATCTTTACGCATAGAAAATACCATGGCACATTTCTCTATTTCATAGAGTCACGGTCGGCAAGATTTTCCTCCTTTTCCTGAAAAGCTCGTCAATCGTAGTACACGCTGGAAAAAACTCATTCCGTATGTTGGCTCGTAAAATTTGCAGTAAAACAAATTCTGTGTGAATTGGAATTAAAACTAATACAATGATCCAATCCGAATCTGAACTGTCTGAACAGCAGGAGCAGCATTTCCGCGAAATGTTCGAAATGTTTGATCGCGACGGAAGCGGCTCGATATCCACCACCGAGTTGGGCGATCTGATGCGGGCCCTGCGCCAGAATCCAACGCAAGCCGAACTGGAGCAAATGATTTACGAAGTCGACAGTGATGGGAACGGTCGCATCGAATGGGAGGAATTCGTTGCACTGATGAAAATGAAATCACGTGAACCAGTTGACGAAAAGGAGCTGTACGCGGCCTTCAAAGTGTTCGATCGAAACGGCGACGGGTTCCTGTCGGTTGAGGAGCTGTCGGACGTGATGCAAAACTTTGGCGAACGGTTAACCCCGCAGGAGGTACAGGATTTACTGGCCGAGGCGGATATTGATGGCGATGGACGAATAAACTACGAAGAGTTTGTCTACATGTTGCTCAAATAGAGTGATGACATACGCAATCGCCGTTTTGAAGCTCTTATTAAGTTTATTATGCACATGGATCCCGCATATAATGTAATCCCGCTTCGCCACTCGCCCACGCTAGTTTGGTAGTCGGTTTTTAATTAAATTTTCTATCTTCTTAATGCGTCCCTTGTCCATCAGGGAATCTCCCAACGCCATAATACTGGAACCGGCACCACTGATGGCAGCCGCCGCAGCTGCAATCTGTTGCGATTGGGTCGAGTTTCCGCCGGAGGTTGCCGGTTCACTTACTTGCCCGCTGCCGCTCTCACTGCCGCCCAATCCCACCGAAGCCACCGGCGTTTGCTGTTGCAGCTGAGGACAGGCCCGCTTGTAAGCTTCCACCAGCTGCTGTTGTTCGATCTTGCGTACATTCTTCATCTCCAGTATTTTGTGAAACTCGACGACGTTACTTTCCGGCATCAGCTTCAGATACTGCTCGATGTACAGGGAGGCCGGGTGGACCGGCTGCATCACGACCTTGATGATCATTTCCGCCTTTGCCATCCCCTTGACGACCACTTTCGTGTAGCTGGCTGGTGGTTTCCGTTGCACCTGCGATCCAATCGAGGGCAGATCCATCAACACCGTCTTCAGGCTGTGCGTGTCGAGCAAGAGCTGCTCGCAGCCGAGAATATTACCACCGGCCGGTGTGCCGCCGGTGCCACTTTCGGAAATGCTCGTACTCGAGGCGCTCGCAACGAGGGCCGCCGATCCCGAGGCCGACGACGATCCGGACGACGTCGGTCGTAGCCGATACAGGGTGTTTATGTACTTTGGAATGAACGAGTTGACGAACTTGTGGCAAAACTGCGTGTAGTACTTGCGACTGTTGGCCAGATTGTCCCTAATCACCGGGACGGTTTGTTTGAGATTCGTTATGATCTGGTTGACGAACCCGCTCTGATCGCCCACATTGCTGATGCTGTGCCAGGCGATCTTGGTCATCAGTAGTAGCGACTGTTCGCAGGCCGCGTCCAGATCGTGCACGAGCAGCTGAATGCAGTTGGAAATGATGCGATGGTAGACGTCCTTCTCGTCGGACAGATCCACCTTGCCAATGTACTGTTTGTCGATCTTCTCTTTCAATTTATCTTCAAGCTGCTGGACCGTTTCGAGACAATACTCGGCCGTAGCAAGAATGTAGCAGATTTTTCGCGTATCATCCGACGAAAACCTTCGAACAGAAATGCGAGAAATGCATCAGTTTACAGCACGGAGCGAATTTTAGCAATACCGCTTTTATTACCTTGGGGTTTCTCCTTCCTTTAAAAAATTATGGATCACCTGCCCGGCCGCGGTCGAAAGGTTCTGGAAGTCTTTCGTCAACAGCGACATGCTGGAGCTGATCGTCGATGTGGTAGAGTTCGGTGGCTGTGGCTTCGGAATGCGTGCTTCCAGCACCTTGGCGGCATACTCACGCAGATACTTTTTGAATATCAACACCAAATCGTACATTGGCTTTTCGTTGCTCAGCTGCATGCACTGTACCATGCATTTTTTGTAGAACACAAACAAGTCAGCGCAACTGAAATGGTAAAATCATTCAAATATAATTCCCATGGGCTCCCATGGGCCTCGGAGCCGTGGCTACGTACTTTGGAATGATGCCCGGATTAATTTCCTTCGGCACGACCATCTGCTGGTTCTGCTGGGCAAACTGTTCGATCAGTGCGGTCAGATCCCGATCGATGCTATCGGTGTATATGTCGAGATACGGTTTGAAGCAGCTACCGATGAGATTGGCAAACGAATCCCGCTCCTGGCGCACCTCTTCGCTGGTCGCTTCCACCAGCGTCGTGCCGTTGAAGCGTTTGTCAAGCAGCTGCTCAAAGTTGGCCGTTTTCTGGATGGCAAAGAGCAGCAGCTTCACATCGATTTCCGTCTTGCGGCGGGCCACAATTTTCGACAACTCTTCGCGCGTGATCGTGCAAAACTGCACCGTGATGCGCTCGGACACTTCCCAGTCTGGCGGGAAAACGGTGCCATACTTTTCCTCGAAATCGAGCAAATGTCGCTTGACCCACGCGTACCGCTTGTCAATCTTATCCAACCAGGCAATGTCTTGATTTTCGTGAAATAGCTGCACGTACTCCTGGAGCTGAAGATCTGAAAGGAATGGAAGAATTTACTGACCCTTTCTTTCGCACCAAAACTCTTGCTCGCTTACTTATGAACCACTTGAGTATGTTCTTCTTGACCGGCTTATCCAACACCGACGCAACCTGGCACGCATCCTTAAGCTGCGTGATGGTCATACGGTTCGCGTTGCTGTGGCTCGTCGGCGAGAAGAAGTTCTTAAAATCGTCCGTTATCTGGGTGGCCAACTCCGACTGAATTTGCTGCACCTGGGCCGAGAGCGTTTGAATCTGCGATATCTCCGAGTACTGTTGAAAGTGTTGGTTAACCTCGATGATGGCCTGCAGCGGGTTCAGCACCTCACCGTACTGGCGGCGCTCGGATAGTCGCTTCAAGTTTTCCACCCCACCGACGAGCATGTGGAGGTGGTTGAGGGTCGTGATGGCGTACGTTAGATTGTTTTTGGCCGAATCGAGCTGCTTGATATCGCGCGTAATCTCCTTCACCATGTCCTCCGTTTTCTCCGCCCGGCTCTTGATGTCGGTGATGAGGGAAAACAGCTGCGTGAGCGACTGTTGCGCCTCCTTCAGCGCAATGCGCCCATTCTCGCCCGTGTTGACCTGGCCCCGCACCACACTCCGGATGTTGTCGTCGATCAGGCTGATGTCGCACTCCATCTTCGAGATCACCTCGTCGATGTTGGACAGCGATTGTTCGTTCGGGAACAGCTGGTTGATGTAGTCGGTTGGGTTGAAGTCGGGCTGGTCGAGCGGATCGGAGCTTTGGAGGACCTGCTCGATGGCACGCTGCACGTCCTCCGAGAGGACGATTTCGTTGATGTGATCCTTTTTGGAATCATTTTCTTCCTCCACCAAATTCATATTGCAGGAATTTGGGTGGAACTTTTTTTACGCAAACAAAATCTACACGTAATATCAACAACACAGCCAGAGCGAGCTGTCAAAACAACCTCAGGGTGTAGATGGTGTGCAATGGACCAACTTTCCCAAGGTTTGTAGTGAACAGGGTCAATAAATGGTGAGAATGAATTATGGTAGCAACACCCTACGCACAAATGGCAGCTAGCTTGTGGGCGAGGGTGGGTTGCGGAAGGCTGAAACGGGGTGAGGAGAGCAAAAGATGAGAGTGTGTGCGAGAGAAACCCAAGAAAGTAAGAATGTGTTGAGTCTCTGATAGAATTTTGGGTTGGTGTCCGTGTTTGGTTCGTATGAAATGTATTTCTATTTCGCTTCAACTATCCCCCTTCTCTTTCTAACT
>KI915041.1:13806131-13868915 GCA_000473445.2 Anopheles farauti
AAAACCCCTTCCGCAACATACCCCTCTCGCCCACAAACTAGCTGTCAATTGTCGGGCGGGCAGGTCTTGTAACATTTCACCATTCGGGTCGCAGTCCCGTGCATGCTGTCACAAAATGTAAACACTAGAGTTGCGTATGTTTTGAAATGAGCCGGTCTCTTTCCCAGGCCGGAGAGCCATAATATCGATCGCGCGAAAATGCTTCGATTTCTACGTCCTGGCACGGTCAGGACTAGTTGGACGAGTTGTGGTCGTACGGTCACATATATTATCGCGAGAGAGCACGGTTCTAAAAGAGGTGAGTACGATGTTAACAGTTCTGATACGGCACACCTAAACATAGTCCGCTCTGTTTCAACAGTTCTTGCACCCGCCTATAAACCAACTCTGGTAGAATCAGACTGTCGATCGGGGAATGTGCCGCAACTACCGACTGAATACGCTCCCCGCCAATCACCAAACGCTGCAAAACCTTTTAACCTTCTGCTGCCACCGCCCAACGTAACCGGTGATCTTCATCTCGGGCATGCACTTACCTGCACCATTCAGGATGCGTTGGTTCGACGCGCCCAGCAAGCGGGACATCGGGCCACCTGGATCCCGGGGATGGATCATGCCGGCATCGCAACGCAGGTGGTGGTCGAGAAGCGTCTGTTGAAGGAACGCAATCTCACCCGGCACAAGCTCGGCAGGGAACGGTTTCTTGAGGAGGTGATGCGATGGAAGGTGGAGAAAGAGGAAGGCATCCGGTTAGCGCTGAAGAAAATGGGCTGCTCGATGGATTGGAGCCGAGAGTATTTTACGATGGACCAGCAGCAGTCCGTCGCGGTAAAGGAAGCGTTCGTGCAGCTGTTCGACAAAGGGCTCGTGTACCGGGACCGATCGCTGGTGAACTGGTGCTGCACGCTAGAGTCGGCCATTTCGGATGTGGAGGTGGAAAACGTGGAAATCGCCGGACCGACCGAGCTGCCCGTGCCGGGGTACGAAAAACACGTCACGTTCGGGCGGCTGGTCGACATCGCGTACAAGGTGCAAGGTTCGACGGAGGAGATTGTCGTCTCGACGACGCGCCCCGAAACGTTCCTCGGCGATGTGGCCGTTGCCGTGCATCCCGAGGACGGCCGGTACTCGCATCTGCGCGGCAAAGCCACCTTCCTGTGGCACCCGGTGCGGAAAGAGGAAATTCCACTCATATTCGACAGTGCCGTCGATCGTGCGTTCGGTACGGGAGCGGTAAAAATAACACCCGCCCACGATCGGTTCGACTTCGAGATGGCCCGCCGTCATCAGCTCGCGACGATCGAAGTGATCGACGAGCGCGGTATTGTGCGGGAACATTTCGGCCCCTTCACGGGCCTGCCGCGGTACGTGGCTCGGGAGGCGTTGCTGGATTACTTGGCGAGACTTTCACTCGTGAGAGGAGTACGGCCCCACACGATGCTGTTACCGCGCTGTTCGCGGACAAAGGACGTGGTAGAGCTGTTGCTGCGTCCGCAGTGGTTCATCCGTTGCCGGGAAATGGCACAGCGCGCGGTGGAAGCAGTACAGCGTGGCAATCTCGAGCTCGTACCAAAGACCTTCGAGCGGGAGTGGTTCCGGTGGTTGGAGAATTGCCACGATTGGTGCATCTCGCGACAGCTGTGGTGGGGCCACCGTATCCCGGCGTACCGTGCACGGTACGATCAGGGAAAAGAGCGATGGCTAGCGGCACGATCAGTGGACGAAGCAAGGGAAAAGTTTAACACACTGCAACCAAACGTCCCACCGGACGCGGTATCGTTCGAGCAGGATCACGATGTGCTCGATACGTGGTTCTCCTCCGGGTTGCTGCCGTTCTCCGCAACCGGATGGCCAAAGCAGCTGGCCTCACCAGACCACTATCCGCTGCAGCTGATGGAGACGGGGCACGATATTCTCTTCTTCTGGGTCGCACGCATGGTTATGCTCGGCCAGAAGCTGACCGGTGAGCTGCCGTTCGGGAAGATTCTCCTGCACGGCATCATTTGCGACGAGTCCGGTAGAAAAATGTCGAAAAGCCTCGGGAATGTGATAAAGCCGGATCACGTCATACGGGGACGATCGCTGGAGGAGCTACAGCGGGAAGCGGAAGAATCGCACCGGCAGGGCGTGCTGTCGGACCGGGAGCTGGAGAAATCGATCGCCGGACAGCGTAAGATGTTCCCGAGTGGCATACCGGAGTGTGGGATCGATGCGCTTCGCTTCACGCTGTGTTCGTCGAACGTGAAGAACCATTTCATACACTTCAACGTGCAGGAAGCGCACACGAACAAGCTGTTCTTCAACAAACTCTGGCAAGCCACACGGTACACGCTCGGTTGTGTGGAACGTTTCGGTGTGAAGGACGGTTCGGTGGCGGTGCCGTCGGTCGATCGGTTGCCGTTGATGGACCGGTGGATACTGAGCCGGCTGGGCAGCACGGTCCGGCAATGCGGGGAAGCATTCGAAGCGTACAACTTTCATCTGGCAACGGCCGCGCTCAGGACGTTCTTCTACAGCAACTTTTGTGATGTTTACTTGGTAAGTGGTGCTGGTGCTGGTGCGAGCGGATTAAACGGCTGTGATATAATTTTCCTTTCCCTTTCATTCTGCTGGCAGGAAACGACGAAAATCAACATGAAACCGGACAGTGCCCCCGTGGCGGCCATGCACTGTGCCGTGCTTACCCACTGCCTCACGGTCGGTCTGCATCAGATGGAACCGTTTACGCCGTACCTTTCGCGGGAGCTGATAGTGCATTTAGCTTCACCGGCCAGTTTATCGGTGTCGAACGATCGGTGGATTGATCCGGCGCTCGAGGAAAGCGTCGACCGGTTGCTACACATTTGCCAGCACGTTCGGCAGTCGAAAACGACGTACAATCCGCCGATCGTGCGGAAACACAATCCCATCGTTCACATCCATGCCAAGGACGGTGAGCTGGCACGGTTGCTGCAAGCGGAGCAGGAAACGATACAGCAACTGACCCACTGCAATGGGGTTGTTTTCCACCGGGATGAAGCTTCCTTTGGCATGGGTGAGCAGTTCGTGATGAAGTGTGCACCAACCCATGACTGTTTGATTGGGATAGTGGCGGAATCGATGAGTGTGACGCCAGAGCAAGGAGCGGCAAGCAGCAAGATGCTAGCGAAGTTGGACGCAGAGATCGAGAAGCTGCTAAAGACGATCGGTAACGAGGGCTACCGGCGATCGGCCAGTGAAAGTGTGCAGAAGCGACACCAACAGCGGGTAAGAAACTGAAATCTGCCACGCGCAAGAGTAGGTGGTTCGGAGAGATGGAAGAAACAAAAAAACGCACTCAAGTTTTCTTATCTTATTTCAGCTAAATCAATTGCAGCAACAAAAGGAGGAGCTGCTGAAACTGTCCACCTAGAAGCGGAGGTTCTTTGGAACGTTTCCTAGTCAGAAAACCCACCCCATACCGTACGCATCGAGTCGTGTTGGAGCGGTGTAATTTTCAGTAAAAAGTGTTGGGAATACATTTATCTGTTGCACGCGATTACAATACCTTTTTCACTAGAGCTTACGCCTTACGCCACGATCTCATCGATCGGTTTCGTGTTCGACGGTCCGAACTGTAGCACGAGCCGGTCGAACTCGGCCTGCCGCTTGTTGTACGCCGCCACCAGGCTGCTGCCTTTATGCTCGTCCAGTATCTGCGACAGGTAGCGACTGAACTGGCTGGTGCTTTTGTCCTTTTGCTGTGAGAGCGCGAGCAGATTGATGAGCGTGTCGTAGTTGTTCGGGTCGCGGTTCAGACACTCGCGCAGCACCTGGTCCGCGTCGTCGTACTTCTGCTGGCCGATGTAGCAAACGGCCTGGCCGTTCAGCAGCAGCAGTGTGGGCGAAAATTTATCGCACAAATCCTGGAAGATGAAGAATGCGTCCTGCAGCTTCTCTCCGCCCTGAAATGGAAGCAAAATACGAGGCGTTGAGTCGGGGGGGTGCTCGTTTGGAAATGCGACCGATCCTAATTACGATCTGAATGTTGAGCCACGCTTGGGACAGCTGGGTGAGCGTAGCGTCATCATCCTTCTCCTGCATCGTCGTCATGACCTGCTTCGCCAGATCTACTCGTGACATTTTCAGCAAACAGTGCAGATGCAGCGAGAGACACTCGAGATTAAAGTTGCCCACCAGGATCCTGCGTTTGAGTGGACGGAAAGAAATGGTACACAATCACAATCGCGTCATTGAGGCGGCTCACGCTGCACTGTTACTTCATGGCCGTCTCGTATGTCTCCTCGTTGCAGTAGATGATGGCACCGACGATGATCCACACGACGTCCAGCTCGTTGATGTCGCCTTGGAATTTTTCATCAAAGATCGACACGATCGCCTCCTTGCGCGAGCCGTTGGACATGTACTCGGCCAGATAGCGCAACGCTAGTAGCGGTGTGTCGTTGGTTGGTTTGATTTCGTCCAAAACCACACGGTACTTGTGCTGAGCGATGTACGACCGGTACATGAAGATGTCTTTCTCCAACGAAGGTTTCTATAAGCAGAGACATGGGTTTCGAATAACGTGAAAAACGCGAACATCAGCACAATCCAAATACGATCTTACCGATATTTTGTTACACTCATTGATGCAGGTCTGATAGTTTCCGATGTAGAATGCATTTTCTACATCAATCAGCTCGGACACTTCGTTGTTTCCGCGATTCATGATTAAGTGGAAGGGACGTGCAAGCAAGAGATCCGAAATTATCGCTTTTAAAAAGTACTGGGAATGTTTTTTCCTTGTTCTAAAATGTACAAAATTTCATAAAACTTGGATGAAAGTGACGTGGAATGGGATGAGTAAGAAAAATGTGGTTGGCTCATGGTGCATTGTTGTGACAGTGATGGACCACAATAACAAACCAATTACGTTGGAGTCGCGATTGACTGAAATGAAGTTAATGGCCGTTTTCATACTCATTGCATGAATCGATTGCATTGTGAACTTATTTAATCTGATTTTATTTCTTATTTTTTAATTCTTCGCTTCATCTAGCCTTAACAAAAAAAAACTGCATTCAGATTGAATGAAGCTAATTTCTTTGCATTCAATGAATCCCAGCTATCAAGCATGCATGAAGTTAAGATAAGCCTTTAAAAGCTTACGTAAATAGAGTGTAGTTTTCATTACATTTATAAAACGGCCGAACGAATCGTTTCTACTAATTTTCGAATGTTTACACCAAAATCCACAAGCGAGTGTCAAACGCCGAAATCGTATGGTGGGCCACGACCCAACCTCCCCATCACGGTCGCCCCGTCCGGCTGTCAAATGTGAAATGTGAAAAATCAAACTGCGTGTGTTTTGGATTGCTGTTTTCCCCCCTCTGACCGTGCGAGAAACCCGCGATAAAATAATAATCCGCTCCGGTTGCAGGCAAACCCGTGTTTTACATCTGCCACCGGCATCCTTTCGCCGTCAGCTTCCGGTTACCGGGTCACCAACGCGTCAACGGTCAATGCAATTCCCCGCACGAGCAGCAGCACCACACACAGAAATGGAGCCGTTCACCTGTTTCACGGTAAGAGCGTGAGCGTGAGTGGTGGTGGTGGTGGTTGGTTCGCAAAATTCCGCGGTTCCGGTGCATTTGGTGCGTAATATGCGCTCGGTGTCGCCTGTACCGATGTTCCCGGAGCCGTTCGCGATTCGGGGCTGGCGTGTGCATGTGTGTGGTTTGCCCGTGCCCCAAAACCAATTTCGTTCCGGCGACCGGTGGCGACCGCAGCTAGCTACGGGCTCGAATGTTTTATTGCCAAAAGCGTAGTTCAAGCAAGTGGAGGGGGAGAGACGGAGTGAAGAAATGACAAAAACATAGTGCACTTGTGTGACAGGGGTAGTGTTTATTTTTTATAACCTCAACAAACGATGGGTGAGAGGCCTATAAACAAACCCTCCCCCACCACACACACACATATACACACATACATCGGTGTTGCTTTCTCCTTTGATCGAATTTTACGACAGAATCATCGAGAAAACAAAATCATCTCATCATCTCACGTTAATCAGAGCACACTTTGATTGCTTTCCTTCGTTGCCAGGATGTGGAAAACTCGCGATCCTACATAGACGAGCTGTACTCGGAGGATGACCAGAAGTGCCTCGGTGCGATCATCCATCTGAGGAATGCGGTTATCGGTTCGAACAAAAAGAAAGGCTCGATCATCTCACAGGGCATCGTGCCGCGGTTGATTGCGCTGCTGTGCAACGCCGGCAAGCTGCTGCAGCTGCGCATCGAGGCCGGCATCGTGCTCGGATCGCTCGCCAAGGGCACCGAGTCGCAGGTACACTCGCTGATGCGCTTCAACATCGTCGAGGTGCTGATCACGATCATCTTCGACCCGGCCACGGACGAGCGGCTGATGGAGACGTGCCTGGGCGCGCTGCAAACGATCGTACAGTATCCGTTCGCCCCGCTCGATTTACTGTACTCGGATATAAACAACATAAAGCGATTGATTCGTAAGTGCCTGGTGGTTTGGGGTGGGAAGGAGCGTGCAGCGAACCAGCAGCTAACGCCCATTTACGCATCCCATTTTGCAGAAATTGCCTCCCCCGGCAGCAGCTTCGCCTGCCAGACGTACGTCGTTAACATCTTCGTTCCTCTCTGCCACTCCTCGCACCAACAGAAGAATCTGTGCCAGGCGGACGTGATACCATTCCTCGCCCGGCTCATGACGTTCGACAAAACGGCGCTGCAAGTACCTGCACTGAAGTGTCTGGCGGCGATGTGCTTCACGAACAAATCGGTCTCGAACATTGTGCACGCGACGTACCACGCCGGCCAGTCCATCCTGGACATCCTGACCGTGCTGCTGTCGCGGACGCGCGACGTGCAGGTGCAGCTGTCCGCCAGCCGGTGTCTCACGTATCTGCACCGGGCCGGTTCGCTGCCCGCCGAAGACTACCGGATCGTGTACAAAACGTTGCCCTGCCTGGCGCGGCTTTGCTCGGACGAGTTCGAGGAGGACACGCGGGCGACGGCGGCCGAAACGTTGGCCTACCTGGCGGAAATCGATTCGGAGCTGCAGCGGCTGGCAGCGATCAGTAACCATCTGATCGCATCGCTGGCGAATCTGGTCAAATGTCCGTCGGTGCTGTCGCGGCAGGGCGCGTTCCGGTGCTTCGCTTCGCTCGCGGCCAACGACGAGGAGATTCGGAAGCGCATCATCGAGATGGATGGGCTGATGGAGGAGGTGCTCAGTGGGCTGAAGGACTGTTGCCCGGAGGTGAGCCCGCGGTGCAATTCGCTAGACGGTGCACGCCACGGAACATGCCTTTCTACCCCGATTTGTTTCTACCCTTTTTAGGTTCGACTTTCGGCGGTCCGCTGTCTTCACTCCCTTTCCCGCTCGGTGCAACTACTTAGGACAACGTTTCAGGTATGGTTCCTTTTGCGTCACGTTCCTTTATGCAACCGGCTGCAACCTGTTCGCATCTATTGCCCGTTCGCAGGATCACTCCGTGTGGCGTCCGTTGATGGATTTGCTGAGCGGGGATCCGTCGCTCGAACTGCAAACCGTGGTCACGTCGACGATCTGCAATCTACTGTTGGAATTCTCACCTGCCAAGGAACCGATGCTCGAATCCGGTGCCGTCGAGATGCTCTGCGAGCTTACCAAACATCCGGACCCGGCGCTGAGACTAAACGGAAGTTGGGCTTTAATGAACATGGCGTTTCAGGTTCGTACACGGCTCGCAACGCGTTGTGTGATGGGCGTTAAACTTGAATGTGTCACCGTCGTTTGCAGGCCGAACAGCACGTGAAAACGAAAATAATCAACACACTAGGCACGGATAGGATATTTCAATTGCTGGGCGATCGGGACGAGCGGGTGATTATGAAAACGCTCGGCCTGCTGCGCAACCTCCTGAGCAATACTCTCCATATCGAAACGATCATGTCGGAACACTCGAGCGAAGTGTTGCGGGCGGTAAGCTTTGCGCGAGGTGCATCATTTGCGGCGGTGGTTCTGTTAATCGTACCCATCGCCCGTTATCTCGCCGTAGGTGAGCCTCGTGCTGGACGATCCGCATCCACCGGAGGTGAAGGAGCAGGCTATAATAATCATAGGTAATATAACGGCTGGCGCGCGGGACGAGGACTACGTGCTGCAGGATGAAAAGATTGTCAAAAAGATCAGGGATTTTTTGGTAAGCGAGCGCTTGCGTAACAGAGAGTGAGCGAACAGCGATGTACTAATAATATATTTCCTTCCTCCATCGCATTCACACACACACACTCACACACAGGTCGCCAATGATAATAAGCTACAGATGGGTGCCATATTTGTGGTACGGAACCTGCTGGATAAGAGCGGCCGGCAGCACATACTGCGGCAGTGGGGTTTTCTCGAAAATTTAGAGCAACTGCTACACATGACACCGCAGCACTCGCAGTTCTATGAGGAGTACGTATTCAAGCGATCCCAGTAGGCTTCGGACAATGGATGCTAACGATTGTTTAAATCTTTCTTTCTCTCTCTCTCTTTTCTTCCTTAGGATACGGGATGAAATTTTAAGGTTTGACTACTCGGAAGATCATTGAAACACACAAGCACCACATGCCGTAAACACCATTTGTTGCTACCTTTTTTGTTACTAGTTTTTATCGGTTTTCTCCTTCCGGTTCTTTTATCGTCGTGATTTCTCGTTCGCTCCGAGCGCAATAGCGAAGTGGTTTTTTTTTTATTCTGTGGAATGTATTTTTTGTCAAAGCCCCTCTCCCTTTTTCTCGTTCTTGATCCCGTTCGTTCCCTTCTCAAAAATCGCCAAGCGATGGGATGATCCTCTGGTTGTGATCGGCTGCTTCACACAACCAGCGGTAGGAGAACAGTTTTGTGTTGCATTTTGTGTTGCAAACTAAACTAGAGCTTCATACAGTAGATACGGGAAGCGACAGCTTTTATGTACAGTTGCAGTTGCATCAATCAATTTATACTAAGGGCAAGCGTGCCACTCTTTCTGCAGACTTTTTTCAGGTCCTTACATAGAGTAGTGTCCACACCTTTCCTTCCACCAGAAGCTAGCCGTCTGCGAGAAAACCTGAAGTAAAACAAAACCGCAGACAAGCTAGTAGAAACGATGCGATACGGTGTCTCCAATCGTCACCAGGGCGTTTGTTAAGTTTACTCTAATTTTATATTAATTTATTTAGGAAACTATGTCGAAAATTATCTAACAAAGCAAACGAACCGATATTCCAGTGAAGCTCACCGTCATCGCTGTGTTTATGTGTTTGTAGAGCACGAAAAGGCAGAGGTTTTCGTTGCCTGTAAAAAAAGAAAAACGGAATACATCCATCCAGTCGTATAGAACAGGAAAGAGTATGTGTGTCTGTGTGTGTGTGTGTGTGTGTCTGGCTAATGCCATGTCCACCTCAGGGTGTCATTTTATCAACCGGATCCAGTCTTTTTCTCCACCAACTGAACAGTGAACTGCGTGTCAAGGTACCGAGAGAGCAGCAGCACTCCTTCCCCTCGAACTCTCTGATGTGCAACTATGAAAAAAAAACTTCCACAGCAAAAAAAAACACACTCATATGGTATAAAGACTCGAATCGTGATCGTTGTTTTGTTTTGTTGTTGTGTAGGGAAGGATAACATGGCACCTCCCGGCTGCATCTGAGAACATACATCGGTCGGTGTTGGAGATGCAACGAGAAAGGCATGGAATACGCTGAGATAAGGAAGGAGAAGAGTCAAATAGAGAGATCGCAATAAAAAAATCGGATGAAAACGAGAACAGAACAATCCTTTTCGTTGACTTTTCGGGGACATGAGGAATGGAGCGTGCTAGCTTTAAATAATGGTCATTATTTCTGCGGGCGCTTGGGCGGTGTAGTGGTAGTTGCGCCGAGCTTTCACACGACATGACCGGTACCATAATCCCATCTGGATGGGCTCTGCCTGGCGAAGAGTGACAAACTAACGTATGGTGGTAATATTAAAGTAGTAAGCCGGTAAAACAGCAGGCATGGCTTCGGTCGTTACGACAAAGAGTGAGAGAGAGCGAGAGAGAGAGAGAGAGAGAGAGAGAGAGAGAGGGAGGGAGACATGATTTCTGCATTGCTGTAGTGCCTCCAACCGCTGGATCCCCGGAAGTGGTAAGTTTTTCTCATTTTCGAAACTCAAATTCTCATCTAGTAAGCCGGGTGGGAATTGAGTTTATAAGTAGACACTTTTCACTTTATTCACCTTCGCCCAAAACCTCGTGAGAGTAAAATTACAGTAGGAATAAATCCGTTCGAACCGTCACAACATAAAACTCATGCAATGTGCCACCCGTCCCCGAAAGGCCAACCGCCATAAGCCGACACTGAAAACAGACACACGACGCACACACACACATAACTCGCTGGAAACAAGCGACGGAAAACAAAATTCGGCCATCGAAAACGGTCCCCAGATTTGCCGGATTCCTTCCGTGGCGTCTCAAGCGGCCATACTGTTGTTTGGTGCATCGGTTTTCGACGGAATTGCGTCGGGATTGGAGAGTGGATCCAGCTCGGCAAACAGCTGATACCAACCGCTGAGATCTTTGCTACCCGTCGCTTTGCTGCTGTTCACCTTGACCGGTTTGGTGCTACCGGTGTCGGTGCTGCCGGGCGTGCTGTTGGAACTCTGCTTTGAAAACGACTGCAACAGACTGCTGAAGATATCGGTTGCCTTTTCGGACGACTTAGCACCACTATGCGGCGGAAGCGATTCTTCCCCGAGCGCATGGCTCGTTGGTTCGGTGGATTCCAGCAAACTGTCCGCAAAATCGAACCCACCCGCATCGCTAAGCGAGCAGTTCGTCAGGAGCGTTGAAGGCAGAAATGGTGCCGGTGCCGACATGAAGTCGGAAAACTCATCGTCCAAGCTGAGTCCGAGCAAATCCGTGGCGGTAGAGTCCGCTAGCGCTTGGTTCGATGCAACCGGTTCGGGCGCACTGAGACTAAGGTCCGGAACGCCCGAAAGTAGTGCGTCGATTTCGAGCGCCACATCCTTTAGGACGTTCTCTTTGGGAGCAGCTTTCTCTGCCGCTTTCGGTATGCCATCGTCGTCCTTGTAGTCGTTCTGAAACGATAATGATGGTGAATCCAACGGGGAGTTAGAATTTTTTAAATGTACCTACCTTAAAGAACAGCATCTGATCGTCGTCGGCTGGTTTGTCCGGGCGGGATTCTAGCACGTCCCCAGCGCCATCCTCTTTCTCCTCCTCATTCGGGTTGGTCTGAGTCAACTCCTTCAGTATGGAGAAACTGTAGTGCGGATCCTTCGCCAGGTGCTTGAGCGTGTTCCTGTACGTTTCGTCCGTTTTCTTCGCAAACTGCAGGATGGCATTCTGGTATCCGACGAGGGCATGCGAAAACATATTACATCTGGCTGCGGCCAGTAGATCGATCTAGATGAAGGATAGTATGCACGGTAAAATAAACATTTGCCATTAACATGTGTATCTCCACTTCAAGACGTGAAAGCGCCAGCCGTACCTTCTCCAAACAGTCCAGAGTGTACTTGTCGAACTTCGTCTTGGCTGTCTTCACATGTCGCTGGGCTTTGCGAAACTTTTCCAACCCTCGGCCCGTGTCCGGGTCGAGCTGAATGCTGACCGACTTCATCCAACTCAACGCCGCCCGGTACTCGGTCCGTTCCTTCTCCATCAGCTGTATCGTGTGGTGCGTGTCCGCAATCGCTCGTCCCTTGAACGTGTGCACATCGTGATGCAAGCGCAACAACGGCACCCGGATCGAAATGCGTTGCTGGCCACAGTACGAAATCGCCTTGCCGGTCGTGGACATCATCTTGCCGGTGGTCGGACTTTCTTTGCTCACCTCGCGCAAGAACTTACCGAGCGAGTTCTCCTCCTGGGCCAATATGCAGACGCGCTCCTGGTACTGGTCGATGATACGATACAGCTTACTGCTGCTTTCGGCCACCGACCGGAACAGTTCGATCTTGGAGTCCAGCTCGCCATCGGATGCGACGATATTTTCATCCTCCTTAGTACCTGCGGCCAAAACAGCCAACAACAAAAAATCAATGAGTAATCGGCGAACACAACCACCGACCTGCCATTTTGCTTGCACTTGGCACGTTGTCCAAATCGCTGGCGCGTTCGCACCTAACTTCCTCTGTACTGCCTTTTTTGTCACCCAAAACTGGTGCTGGAATTCCGATTTTAACATGATGTGTCCTTTGTTGGAAAGAAACGACGCTCCAGTAGCAAACCTGTCTTGCACTCCACTCCGCCCTCGTCGAGAAGCTGTTTGCTAGCTTATGGTCGGTGTTGGTGACAGTGCAGTGTTATTTTCATTTTTCCCCTCGCCTCAGCAATATCGATTTTTCCCAACACCGTTGAGTTGACAGGATCCATCCCCCCTCGGTGCCAAGGTGTTCCATTTGGTGGAGTACGTTATTTGATAAGACGAGCTTGCGGATGCGCAAATTGAATCGGTATTTGAATTTGCCTTCAATTTGTGTAACGGTCGAACGGGTGCAACACGTGGAGATGATTTATTTGTGCACTTCACAAAAGTGTAATTGCAAAAACATTGAGAAATGATTTGAATGAAAGAATGTTGTTATCGTGCATGATTAGTTTAATTGTTTTGGTAAATTATAAATTTAATATGAAGCTGTGAAATTAAAAATATTGTTTGTATTAAGATCCACTTAATTTATACATGATAATGTCTCACTTAAAAAAATCATAGTGTAAACGATCTCAAATGTAGTTAAATAATGATACAAGAGTGTAACGTAACACATTTCAATTTATTTTTATCATTTGTAACAATTGTATGGAAGAACTGATTTTCTCGCTAATAATGAACAGCATGCCCAGAACTCAACCTTGCCTTGCAAACGCGTTCCGGCGAAGTTGCTCCATGAAGCAAGAGCCGAACAGCCACCCGAATGGCATCTGACATCCTGCAGCGACAAATGCTCGTTCGGGCACGCTCGCAGACGCATCTCTCGGTTTGTTTTCCAGGGTTTGTTTGCTTCATGCAACAAAACCAGGTGCACGGCGGAAGGAGAGATAAAAGCACGGAAACTTTCCTCACTGGTGTAGTGTCGGTTTCGGATGCCGTTGCTAAAATAGGTAATTATGGTTCGCGTATAACAAGTGTGTTCTTGCGTGAAGCAAAACGCGCTCGCTAGTGGAGAGTTTAGTGCGTGATTGATTCCTTATCAGGGCGAACGTGTGCGGGTAATGCAAAGCAGGAAGGACGCGAGGACTGCTGATTCCTGTGCGATAAGATTTTCACGCATCGCGTGCATACGCGACGTAAGAAGCTTCTGGTCTGGCTGTGTGTTCTATTGGTTCTGGAGGAGATTTCAGATGAATTGCACTCGGAGGATGCTGTTGTAAACAGTTCTCCAGCTTCACAATACACCAGCATGTGAAGTGTTGTACCGTGAAAGGGGTTCGAGTGTGCGAGTGTGTGTGTGTGTGTGCATGTGCATGTGCGTGAATGTGTGGAAAACTCATCTCGAGCGTGCTCTGAAAATACTGCAACTGTGTAAACTGTTTTTTCATATGCGACCCTACGATGGAACCCTTCTGCGCGGGGGAGGGGTGACCTTTCGTGTGGTAAAAATAAAGCGTGCCGTGGAAAACCGATCGGAAACGTGTCGGAAGGCATGGTTCAGTGGCATCCATGCATCGGCGAAGACCAACCAGTTCACGCTCGTTGCCCAAGTGATCCGCGATAAAAAAAAAACCAACAGTACGACTCATGGTATAATAAAGGAAGTTTTTTTGCATCGTAAACTATCTTTACGAACGAATGCTCCAACCGGTGAGACTCGGGAAAAGGATCCAATCCGTCTGCCCCGAATTACGTCCACGGTTCACGGTTGAGATGAAAGTTGAATGTTTTTCACGATTCTCAAGTTGGCGGTGGGAAAAGTATGCCGTGAGCTTGGACGATTAAGTCCTACCCGTGCGGGTGCGTTTGCAAGTCGAAAACGATGCGAAACGTGTGGCAAATCACTTCCGGACACCGGAACGACCAACGTGCTACCGAAAACCGAAAGTGTTAATGAGAAATCCCTCTATCATCTCTTGCGCGCGTTAGGGTAAAAGAGCATCCGTTTCCGTTCGCATGCCAAAGGTCGACGCATCGAAGCGGAAATAACTCGGGACAGACACGATTGGAATGCAAGGACACCCGCCAGCGCCGCCGCTGGTTCGCATCGTCGAAGTAGGCGGCTGACATCTCCAGTGAAACGGGAGCCGCAGCGTCAGGAGACAGCGCGTGGTGAAGCGGGCTTGGTTGGATAGCAACAGCATCATCAGCGATAGCCATGGAATAAGGAAAAAAAAGTGAGTATATAACAAGTCGAACCTCTCCAACCCAACCTCCAAAAATACACGTACACCGTAGTTGAGTGGGAAAAAAGCGCAAAATGCTCGCAGCAGAAGCGAACGAGTAGCAGGAGGAAGCCGCGCTTTCTCGAAGGGTGAAAAACGATTTGCTCTACGGCTTAGGATCCAGGATCAAGCGGCAGCGGCCTATCGGTTATATTGGTCGCAGCAAATAAAAACGGAGTGTGTAAGCAAAAATGAACGATTATTTGTGTATGTGTGTGTGTGTGTGTATGTGTTTGTATGTGTGCTCCATCGTCGCGAAGACCGTGAACCGACGACGGCGAAGCGGCCAAGACACGGGGCAGGAGGATGAGTTAAAAATGAACGCTATTAAACGGCTTTCTATCGAGATCCCGTGTTTATGGGGGAGCGGATGGGGAATGGGGGAGTCAAATGATGTACGTCAAAAAGGACGAGAGATGTTGTTGTTGTTGTTGTTGCTGCTGCTCCTGAGAAGCATACGGTGGGAGCGTAAGGATCCGCCACACTCTTGCGAGCAGACCGATGTACCAGAAAATGCTCACAATCTTCGCTTCCGGACGTGTAGCGTTCAGAGCGTTTGCGTCCATTGGAAAACTCTCCGTCGTTGGATCATCTCTTGGAGCAGGAGTCAGGATTCCAAGAAATCTTTCCCTCCACAAAACCCAATAGCAAGTGCATAAAGCGGTAGTAAGTGAGGCGTCCAACTCCTAAACATGCTTGCCAACGAACAAATTGGCTCGAGTTCCGCCAACCCTCGACTCTCGCTCGAAGCTTCAAACCACAGCGCTATAAAACGCCAACAAACTGCTGGCTCCTCTCTCCGTTTGACAGGAGCCGCTGCTCGGAGTTGGACGATCCCGGAAGTGGAGCGTGAGGAAGACGGGCGCCGGAGGGAGAGACGGTGGTTTTCTGCCCCCATTTCAGCAGCAATTTAACCTTTGTCCACCTTGTCAGACGCAGGCACCAGCCTACGCCGGAACCGTGACGCACAGCTGGTGACTTCAAGTCTAGCCGCAAGAAGCATCAGCATTAGCTATGCTTCCTTCATGCTCTCACTTCCTGCCGTGTGCTGCTGAATATGCTATTTGCATTTGTGTATGTGTTCCGTGTGTGTGTGTGAGTGTGTGAAAAACATGAAGTTCCAGCACAAAAACAACAAGAAAAAAAAACAATCTGTGGTTGCTATGGTTTAGGGTGGAGGTGTTTGGTTGGAGTTGTTGATTTTATTTCCCATCAAAGCAAGCACGGACAGGCAGAATCGCGTCATCGCGTCGCAGGGAATGTCCTGCAGCTGTGTGTCGGCAGCAACAACGATTTGTTTTGTGCCGTTCCGGTCACGGAGACTGTCTGTCGTCGCCGGAGAAGTCAAGCCATCGGTTGAGGGTCGCCCGGCCGTGTTTGGCGGGATGATTGATTACGATGGCACGTTGGCCGGGAAATCGCAAATCGCGTTTGT
This sequence comes from Anopheles farauti, assembly GCA_000473445.2. Classification (NCBI taxonomy): domain Eukaryota; kingdom Metazoa; phylum Arthropoda; class Insecta; order Diptera; family Culicidae; genus Anopheles; species Anopheles farauti. Next base: position 13,821,953 of record KI915041.1, read on the forward strand.
TTGCGAAGCGAGTCGAGTGTGGCGGCGGCGGCGGCGGCAGATGTGCGATGAAGAAATCGCGAAGAAACGCTGGCGCGGAACGCAGATCTTTCGCGGGCGATAGTGGCTGTGAATGGGCGGCAATATAATTAGGGCTTGCGGGTTGCTTTTGCTCGATCGAGGAATCGGGGTCGTTCGTGTGGGGGATTTTGTTTTTTTGGGGTTATAGTTGGGAGTCACTGGTCATTAGATTCCATAGGTTTGGGGCATCAGAACATTTTGGAAATCGAATATATAATAGCTGTCTAGCGTTTCGACCGCTTCAAAGTAGATCCTCGAATGTCTAATGTCAGTTGCGGTGAGTTCCGCTGCTCCGACTATGTACGAAACCTAGCCCGTCCAACAAGTTCCTACCTCCAGAGTGCCCTTATCAGCATTTGCGCGAGTTTTTATATAAAAATTAAATCGAAAACACATGTGTCTTTGATTGGAACGCATGCGACACAAACCCGGCGGCGTACTTTCCATGTGCCTTATGTCATAGTCTATTTTTATCAGCGTCCGCCGCGCGTTACGGCTGTGAGTCGATCGGCTCGATCGGCTCCGGGACCGAGGCTCGTGCTCGTGCATTATTTACGACGAATCTTATCGAAAAAGCGGAGCAGCTGAGACCGTAAAATGGTCGTAAATTTCACCTCGATCAGATCCGCGTCATGCTGCGGTGCGCGGTTTCGTTTGCGATGGTTCCCATTTTCAATATTTTGATCGACGCACCAGCTGCCGTTCCGAAATGGGGCCGGGCGGGACCTTCCGCCCGTGGAATGGAACCACCAGTTGCTGATGAAATGTTGGATTCATTTTTCTCGCTTTCCCAAATTCAGTTAAACCAAAGCACACGACGAACGGAACGGGGCGCTGTTTTGCTCCGTTGCGGCAGCACTGCACACTTGCCACACAACTGCACACAACGCCCAAACGGCTCATGTAACAGCAAACCCCCCTCCACCGAAAACTAAAAGTCCATTTCCTCGTTTACAGATTCAAAAAATGCATTATTTGATTAAGCACATCCGGTTCGGCCGACCGGCGGCGACTTAGACCGGCACGCCGCGTGTTTGGTGGGGAGGTTGAGAGGGAGGAGGAGGAGTGGTTTAAAGAGCCTCCGCAAAAAAAAAACCCGGGGGACGATGGTAACGATGACCTCGGAAATTGATAAAGACAAAGCAGTGACGGTAGTGATCAGTGCACCGAAAAAGATGATGAACGTCAACGGCAACGAGAAGGACAAAGATCGGGACCGGGAGAGGGAGAAAGACAAGGAAGCGGCCTGCGAAGGTGGTGTTAGTGGTGGTGGTGAAGGCAGTTGTTCCGTCACTGTGACAGCGGCACAGGTTGGATCGGGAAATGGTAGTAGTGGAACGACTACGTCAACGACAACGACGGTGACGACAACGGCCGGAGGCTCGACGGGCATCGCTGGTACGAGCGGGATTTCGTCCGGGAAACCCAACAGCGGTCAGCCTTCACATGCTCACGCAACCCAGGCAGCACTGAACCAGGATGCACCGAATATTTTAGTGTATAAGAAGGTGAGTGTACTTGCCGCGCCGAACGTTTTGAGTGCCGCGGTAATGCTCATTTTGTTTCCATTTTTCACCACCAGATGGAGGCGATCGTTGAGCGGATGCAGGGTGAGGAGGGTGGCGTGTCGGTGCGCACCATCAAAGCCTTCATGAGCAAAGTACCGTCCGTATTCACTGGTGCCGATCTGATAGCGTGGATCATGAAGAATCTCAGCATAGACGACGTGAACGAGGCGCTGCACCTGGCGCACCTGCTCGCCTCCCACGGGTACCTCTTCCCGATCGACGACCACCAGCTGACGGTGAAGAACGACGGTACGTTCTACCGCTTCCAGACGCCCTACTTCTGGCCGTCCAACTGCTGGGAACCGGAGAACACCGACTACGCCGTCTACCTGTGCAAGCGCACGATGCAGAACAAGACGCGCCTCGAGCTGGCCGACTACGAGGCGGAAAACCTGGCCAAGCTGCAGAAGATGTTCTCGCGCAAGTGGGAGTTCATCTTCATGCAGGCGGAGGCGCAGAGCAAGGTGGACAAGAAGCGGGACAAGCTCGAGCGCAAGGTGCTCGATTCGCAGGAGCGCGCGTTCTGGGACGTGCACCGGCCGATGCCGGGTTGCGTCAACACGACCGAGGTCGACATCAAGAAGGCGTACCGGCGCGGTGCGTCCAGCCTGGGGTCGGGCTCGTCCGGCACGGCCGGCAACAGCAACCCGGTGGAGCAGCTGACGCGCCAGATCAAGCTGCTCAAGCTCAAGCTCGAGCGGCGCACGATCAAAATCTCCAAAGTGGCCGAATCGTAAGTTCGTGCTGTGGTCGATGCAAGGGGGGTGGTCGATAAATTGAGCAGCATTGAGCAGAATTCTCATGTGTTTTCTTTTGTTGTTGTTTTTTTTTTATTCGTTCTTAAAGGGTTTAGGCAGTCATTTTCGTTTCTCAAATTTGCGTTCCCATCAGCCTTTTTCATTTTATTGTTTTTTATTATTTTTTTTTTATCAACGTTTCGTTGGAAAAAAGCGTATTAAATTTTCCACTCCTTTCCGTTTCCGTGTTTTACTCCACAGCTACACTTCATATTTTGAGCAATATAATGAGTACGATAGCTTTCTGAACCCGCCCGATCAGCCGAACCCCTGGATCACGGACAATACCGAGATGTGGGACGCCGATCGAACTGCGTAAGTATGCCACCGGGGTAGCCGGGTGGTGCCGAAGAATGTTTCACGGTTTCTTCATGCTCTCCATCACATCGTTTGGTTTTGTTTTGCAGCAAAGACGTGTCGCTGAAGCGCGTTAAGCGATGGGGCTTTAGCTTGCGAGAGCTGCTGAACGATCCGGTCGGTCGGGAGCAGTTTTCAAAGTTTCTCGATAAGGAATTTAGTGGCGAGAATCTGAAGTAAGTTTCGGCGAACGGTGTGTGTGTGTGTGGGTGTGTTGATACTGATTTTCCATCCCGTTTCGCCGCTTCGCGCTAGGTTCTGGGAGTCGGTACAGAGCATGAAGGCACAGCCGCAGTCGAAGGTGAAAGAGGCAGCCCACGCCATCTACCTGGAGTTTCTGGCCCCGGATGCACCCTGTCCGGTGAACGTGGACTCTAAATCGATGGAGCTAGCACGGGAGGCGGTGAGCAGCACGGCACCGCCGAACCGCTGGTGCTTCGATGTCGCTGCCGCCCACGTGTACCATCTGATGAAGAGCGACTCCTACTCACGCTACCTGCGCTCCGACATGTACAAGGAGTATCTGAACGGGTCGAAGAAGAAGATCAAATCCATACCGAATCTGTTCGGGGTGAAGCGCTAAACTGTGCGACGGGCGATGGGGGAGAGGGGAGAGCGCAGCAAAGTGGAAATATCGTACCGGAAGTCTCTCTTTGTCGCGACGCGCGGGTGTTGCGACGTGACGACGTCACTTGTTTTAATGATGATGCATGCATTCATGCATGCGTGCGTGCGTGCGTGCGCGCGAAATACAATAGAAAGTCACCGTTCTCGAAATGGACGTGGATTAGTCCGATGTTAGCCATGCACAGCCGAGATGGGGACATGTTGCAGTTTTGTTTTCTCTCTCTCTCGTTCCGATGAGCGCGATCGTGCGTTCATAGAACGATTGTGTTTATTCTTTTTTCTACGTCAGTCAGATCGTGGCCATAGCTGATGGATGTATCGTTTAGGAAATGATATAGAGCCGAGTGCGTAAAGTTGCCATCATACTGTAATGGATTTGTGTAATGGAGCCAGCAGGCGGCAGGCCGCGCGATACCAGTAGCAAACTGAAAACCAAATACCAACCAAAACTAAGGAATTGTTGATGAATTTCATCGAAGAAGATAGTGTTTATTTCGTGGTGCGTTTATCGCGAGGTAGGGTGCGATTTAGCGTTATGATGTATCTCATTTAGGCAGTAACGTGAAACTAGTGAAATACTTATAGAAAAAAAAAAGATTTAAAGAGAATCACTTAGGGAAAATGGATCGAAATATATGGTGCGTATGCGGGAAGCGACCGGGTGAAGAAGAACGCCAGGCAAGTATCGCCGGACGTGGAAGAGCAACGGGTAGCAATGCCATTAGACTTATACACAACAACAGCGTAATTACAAAACGCAACAACAAGACAAGAGCAAATATTATTATAATAATAAAATATATCATATACACAAACACAACGCCACACATCCACCCTTACCCCGCCACCGAACCCATCCGATCCGATCGAAGCCGAATATTGCTGCCGTTGGAGAGGAGAAAGGAACGCGGGTTATGGTGCACGATTTCAAACCGAAACCAAGGCACAACAAATTTATAAGCATTACAACCACCTGAGCCGTAAACATTCCTAACCGAGCGAGCAGCAAGTTCCCGTGGGAAGGAGTTTACAGTGTGTGAGTGTTTGTGTGAGGCAACATCAGTGAGACGCTATAATAATAATAATAATAATAATAGAGCTAGAGAAATAGTATTGATATTGACAACCAATAATACCGGAAGTTTGCGTGAGCGAGAATGATAATAAAGGAAAATGTAACAAAACTATTGCAAACAGAGCCGTTTAGCAGCAACCAGAACAAATCCGTTCGTTATTAAAATGAAATAAATGAGAATGAGAATCTGCTAGCTTTATTACATCAGAATTTGTCGTAGTAGTTAAACTAATGCTAAAATTTAATTACTAGTTATGTTTATATGTTCGAAATTATAACGATTCATTTGAAAACCTCGAGATCCAGTGTTTGTTTTATCCGTGCCTGACTTGGACTGTTTACATGACAGATGAAAATGGCTTCCAATATGGAGGTGAAAGAGTAACCCGCTATTCTAAAGAACCTAGTGTCAAACGTCAAAACATTCGGGCGATCGGGAAATCTTGCATAAAGTTTTGGGTGTCATTTTTGCGATCAAAACACAAAATGTGGTTCGAGATTTTACCCTCGTTCGGTATCATTACCGCCGTTTTGTCCGTGCCCGGCTTTGCTCTTTACGGTTTGCATAAGGTGGTGCTGGATAATGTAAGTATGCGATCCATTCAACGCTGCCCTGCGCACCCTAAGCAGCTGGTTTGTTGTGATGGGTTTTACATAACTACCCGTTCCCGGTGATGCGCTGCGGGTGGTTCTTTCGGCTTCCATAGGTTTAAACTTAACATTCCTCCGTTTTATTGTAGGCCTACCGACGCAACACGGACGAGAGATGGGAACGTGTCATGTACACCCGTGACATGCGATTGACCGGTAACCCGTACAAGTGTAACGTAAGTTTAGACGCGAGTCCTTTGCTAGGCCTACTGCGTGCTGGAAACTGTTGCAAATTTTCATCCTTGTTTCCGTTCGTTTCAGGGACTTGAATCGATTCCGGATAAATAAGAAGTGTTTTCGCGAGGTGTAAACGTAATGTTGTTGGGAATGTAGAATAAATCGTTCGGGAACCGTTCCAAGTTCTACGCTGTACGATTATATTCTTATTACAAAGCAAAGAAAGTAGAATTCTGTTCTATACTAAATCAATTATCAAGGTGGTATCGTTTTCGATTTCATAACGCATTCCAGTAGAAGTGGTATTAGTATAAAATTTAAAATTAGTATTTATTATGAAAAATAACACAGAAATTCATCGAAAGAATACGGCATCGACAATTAAAGATATGGAATTATCAATTTATTTAACTAACATTATTTTGCTACTGCAGCTTGAATGCTACCATTTCGGACATTCGTTTTGAACAGTCAAACACTAGGTATTGTTTTCTTACATAAAAAGCGTTCTACAATTTTATTTTCATTTGTTTTTGTTTCAATTGTTTCGTGTCTATTGTCATTGCACATTTGTTTGTATGTGTGTTTACTTTGATGACTTGTTTACTTTAAACATTAAATACATCTTTTTTGTTCACAATTTTGCGCGTTTTTAGGTTGTGTGTTGTGTGTATACAAGTAGCATTACTAGAACCAGGGACTGCCTTCTAGCCGGTGCTGCAACACCACTCCCCGCTCCAACAGGTTCGTTTTTAGCAGCGATTTCCTCGGTAGGGTAATGGAGGCTATTTCAGGTTTTATTTTTGGTTAACACATTTAGTTGCGGGATCGATAGTTGGACACTCTGGCTTTCGCAAATCATTTCATACGTTGCGTGGGTGGTTACCTGGATCCTGTTTAATTCGTTACTTGGTGTGGCGTAAAACCAACCATCCCCATCCCTTTTCTAACCTAACCGTCGTTTCGTTCGCTTGCTGTGATCCCTCCTGCGGTTAGCTATCTTTTTTTTCATTTTGCATTTACGGGACTATTCCCACCATTCCACCCACCAATATGGTATTGTATTCAACGTAAGTGCATTAGGAATTGGTTGATCTACTTGTTTAGTTCGTGATTGTAGCTACGTTTCAATTGATTTTGCCGGCACCGGTTACTGTACGGCAATGAGTTTGTAATTGATTATTGTCTTTTCACTCTTCTAGTTTAAATTTGAAAACCTTGTGGTTCGTACATAAGATGCTAGGGATGCAACACACGGCTTGGCCTGCAAAACTGCGTACTGTGAAGGGAACGATATTGGGTTTTGGGATTTTCCTCTCACAGTAGTGTCTAATGCGTCGCACGACGCACCACCACACGAATGGATCGGTCCGCCCGGAGGGAGGAAACAGACTTCTCAAAAAAACGAGAAGCCCCCCGTATGAAGCACTCCAGGTAGGGTTTGGAATGTTCTAAAAATTCATAAACTCACCAACCGGGGCGGATCCGGATGTGCGTTCCATTCTGTGTCTGTGTGTGCGTTAGCCGTTTCGGTTCCCGTGCTTACTAACGATACTCAGGCCTTACCGGGAGCACTGTGGAGGGGTGATTTCCACGCTAGAATTGACTCGGTACTTTTAGAGTAGCTGAAGAAACATTCACACACACACACATACAGACACGTACATGTCGCGTGGGGGTTGTCTAAAAAGAATGCAACAGAGCCGGAACGAACTAACCTACACGTAAGGTCCCAACTGGTGGATCCATTAGAACGCGTACGTAGTCACGTAGCTGATATAGATTGTTGAACGTTTGTAGCTACGCAAATAGAACATGCTAAGTAGACTCCGCCAACAGTGCCACAGTTCATTCGGGTAAGTCATTTTAATACCACTGTTACTGGTTAAAAAATCCACTGTTTCTATTCTAAACTCTTTCTCTGTTTGCTAGTGTTACAGGTAGTACTAGAAAGGGGAACAACCTTCCGCCAAGCAACTGCAGTCCCTTGCAGCAAGCTGTGGAAGCTGAATCCTCATTTCATGTGTTGCTAGGGTTTTGCTGCTACTGCAGCCGCTACCGTACCTTACGTCGCTTACTAGCGGAACAATTTTGAACACTGACTTTAGTTAGGTTTTGTTTTACGTTGTTTGACCATAAATTCCACAATTGGACATTGATGCTGACACGTGTCAGCTTTCTGCTCGCGCTCGGTTTGGGTTTGTGCCGCTGAAAACCGTTTGTCTTTCTACTTGTTCTTCTCGGTTGATCTCGCAAAGAAATACGTAAACTACACTAGAAAACATTATACTTCTCTAACTCATTCATCTGAATATACGAATAGGTAAAAACACATCAACACAAACGAACGTCCCAAACGAAAAACGTTCACATTTAAAATAGTTGCCGTAGAGAAAGCAGCACTCACGCGATAAAGTTCTATTTCACTGCAAAAGCACAACAGTATGCACAATCAGCACAATGTGTGGAGCGTATTATGGTGCCCGGGTGCGTTAGTAATTTGTTTCGTTTAAGGTTGTTTTATGTAGGTATATCTACGTTACGGTGTACACCGAAGCTTTCCTAAACGCAAGCGGTTTGCAGTGGGAAACGGTTCAGTAAGCAATGCCTACTGTGGTTTCATTTTCTTTACAACATTGAACAAACTGCTTTCTTATCCTTTTATCGGATTGCGTGGGGTTTTTTTTTGTTGTTGTAAATGGTACAATGCAGCATTACGTTGTATAAATTTGTTGTTGCTGTTACACTACATTATGACAACGGTGAACGGAACGGCACACAACAGCGAAAAACGAAACATGATCAACTCGAAACGGAAGTGGCGCGTCTCTCGAGGCGTCTCTGTATGACAGATAATATTATTGACTTATTCTTCTGGAACCTTTTCCACGCGCGCTCCCGCCGGCGTGGCCAGCCTTCCCGCTTGAGCTGTATCCTTCCACTTTAGGATGGTTAAAAAGTGCACTAGTGTTGTATGAGGAACCACGAACGCTACGAGCTGAGATGGTTTCGTTGGTTTAGCTGTGCACTCCGACAATATGGACGAGAGACGCTTACGCTTACGCTCCCGGTATGGTGCTTTTCCTATATGGTTTATTTATTTAAATTTTTATTAAAAAGATATGCTTGTCTCTCTGTATATGAAGAAATACATAAAATCTATCATTTTCTTTTCTCGCTATTTGATTCGCATGAATAGGTTAGTGTTGGGGGCCCCATTCCGCTAGCTTGCGGGGTGCGGAAGTGATAGTAATAGCTAACTGCACTACTTACAGACACAGTACACACTTTGCTGTTATGTTTTTTTTTTATTGGTAGCAAAAATCCGTTTCTAATTGCCACCAGCGCCACCAGTTGGTTATGGAAATGTTTGTGTTCACTTTTCTATGTGGTGTTTATTTTGCGAAAAACAGTTTATAAATTAGTTACTGGTATTACGAACGGAATATTAAAACGTTTGCGATATTGACGTTGTTTTCTCTTTGGATATGTACAACTGGGATATAAGACATGCGCCGGGATACAAATGATATGTGGTTGTGAAAACAAACGAGCCATTTCGTACTATTCACCACTATTGTGAGATACTATCTGGTATTTTATGACGTCTTGTTTTCTGTGTTTTTTGTTTGTTTGTTTGAGTTGAACTATTGTATTATTGTAGGTGCATTCATTATTGAGTCCGGCAGGCGATGTACATTCTTACACGGCAAACCCGTTGACAGGTTGACTTGGTTTGGTTTAACTGCACTATGACTTAGTTAAAGCTGAAACCCACGCATATGTAAATTGTTTCTCTATTCCATTTTGCTTTGACGTTTATCAATACGATTCTAGGTTTTGCTGAGTTCGGCCGAGCTCGCGTGTTCGGTTATTTTTTGTGTTTTGTTGGTTGTGTTTTGCGCAAACATTGCGTAAGCAATTTCACACTCAGTCCCAGTTTTTTTTTCCACCGGCTGGCACAAGCGACTATAAAACCTAACGTATTTTAGGCATGCATTGTTGTAACGAAGCATTTGGCGGTTGACTCTGTTATGCTGCGGTAAAAATGACGGGGTACTGTTGAGTTTAGAAACGAAGTAACGATGCTCCTTTTTGGGGATTTGCCGTAAAACAGCTTAATTTGTTCGTTCTCGAACGGGGGCGCCTGCGTTTGTGCGTGGTGCATTGAGCTTATGGTGAGGCTACAACTGCAACTGTCTGGGTTGTTTGCGACGCATTTGAACGTTGGCGTGTACTAACATTTATACTACTCATAAATTGACACCCAAAGCTAAACCCGCGAAACTAAACAGAGCTTCGCTAGATGGGTCACTGTGTCGTTTCTCTCTCTCTCTCTCTCTCTCTCTCTCATACTCTCTCATACCTTTTGATATTCCAACATTCCCATTTTTTCCACCCTTGCCTTCGATCGCGGAAAACAATGGAAGCCATAAAGTTTGTCACAGACTCGTACGGAAACTCCTACGTTTATTTTTTTTCTGTTTGTTGTTATTTTTTAAGGTTAGAATATGTCAACCACTAACGTAACCGCTTTAAACCACTACGCGTAAGACGTGTTGAAAGCGATTTTCCTCCACAGCCTACTGCGCGTGCCTTCCTCACATCCAAAAAGATCATCCTCCTAAATGACGGTGTTTGTTTTCGTTTTCGTAGATATGTGTGCACTAAGTTCGACTACTAGTACATGCGATATGTACCGGGGGACATGGGGTGGTGGGTGGTTAGATAGTTAGATGGCCGCTAATACGGATACTACTACGTGCTTGCAAAATTCACTCCACACATATACACGCATACACACAGGACAGAGACACATTTCCGGTCGCTCTTTCCACTCCCGCTTCTCCGGTCTGGTAGATGTGTTGGTGAAGGAACCCACCGTAGCCTCACATAAGACAAGTCGTTTCTATTAAAGGTATATATGTATATATGTGTATGTATATATAGAATATGTATATATGATATACCTTAATGACTCTATTTGGGCTTAGTATCTTACTCTCTCCTTCTTCATATCTCTGTGTCTTTCTATACTGCACTTCGTATATCTTATTACAAATAGTTTATAATAATTATCCCTTTTTTCCCCCTCATGTGTTGATATTGTCATAATGTTTAGGTTCTTTTATTCTCATGATATCTTTTTTTTTAATATATAATCCTCCCTGGGGCATGTGCGTTTCCGTGTATAAAAAGAGGATAATGTCAACTCACGGCCCGCCCATCGGTACCATGATGCTCAGAGTGTGTCTTCCATAGTTCATCCAACCATTCAACAATGAGCGGGCGGGTTGTACGGTACCATTAAGAAGTATTAACCATAAAGTTCTATCATTCAGTGGTTGATAAAAGGTCTACTGTGTGAATATTTCTGTTTCGTTTTGTTTCCGTCGCCATTTATTATCACTCTCCTGTACTCTACCTTCGTGTACCTCGGGCACCTGATCCATTGCACTCTAGTTTTTGTTTGTTCTCCTCACACTGTAGCTTACACACGAGACGATCGTCGTCTTGCGGTGGATGTGACGCGCTTAAAGGATATGATTAATTCAAGTTTGTACATTGTTCTACGCGAGCTATGCACCACACAGTTACACATTTAATGACATACATTCACCGTCGCTAGAAACGCCCTACTGTGTTGTGTGCCAAAATACAACCGCCTAACCCACACCGTTTCATCTCATGCGTTGGGGAGGAAGGGAAGGGGAAGGAATATATCAGTAAAAAAGGGAACAGTATTGTTGTTACTGAAACATCGTTAAAGATCATCGGATATCTTATGCTTTCATTTCGTTTTTTGTTTTACTATAGGATACTTGTATGCTTTCTGTTTGTTTTTTTCGCTGCGCTAAAAGCACGAACCTTAGTAGGCCATCGTGCGAGTGGTGGCGACGGTGTGGCACGACACCCCAACACTCGCTAGCTCTATTCTGGGTGGCTTGTTTTCATAATCAGCAACACGCAACGCATGTCTGTAAATGTCGATCCATATAAATACTTTTGTGTTGTTTGCTGTCAGGCAAGGAACGTTTTTTTTTATACAGTCCCATCATCCTGCAGTGGATAGTGTGTCTGTGTGTTTTTATAAAAATATGCACTCGATTTTCTATTTTATTAAATGCCCTGCCTGAATAAGTCATGTCAATCCTGCTACCATCGTCATCCTCCTCCAACGTGGGTTTGTTTTTATTGTCCGGTAGTTTATTTGCAAAATTATTATCTTCATCAAGTATTGTTCATTGAACGAGAAAACCATACAATTTTTTACGTTAAACATTTTTTCTTCGTTTACGATCTTCCTGGCGCAGGCAACAAAGAGGAGCTGCTACAGGGAAGATCCAGCGAACTACAGCCTTCAAACGTTATTTAGACCCGGCAAGATACGAGATGAGCCTTTAACCGCACACATAACCATCATATTTCATCTGTTTTAGGGGAGGAAGGGACAAACATCAAACAAACAAGTATTGTGTTAAATGTATGAGTTAAGTGGTTTGAAAACCCTCACGCCTCATACTGAACCCAGCGTGCGACCGGAACGATCGACCCTGCATAACAAAGCCTCGCGAAATTCCACACAACCTACCAATATAATATGCCCTTCTCGTACGTAGTAGCTGTTTTGTAATGCATAACACACCTAAAAAGCGAACAAATCTACAGTCCTTCTCACGCGCCCACAGAACAACGGGCTTCCAACAACGTCCTCACTTTCCCTTCTCACTTAAATCTCATCCAAATGCAACAACGGGGGGGGAGTTTAGTTTTCAAATACTAATAATCTTTTGTTCGATTAATCATAATAATAGTGTGTGCTTGTGGGTTTGGTTTTGTATCCCTTCATCCGAATAATGATGTATCATTGTATATTTAATGCATATATGTATGTATAATATATAAGTGTTTGCAATGCTTTTGTAGATTGTATAGAATATAAACGTTTAATCTCTTTCTCTCTCTCTTCCCTTCTCTCTCTCTCTCTCGCTGGTATCTTGCTTTTTAAATCAATATCTTTAATTCTGTCCCTGCCGTTAGGACCCTTGCCCAATCCACGGTGGTATCCACGGTGGCGGAGGGATGCATAACGCAATTTGAGTTTTTGAAACTACCGCTCTGTTACACGTTGCTGTAAAAAACATTGCTGTAACCGCGTCGACTAATCACTACTCCACAACCAAGCGAATAATCCCGGGAACACTAACGAAATGGCAATCGCTTCTAGTCGGCTAACACTCTTTCCTTTCCTTCCGCAATACTGATTCGTTTTCGTTACACAAATACTAACCGTTTGCCGCCACTAACGCGCAACCTCCTGTCCAGTCGTTCGTAAAATAATTCGTCTTAACTGTTACCATTCGTGTGAGTTTGACTCACGATTATTGTCAGCTTGTGGCGGCCCGTTTTATGTTCATTATTGTCCTCATCCACTAACCCATCAAACTGATTAGCTTAGTATGGCTTTGTGAGTAAGGGATTGCTGCTGCCAGCTCTACGCCTGCTGTGCAGCCTGCATCCCTGTGGTGCATTTGATTTAACGTGTGCATTTGCGAGCTCTATTATTGTCGTCCGTTTCCGTGTTTTATTGTCCTTAGTTTCTTTGTGCTAAGAGCGTTGGTTAAATGTTCAATTGACACTGCTGGACTGTCGTCTCTAGATAGAAAGCTAGAGAGCCCTGCGCGATTCCGACGTGATGTTTCAACAAAAATCCCACCCTCGATGGGTTACGATCCCGTTCACACGTTCACAATGGCCCATTGATTGACAGGCAGCTGCTGACGGTGTGCTACATCCTCGGCGGGTTTGCTGAAAGATCCATCGCTTCCGGTGGAGTTTCCCGCACCGCAAAAGGTTACACCATCAGCGAGGGAAGGCTTCGCTTGGATCGTTGTGTTTTGGCGGAATCTAATACAATTCCGACCAAGCGTGCCACGTATCGGAACTCATTGTTGAAATATCATCAGTAGTACCTCACGCTCCCTCACGTGGAAGCCACCAGCAACTTATCGGCCTACCGTGTCGGTCTGCAGCACGGAGTGGTTGTTGATCTGCGCCAGAATCCACGGTATAAATTTGGGCACGTTGGCGTAGACGCCGGGCAGTTTGGGATGGGCGCACCGTACACCCCACGAGACGATGCCTCCGACGAACCAGCGATCCTTTTCGTTCGGGTACGGACACAGCAGCGGACCACCGGAGTCACCCTGTAAACGATAGGTTTACGATAGAGTGGGACAAATTACCGACGGGTTGCCGCATCGAACACCTACCTGACACGCGTCCCGGCCGCCTTCCTGATACCCGGCACATATCATACCCTCGGTTACGTTGAACGTTTCCAGCCAGTCGATGCACAAATCGCGATTCACGATCGGTACATTCACTTCGTTCAGCGTCGGCTCGTACGATGCACCGTTCGGGGTAGCTAAAATGAAACGCAAAATATCATTTCACATAACATTACGCAAAGATTCACATTCTGTTAATACCACCACGGGGAATTCATTTCTCAGCTCATCTGTGTTTTTTCCCCGAAGGTAGAAACCACCAAACCCACAGGTCAAACGCTCGTGGCTAAACCCAACAGCCACGTTGTTGGCCGTTTGTTCACGCGTTTCCTGCCGGAAATTGAATTTCACTCAACTGTTTCCAAATCAAACCGTACACTGCTGCCCCTGTGTCCCGGGGGGGTTGAGATATATATTTTGCCATTGTTCGCTTTTGTGTGTTTGCGGCTGGTCGGTTTTGTTGCCGAGCGAAAGGGGTTGTTGGTAGGTTCGGTTTGATGGTTTGTTTCCCTGTCGCCGACTAGCGAACGACACAGACGGGTATTAACTGCATACCCTCGTCCCCTCCCCCACAGTCACCCAGTAAGCCACAGGAGTAAGTTTTCAAAGTTTACATCTAAATGGGGGCCCTCCTCATCCCCGTTTCTTGGAACTAGTTCGTTCGATGCGAGATGTGCCCGGGACCGACGTGTGCACACTTTCTTGAAAAACACTCACATTCGTTTCGTTTTTTTTGTTGTTTTGTTGGTCCTTTGAACCATGACACTCTCAAGCCGGTGGTGTATGCCTCGCGCCGTGGGGAAAACTTTATTTCCCACAATGCACCGAACAAAAGTTTCCGCTTTCTCACGGACGGATGGGCGGTGGCAAACTATTTACTGCTTGTTTTGCTCAGGTGCGCCGGGGCAACGGTACTTACAATTGCGTTCCTCCCGCTTGCCCCATCCCACGACGGTACAGTTGATGCCGGTCGGCAGTTCCCGGATGTGCTGCGGTGGTAGGCAAACCGGAAGCAGATGCTCGTGGAACGCCACCCTGGTGGCAAGCTGTGAATGCGTGAAGAACGGAAACATAAGCTTAGAAGTCGTTCGGCTTAGTTTGGTCGTAGGTATCGTGTAGATTTCTGATACCTTCCCATGTATGTTTGGATCTTCAAACAAAATTAAGATATTTTTTAAATAGTCTTAAAGAGATTCTGTTAAAAAAACCCTGGTAAAATCTAGTAAACTATTCCTCACTAGTGCTGATGCCTTCCCATGTATGTTTGATGCCTTCCCACGTACGTTTGGATCTTCAAAAAAAATTAAAATATTTTTTAAATTGTCTCAAAGAGATTTTGTACAAAAAAAAAGATCCTGGTAAAATCTAGTAAAATATTTCCTACTAGTGATGATGCCTTCCTATGTATGTTTGGATCTTCAAACAAAATTAAGATATTTTTTAAAGTGTCTTAAAGAGATTTTGTACAAAAAAAAACCCTGGTAAAATCTAGTAAAATATTCCCCCACTAGTGCCCCTACCTGAAACAGCGCAATGTCGTTGTCGTGCGGTATCTGCAGGTTGTACATCGGATGCGGTATGACCGTCTTCACCTTCACCTTCTGCCCGTAGTACGTGTGCGAGTGGCGGCGCGTTATCCCGAGCTGTATCGTCCAGTCGTTGACGTTGCGCATCGTGTGACTGGTGGGAGAACTGAGTTGTACAAAAAACATACCTCGTTCATAGCTACCTGGTGGCACGGGTGGGTGTGCGTGTGTTTTCTTTTCTTTCTTTCTTTTTACCCAAAACCAAGGCGACCCTACACGGGGGAGGTACTTACTTGCCGATGCAGTGCGATGCGGTCAGGACCCACTGGTCGGCGATAAGGACGCCCGCACAGTAGAACACTTCCTCCGGTCCGCCGAGGATGGCCGCCACGAACGGCCAGTCGCCTGGGTTCGACGTGTATCCGCCGACGATGCGTTTTGTTGCTTTGTTGTACTTTCGGCTCGGAACCTTGCCACATTCTGCGCGAAAGTGTGAGGGAGAATGCATTCGGTTTGCAAATCGGCATGCGAGCGTAAGCTCTCGACGAGGTTCAGACTCATGATTCATGGTGCCTTTCGTTGAGGATTTGTTTTTTTTTTAATGTCCATTTAGTTCGGACATCTCCAACATTTCAAGATACTTTTATGAAGCCTTTATGCTTCTTCAGAAGGATTCATTCTATTTAAAGTGCTCATACTGAATCATGACTCCGAATCCCGGCGACTTCAGCGCCGGTGTAAACGCGTTCCTTACCGAAATTAGAGCACGTTAGCTCCGCCACCGGATAGCGCGAGTTGATGTCGCAGTTGTTAAACTCCTTGATCAGGTTGGTATCCTTCCGCTGGTACATCCGCCACATCGAGGACGCATCCTTCGTGCTGACGAGCGTCCGGTTCGAGCCTCGCATTGCCGTCCGGCTCGAGTTCACCGAGCTGTAGCCCAGCAGCGAACAGATCGCTGTCGGGGAGGTGGCCGGATCCCAGTTTTTCACACACGCCGGTGCCCACTGCTTCAGATCGGCTTTGTAGACTTCCAGCGTGCCCCGGCCAAGGTCACCGTTTCGTTCGCTTAACCGAACTTGCGGCGATAGGATGAGAAGAAGGGGGAAAATAGAAGATGCATCCGCGCAATCGGTTCGCACCGTCATACTTACTGCAGTTACGCTCGTCCTGCCCGTACGGGCAGTTCGCCACGCCATCGCAAACATGCTTCTGGCTCATGCACTTTCCCTCCCCGCAGTGGATCTCGTCGTCGGCGCACTTGTCACAGTGCGCCTCGTCACTCTGGTCCTGGCAGTCGACGTGCCCGTCGCACTTCCAGTCGGCCGGTATGCAGCGCCGCTTGTCGCACAGGAAGCCCGAGCACGCCATCGGGCGGCGCGACCGGATGATCGACTCCTTGTACTCGGCCATCCCGACGCACTCCTCCTGATCCGACACGGCATCGTTGAAGATCGAGCAGCGCAAGTACTCCGGCAATTCCAGTCCAAACACGTCGAAGAAGAAACTGCATCGACGCATAGTTTCTGCGGTAGGAATGGGGGAAGGTGGAACAGAAGTCAGCAATACGGTGGAACTCTACGGAGGACGCCGGGTCCGGACACTTACCAGTACATAAGCTTTTACACGGCGGTACGGTTGCACCGGAATTACCGCATTTAGGCACAAACAGAGAGCATAAGAACAGTGGAACAAGCTCGTAACACTGCACATCGACCAGCGCCTCGAACAGATCGATTTCCTGCAAATCGTACCGTAACATGCATTAACACTCGCCCTGCTCGCTACAGAGAGCTGCTACTCACGATCTGCGCCTCCGGCTGGCCGAAATGTCCAATGTAGTTCGGAAAGACGGTAAAGTTGTAGGGGACTCGGTGCTGCTGGCAGAACTTGACGATCACCGGCAGGCACACGCCCGGTGCCGGATTTCGATCACCCCGGTACCCTCCGACCGGTTCCAGAGCCGTTCGTCCCGGTGATGCGGCGGCCGTTGCCATCCCTACCCCGCCGGACGATGCGACAGAGGGTGAGCCACCGCCGCCGGAGGTGGACGATCCTGCTCCTCCTCCTCCCGGTGGGACCGATGAGACGGCCGTTCGGGTGATGGTTTGATTGACGAACTTGATCGTCGGGTAGGCGTTGAAGTAGGCCGCAAGTCCGCCGGCGATCGCGAGCAGCCCCACCGCGTTCAGCAGTATCTGGCACAGGCGAAACTTTAACCGGCCGCTCGTAACGTACGGATTGGAGTTTTTGCGTGCCTTCAGGATTTGGAACTTCTACACACAAGGGAGAGAAGGAGAGGGAGAGAGAGAACGATATCCGTTGCAATATTTTCCCGAAACACTTTTCTTTGAGCTAGTTGGAGCATGGCGCTTACCTTGTGCTGTAGGCTCACGTTCGACCCGTTGGACAGCCGTACGATCGTCTGCAGGCTTGCCGGCGTGGAGGCGCTCTTAATAATGGCGGCCGTCCCGTTCGCGTCCGTCGGCGATTCCTTCGTGATTTCGTCCAAGTTGCGCGCGATCGGCTTCGACACCTTGGGCATTTTGGCGGCGTGCGAGAGGAGCGGCGCTTCCATGATCTTCGAGTTGTAGCTCGGGCTGGACGTTTGGCTGAAGCTGTCGCTGGAGATGCTGGAATCTTGCCGCATGCTCACGCGCGGCGGCACGGATCGAATGGTGCTGGTAGCGATGATTTCGCCGGTGGCGTTGGTGGACGACCCAGTGCCCGGGCCCGGTGTGATGGACGCGGCACTCCCGGTCGTCCCGGTACCGATGGACGCACCCGCCGCACTCAACATGGCGCTCAAGTTGTTGGTGGTCACGTTTGTGCTGCTGGTGGCCGTCGTGTCCATCGTGGGCTTGCCGCGTACCGTGGAACGGCTAAACTTGGCGGTGGGATGCTGCTGCTGCAGCAACGAGCTCTCCATCGCTTTGCTCTGAAAGCCCGGCATTGAGGTAATGGAGAAGCCGTCGGTGGAGATGCTCGAGTCTTGGCGTTGGCCGAGCAACGGGATGCCTTTCGATCCTCCCACCTGCATCTGTTGCTGCTGCTGCTGCTGCTGCTGGCTTAGCGGCGGTGGCCGCAGAATGTTTCGCCGTATGCCGAGCGGCCGGCTGTACAGTTCCTGCAGACTTTCCAGCGCGGTTTTGTGGACCGAGGCCACGTTGTTGAGTTGCGTCTGCTGCTGCTGCTGCTGTTGGGCTTGCTGGAGTTTCTGCATCTTGCGCGTTTCGAACGCCTGCTGCGAGCGAGACGGTGGTAAGGGCGGTGTCATGCGGGTGACACCTTGGCTTCCACTACCACAACCACTGATAGCTCCGGCACCGGCGCCCCCTGGTGGTGGAAGTTTCGGTTGCATCACGACACCACCACCAGCCGGCGGTGGGCCCTTGCGCGTCGGCACGGTTGGTAGCTTCCGGGAGCCCTTGCTTTCGATGCTGCGCGGCGAGCAGCCATCGAGCTTTTCGTCGATCGAGTTCGGCGAGACGGTGCTGCTGCCCCGGATGAGCGGGGACGTTTTCAGGTCGAAGTTGAACACGTTCTTCTTCAGGCTAAAGGGTGAATCGTTCAGCGGGAGCGAATCGATCGTGTCGGTGCGGTGCAGCTCGGACGACAGGAAGCTGTCGAGCGACGACTGCGTGTCCTCGGAGGAGAACCGGCTGCGAAAGGAGGACGCACCGCCGGTCCCCTTAACGGAGGAGCAACTGCCCCCGTTCAAGATCGACCGGTCGGTTTCGTTCGCCGAGACGTAGCCGGTGTCGATGGTGGTTTGCGATTTGTTCGAATCGCTCGACGAACGGTTCGACTCGATCGAGGCCATCTTCTTGCTGAACAGCACGAAGTCGTCCGGTTCGGCAAGGTCGTCGAAGCTGGTGGCACTGACACTGTGGCAGGTGTTGCCGTTGTTGCTTCCGGTACCCGCACTTTTCGCACTCTTCGGTGCGGGATAGTAGCCGAACGATTGGTCTTCGAACGCCGACTTACAGATGCGTTCCGTGCGTGCAAACTGGGAGTACAGCTGCTGCTGCTGTTGCTGCTGCTGAGCGGCTTGCTGTTGGTGTTGTAGCTGTTGCTGCAACTGTTGCTGCAGTTGTTGTTGTTGCTGCTGCTGCTGCTGCTGCTGGTGCTGGTGCTGGTAGCTATCCAGTCCGAGTAGTGAAGCCCGTTTCTGTACCGAATCGAACGAATCAGATGGTTTGCGCGGGAAGTTCCCCTGAAAGGTGCGCTTGGGTACTGGGGGCGGTACCAGCGGGCCTGGCAGTGCCTGGCCGGCCGACTTTTTACTCTGCCGCTGGGGAAGCTGAAAGCTTTCGTTCTCGATCATCGGAAACGAGTCGGACGAGTGGCGTCGGGTGCCATTACCCTTCGGCGGGGGCGTCAGATGGATCGTTTCGTACAGCTTCTGCTTCTGCTCCAGCAGATCCAGCAGCGAGTGGTTCGGAAGGGCTAGGCTTGAGGCGCGCGTCACTCCGCTGCGATGGGAGAGAGGCAAATTCAGTAGGTCAGATCGACGGCGATCGCGCGACAGAAGCTTACCGTTTGTCCCGATCGTCCAGCAGACTGCGTTCGCCGTAGCTGAATGGATTCGCGTCACTAGCGCCCGAGTCGGGCGCGTAGGAGCAATTAGCGAACGACGACGCCATCGTGCTGTGTTGCGCGTCAAGTTGCGCGTTACTTGTTGCTCGTTACTTACGCCTGATAATGGGAATTACAGCTTGCTCTGCGGCTAATGAAGACGACGCGTTCCACGTCCACGTTCCGGATCCAGCAGTGGCGAGAACGAGACGAGAGAAGAATGGAGCGTTAGATTGTGGAGTGGATCCTCCGGACCACTTCGGTCGTAGAGAGAAATAGAGATAGAGAACAACAGAGAGCGACACTAGTGGAACAAGAGTCTTTGGATGCGGTTCCGGTTTAGTGACTCAAGGGAAACTTGGCGATCAACGCGGCGCAGACACGGCGTCTCGTCAGCTCATCAACTACGCATTGTACTTCGATAAAAAACACGACCCGCTAGTGCACGGTTTTGTCGCCGTACGTTTCGATTGAGTTATTACCTCCCCCGGACCTGGTGGCTTGCTGATTTCCTGCCCTGCTTTGCAGTTGTTTCGAGGCTTTCGTGTTTCGAACACACAACCGGGTCGTAGCGGAGTAGAACGCGCTGTGACATAAGCAGATTACCCTCGGTATATTTACCCCGCAGTTCGCAGCACAGCACAACTTCATCTTCGTCCTGAGCACACGCAGCCTTGACAATGATGTTTAACAATGGCAACCGATTGTGTAACATTGTGGACGGAACACATGCAGCCACGCGTAGACATAGGGCAACGAAAAAAAGGGGACGAAGATGTATGTGCGGGCCATGAGAGTGGCAAGATCTGGCTGTCCCATTCGCGTCAAACAATTCTCATTGCATGTTTTATGCCCTCCCCGGTCCCCGCTTCCCCAACAAACCCCCTGCTTGGGGAAGATTGTATTGTCGGTTGAGTGAGAAATCTGTCGCTTAAAGCATGACATTCATGTACCGCACGGGATCTGAAAGAAAGTTATCACATGCAGCGGGCGCGAGCGTCGTGACAAGCCGTCGTCGTCGTCGTCGTCGTCGTTTCAAAAATGTCGTCTAAAACAGCGGGCGAGAGTGAGATGCCTGCCAGTCATCTGGATTTCCTTCGGTAGGTTCCAGCATCAGAAGAAACATCTCGCGGACGCGAAGCACCACCTTGCACCGAGTGTTCTGTACATCACCAATCTTTCGCCTACTAGATTGAGTTGCTAGCGAGAGAGGCATACATCGTCTTCGTCCGGTACGAACACGCAGGAAATGCGACGTGTATTTAGTATTGCTTTTTGTAGTTCCGCGCGTGTTTTGTTGCGATTCCGTGTTCAGTCAACCGAAGAATCGATTATCTTGCGGTCGGCAGAGCTGACGATGGCGTTGCGGTGGCTTCCGGCTGCCGTTTGAGAGAAATAGGCCGCACGGGATGCGGGGTGTGCCGGTACAAAGAACACAAATTTGTTATCGGAACAAGCTCATTTCGGTGTGACGAATGGGTAGCCGTTTCGTGGTATTTGCTTGCGGCTTCGTGTTATTTTGTGTGCGTGTGCTGGTGAATATCTCGATTGCATCTCGTTTTCGGATGCCCGCCTCTTGCTAGGGGAGCTCCAGCCACTTGCCACAACACGAATGGCGATAATTGGATTTAATCGAGAACTTGCACGCCGCCAGTATTGTGGGAAGCTGTCAGCAGTAGTAAACACAGGCAGGATTTCCGTCTATGTAAAGGATTTTTTTTTACTTTTGAACAATAACAAAATAGTATTAGAATTTGTCCGAATGCTCACCTAAACGACTCCATTATATGAAAGCAAATTTCTCGTTAACTGTTACATGATGCAACTGATAGAAAAGTTCATTTACACGGATTGAAACCCTGTAAGTAGTCGTTACACGAAGAAAAATACTAGACAGATGTAATGATTGTCTTAATAATTGTCAAATGTCAAATAATCGATTTGACAAGATCAATAATTTGTCAAATTGTTATTGTGTGTTTGTTGTTTTTTCGCTCATTCATTGTTTTTTGTTGATTTGTGATGTTTTTATTTCGCCCATTCGATGTGAAATTGTTACTTTGCTTCTTGAGTAAATTTAAGAAAAATGAAAAAGTGTAATAACCGCACTAGATCATGTTGGAAGGGAATTAGTGCAACATGAATACGCCGGCCGCTTTAAGCTCAGGTGCGTGCCAACGAAACTGGAGGAAGTTAGTCCGAAAAAACAACACAGTCAATAGCATTCGCCAAAGTTGGTAGACCCAGTTTACTAAGACCTTCTGTCGTCAATGTCACTGAAGACGTATTCTCGGAACCAGAAACACGCCTACTCAGCATGAAGCTGGTTGTTCGACTGAAATTAGACAAACCCGGCATGTCGGCGCTAATGGACGCACTGTAGAGGAAAGTAGCAGAATGCATTCCTGGAATCGATAGCATAATGTTTACACCACGGATGGTGGTATGTGAAATTGAAATCATCTGCGCTTCCGGCCTCACCATCCGAACGCGAAGTCACGTGACAATGGAGCGCAAATCGGGTATGCAAATCGGTACACGATAAAATTGAAATTCGTCTCCGGCAAACGGCTTACACGCATCGCACATTTCCCATTTTCCTGCCGGTAATAAATCAGCCGAGAAATGAAGCAACCCACCAGCACCGCAACGCCGGTTCATTGGGCATTGGGGGAAAAAATGGGAAAATTATCAGCGACCGAAACGGGCCGGCAAGGTGATTGTTGGCGGCGTTGGTCGGAAAAGTTGGTCCCTTTCGGGAAAACTTCCTTCCCGAAATCGAAGGCGAAATATTAATTTGATGCTGTGGGGGGAGAAGGAATGGGAGGGTGAGGGCGTACACCGGGGAAAACAAATTCGCGAGCTTTGTTTGTGTGCCCCCGGTCGGCGCCGGGACGGTCTTAAACGCTGCCCATTTGCGTTTGTGTCCGTTTACTTTTCCCCGCGGTATCTGATTTTCTTCGCGAGCGCACAAAAAATCGATTATCTTTGAGTGGGATCGCTCGAGGAGGTTGGTTGGTTGGTTGTTTTTTTCTTTCACTCTCTCTCTATGTCTCTCTCTTTCCTTCCTCTTCCATATCAGTGAAAATGACGCGCGGGAATTCGGTGGCGCAGAGAAGGAAACTTCCTTTCCCTATTAAATCTTATCATTGGGCATCTGTGTGGCGGCATTGTGTGCCGTTTTTTGTGTAGCCGCTTCGCCATCAACCAACTCCGCCACAGCCTTCCCTTTCGCCACCCTCACACGGAACCGCGCTGTCATCATCATCGGCAGAGGCGATAAAGTTCGAGAGCGCAGTGCGCGGTTTCCACATTCCACAAACCGAAACTCGGTGGGCGGAAGATTAGATGTGGAGCGACTGCGTGCAGGTCGGGCAGGGTGGTGGTTTAGCATATCGCGTTACGGTTTCATCCGGCAATCGCTATGCGGGCACGCCGAATGTCGAACCGGGTTTTTTTTTCGGGTGCTGCTCGGGGTTGAAATTGGCATCCGCGACGCCAGCGAACGACTGTCGCTCGCCTTTTTGGACGGGGGTTGCCGGAGGTGTGTGGCGCACGGATTGTACACATCTTTGCCGCCTGGAATGTCTCGAAAACCGATCGGCGCTCGCTCTCGAAAACCCTTTTTCCAATAACTGTCAACTCCCGCGGAGAGGAAATGTGCTTTCGGGTGGATTTCGATTGCCAATCGAGGAAGTGGAGTGATTGTGGGTGCGAGGCTGGCCCAGGAAGCATTGGAAATGCAAAAATGTGTAATTGTGTGCATGTGTGCGTTTTTACTTTAAATTCTATCATTCGGGCGGGCGCTCGCGAATCTTGGACACTCTGACCTGTAGAATGGGTTTGTAAGGGTGCGTACGAAAGGAGATTAAAGTTCACTCATCTTTAAATGAGGAAAGATTTATGTAGCTACGGTGAGGTAACAGGTTAGAAAGCAACAGTTTGGCTCAAACAAATGTAAAATTATTGACGTGATTTCGTTAAAAAGTTCCTAGCTGAAAAGATTTGTCACGATGTTAATTCGTATCCGCTTTCATTTATTTTAGTTTCTGTAGTTTATTCTAAAACTAATAAATCAGCGAGTATAATTTTTAAAACATTTTCTTTACAATCAATGTTAAGTGATAACATTTCAGGACACTTACTTCTCATGGATTTATGTAAACATTTAGTGCAACAGTTTTTTTAAATATAAAGATTATATTTAGTGCAATAAAACGCTAATGTTTTCATGCACCCATTTGTTTAAGAATCACCTTTCAAGCCACATTTCATCCGTCCGGATGTTACTGGCAACGAAGCTAGAGTAAACTCGCTGTCCTCGATTATTTGTGGATTATCTTGAATTTAGTGGAAAACCAGTTCGTGTTCCCATAGCCGCACAGGTGCGGTGGAATTTGAGACTCCATTCCACGGAATGAGGAGATTCCGTAGTTCGGGCGAACCTTTACTTTTTTTCCGGGATTATATTCGGACACACTCTTCAGGATGTGCTTATGGATGTGGGGACACATACACCCTCACACCCACACACCCACACAGGCATGTTAACGTGCCATCTTGTGCCTGTTTCTCGCCTTCCGTAACTGTACGCTGAAAGTTTTCTTTGCTGACGCTTCAGGAAAAACACCGGACCGGGTTTTTAGATCCACGACCGGGGGAGGGGCAAAACTTTCCGGACGTTCGGTTGTGGTCTGCCCCCCCCCCCAATGATGGGTGGGGATAGTGGATGGACGGGGTTCATGTCAATCGCTTACAAAGCTTGACAAGTGCGCAAATTGCGCTGTCATCATATTTTCACTACTTCTCCCCTTTCCCCTGGGGTCGGCCACCGCCGCCAAGAAGCCTTGTTAATATTTGAAATAATTTCAGCCTTTTACTGAACGAGCGGGCGAAGAAAACTTGCGCTCATGAACTGCGAAAGCTGGGTGGCGCTTGGAAAAACCGCATCCCCAAACCCCCTTCTTCCTCCTTTCTGGTGGTGGGTCGCGCCGGAGGAGAGACGTGAAGTAATTAAATTCACCCTAAAGCGCTTACAAATTTCGTCCACGATAAGCCACGGAACTCCTTGCTACTAGCTGTTTCTTTTCTTTTCCATTTTGTGTGTGTTATGTTTCGTTACTTTAAAGTCTTGCGGTTAAGGCTCATAATTAATGATGACCGACGAGGTAGTACCGGTTCCAATATTTAGTAACATTAAAAGGAAAACGATTGGTCGTGCGGCGAGAGAAGCTAACCTCCAGCAGGAAATCTTTACGCTAGCATAAACATGATATTTGACTGCAAAAAGGGTTCACCACAGCTAGCTGATAGCTGAGTAAAGATCGTATCACTCGCAAATGTTTCGTAGAACACATTACAAACTAAAGTAATAGCGCCGTTTTTCGTGGGAGAAAATTGTCCGGAAACATTTACGGTCCTATCCATCTTGACGGCAAACGGGTCGAAACTTGCTACTTATCCTGTATCGATTATGGTGTAAGCGGCTAGGAATAGATCGAACAATGGCGAAGGATTTGCGTCCCAACGTGACACGGGGACTCCGTTTCCTCCCCGTGTCTGTTCACTCGTGAAAGTCTGGAAAATTTTAAATTTCCTGACCCTGTCGCCGCCACCGGCGCGACACAGTTGAATGGTTTGGTGGCAGACGACGAAGGCCAAACTCATCAACACTTGATTTGTTTTCGGGCAGGCAGGATCCGGCAGAAAGGGAAGGACGTCGAGTCGAGTGCGGTCGGTTGCGTGGAGTGTCGTTTTAATTAGGATAATTTCGTTTTCGGAAAGTTAAGTGGTGAGCGTTAATCGCGTAAGGTTAAGTGGAACCCCCGGCGCTTTAAGAAGGAGCCCCACGCGACTAACGTTGTGTCCCGGTTGTGTCGACAGCGGAAGAGCGTGAAGATGTGGGAGCAAAAAGGGTTTTGAGCAGCGATTTGATGAAGACCTACGGGGAAGGCAGGAGCGACCGGGAAACCGACGGTGAAACAATGGCTCTTTGAAGATTGCGATGCCGCGCACTTCTCGTTTTGGAGCCACAAACGGTGGCAGACGGAAACGGCTGTGAGCTATTTCTGGCCCGCATGCTCGTGTTTTTCCCGTGAAAAACATGTGCCTGCGGTCGTCGCTGTCATCGTCGGCGTTTGCTACTGCTGCTGCTGCTGCTGCTGCTGAGTGACGTTTGTGAATTTGACATTGGCTTGAAAGGCTCGTTCGACTTGCGGAGAGGATTCGTCCCTGTGACACACGATGCTGTAAATAACCTACACGTGTGTGTGTGAGCTTTAGGAGGCGCATCACCCATTCTGTTCGCCCAGTAGTAGATGTCGAAGAGAAAGGACTCGAAAAAAAGCCACCACAGAAGCGGATACGAACCGTTTTACGACGACATGCTGCAATTGTTCAATGGTATTTTCACTCTTGCATCCGAGTGAGATGTAACAAAGTCCTCCACACATCCATCACCCATTCAACGCTCGCTGAAGAGTGTGTGTTTAATTACATCGAGCGCTTTATCAATCGCGGCACAGAGACACCAGCCCGAAGACTCTAAGCCTGTCACAAATCGTTTTGAAGCAGCTCCCGTTACGGTACCGAGGAAATGGGCCTCAATCAACCTCTAGTGTCTAGTGTCGTGCCCGACTAGGATTTCCGAAAAGGGCCGCTGCAGCCAGCTGGCGAAACAATGGGTTGGGAGAAAAATCCATTATCGAATCGGTGCCTGGTGTCTACTCACATTCGCACGTGTGCATTTTGCAAGCCTTGATGCATCGGTGTTTTTTAATCCATCCATCCCTGCATCATGCTCCGGATGGTCGGTTCAAATCTGTTCCAAACATCCGAGCAAGGCTTAGTTTCCAGCTGGCGTGATGGAGAGCGTTACGAGACGGTGGAAATGGTTTGGCAGATGCCTCTCAACAGTTGAGGCGTGATAAGATTATATCATGTTGGGTTATTGATTCACTGGAAGTGTGGCTACTACGAGACAAGGCTGTTAAGGTGTAGATGGATGACAGCAAGGTTTACTCAACGGTAGCTGTCTGACACTAAACACAGCCAAGGGAAATATACATTTGTTTACAAATTAGTGTGAACTGTCAAATGAATATTTTTGATGTATATACAGAATTGTAAACGAACATGAAAAACGTGTATAAAATTATTAGTTTTTGACACTATGCGAATAAACACCTGTTTGAGTTCATGTTTAAATTTTAGCTTACAATTATTTTAAAATTAATTATTTTAATTTAACATTGGAAGGTAAGTTAATTCGCGAAGGTAAGTGAAGCTTTAGTGATTCTTGTAGTGGTTTGCCAATGTTCCGTTCGGACACGCGCAGGAAACATTCGCATGAGTGAATTATACATTTCAATCGCTGTTATGAAGTGAAAGTTGCAATCGTTTAAAGTGGCTGTTCCAAAGGTTCCACTGTGTGCTGAGTCTCCTTCGCAGCAAAAGTGTCACTGATGGTGTGAAGTTTGAGCCAATCGACTGTCGGGCACGTTCAGGTGTCGTAAGGAGTGAGCTTTGAGTAGTGGCGAGCTATCGTATCATCTGTTCTGGGTCCCCGTTCGGGTGGGGAGCCACTCGAGAGCCTTCTCCACACACTCGAAGTGGGCACATCGAGACGTACTTAATGTCATTCCAAATTGAACGTGAACGTGAGGCGAAGAACGTTGAAGAGCGCCTAACAAACGTACGTCGCACAGTCTTGTCTTTGTTGGCTTAGTCCTCGAGCGGTGGGACCAATCAGAGGGACGACACTGACATTGGATCGCCTCTCGTCCGTCTGTGACCTTCGCTCGCTTCTGGCGACGGATGCTGTCTGTTCCGTGTAAGTACTAGTAGTCGTGTTAGCAGTGGGAGGCAAATAGCGAGAAAGTGAAAATAAAATAAAACCACAACATTCCCGCCGAGCTTGGGAAGGAAATGAAAAATGGCTTCTCGAGTGCATTTGAGTGGAAAATGGGTGGTGTAGTAAAGAGGGTGATAAAATACGAACACCAGCGAACACAACAACCACAGGAGGGAACAAAAAAATATATACCCATGCCCTGAAATTGTTCCACGCTCGTGTACTCAACAACACGGGTTAGAATCTGGGTGCGATCTGGGAAGAATGAAGCTTATGCCATTGGGGCCCATGCGACACGTGCGGGCATCCGGTTACTCTGGCTCACCAAGGACACGGATGAGTTCTCCCACTGCAGGAGGCCTTCTTGCAGCGTACGGAATGTGCACTACGTCCTACGTTGAGTCGACACGCGCGCGCGATTCACCATCCTGTCCCGCAAGGCATTTACCGGGCGCAGAAAAAATAGCAAACGCTGCAGACGAAAGGTGTTTGACATTCGCCCGTCCACAAACGGAACCGATATGTGGCCGGGTTCGACGGATTCTGGCCCACGTTAACACGTGCGAAGGTGCTGATAAACATTTGCATTGCCTTGGACGCGTGCTATCTCGTGCTTTAGCTTTTTTCTATATTTAAACATGTTTAGGTTTAAAAAAGGTTGAAATGTTTCTGTTTTCAGCTCCCCCAAAAACCAACCCATTTGATTTTAAAGCACTACGGTCATGCATTTCCTAATAAATAAATAAATAAAATATATTCGATTTTAAACCAGGAAAATAGGCACATCACCTTTTAGATGCATTTAATATCGATTAAAAAATTACTTATGTTTTAATTGTATTTACTTTTCGAGAAAGCGTACAAAATAATCGAGAGAATGTAAAAGCTAATCGGGTCATGGAAATGTTTCCACGAAAAACCAACCCGCTAACACTCGGTTCGTTGGTTTTTGCTTGCGAAGGAAAACCTTTCCCTCGACGGCATATCATCTCACGTGGAAGAGATCAGGGGGAAATTCATCTTTGGCCAGTCATACCGTCGTCGGAGACATTCGAACCCTTTTTTATTTTTGTTGGCGTTGGGCGCCCAAACGCTGGATCACGCTTTCGCTTCATTACACCACGTGGCCAACGGGGTGATGGGATTTAGGGAAACCTCGTTGCTCTTGTATTGGTCGTGCGGTTGGATCTTTTACCTGACCGACCAGTGGGAGGGAAGGAAACCTCCGGGGAACGGGACGGGGGAACATGACAGCGAACGAGAGTCTTTAGTCCGAGGTGGATAACGTATGACGGGGAGGAAGGGAAGGGAAACTTTCCTATCACCGTCGTCCGAACCCATTTTCGCCGGGGAGTCCGAATGACATTCCATTTCCATGGGATCACGTTCTTATCCACATGCCATGTTGTTGTGTATGGTTCCTTTTTTTTTGAGGTCGCTATTTGAGCAGTAGGTGTGCTTTACGCGTGCTAAGCTGGTCGGTTCGGTTGTTTTATCGTGCGACTTACATTGTGCCGCAAACAGCAACTACAAAAAGAGCTTCTTAGTGAATGGAACCGAACCTTTGCTCGATGATTTTATCGATAGATTTGGGGTTAGGGCTTTAGAAAGCAGATAAATGGAATGGAGTAAAAGAGAATGAAATGTGTGGGATGATCGGGGTGCGAGGGTATCATCTCTCGAATCTAGAAGATCTTCCAACCATTAGCCGCTCCATGGAACATATCCTTCTATCGAATACCTCAATGCAATCGGCGTACGTTGCCGCAAGTTCTAATCTCAACTAGCACCAAGACCATGGAGCCCTGGTCATTACCAAATTGAACGTGCCTTTAAAACACTCTGCACATCGTTGCTACTCAACGGCTAGAAACACTATCAAGAAATGATTCCTTTCCAAGGTCGTCCGTCAGTACGGTCACGGGAGGGTGCAAATAGAAATCAATTACTGGTGCATTATGAAAAGCCAGCACGCATCGGGAATAAATTTCGGGTTTTTGGAAATCCCAAACGAACGACCATACAGAATGCTTCCATCCAACCATCCCCAAACAGGAATATTATTCGCCTGCACCGGTGGTCGGAACGTTGCAGAGTTCGTGCTCCCAAAAAAAAAAAAAAAAGTTCAAGTTTTTCCCACAATTCCAGCGTTTTAAGATGAAAGAATTCAACTCGCTTCTCGCTTGGCACAGATATTTAGGTCTCGTTGGAAGAAAAAGGAAAATAGCGCGTGCCTTGAGGGCGCTTGCTTTGCTTTCATTTGGAAAAACGCACGGTTTTATCTGGAAAGAAAAACAATTTTCCAAAGAGGAACGATCGCGATGGGGGAGATAATGCAAGAGAGAGAGAGAGAGAGAGAGAGAGAGAGAGAGAGATAAGGACAGTGAAAGCAACAAAATGGTCCACAAAAGAATCTTTGGCACGTGAACACTGCCTTGCTGGAGAAGCGCAAGGGATTTCGGGTGCTAAATTGTGGCGGCCAAATTGTACAGGTGAAGCACTACTACTACTGGGTTCGTGTGCCAATAGACCTTCCTGCACCACACACACACACAGGCACACCGACATAGACACGTTTCCCGCACCGTTTAATTTCTTTGCGTACTGGCGATTGTGGGTGCGTGCGTTCGGGGAAAGTTAAAGTCTCGAAGAGTGGTCTCTTTATGCTCGCCGCTAAGCAAGCATTGTAGGGCAGACGATACAATTTATGTGGCGTTTTGTATAGCGAGGCCGTACGGCCGAACTTTCTGGGGAATTTGCGATTAGTTTAGAATCTCGCAGCATCCTCGCCATTGTCACGCTGATCCGTGCGTGGAAGGTGAAGGTGAGGATGAACCGGGAGCATTCCCGGTAGCAGTAATTACTTGACGCTTTTATCGGATTTTTCTTTCATCGCTACCGCTGTCCCTAGCCGGGAGCGTAGCGCTGCCTTTATTGGTCCTGGTCCTGGTCGGAATTACTTCAGATTGAAGTCTCACCGTGGAATGGAATTCGGGCTTGCTGCCCGTGAGTTTTAAGTAAATTTCCCCGGAAGTTTCGTCCCGAATTTGACCGACTTCCTCGTCTTTCTCACCGTCCTCCCTTGCGGCCCTGTGTGAGCCCGAATTTTGACGTGTTATAAATCGTTACCGTGATGATAGTACCTTCTCCTACTCCGTCTCTATTTTCACTGCTTGAAATGAATTCCTCGGCGTAAAATGCTTTCAGCTTGCGCTTGGATTACCGAGCTTCAGTAGCTGATTCCTAAGCATCTCCCCAGCCGCTTCCTTCTTCGAGGCGGGATTTCCAGCACTCTCGGCTCCTCCCTTCAGAGGGCTTAACTGTCGGACGTCGGTTTAGTTTTGCCCCTTTGCAGCGGTCGAAAATGGGAGAGCTTATCGTATCACATTCGGGCCGAGCGGCAAACAAACCCGGCGGTCGTTGCAATCGAATACAGTAAATTTACTGGGAATTAACCCGACACCCGGGCGGGTTTTCGGTTTTGTTCATGCTCGAACATCTCGCTTGGATGGGGGGGGCCCGCACGGAAACCTTGGAGTACGTGTGTGGTGTTTACGATCGATATTTGATTCGTCTTCGTAGTAGCTAATTTTCAGTCTCATGATGGTTTTGGTCGATTGTCTGACTGAGAAAAAACATCGTTATCACCTGGGACATCGGATTTTGTGGATAAAAATAAAAACCACTCGCATGCCGTTCGTTGACAGGATCCTAGTAGCCGGCGCTTGCCTTCGTGAGAAGATGCTCACAACTCACGCTGAGTGAGTGAGACGTTTCACATCCGAATGGACGAACCCATTTTAAACGCTCCGTAATCCGAGTTAAATGAAAAAAGTTAGTTCACTGCTTGGTGCAAAAAAAAAAAACGGACCATTATGTTTATCCGTGAATCCTCGAAGAAGCTGGTAAGGATTTACGCTCGCGCGCTCGCTTCAGTGGCGAGGGTTTAAACACACACCGGCTTACCGATAAAACGTTTGGGGAAGTTTTGTCGACCTTACCAGTGGAAACGAACGATCCATGATATGTGGTAATGCTTGTGAGCTGTAGTTTTTGTTCGGATGCTGATGCACTCGTACTGGAATTCTTGTTAGGTGCTTCGTTAGCGGACATGACGCGTCAAGAAGTTAGTCATCGCCAAAAGGGGAACTCGCAGTTCCGAATACACTTGTCAAACAGAACAGTATGGATTTGTCAAAATGATGTTCACCCTCCCGCTGACAAAGCACCGTACGATGACCCCACGCAACGGGGAATGCGAGTTTCAATTTTCTAGCGCAAAAATCCGACCGAATCCGTTGGAAATTAATTTAAAAAGAAATCGCTACTCCACCGACTGGTCGATAATAATAATAAAGTTCAATGTTCAATCATCGCTCGTTGTTTATTCCTCCTGCTCCTCTGACCAAAAGGCACGGTGAGGGTGAAGGGAAGCGGCGATCCGGATCGAACCGGAAGCCGGTAGTGACACTGTAACGGGACGTTAAATTGGCGAAGTTTCATCATGATTGGAGCGAATGTTCGCCCGCTCCACCTCCACCGTGTGAGTGCCGGGAATGGTGCTGAACTGTCGCCATTTGTCGGGGTTCATTTGTTCGCCTGTCCGTTAGCCGGTCAGCCATTTGCGCTCCACCATGCGCCAGACCGGTTCCGAGCAGGTTGATTCGCGTCGATAATTGTTACTATTCAGCAAACTTTCTCTTTCGGCCGCTTTGCGGAGTGTGCTTTCCCGTCGAGAGGTCTTTTACCGTGTTTTTGGGTGTGTGTGTGTGTGTGTGTGTGTGTGTGTATGTGAGTGAGCTCCTTGGCTCGTGTCGTTCTCAAAGTGTGCGTGTCGATCGAGCGAAAGAGATAAGTGCGTTTGAGGGATGGAAACATCGGTAGCTAATTTTGCGTCCTCACGCTCAGGGCGTCCGTCCGCCCAGTATATCCATCCAGGGAGGTTGTTATGATTATCTTCTCGCTTTCTTCCCCGCCGGCGCCCAAACCAGACCCACCCACCAGACGGCACAATGGGGATGAGATTAAACCGACATCTGATTTCGGGGATGCCTAAAAATAAGCCAGCACATCGTGCTTCGTGGAACATCGTTTTGAAACGAGGAACGCAGCTACCTTCGGAGGGGAAAAAAAGAAAAACGCCGTTTCCAAGGACAAAAAATGGCACCTATTCATCACCATGGCAAACAAACCCCAAACCACATCGCCGCCCCATGACATTGGCCGTGACCGTCACGGAAGGAGAAGGAGGAGGGGAAGGAGGGAGGGAGGGAGCAGACGGATCGTCGAAACATACGAAAGGACGTTATTCACCATTGGATTGTGAGACCGCCCAGCGTTAGTAATGGTGCCGGTGGGTTTGGTTGGTATTTTTTTCATTTTGTTATTTAGTTAACCCAGCTTCGTTACTACAAACCCGCTAACCCAGCCTTTCGGCCGATTTTAGGGACGCAGAATGGTTGATTTTCCGTCCGACCTGTCAAGGTGCCCGCAGCTGAGCGTCACTGCCAAACACGGCGCTTTCGTTTATTTCTGGGAGAGCCCTTTTTTCACTTTCATCGCTACAGTGAGCTGCAAAATTAAATGAAGTTAAGGCTCTTCGAGAACATGGTTATTTTATCCTGTTTTTATAATTACAGAAATAGATGTGATATTTGATTGAAAATTTCAATGCAATATTTTTTGAAATTTTACTTGAATATTTATATTCCAGCATCATGGTTAGCTCTAGTAGTAAGTAAATGTGAATATCATAAATAATTTAAAAAAATAAGTGTCTTGTCTCCCCAAATTAGCTGATGGATTTTTGTACCCAAGATGTTTCTCAATAACTTTTCGTACATCTAACGACAAAGCAAAAAATATGGTGAAAACATTACCACTTTCTCCGCAGCCACTTTACGCAGAGAGAAAACCTTTTCTATTTTGCTTTTGGCTGCTGAAAGTGTGAAAATGTTAGAACCTTACACATTATTTACTTGAAAGACGCTTTTATTTTATTTAAATAAAAGTTCATAAATCTATGTTCTCGTTGAAGGTGAAGAGACCTTTCTAAACGAGGTGATTAAAAGGGTTGACTTGAAACGAAAATTTTCCAAAAAATGCGTTTTATATTTTTTAAAAGATTTTTTAGTTAATTCATGCTTTCGCTAAAAACAGTCGTGAAGGCAACGTTCAAGAAAAATAGTACTAAATAATCGTTTCTGAACATTTACGAACCACATACTGTATGGAGTTAAATTTCAACAGACGAATGGAGAATTTACGGTCGCCGGAATTGGTAAGGGGTTCCCTTTCTTTTGTATGGCGTACCATCAAAAGGTGAAATGGATTTGTATTTGTACTTACATGTGGGTTTTGTGGTGAGTAAATCACCACTCGCCCCACTCGCACGTTTCTATACTTTTCCACCAGATGCTTTTCCGCGGCGCGATTGAAAACGCACTTGTTATTTTACAAACACAAGATCTAATGGTGGGCCATGCATCAAACCCAAATTGATCGGCGATCGGGGAAGTGTTCTTTTCACCGTGTTTTCCACGCGGAACCGTGTAAAGCACGTTTTTCAGCGTGCGTGCGCTCGAGTGTGTGTTTTTGCTTTACCCTTTTTACTCAAGAACACACACACATCAAACAACCGCGCCGGCTCACCGGTCCGGAAAGGATTGCCACCCATCCATGGGAGGGACCTTCATGACCCACACGCGTCCCATCGCCACACCGAGGGATGAAAGTGACCGTGCATAAAACGGGACCCGCACCGCATTACCCGGGATCGTTTTCAATTATGGTTCATTTTTCTCGCCCCTCTCTGTGTGGCAGTGTGTTTTTTTTTGTTTTGTTTTTGCAAGGCTTTTGCTGATCCCTTTGCGAAATTCTCTTCCCTTTCGCCGGAGCGCAGATAAAGACAGAGACCCCTTTTCGCTGCTGGCAGACAGTAGATAAAGCTCCCCATTTACATTCTAGTCTCGTTTCGGGATCGTACACGAGTGCCGAGAGTGTGGATCTACACTCCCTTCTCCCTCTCTCCCAGCGTGCCCTCTGTTTTACTTATGCATTCCCGGGAGAGAGAGGTCGTTTAGTGCTGCCATCGAGCTTCGGATGGGAGAGGTTCATTATAATCATCCATTCTTCCACAGCACAACCTTCCACCTCCCCTTCCTTGCCCGTGAACCGAGCTGAGGCTGAGCTTCCCGGTCGCTTTTCCAAACACGCTCCAGTGGCACTATTTGGTTGGCCACTTCGACGGCTGCTTCCGAGAAGAGTCCCATTGCTGTTTTGTTTCGATTTTTGCCACCATCACCACCACTGCCAGGCGGGGAAAAAGGGGTCGCCAGTTTGTCGACGGCTCATCATCTCGTCGTTGGTCATCATGTCACGTACTATCAATCAAACGAGCATCGATGACCCACCCCGTGAGGAGGGGCCGAAAGTGGGTGAAGGGAGTATTGGCTCCGGTTGACCGATGTCAATGACCGGCCTTGGGGGGGAACGGGATGTGGAGAAGGGAAGACCGCTTTTACTTCGTCTGCCGCTTTGGTCCTTTTAATTGGATTGTATCAGGTGACTTTCCGATGCGCTTTGGGGCTATTTTCATTTCGTTCGTTTTTTCTCATCAAGCTAAAAAGTGTCTCGAATCGAAGAACGAAAAAAGATTTGCTCGTATAACGCTGCGGTAAGAGCGTTGTAATCTGCCTGCTATGTAGCGAAATTTTGTGGATTATATTACCGGTTCGGTACAAAGTACACATTTTCCATGAAGATATGACCCAAAATGATCGAAATTTCAATAGTCGGTAAAGAACATGCATCGAGACATCGATCCAACGATCGCCTGCCTATCACGGGAAAATGGGCCGCGCATTTGGTGCTGGTAGAAGATGCACTGCTTTCGTTAATCTCGTAATCGGGTGATTTTGCAAGAATTCGTTTGTTTTTTGAAGCAAAAAAAGTTCCTCCATATAAAAATCGGCTTAAATTCTACGATAAATAGGCCCATCTTTTGTCGTCCAATGTGGCAACAGTTTCCGAGCATAAAAATCTCAAAAAGCTTTTTGTTCAACTTTCGACGAGTGTAGCTGTGTGTGTGTATGTGGGGGAGTGCGAATGGAAAAAAAGTTATCCACAGCGAATCCGCACGAGGCTAAGCGGGAAACGTCGGGAGTCACGCCACGGGATGCGATAATTGAAAAGTTATTCGTTCGGTGCTCGCGCGGTTGTGATTGGAGCGGAGGAAATATGAACCGGAGAGAGAGAGAGAGAGAGAGAGAAAGAGTGCTTCTTGGGTCAACGGCAGACGGCAGCACGGTTGAGGGAAAAACGGTGGAGTAAAACAGGCAAAAAAAACAACTGACGAACGAAGCCCCTGCAATTAGACTTTTCAAGAGTAGGGAAAAATAATT
Organism: Anopheles farauti; assembly: GCA_000473445.2. Lineage (NCBI taxonomy): Eukaryota > Metazoa > Arthropoda > Insecta > Diptera > Culicidae > Anopheles > Anopheles farauti. The sequence continues at coordinate 13,857,914 of KI915041.1, forward strand.
GTGTTAATAAGTTTGTTCATTTGTTTGTTGCTCTCACTCGATTCCCACGGTGGGAAAGACACCTTCCCCACCGTGCCCGGTGGCACTTTGGCTAGAAAACTGTGTACGATTGTGCGCTTTTCGTTGGTGCAAAAATCGTAAACAACAACGGAAGGCGCCTTCCGCCTGTCGGTGGTTCAGAATGTTCTCGAATCAACAGGTACGGCGATAAAGTCGAAAGGGTGCTGTTTGAAAAGCGGTTTTCAGCACGTACGATTCAAACAGAAAAAAGACAAACAATTCTTTATTTAGTATCTTGAGCAACTATCAGTGTCTTTTAGTGTTTCCACACATCATATATTGAAGAAAAATTTGAATAATTTTTCAGTAAAATTTAAATAAAACAAATGGTTTCTACACAAGCGCTCAGTCAGCTAAATAAATATAGAATAATAGATCGTTTCTATACAATTTGGTAAATGTATATTTCATTCCCTTATTAAAAAAAACATTAATTCTGAAAAAACACGCACGCAAAGTATCCATTTTTTCATTCCAATTTACGATTCAATTGAATAATTATAATCGCTCATAAATAATGCTAATATTAATGTACAACATATTTCATTTTGTGCACTTGACTTTCTTCAAAACGTGCTTCAATATACGGTGTGACCATTAAATACCTTTTTTAAAATCATGCCACTGTGACCCCTCGGGCTAGTTGAGTCGTAATCACGTGATTGTATTTTCGTTCTGTAATTGAGACGAGGGAGAAAACAATATTCGTCCGTGGGTGGTTTTCCGCGTGGAAAAGGAACCGCACAAAAATGGCCTCCCGGTGGCTACGCATCACATTAAATACAATTATCGTCGCTGGAATGGAATGTCAATATTTGGTTTCTGTATTAATGTGCCGCCGGCGAAAATGGCGCCGTGATGTGCGTTCGCCCGAATTCGTTCCCACGCAATGGGTTGCATTTTGTGCGCGACAATCGAAATACAATGCGACGGTGGGTTGAAAATCGTTTTATGAGTAAATAAAGTGTCGAACATATCGAAATATTGGGAATGTGTTCAGGGAAGGGAATAAAATTTAATTTAAAGCTCGTTGGCAACCGTTGACAAAAAATTTAAGAATGGAAATAACGTTATAAAACTTACAGAAATTTACTTCAACTCCAAAAATTTAATTGAGTTTGATGAATTTCGCGCGCAGTAATCAAACCAAACGGGAGATATGTTTGCCTTCTTCCCAGCACCCAGAAGAAGCTTCCTAATTATGTTTACTCTTGCCAAAAGAATCCAATGAACAAACATCGCTTCCAAGTGTGAGTCTCCAACCGTTTTGGGCGAAATGTTTGTTTAGTGTAAATAACTTTTTCCACATTTTTTTGGCGCAATTTACTTTTCGTGAGAATGGGGGAAAAAACACGAAACGAAATGGTAATTGAATAGCACATTTGTCATGTCGCATCCGAAAGCGAACCGCGTTTGCCGGAGCTGAAAGCTGTCGAATTGCTTCCTTTCCAGGGAGCCGCGAAGTGAAACTCGTTCGACAGAATGTCTGCAGAAGTGTCCGTGCTAAAAGGCACGAGCGCGAGTGAATTTATCGATTGCAATTAGTGTGCGTGTGTGAGTGCCTCATTGGCAGCTGCATTCGCCAGGTCCTGGAACACGCGGCAAGAGTTAAAACCTTTTGCCGACGGTGCATGGCTTTTGTGCTGATCCCGTTACATTGTACGCGCCCGTTGGGTGATGAATTCCGATTCCGAGTGCGAGTCGCTGAGGGAGAAAAAATCCGGAAAATGAGCAAAACAAAAAAAGAAAAAGGTTCGTACATTATTATTGCATAACAAACACAAACGAGCTTTCCCCATCTGCGCGCTCGCATAAGCCCTGCTGGGGACGCGTAGAAATAAATGTGAAAATCAGACTCCATCACGAGCAGTGCCGGCTCTGGGTCGAATCGGTGCAAACAAAATATTATTAAAAAAAAAACAAATGGAATATTTCATTTTGAAAAAGGAAGGCAAATTAATGCTATTTAATAACTGCTAATATTGAGCACGGACACGGTAACAAAAACCACAATTAGTCCGGGTGCTTTTCTGCCAATCAATGTGTATACTGGAATCGAAGCACTTCATCAATGGAGGTATGCTTGCGATTTAGGGTTAATTTTGTTAATTATGTTTATTGGCTTATTAGTTGGTGATGGAGGCGCATGGTAGTTGGTAGGAAAAAAGCTTGTTTTTATTACAAAATTATTGCTTCTTTGCCTATTCTTCAAGCACCAATAGACAACAAGAAATACTCTCGAATTAGGTAAGAATGTGCTTTATGTGCACTCAACCAGCCGAAACTAAATCTGTCTTGATTGAAAGCAGAAACTAACACAGTACAGAGCGCTGTCTATCATCGTCCGTGCGGCGTGGCCCAGATTTGCGCTTCCCATTCTCCCCTCTTCGTAAGGGGCTCCATTTAGAAGCAGCTGGTGTACAGCATGCGGCAAACATGTCCGGGACGCAATCCGATTGAATGCGGTGGCGTAACGGATTGCGAATCCCCCGGTCCAAGCACAACTCGTTAGACGGCCGACAACCGACATTCATGTCACACACGGGCGAGAGAGTGTGTGTGTGTGTGAGAGATAGCGAGAGAGAGGGTAGGAGACGGCGATCCGGATCAAGGATAAACATGTGCTCCACGCTCCGGTCCGAGGACGAAAGGATAATCAATTTCGGCTTTGGTCCGCCACGGTACCGGATGCAACTGCCTCCGAGCGAAGCCGTCATTGCAGTGCTTGCGCTGCCGTTTTGTTGCCTCTTTCCTTTCCTCCCGCTTCCATTGTGTCGTGCCTCAGGGATGTACGGTGTGGTTCCAGCTGGTGGCAAGCGTTCACTGTGTTAGGGGTTTCTGTTTTCCTTTTTTTTTAAAGGAAACACTACAATGCCCGGTCCGCATGGATGGAATTCGTTGAAAGGAGACGCTGCTCCCGATTTTCAATCCGTTCGATCCGCCGGGCAGATAATGCGGAGATCAAGGATTGTCTCACGGGTGTACCGGGCAGGGTGGGAGGGTGGTGGAATGTCCAAAACGCGGGTATTAATCTAATGAAGAAGAAGCCGTGCCATTGGTTGGTGGAGCGCGTGGAATATGAAATAAGGAAACTCGATATAAGGTAACGCTCTCTGCGACTTGCCGTGGCTCGAAAGGAACTCGCGGATCGTGCAGAAGCAACCAGACCGAACGTACCGAACGTACCACAAGCGCCATCGACAACGCTGTCTGGCTTCGCTCGGTACCAGAGTGTCTCCTTAACCTCCTTCCGAAACCCTTAACGCGTGTCTTTGTCTCGATCATCCTGTCGCTCGGCGTTTTGTCCTGCTCCCGGGAGACGACGCGACCCCCGCCGGCCAGTATGCTAATGATGGCAAAAATGTAATCCTGCACGTATCGAAATTCAATATGCATGGGGCCGCGAGACGTCCATACGGTGTACAGGGGCAAAACGCGCCATCGAGATGTGAACCGTCCTGTTCTCGAGGTGCACAGCGAATGAGAAGGGATGAACATTTTTTGTTCGAAATGTTGGCAGTATGGTTGGCAGAACGGAAGGCAGTGGAAGCATTTTTTTGTAGATAAGTTATTTGTTTGAAATTTTTAACATTAATTTCCAATTGTTTCAATTCGGTTAGCAATTTAAAATCAGAATTTTATGTTTATTTCTATTGCAATAAATATTTCGAATCAAAAATCATTTTAATAGTAGTGTGTACTTACACCGAAATCAAAATTCGGTGCTGGACATTCAAATTAAATATTAATTTTTAATCCCACAATGCGATGCGTGGAAAATGTTTTAATATTTAAATTAAAGTCTGTTGCAATAATTTTCGAATTGAAACATAAAAAAAATCATCCAAAATTGCAAGATTTACTTTTCATGAAAATAGTCTATCTTTTCGCAATTAATGTGATTTGCTTCTCAGCGAAAGAGTCAAAAGAACGATTTTACAGGGTTATTAATTTTTTATTAAACATTCTGCAACTTCTTATGACCCATTTTAATGTCAAATTTCTATTCCCGCCGTGTACAGTACGTGAAAATTAAATGCTAGCAACAATTTTCCCCGTCTACTTTTCGTGGTAAAAGCAATGGTGCCGATCACAGCACGCTCTGAGAAGGATGCGCGTTTCAATTTGATAATTTTCAATCGAACGTTCATTGCCTCCTTCGATAGGTAATGATACTTCACGGACTCAATGCGCCCTGTTCCCTTTTCGTGCGCTCGCCCGTAGCAAATAACGGCTCATTTTGCCAGCATGATTGCAAAAACACTCCGAGATCGAACGTTCTCCGGCACGGCATTCGAAGCTGCTCGTTTTCCGCTGTTTTGGTGGCAATAAATTTCGCCACCATCGTTATCTCGAACGCGCCTTTCACAGCAGACAGAAAGGTGCGCTGGCAGTTCGTATGTCCTCCCCATGGCGGGAGTATCGTTCGCAGCGAACGGTTTGGCCGTCGCTCATAATTACAAAACTCCGCCGTTTGCAGTGCAGCAGAATGACGCCGTTTCGTCCAGATATAACGAAACGGTGGGGAGTGGTTTTTCGAGTGGTTACAAACTTTGTCAATTTTTCATACCGCCCGCTTTCTCGTGTCCTTGCCCTCCCTTCCTCTCTCTCTCTTACTCGCCCATCACGTGCAAATCTCGCGCGTGTGTAACTGATGAAAGGATGATGCAATTCAATATGGTGCAGAGAAAAGTTTAACGGCGGCGCATTCACAGGAACATACTTAAAAGCCTGATCGTGCTCGTTTTTTTTTGCGCCACATAAAGCAGCTTATCATGCGGAATGGGGGTGGTGTGCATTTATCGGGAAGCGCACTAAGCTGGTTTAGTGATAGTGCTGCCGGGTTGCTGGCAACATATTACATTCGTTTAATAATATGCCCATGGATATGCAGCAACATTGGATCAAGCTCGGAAGAATATTCCTCCATTGAACCAACGAAACCGCTCCATTTCATTACTCGCGTACGACTTAGGAATCGTTATTTTATTTTTGCTTGTAATAAAATCGTCCCGATCTTAGTACCAGAACGCGCTGGGCAACGTGTGGGACAATAAAATCGTACCACGCACCAGGCGCCTCCATCGACTCATGTGTCGTATGTATGGTGCCTGGTAGACGAAATAATTACTTCCTGCTGGCGAGGCAAGAGGCATCCATTACCACCCCACTCTTTCCCCTGGAAGAAAGCTCAGTCACGACAGTCACATAAAGCGTATGGGTCGCTGACCCACTTCAAGGCCAATGTCGGGTTAATCGCATTGGTTGTCTTCATCGCGATCGCCCAACTTCCGTTCTACTATGTGTGTGTGCGTGTTTATTTGTTTGTTTGGTCAACGTGTTATCTTTCGTCTGCTTCTTCCGCCTCCCCAGTACTTATAAAATCATCTAACTGTCTTTTCGCAATGGGTTAGGGATGCTTCTTGATGTGTTTTTTTTTTCTTATGCTTCCTCCCGATAGTGTGTAGCCCCATCAGACAACATGATTGATGGATGTCTGAGAAAAGATAACGGTTAGTGGAAGGGGTACGAATAGGGTGAACCACATCGTTGAGGGCAGGCTTAATCATGCCACTGACCATAAAGAAATAATTACACCAATTGCTCGAAGTTGAAGAACGTTTGCTAATCGAAGAAGTAATAAAAAACAAATCAGCAGCATTAAATCAGTTGTGTTACAAATTAAAGACCTTAAAAAACCCAAAGAAAGATAAAATAAAAACACAAAAATGATTTTACATCGAAGAAAACAATCTCTCAGTTGTAACTAAAATTATAACCTTAAAGAATTAAACGCTTTTATAGTGATGCAAAACGGTTGAAAAGTACAGACAAACGATCAATTCTAATTCTAATTGTAGTTTGACACAGCTTGACACTTTACATTCTGAGTCAAGCTTTATAAAAAGCTGCTTTGCTATGGTCGTTTAACATACTTTAATGGATTCCCTTGCGGGTGAAAATACAGCGGACGAGAGCGGCGTTATCTCTACGGCTGCATGCCTGCATCACCAGTGAAGTTCAGTAAATAATCAACCAATTTATCTATCCTACCGTATGGTAGAAGGCACACAAACGCACAGACGCATTATCCTGCCCCGTCGGCTGATTCGATTGACAGGGAATCAATTTATTTCCATGAAATTACGACACGGTGCGTGCAGAGCAGCGAACCTACCAGAACATGCGTTCCCTCAACCCCAGCTTTCGTGAAGACTGCCGGAGGAAACGGGAAGGGAAGGATGGTTTGAAATATGTTTTCTAGCTCGTTATTTGCGTTCTAAGCAGAGAAAGACAACCCGCCGACCCGCTCCCGCCGTGCGTACATACAACCGAAAAGGATATCTTTTTGTCCGGGTGCTTTTTTCTTCCTATTCTACTCCCTCTTCCATTGGCTCACGGCGGTGACCGATTTTGGTTAATGTGTTTTTGGAGAATCAAGATGAAAGTGAGCGCCTATGTTTGTGAGTATGTGTGTGCGTGGGTGTTGCATACGGGTACGGTCGCGTTGGGTGAAAGTTCAACCACAATCCGCGCAGATTCGCTCGTTGGGGCATATTTTTTTTTTGTTCAACAACGGGAATCCCGCTCGAAAATGTTTTAAATTGCGTGCGCAAAAGGCTCCGATGTGCTTGTGTATGTGTGTTTATGTGTGTGTGTGTGTGTGTGAGAGAGAGAGAGAGAAAGAGAGAAACAGAGAGAGGAGAGACAAGAGCGACGTAAGAAGCGGTACGCAATAATCATAAAAGAAAAACAAACTCCACCGACCGTCAGACGACGACTACGACGAGAACGATTCTACATCAAAGGCTCATCATCCGATGCGTTGCGTAGGTTTTGCAAACACGGCTACTTACGGTAAGCGTGGTACACCGTGGCACACGCCATTACGATCCCGCCGAACGATCCCAGCTGACCGGTGGAAAATTGTTGAACATCCGTTCGTTCTTTGGCTCGTTAGAGAGTGTGAGCTAGACCGAGTACGCTTACACTTTTTGGGGTTTTTGGGGGTTTTCGGTCGAATTCATGGTAGCTGTGTGTGTATGTGTGTGCGTGTTTACCTACTTCCCTTCCTTTATTGGTCGTTACTCGTTTCAGGAGTTTCATTGGAGTTTGTTCGTTGAAATGCAAACAGCAACGACCGGCTGGAGATCCAAGAACCGAGTCCGTGCTTTGACTGTTTAGTCGGATTTTAGTTCCCCCCGTTCCGTTGCGGGAAGTTTCGCTTTCATTTGAAAGCAATTCTTACCGTTTTCGTAGCTATTTTACAGTACTATTCGATGGGTAAGTGGATGTGAAAAGGCGCTCGAAAAAATCATTTTCGTTATCGAAAGCATTTTTAAACCATTCCAAACGTAAATCCCACTTATGATCCGTTCCAATCAGTGCAATCCTTCAAACACAAAACCGAATGCAAACTGCCGAAGCTCTAACGCTCTAATCATAACGCTTTCCAGCCCAAAGCGGTTTCGCTTCGCTTTAAGGGGTCCATCGCCCTTCGGAATGGAGGATATATTCTTATATCGCGGACGGGACCGATTGGGTTCGCCGAATTCCCGCAAAAGCAAAAATCATCCACCAACCCGAACAAGCCCGAAGGGATGAAGGGGGGCCGTACACTAAGCTGCCACCGTTTGCTACTAACGAGTTGCGGCCCGTTGCGCCATAAACCATTCCGAACCACGCCGGAACCGGGACATTGATTCAGAGAAAATCGACCATACCATTTCGGGAGGTTTTTTTTGGTGGATGGTTAAAAAGTTATAGTCTAAGCACGTCAATGCGTGTGTGTGTGTGTGTGTTTCGGTGCAAAACCCCATGATGGAGGCGCCCGGTGGAAAGTAAGGTGGTGGAAGCGGCAAGAGGAAACCCATAGCTCGCAAAGATCTAAAATTGTGTCTATTTTTAGCTCTAGGTTCAAAAGCACCCTAATTTTCGGGCATTCGGGCAGCGTTTGCTCTCGCACGATTTAGAGAGCGAGCGCACTCTATCTATCTCTTTCTCTTTCTCTCTCTTTCGCGCCCTCTCTCATTCTTTTGCTCCTGTTGATGTTTCTTGTCTTGGGTTGGGAATTTGGAAGGTCCCCACAGTTGGGCTGGTTTTGCTGAAGGTTAGGGTTATTGGGCTAGCGAAGGTCATGGTGGTTCTCTCGTCACCAATCTTTTTTTTTCATCTCCCCCAGTTAGCATACCGGCCTTATATTTTCTTTGAAATCATCCCACTCTCACATTTTTGCTCTATTTCGCTCTCGCTTTTCCATCCGCTAACAAAACCTGTGCTGCAAGCCGTGTTTTCTTTGCCATCCCGAAGCCGAAACCCTGTTGCCCGAACAACGAAAAACGTCTCTTTGAAAAACAGTAGCAAAAAAAACACACAATAAATAACGCCTACCAAAAACTCCAAAAATGCATTCTATTCATAGCGAGGCGTTCGGTGCCAACCGTGCGACCGGCCGGTGTGAGCCCGTTCCAGCAGAGGGTGTCTTAAAATATTGACGTCTTTAACACTAAAAGAGACGCAAACAACCCTGACGCCGAGTGCGGTAAGGATGATAACAAACGCTCGGTGTGAGCGACATCGTTAATCAGCCAGAAGCGTGCTTTCCCGCTGACCCGGAGGTGGAAGGATGTGGTGGCGTAAAAATGTGACAAAAAAAACAAATTAAAGCCCGAAACGAACCAGCGCGGGTGTTCGATTAGCGATCCATTTTGGGAAGCTGTTCCGAGCCTGTTTTGTGGTCTTCCATATAAAAATATCCTATCGATGTGAGTGACGCATTTCCATCGTGAAACTGCGCGGCAAAAAATCACGGTTTCCTAAAGCCAGTTTTCGTTGGAAGCTAATTTAATGGCAGCGAAACCGAACGTTCGGTGAATCAATTAGTGGGGTTATTTTTTCCCGATTAATTTTGGAAACCGCTCGCGTTGTACCTTCGGGTTTGAATGTTTTTCACCTCCGTAGAATAGAACCCTATCCGTGCATTCCGGTGGTGGTAAATTCCACCGTAAAGCACACTCGAACTGCAATCCTGTATCTGCTGCGAAGGATTGCTCGAATTCCGTAATTCCATTCGTGGGTACCGGAGTTCGTAATTCATTTTGCCAGGAAAATGGGCCAACTTGGGCCAGCGTATTTTGTTCGATACACGAACGGGTGGATGCCGACTACAGGAGGGCGATATTTGCAATATTCTCTGCAGTTTAGGTTGAATCGTGTATTGTATTCCGTTTTTTTTTTGGTTCAATTTGCTCTGCTGGTGCCGTCGAGTTCCCGAGAGAAAATTTATTTCCCCAAATCGAGTCGTTTCCGAACAGTGAGAAGAAAAAAAAAACATAGCAAAGCAGCAACCCATGAAAGTACTCCGCCGTCGAGTACGTTAGACATTCGGAGCGCCACGGAATGTGTTCGGTTTGCTTCCGTCCCTCTGTGCCGCCACAGCAAAAATGCACATTTACGGGTAAATATATTGTAGCGATTGCTCCGATTTTGGGAAGAAGCATCCATTCCATTCCTGAATGTTTCACCCAGCTCGTGCCAATGGGTATGGGTGGGGGAATGTGTGCGAGTGGAGCTACTAAAACGTTGCGGATACTGCAGCAGGTGCTCCGACAGCGTACCAAACATTCACCGGTGTGGACGTGCGGGTGTGTTTTCATGCTTGATTACTTCCCATTGTTGCTGGCTTACGAAATAATAATCTCGGACTGATTCAGTATCCAGTATGATCAGTGGTTTTGACTAACGAAAATGCCTTTCTTTGTGGGAAATGTTTACGACGTTTATTTAATTAGTTTATTTGTAAAAGGGTATTTGTTTAACAAAAGATAACTTATCTTTTACTAAGAGTTATAAGATAAGTGGTTTAAGGTTTTTCGTTAGTTTCATGCAAGCTTACTTTATTTTTTTACTGAAAATTAGTTTTTCATCGACAGTTACTGCAAATGATGCCATTCAATCTAAAATACTCTCACACTATCTTCAACCTAATAATAGCCTTCATTTAAAGGTCGAATTCGAACAAACTGATAGAATCTTGTCAACGGAAGTATTCTATCTGATACATTAAACACAGAAGTGTTGTCTTGTCAAGCAAATGACAGTTTCGAATAACTGAAAATTTCTATAATGGCCGTTAGAACTTAAAATTAAGTAACCAGTGCTTTGAGAAAAGTATGGTGGCAATATTCTACAAAAATCTATACTTCAGCCTGCTTGATGGACGACGATGTTAGGTTAAAAGCGGAACACTTTTAATATGTTTTCTATTTACACTGACGAGAGTTTCTACGATTTTCAACACCGTTTATGGAAATCATCAATTGTTGGTAACGAAATTAAAGAGCTTTTAGGTTGATATAAGGTATAAAATTCTGAAGGAAACGGTCAGAAACCTATTTAAATTTTTAATGTACTTTTAATGGGCAATTTATGAACCTTATAATTACATGATTTTGCAAACATGAGAGCCAGTTTGGATCTTTCCACAGGCGTTTCTGTATAAGGTTTGCGTATAGACATAATGTATCTTAAATGCTTTGTATATATTCCGAATTCTAATGAGCAAAAAACGCACTTTAACACTTTTTACATTACATTTCGTGGTCAGATGTACGCTTACTCCGTTCAAATATAAATTAATTTAACAATGTTGTGAAATTTGCCAATCGTAGCATACGGCAGAGCAAAAAACTGTCAACGAATGTCTTAAATTCTATTTCCAAACACACGACACAAATGGTTCCATGTTTTGCTCACGACACGACGACCCGAGACCGAACAGGCAGGCCTCTTTCGAGCAACCATTACATAATAGACGGGTGTTAAAATCGAGCCTTGTCTCCTGCTTCCTCTGGCAAGGGTTGTTTATGGCGCTACCCGTGATACAAGCTTTTTATATATTTTTTCCAACCACTTTCATTCGCTCGATTCTGTTCGTTTCTTC
>KI915041.1:13869036-13912165 GCA_000473445.2 Anopheles farauti
GGGGGGGGGGGTTGGGTGAGGGGGGTGGAGACACACTGAACGCTTCACAAGAAGATGCGCACACAAAACCGACGTAGATCAACACGCAACCAAGACCAGCAAAGCAGCTGAGATGTTGCCGGTGTTTCCAGAACCAAAACCGGCACGCATCGGATGGATGAACGGCTGCTGTCTAATGTTCTCCTGCTCGTGGGCCAATGAAACACCGCTGCCCCCTCCCCGCCGGCTATCACCGCCAACCACAAGCGCAAACGGTACGAGCCCACGCGACCGCCCGAGTTTGTTTTCCAACGCGCGATACAAAGGTGCTTTCAAAACAACGCCACCAATACGCCGCTCGCGATGCACTAAACAAAACACTGCTCCTGGATACGGTACGGGCCTGGGTGTATATGTGTGGATGGGTGTATGTGTGTGTGTGTGTCGGTGTGAATACGCGTGTGTGTTTGTGTGTATGTGCGAAGACGAATAAAAAACGGTGCACTACACGACGACCCGAGACCGAACAGGCAGGCCTCTTTCGAGCAACCATTACATAATAGACGGGTGTTAAAATCGAGCCTTGTCTCCTGCTTCCTCTGGCAAGGGTTGTTTATGGCGCTACCCGTGATACAAGCTTTTTATATATTTTTTCCAACCACTTTCATTCGCTCGATTCTGTTCGTTTCTTCCCCTCTCTAACTCTTTCTCTCTCTCTCTCTCTCTCTCTCTCTTTCTCTTCACTTCGATATTGTAGCACCGCATCGTAATCGTGCTGACGCGGTTTGTTTTCCGGTTAATCATTCCGTACCTGCGCCCATGACACTTACCTTCACCGTGCGTTTGCTTGCGCTTGTCTCCTTTCCTCGTTTAACGGCCACGCAAGGCTTCGCGCGTCAGGACGAAACCTCGACTCATGTCGGTGAGGTTTGGCTTTTCTTTGAAATGTTGCTTCCGCTGCTGCCCCCTCCGTCGTGGCATTCTGTCTACCCGCCTCCAACGGCCATGAAAGCGCACACCTACCGACCGACCGACCGACGGGCGGCGGTTTTGTTCTAACCGATTGAGGAGGGGGGGGGGGGTTGGGTGAGGGGGGTGGAGACACACTGAACGCTTCACAAGAAGATGCGCACACAAAACCGACGTAGATCAACACGCAACCAAGACCAGCAAAGCAGCTGAGATGTTGCCGGTGTTTCCAGAACCAAAACCGGCACGCATCGGATGGATGAACGGCTGCTGTCTAATGTTCTCCTGCTCGTGGGCCAATGAAACACCGCTGCCCCCTCCCCGCCGGCTATCACCGCCAACCACAAGCGCAAACGGTACGAGCCCACGCGACCGCCCGAGTTTGTTTTCCAACGCGCGATACAAAGGTGCTTTCAAAACAACGCCACCAATACGCCGCTCGCGATGCACTAAACAAAACACTGCTCCTGGATACGGTACGGGCCTGGGTGTATATGTGTGGATGGGTGTATGTGTGTGTGTGTGTGTGTCGGTGTGAATACGCGTGTGTGTTTGTGTGTATGTGCGAAGACGAATAAAAAACGGTGCACTAAAACTGCGAGAAGAAGAAGAGGAAGGCAAAAATCGAATTACAAAACGTTGAAATGAAAGATGACGTTCGAGGAGTTGTGTGGACTGTCAACTATCGGAACTACTGGTTGTGGACGATGCCTCGATTTACTATTCGCCGCTGCACGCCGAGCCGATTCTTCCAGAACCGAGCGCACCAACACACCGAAGGGCAAGAATAATTTACCCAGAAAATGCGTCGTACGCTTTTTGCCCGCCATTGCTCGCGCGCGCCTCACAAACGCCTCGGTAGTATAAAACCATCAAAGTAGACTTGGCTCCTCTTCACGTTTGGTGTGCGTTCGTCTGTGTATGTGTGTTGGTTTGCGTGAGACAAACGCAATGTCGTTTTATTCTGTTATTGTTTGGTCCTCGCGGTGTAACGGATATTTTACGGACGTTACAACACGTTACTGGGCTCGAAGTAAGCCGCGCTGCCCATGAATGGATCGCTATCGATTTGTTTTGTTTGTCCTTCCTGTGTAACCTTTGCGCCACGGTGGAGAGGAGAGAAATGGAGACAAACGGTTGGACAAACAACTGCCGCTTCTACCTGGAGGATGTTTGCCTGCCGGTACCGGGAAGTGGGTTCCAAAATCAATAAACGTGTTTTTAGTGAATGGGAGGCAGCGGAAGTACGGGAGATGATGGTGAGATATAATGCGAGCGAGGATCGAAAAGTTACACCGAATCGTAAATCGCTGTTAAAAAATCGTGCTCTTGGAAAGGTTCTGGACCTGCCATTCCAGGTCCAGGTCCCGGTCCTGGCAGACGGTGGTGGACAACCACATACATACACACACATGCATACACTCAAACACACGCATTTGCATTTGCATTCGAGCGTTGAAGGACGAACGCGCGCTTGCACGTGCTGCCCCGGGCAAATGGGGCCCCAGTCGGCAAGCCCCGAACGATGCCCAGACTTTACCCAACGCGGGTAAGAGTCCCGGGATCGGAGGTGGATGTTCCTACTCAGAAGGTCACTATCACCGTCGGCACCGTTTGAGGTTAGGCTGCAACGGGTCGATAAATGCCAGGTGTGCGGGATGCCTTTTGTTTTTTTTTTTTTTTTTTTGGTCGTGGATTCTCACTCAGTGCACTTGAGGGACGGTTCCACCATTCACTCCACTGCTATCCTGTACATGCTCCTATCGGTTTGCGTTGAAGAACGGCTTCCAACCGATGCAAACACTTCCAAAATCACTGAGCACTGAGTTAGCGAGAGCTGTTTGGAGGCACCACCCGCTTCCGAGCGGGAATTCATTATATCACTAGCTGTTTTGTCAGGGCACACTTTTTTCTTCACCAACGCACTCTGGACAGAGAAGGAAACACAATGCACAATGTCTACGAGCGAATCGCGTGCACCAAAACCCCGCGCACTTCACACCACAACGTTGTGTTCTTTGCCATACAAACACCACAGTTGATGGTACCCAACGAAAGAGGCGTGCTTGGGTGGGTGAGTGGGTGGGGGTTGGGGGACAGTACCGGGCTGTAGTAGTGTAGTAAGAGACCAGCTGCAGCAACAGCAGCACCACCAGGCAGCAGGAAGCTAGTAGCCTTACCGTGCGTGCAGACAGACCCGTAGCACGTGGTGGTTACGTCGACGACAACCGCCTACGCACTGGTCGCTCGGTCGACGGTTGTGCTGCCTCGCTGCTGGACCACTCCGGTTCGGGTTTTTGTGCTTCGGCCGTTCGGGATCGATTTTCGGGGGCTCGCATCTGCTGCCTGCCTTGTCTCGCTTACGCGCGCTGGGGCGGCCGCTGTCGAGATTTCACTTTCAGCTCCATTTCGTCTATGTGTGTGATTGCGTGGGTGGTTGTGAGCAGCCAGCAGCCAAGGAGCAGCCGAACGCGTACTATGCGCCGCATAGTAAAGCATTGCCCAGCTGGCGTTGGGAGCTTTCGATCGCCGTAACGCACACACGAGACCAACGGACCGACTTCGTGGTGGTATTGGTGAAGCAGGCAAAGCTTTCGAGTATCGCTCACATCGCTGCTGGTGCTGCTGCCATCTCGCTCTTTTTCTCTCTTTCTTTCCCGCGTGCTCTTGTGCTTATCCTTCCTCGAGCGCTTGTTTCTCCCACAGCGAGCTTTTTATTCGTAGTGTTTGTTAGCGAAATATACCGCCCGGGAAAAAGCGCACACCAGCGTGCGAAACCACCCGGACACGGTCTCCTTCTCCGTCCGGCACGGGGACTGCAAGAAGTAGAATCAGCCATCGGGCCGCTGCATCTGTTTGGGTATGCACGTTCGCGCTCCGTTTCGTCGCCCTCTTGCCATTGATGACCTCCCGTTTCGATCGTCGTCGTGGGTATGTACTGGGGCCTGAAATACGGGCAAGCAAGCGAAATCTGTTGCCTCGTCGGCTCGCGTGGTGATGGAGAACGGTCTGTGCCTACTGCGACTAGGTAGGTGAAGCGGTGTCGCACTTCCGACGGGTGCTTACGAAAATGATAGATCGTTTGCGAGGGATTTAAAGAACGCGACTTCGCTTTGCACTTGCCTGGGCGCGCGTTTGTGTAACGAAAACTTTAACGTTTTCAATCATGCCTCACGGCAACACGGAAGCGATCGCCACGAGAATATTAATTGATTTTTAAGGTATCTTTGGCGCCATTGCTGCGGATTTTTTGTTTTATTTATCTGCATCATGTCGCTCGCGTGCGGTGAGATTCTCCTTCCCCGCTGTGGCTTCGTTTATGGCTCATTAAATGTTTTCTCGGCTGTTTTTCCTCTTTCTCTTTCCTTTACCACAAAAAACCTCCCCCCGGAAAACCCCTTTTCTCGCAAATGACATTTGCATTTGTTTGGTGCAAAATGGTAACAAAACAAATGGCCGCTCGGGGCGGGCGGCCTCTCCCGGTGCCGTCCCCGGTCCGTGATTAATGTGGCTCTGTTCGTTCGCAAAATACCGTCGCACAAATTACGACCATCTGAGCGTAAAAGCACGGGCCAAAAATGTCTTCGCGTTTACTACACCAGGCGGCGTTGCTTGCGAGCTGAAGATACCACCCGCGCGTCAAGATGTGCCACGTGCGATGGAAGTAGTAGTAGTAGTAGTAGTAGTAGTAAAAGTATACGCGTAAAACGCGAAGAGGCTTGGCCCGGTGTAGATATTTTATTTTGTTTTTTTTTTCTTAGTATTTAAACGCTCTAAGAACCTTCTCGAATGTTGGGTCCAGTTCTAAGAAAAAAAAAGAAGAAGGACGGGAAGTGGTGCATTGTTCCAGAGGGTTCGGTATGTAGCATTAAGCGGTGATTTGTCAGCTTTTTCACTGTCCGGTTGCGGCTGGTTGCTGGTCTCCCGTCGGTAAGTAGCACTTCCGAGAAGATGACATCGTCATTAAGGCCGCGCCAAGGCCAACGACTACAGCGGACGCAGTTGGGGTTTTGCTTGCACTGTTTGGTTCGTCTGTTTTTTTTTTGCGAACCTAATACCAATAAACGGAACGCTAGTTGCACCGGGAAAACCCCGCGGAGAGGGCTTATAGGTTTGGTTGCGATTTCGTTTCCTCAAATTGTTATTATTGAAAAAAAAAATGGACGTTAAACTTTCAACTCGTTGTCGATGCTGTGATCTATGTGGCTTTGTGTTTTTCAACAAGTTTGTAAGTTAAAGATCTTCTGAATCATTTTGTATGAAGTCATGCAGGTTTTTGCAAAACTTGCTGAAAGATCTATTAATTTCTTAGTCTTTTAATACTAACTTAACGTCCCGAGCGACGGAGATAAACAGTCGAACGAGAGCGTAAGATGCTTGACGCAGATTAAACTTTAGCACACCGCACGCCGTTGCTAACTGCAGGAGGTAACTAGATTGCAGGAGGTAAAACGCATATCTACATATTACTTTCGCCCTCTTCGCAACATCTTTCGTTACCATTTTTAGGTGATTTTTGCTTTTTTGCTAATTGGCCACTTTTTGCCTCGCCGTCCTCACGTTATTGTAAATCGGCTCTTTTTCGGATTATCTTATTTTCGTTGCTTCTTGCAGTGGTTGAGATTCTGGTAGGGGGGATTTTTTTTAGTTGTTTACTTGGGTACCGTTGCTATCGGAGGTCTACTTAAAAAAGCACTTCAAATATCGAAATTGCTGCTCGGTACCAACTCGCAAACAGATTTCAATGCCCAGCACAGGAGCTGCTCAAGTATCGGGCGTGTAGTATCGATTGCTACTGGCTAGTCCACTGCTATGGCATTCCTCCGGTGCGAGAAGTTATATTAACCTTCTTTTGCCTTGCTCCGCTTGCCTCTCTTTGGCTTCCAGCACAGAGCACACCTGACGGAGCGAGGCTGGATGGTAAAATGTTTTCCATCCCAGACACAGAAACAATCTGTTTCACCTCACTCTCACTCACCGGCTCTGGCTTATCGAAAATTAAATTTCAAATCGGATTATTATCAGCATTTTAATAAACAATGTGTTGTGGGGAACTTCAACCGACTGTTATGAAAGAACAATGACGAGGAGCGGCGGATCGACGGGAGCGGACTAATAGATGAAAAGTCCCGTCGACACAATTCATTGCACATTTGGGATTTCACAGTGCCATCACCCATTCCAAAGCGGCAAGTAGCAATGTTTAGGCGATTTTCGTATCTGTTCGTGCAGCGCTTGATGCCTGTGGCTACGGATTGGTGCGACATTTACCGCAAGCTCATCGAGAGCGCTCGGTATCTATCAAATGACTTTCGGTGGTCAATTGAATGCGTTGCTCCAGACGGACGATCGAACGAATGTAAGATATTGACTCGAAAAGATTCTACCAATAATCATTGCAGTGTGCTCAGCAAATTAGAAGATTGATTGTAACAATGTTATTGAATTTAGGGGTTACATTTGACCACTTTTCACTTCCACTTTCATTACTAAAACAAGAGATTAATAACCTATTGCTTATATTTTGCCGTAATTTACATTGGCTTGTGGTATAGAACAAACGGAACCTGACAAATACAAACGGACGGTTTTAAATTAATTGTACTTGCACAAAAATGCGCTAGATGTCGCAGAACTTTTTATTTTTTTTCTCAACTTTCAAGTATCTCCAAATGTTAGGTGTTGTCTCTTAAATTTCAAAACAATAATAATTTTTTGAGCAGAGAATGTTTAATGATGCGTCTTGTTTTTATTTTTACTGGATTATCACTAGAATATTCAGTCATCAGCGCATTGTACTCACAGCGCGCGTTGACAAGCCCTGGAATGTAGCGTTCAGATGTGGAACACTCGAACCCTTCAATATAAACGATCTGACATGTGGTATATAAACAATAACGTGATACCGCTTTCAATGTAGAAAAAGAAGAAGGCATTTCCACGGGAGTTTACACTTTAGAAAGTAAAAATTGATGATAAAACACAAAGAATCATATAAAAATCGTACGCCTAATTGTGCGTGTAAGTGTTGGGATCCCACGTCGCCTCCAGGAAGTAAGCGTACCGTACGCGGGTCATAGATACAGCGATGGAAATCACGATTGACAGTGAGGGGTGTGATGAGACGCTTTCAACGTACGGAATCGCTTCGTCTGCATTCGGTTCAAGCCGCCTTAGCTACGAAAACAACGTTTCATTCGAACTGAGTAAGTAAACCGTTCGGAGCGTTTTTTAGTGGCAAATGTTAATCTTTCGCTCTTTGCTTCACGTAGATCGCAAGAAACGTCGCATTTCCGGTGGGGCAATGCATGGCGCTAACGACACGATGCCGGAAGGAAATTTGATTGGCGATTCGTTTACATCCAACGCTACCGGCTACACGACCCAGGTCGCGCAGAGTCCATGGGAAGCGCGTCGTATCAAAGCGGATTTGATAGAAGCACGCTCGCGGGTAAGTGCAATGCGTCGCGGTGTTGCGGTGTTTCAGTTTGCTAATTCCACTGGCCACCCTGTTTCTTCGCTTTCAGATAACGCTGCTGAAGAAAGAGATCGAACACCTCAACACGGAGATGGCAACGGCGCAGTTACGGAGCCAGCACAAGATCGCCTCGCTAGAGCAGGAGGCATCATTCAACGCGAAGAAGGTGGCCGACCTGGAAAAACACCTGCAGAGCGTACGAAAGCGGGAACACGGGGCAAAGGACGAGCTGGTGAAGATTCGCAATCAGTTCACCCAACTGAAGCAGGTGGCCGACGATCGGCAGTACGAGCTACGCCAGGCACTGCGCACGCAGGAGGAAAAGTACGAATCTGACACATCGGTCCTGAACACGGAGATACGCGACCTCAGCTCGCAGGTGGCCGACCTCGAGCAGCAGCTCTCCCTGGCCCAAGACGAGCTGGACACGACGCGTGAAATCAACGACACCCTCCAGGGCAAGGCGGACGCGTACGATCAAACGAAGCGCGAGCTGGAACAAACGCAGGACCGGCTGGCCGAGGCGGAATCGCGCGTCAAAATGCTCGAGTACGAAGTCGGCAGCTACGAAGATTGGAAGAGCCTGTCCCAAGTGTCCTCCACCCGGCTGGCGAACGCCGCCGAGCTCGAGAAAGAAAACGCACGCCTGCGAGAGCAGCTCAAAAACCTGCAAGATCTCATCGGCAACAAGTTGCTGCTGGAGGAGCAGGTGTCCAGCCTGCAGACGCGCCTCGAAGCGTTCGAGCAGAAGGAAGCCCAAACGGCTTCGCTCGAGGTGCGCATCGCCGAGATCGAGCGCGAGCTGTCCGAGTGGCAGCAGCTCGGCAAGGATTACTCCACGCAGGGTGCGCTCGTGAGCCCGAAATCGATGCGCAAGCACATCGAACAGATCCTGCAGAAGGACGTGGTGCTGGCGAGCGAACAATCATCGGCGAAGACGGAGAAAACTCAAATCCAACACCGCATCGACGAACTGCAGTCGGAGAACGCACTGCTAAACGGCCATCTGGCGGACTATAAGCGAGCGCAGGAGGGCCTCCAGAACATAGTGCATCGGGCGCAGAAGAAGCTGAACCTGGTGACCGGCGAACGGGACTATCTGAAGCAGCTGCTCGAAACGTACGAAAGCGATCTCACCAGTAAGTGTGATGTGGGAGGGGATAAGATTGTAAGACGTTTCGTTGCTAAAAGGGGGTGATCTTTTTTTGTGTGTTTTTTTGTTCGCAGTCAACCATTCTGTCGTGGGCGGTGAGGGCGAAAGGAAGCAGCTGCGGGCACGTATCGATATGCTGGAGAAGACGTTGACCGGGTACAAGGATCTCTGCCAGAAGCAGGAGGGTGAGCTGCAGGCGAACAAAGTGATACCCGACATAAGTAAGTTTGATCGCTTATTCCGGCATAAATTATACGGCTTTTTTAATTTCAACTACCCCACCATTCACTTTCGTGCAGGCTTCGTGCTCACATCCGATCAGTACGAGAAGCTGCGCAAAGAGATCGACCAACTGCGGCTCGAGAACGATCGCCTGAAGCGGCGTAAAGACGAGCTCGAGCTGGAGGTGGAAAACATGACGCTTCGCGCCGAAATCAATGGCTCGCACAGCAACAGCAATATCGCCGAACCCTTGCTGCTGCGCTACAAAAACAGTCCCGCGGTGGAAGACTTCGCCCACGAGCAGGCGTCGAAGGTGAAGCTGATGGCGGAAATCGAGCGGCTCAAGCTGCACATACAGCGGCTGCAGGAAACGAACCAGGACCTGACCGACTGTATCCACAGCACCGATCTGACCGGGAACATCACGACCAAGGTGCAGGAGTCGGTCGATCTGCGGCTGCAGCTGAAGGAACTGCAGGCGAAGTATGAACAGCGCAAGGAGCTGTTCCAGCAGTCGTCGGAAGATTTCCGCACCGTCGTGAACCTGCTGTTCGGGTTCAAGGTGGACCGGATCAGTGCGAGCTACTTCCGGCTGCGCAGCCTGTACGCGGAAAGCCCGGACGAGTATCTGAACTTTGCGCTCTCGCCGGACGGTGGGATGCTGACGCTGCTCGAGTCGGAGTATGCCGCGTCGCTCCGCGACCTGGTCGAGACGCAGTTCAAGCGCCACAACTCGGTACCGGTTTTCCTCAGTTCGCTAACGCTCGAACTGTTCAACCGGACCACGATGACGGTTCACTACTGATTAGGGTGCAGCTGAGCGGCGGCGGCGGCGGCGAACGATGGTTGGTGAAATGTTTTTTCATGTACATTAGAAAGAAAAGAAAAAACGGAGCGCGCGAGTTTAATTTTTAATGCTCGTAAGTTAAGTGAAGGTGGAACGCGCACTGATGGTGAAGCAGGTGAAAAAAAGGAAAATAAACACGAAAGACACGTTGAAAAGTAATCGAATGATGGAAATGAGCGTTCCGTAGGCTGCTACGATTGATTCGATTCGAAAACTGACAAACGATGATGGTACTAGAAGCAAACAGCGACAGTATAACAATCTCTTTCTTTCACAGTAGCACATTGTGTCTCAAGTGTCACACGTAGGTACGATCACGTTCTCTTGTTTCTACCAGCTGATTTCCCGTACCAAGCAGACAGACGGGAACAGCCTTGGAATTGGAGGGTTTTGGTTTTGGATTCGATTTCGGATGCGGTTGCGAAACAGATGCGCTGTTTTTTCACTGTTTTCTTTGTGTTGTTTTATTTTTGGGAATTTCGTCAACTGCGGCACACTGGAACCTAGTCGTCCTTGCGCGTCCAAACACTTCCCTATCCGTTTCGCGGGCGCACTTTAGCGTTAATTTTCAAACCGTTAAACCGTGCTTTGAGCATCGATGCAAAGGTGTTTTGTGTTCGTTCGTTCGGAGCGTGAAAGGAAAAGGAAAGCACCTACGCCGTACGGTTGCGGTTGGTGAGGAGAAAATTGAACGAACCGAACTTGTGTACCACCCTTTCCGCGCACACCAAGAAAAACCTAGCTAGCTTGAGGGTGGTTCTTCTTCTCTTAATTCTTACGGCAAAAGTTAGTTGACTTAGAAAAAACGCATCCGCTTGGATTCCTCTACCGTATTCTGCGGCGCTTCCGCTATCGCTTACGTGTGGTGTGATGTGTCCTGCATTTTATTTTTTTTTGGTATCTCATTGCCATCGAGAAAAAGGAGCGGCTGGTGCATTCGAAGAATGTGCGTACACTATCGGTAAAGTGCGGCAAAGAGCGATGAAAGCTTTCGCTAGAGACGTGTGGGGTTGTTTTCCTCGTGGAAAAGTGACATCACAATTTAGTTGTGATCTCCTTCGCCGCAGGTGTGTCGGTGAGAGGTGAAAAAAAACCGGTGAGCGGGAAGCTTTACTAATCGTTTCGTATTCGATCGGAAGAAGTTGGGCAATACTCGGCGGAACCAGATGGAACCAACGCCAATCTACACGGGAAGGATCGCTCGACGAGCATCGCGTGTAAATATATAGATAGACCTATTCCGTTACGTAGTAATATTGTATATGTGTGTATATACCTAGTAATATATATAGATTCTTCTGTACGATGCGACTCGCCCCTCACAATGTTTGATTATCCGCATGTTTTTTTCTCATCCATTCCTTTTTTTACTCTGGCACCGCACAAGCGTTTCGTCGTTGCGCGCAGTGAAAGATATTACAATTTGCTTTAATACTCCCACTTCAACACCTTCGCCCTATGGATAGACAAACAGAATCAGAGAGGAGCTGCTTTTTAAAACGGCCAAAAATATAACACTCTTCTTCAGCTCGTTTTGACTTTCCGCTTTTCGCGCACCCCTTCCCCCCCGCCTTGGAATCCTGTTGCGAATGCGAGAATGTGACGTAAAATTTGGCTAATCTTTCCTAGAACGTGTGCGCAATTTAACGATTCATAAGTTTGTAATCTATTGCAAGAACAGTATAACAAGCACCGAAAACTCTTCGTGATAACGTGATAACGAGGCCAACAATATGTGTATGTGTGTGTGAGTTATTAGAAAATAGTATCTCCTATCTCGTATTGTTTCAGGTGTGCTGCGAGTAAAGCAATACAGAATATTATCAACAGATCGTTTCACCAAGTTCAAATCACTAATGCAATTGCTGGGATGAGCGTGTTTTACTACTACCTTCCGGCATTAGGTAATTAGTTACTAATTTCGAATTAGTTCAGTTCAGTGATGACAACGTTTGATTCTGGGGTGTTTCTGGTGATATGCTAAATGTGCGTTTCATGCTAGCTTTTTTTTGCTTTCATTTTTTAAGACACGTAAAAGTAATTGCATCGCTAGAACACGCACACACGCGCGTGTTTTAATTAGGTTCAGCTTCCGTGAAAGCGGAAAAATCGAGCTCAACTAGAAGCTAGTTTAATACTGGTTCCGTGGTTAAATGCATTTTTACTTTACTCCCATCTTCTCCCTTTCGTTCTTGTGTGTTCCCAAAAAGTTTGATTATTCGAATGACCAAAGACGACAGGGGCAGTTTTATATCTAGAAGAAAGGGGCACATCGAGAGAGAGAGAGAGAGAGAGAGAGAGAAAGAGAGAGAGAGAGAGAAAGACATACGGACAGACAGAAGAAAAACGAGACACAAAAACACGCAGATCAGGATAGTGTGTAGAAGAGTAAACGGAAAAATGGAAAGTAAGCTAACAAAAAAGAATAAAAACACACACACATAAGTAAGAAGAACCGTAAACATAAGGAAGCAGTGTCTACTAGCAGCATCGTAACGATAGAACGGAACGTAACTAACGAATCGATCTTAAACCATGCACCAAGCATAGCGAGAGACGCAAAACGGAACAGATCACCAAACGAACGTATCAAACCAAGACAAGCCAAGCGCTTAACGCCACGCTTTTCCTTCTCGCGCGGTCACCACCGTGTCGGACAGTAATATTAATTAGCTTGTTTGCATTATTACTCCCTTTGACAATCACTCGTTTGCTATTATTTTTCAGTCACACGTCAATGCTAGAATGTACGCTGCCGTGTTCGTTTTTTTTGTGCCCACCGTTTGTCGCCGCACAGCTTTGTGTGATAATTTACATCCATATGTACTTTATAATCCGGGAGCACCCGCCGTTGAGTGGGTTGAGTAGTTTGGTTTACATGGTCGTCCATGTTTCGGCATTCGGTATCGGTCAGGATCTATTTCAGCCTACTGTGTATTGATTATGAGCTTTCTCAGCGTATATATTGCATATGGTAGTAAGAGAAGTAGTAGCTGGTAGTAGTATCTGTGAGTGTGAGTGTTTTTTTAAGGATATAGACGTTAGCTGTGTGCTTTGGTTGAGTATAATTTCAAACTGTATTCACATTCCGCTCTGGGTCTCTTTTCTGGTTCTGGTTCGACGTTAAAATTGCAGCGCACGCTCGACGCACTCTATCTAACAAAGTTTTGTAGTTCTCGATTTATTAAGAAATTGTGCTACTCCGCCCCTATCTTTCGCCCCATCTTTCCATTGTATTTATATAATTCGATTTTTGTTCATTTGTTTTTTTTTTTTTTTTTTGGTGGGTATATGTTTCAGTGTGCTCGGTTTGCGGCACTGAAAGAGTTCTGTTGATAACATTACGTGGTGTATGGTGGTGGTGCGTCTAATATAAACTAGTTTTGGAAACATCGGAGCTAATTGCTGTGCTTTGTTTTGTGTGTGTATGTTTGTATGATGTACTTGCTCATGCGATCGGAATAGAAGGGGGATAATCCTTTCTCTTTTTCTTTCTCTCTCTTTCTCTCTCTGTACACGCGGTTGAAAGCGAATCGATTTGCGTCGTGCCATCGGATGGCTTACGCTTGGGCAAGGGCATATCAAATTCAATTTTAATCACACCGTAGTGCGCGGTATCTGAGGAGAAGCTCGCTGTATCGGAGTACTCCAAACTTCCTCCCGCTTCAAACGTTTAATTGGATTTACGCTATATATTCTACCACCGTCTCTCTATCCGTCAGTTCGTGCTCCACTTATTTTTCTTTTTTTACTCTATTACCCAACAACGTAATGGGACATATACAGTCAGTGCAAAACGGTGGAGTAAATTTGCAGCACGCAATTAAATCCTAGCCGAACGGCTGCTGCTGCTGCTGCTGCTCGGCAAGTGCGCGTGTGCCTTCCTTAAGCCCTTCGCTTTAATAAGTTATATGTGTGAGTGTGTGTTTATGTGAGTGGGTATGTGAAGCATAAAATCGCCACACGACCCCCAACCCCCTTCTCGAGCTGCGTCAGTGTGTATGGTGACGAGAGTGTGACGAAGAGCGTAATGAAAATACGGTCCCGTGGAACATGAACAACGCTCCGGTAAATTACCGCTATCAATCAGGTGACCGCTCAGGGACGTTAGAAAAATAACAAATTATAATAAGCTGTCCTGGGACCGGGGTTGAGTTTCCCACACGGCCAATCATTTCGTACACCAAAGGAGGAAAACGGCATTTTTCATGTTTGCTTTGGGTCATTCATTCATTCCAATGCTAGCTCTTTTGTATGATGTACCCAGGATGCAAAGAAATACAGTAAGGATCCTGTAAGACACTCTCACGCTCGCTCTTCTAACTCTGCTAGACAATAAAAAACCAAACAAACCAACTCACGTCTGAACGTACCGCAAACCTCGTCGTAAACAACTAGCCAACAATCACAACGAATGAAACCTATTCTTAAGAACCCTATCTTAATATGCTGACTTATCCACTGTCAGTTTCGTAACTGTGCCAGCGCTCTACACGCTAGCTACTTTCTCCTCCCGCGAGGAGGTTTGTGCCGATTCGAGAACAATCTAAACTAGTTTCCTAAAACGTGGGATAAAGCTAGGTCGGGGCAAAGCCAACGCGGGCTATGCAGACAGAATTCGTTCAGGAATTGCTAGTGGAATCCGGAAGATGTTCAGGATGATGCTCCCGTCCCGTGAAGTGTACGGTGAGTTTTGGTAATTGGTACCTCCGGCTGGCTCCAGGGCTTTCCTTTCTCCGCTTTTCTGATTTTTGCCTATATTGCGATGTGACATCAAAGCCGTCAAGTTGTCCGAAGTCTGTAAGCTCTCTTGTTGTTGACCCTTTTTCTCTCTGCCTCTCTTTCTCTCTCTCTCTCTTTTGCGCTCACTTTTCCTGTGCGAGTGTGGACGGGGTACCCGTGGAATCGGCTGTAGGTCTAATACTCTTTGGGACAAACCTTCGTCGACGTTCCGTCTAACACGCGGCGGTGGCGCTGGACCGTACGGTCTAGGCCTGCTGGATCGAGCTCAGGAAGGTGGGATCGACGGAAGCGACTTTGGCCGTCAGAAAGGCATGCATGCAGAACAGCAAACTTTGCAGCACATGACACTCGAGCTCCTTTCAGGGCGTGTTGGGGATGTAAAATTGTGGATTGTACGTTTTTGGTGGAAGGAATCAGGTGATGATGATGATGATGTTCATGGAGGGCAGCGAACAACCAAATGGGCAACGGGTGATTGATATAAAAGCAGAAAGGAGAAAAAAGAGAACCGAAATATTAGCATCTGCAAAAAAGTGTCCTTGACAGGCACACGAAGGAAGGAGCGACTAGCAGTAGAGAGAAAAAGAAAACTAGCAGGCTTGTCGACGCATGAAAGCGAATTTAAATTACAAAAAAAAAAGAAAATGAAATGAAAAAGAAATGATGAAAATCAACGAACAAAAATCTGCAGGATCCCGATCCAAATTCGTACTTAAAAATTAAAACGGATCGGACAATCCATTCGCGTCAAACGCAGGATGCCGGAACGCAAAAGCTCGCCCCTGTTGGGGTTCACACAAAAACAAAAGTTTACCTTCGTTTCGATGGTGCGCGTTTCGTGGTCCTGGAAGTGAAGCTTCAGCTTCGATTTGCCATCGTCACTGGAGCCGCGGAGTTGCGAGAACTTGTACTGCCAGATAACGGCCGCCTCGGCACCCTCGGTCAGCGAGAATCCCGCCTGCCAGTCGAGCGTGAGACCGCCGGTTTTGCCGTGGTGCGAAACGGCGAACGTTTTGCGCTGGAAGAGGGAAGCAAAGGGTAAGGTTCCTGTGGCGGGATCCATTCCGACGCGCCTGCAACTTACACCAAGCTTGATGACGCTCGTAACGATCGCCGCGTTCCAGCTGTTCTCGATTCGCAGCAGCTCCTGGCGCGTCTCCACACTGAGGTAGCGCGGCTCGTGGCCGGAGCTCTGCAGCAGGAAGCAGTGCTGCCGGGAGTCGACCGTTTCCGACTCCTTCACCACGCGGAACATCGTCTGGTACACCTTGTACGCGACGTTCGCCTTCGTCAGGCCGGTCACGTTGAGGGGCGGCGAGTCGAACAGCATCACCTCCGTGCCCTTCAGCACCAGGAAGCGCGGTTTGTAGCTCTGCCAGGAGATGTGGTTGTTGATGACGCCCTCGTTCACCCAGCCCATGTACTCGATCCGCTCGCCGACGGGGAAGTTGCGATTGAAGAGCTTCATCTGGAAGAGCGGAACAACGCTCGAGACGCGTTAGTGCAAGCGAGAAGGAAGGGAGTTTAACTACGGTTAACGATAGTTCACCTGTAGGCTTGTCAGTCCCACCACGTTATCCGTGATGTACTTGAGCCACTGGCTGAGGATGGCCAGATCGTCGCAGTGTATGATGCCGGTGGTGGTCCCGTTCAGTCCTCGCACCTCGAACGCGTTCGGGCGCAGTTTGTCCGTGCCGTAGATGTATCTCGTAACGTACGCCATCATCAACGGCACTGTGGAATGATTTATCGCGCGTCGATTGCACGTATACACGTGCACGCAAACACGCAAACGGTAAATCAATCATGCAACGACCGACTTTGCTACGCCCCCGCCGCAAAACTTACCCGAAACCAAGTCGAGCCATCGATTTTCCGGCTCGGAGCTGATGGACACCGGCCGGCTGCTGTTGACCGATTTCCAATTTTCGTCCGCCTTCAGCTCGGCGCACGTCGCATCGTTGTCCGATTCGGGCGTTTCCCGGCTTACTGGAAAGATGCAAATAAATTATGGAATAACCAGCGAGTGGATGCAGCTCGGTGTGACTGATAGGCGTTCGACGGTGTTCGAACGAACGTGGTTTGTACATGATAGATGATCCAAGTTCGTTGAAAGGGACGTGTAATTCCCGTGAGCTAGTTTTAATTTCAGCAGCAGTTTTTGAACTACCCGATAGAAAGCTATGCATGATGTAAAAACATCTTGCCAACTGGCTGGCCACTAAAGCCTACTAGATGTAAAGGATACCACAGCAGGGCTGGATAAGTTAAGGTCCAACCACTTCGGGCCCTTGGCTTGAAAGTGCTCCATTAAACTATCCAACATTCCTGGCGCCGTCGAATCCTTAGCAATTTTGGCGTTTCCTAGCTGTTGTTGATTTTTTTTAAACCTTCGTTTCGCAACAGGGTGGTGCTTTCTTTACCGTCCGTTTCTTCAAAGGCAAAGGCGCTTCAGCGAAAGCGAAGAAGCAACAGGGCGGACGGCAGGATGCAGGAAGGATAGGTGCCGGGACTTGAGCTACGACACACTTCAAACACTGAAGTGTGCCGTTTTCCACTCGGTTGTCGTTTTTTTTCCCACCTCCACCTAGTCCGAAGGCTCGAGAACAAACGAAAAACGGTTCGGCCTTTGTGATGTGGGGATTTTTTTTTGTCAGTTTTGCTGCACCATCAGCTAGCATCAGGTAGCTGGAGTAACTAAGCGGACGACGACATTTGCCTGTTTGGCTGGGGGCGGTGTTGTTGGGGCTTACATTGTTTCTGCAGGAACGGTGTCGCCGCCCGGTAGTGCTTCACGGTCAGGACGACGATATCGCCGGCGTTCCGCAGGATGTTCACCGCGTCGTCATGTGGACAGGCCGTGATGTATTCACCGTTTACCTGGAAAAGTGGAAGCGGTAGAGTAGTTAGTAAAGGTTCCAACGGAATGGATGCTGTTTGACATTTCGCTTGAATTCGTAGTAGGCGACGAGGGTGGTTTTAGTGCGTTTCGGATGAACGTGCATTTCACTTGTTCTAATTAACCTAAATATGTTCCAGATAAATCTCCACGATACGGTCTTGGATGTAGAAAATTCTGCTTTTAGCCCTCGGCAGAAGATAATGAAATGGAAATGAAAAGCCCACACACGCAACCTGGAATCCGAAGCACCTTTTTAATCTGCCTTTTGCGTTATGCTAAACCGCACCGATCCATGTTCACGTGTGCTGGTGCGTGTAGGTTAGAGTAGAAAAAAATAATTTCACAGAATCTAATTAACATTCCTGATCAAAGTTTTCGCTCTTCGCCCACCGTCGGCGGATGAAATATTCGAGCGGCCAAACGGCGCTCACCCTTGACCGGTGGCCACAGGGTGAGTGAATTTTTAAAAGCAGGTGTACCAACCGTTGTAGCTTGTGGTTTAAAATTTAGTTAGCCTTTTTCAATTTTCGCTCGGGAAAGTTTCCATGTGGTATGTGGATGGTGGGAGCTTCCGGTTCGTATCCCCCGTTTTTTTTGGACAGAGTTCTATGATGAATTTTTGATACTGATTTATGAAAGCCGACTGGCTCGCACCGCTGCGTGGGAAAAGCACCGGAAAGGATTAGCGAACGTAAGGTTGCTTCTCGCCGCGTGGGTGAAGTTTTCCAATTACATCTAAAATTCTATCGACCGGGACGGTACCTGAAAAACAGCCAAATAAAAGGTAACTTGCAGACATACAGACATCGTAACGTTCTGCACCAAACGTGGGCGCGAAGCTACCCCATCAAAAAGCTACAAAAACACAGCACGAATGACTGATGTTCATTTATCGCTTGCCCGGGAGCGATTGAGGTGACCCGATGTCCGCGCATGGATCGTCACATTCGTACGTTAACTTAATTAAACTCTCTCAGTGTCCGTGCACCGTTCGGGTGTCCTTGTGGTCGAACGTCCCATGCGGATACATGAAAACAAAAGCGTCGTTCACCACCTCTGGCATCCGAGCTACAGGACGCACAAAAAACCGCACACGAGAAACAGAAAATAGTGGCACCATTTGTCACATTCCGTCCGCCGGGTCTCCCTTTTCCGATAATAAATGAAAGGACACACGTTAGGGACACACTCACAGAGAAAGAGGACAGTAGGCTGTGCGGACAGAGCGCCCCTTAAGCGGTGTCGATTGATGAAATGAATGAAACTCGAGGAAAGCAGTGCAAGCAGTGCGCAAGAGATTACTTCCCCGGGCGCTTGATGACTGCCAGCAGGTAAATCCGACGCTTACATGGTACACTCTCCTAGATTAAGTAACAGAAGTTTTATGTTGATGCTTTTAATTGATGCACTGTCGACATTGAAGTGGAACTTACTGCGCTGCTCGCAACCGAAACATGGTTAACCCATTACGAGGGGAAAAGACTCATAAAACTCATGCCCAGACGGTACGGATGACACTCATAACCTACGGGTAGTAACCGGGTCAGGTTTTATCACTCTTTAAACGCTTTTCAAACTGCTGTCTCACTGCCGTCATCATTCCGACAGGTTGTGAAGTAAGTTTAGTTGTAATTAAGGCTGATACTTTTCTTGTCTGATTTGTTTTGGCTTACTACGGTATGGTTTTGTTTACAACGTCATCTCGTTAGTTTCCCAACAGATGGCGATAGTTGCAAGAAAGATGTCAAATAGTGTGAAGTTTTAAAATAAACGGACGTTTCGACGAATTTTTTTTTAAATCGAGATTCTATTTTTAAAACACATCGTACTTGTAATCGTAATCTTTTTCAAATATAAACTGATAGAAATTGTAACAAAACGTTTTCTCAATGTCTTTTTAAAAACTTTCCTTCGTCAGTGGTTTGAGCATTCGAACTTTGTTGCCTCCCTAACCCGTTCTGTGAAGCTAAAATTTGGAGACTTCAGGCGAACATAAATGGCTTCTTTGCCTGCCACCCATCGCCCAATTACTAATTTCAACCGCGATAGCGACCAAACTGTCCGTCCTTTAAATTGTCGACGATGGTTTAATTTGTCAAGGGATCCATTCGAACATTTTCCGTCCGGATTTAGGAGACTGCTTTTCTTTTCCCCGGCTCTCTGGGTAGGATCTGGAGGTCAAGCTTAGGACGAAAGAGAAAATAAGCGAAGTGAGGAGGGTCCGCATTACCTGGGTTAAAAAACGCGCTCGTTTTTAATTAAATCGTACACCATAACGTGAAGCAAACAAAAAAGCGGAACATGATCGGTTGGAAAATGGTATTTCTGCCCCGTTTCGTTTCTATTGTAATTGTAAGCTTATTTCGAGGAACGAAATTTCGAGTACGCGAGGACCGAGTAACAAAAGCAACCACTCTTATTTTCCGGAATTAACCACATTTTCCGTGGTGCTCCGGAAAAAGCTTACACACATCACTGGTCCATTTCGAGCCACGGCGTGGTGGGTTCAGCCAGTATATGGTATTCACATCCCGTAGCGAGTCGGGCCGGAAAACGGAAGTACTCATATTAATTTGAGGAAGAGAAAAAAAATCCCATCCTTTACGTGGCGGAGAAAAGCGACAGGCGGTTGATCGGATACACCCAGCTAGGGAAAGCTCGATGCTCTTGAGAAACTGGGTTATTTTTAGTGCGGGTGCGCGCCCGACAAATAATATAAGAAACAATTTCTCCCTCGCCTACTCCGACGGGGTGTTCAGGGAAACAAATCTGGATTAAAACAATTTTCCCTGCTTTTTTGTTCCTCTTTGCTAACCCGTGTGCTTCGTTTGAGCCAACCGAGAATGGCGAAGGAAACTTTGGACCGAAATAAATTTATTTTGCTCGTAATATAATTGCCGAGATGCGTCGTCGGTGTTTTAGATAATTTTGGATTTGGCTGATCCTGATGGGCGGGTTTTCCTGCCCGATAAGCGCACAAGATGGGTGATCCTTTTTCCTCCATTTGTTTGGTAAAGGTTTTTATACCCCTGTTGCTTGCGTGTTACTTCAACAGGACAGGGAGTGCAAAACCGTGTCCGAAGGAAAGTGGAACAAATTCATAACATTCACGCTGGGAATAGCGCTCAAAATAGGAACCCCCACTTGCCTTTGCCGCCGTCGCCGACATCATATGGGCGCTTATCGATGTGGGCTCGAGGGCTGACGTTTATACTAACAGGTTCTTTTCCCCTTGCGGGTCTATGTTATTTAGGTGGCTTTAAAAATCGTCGCAAAAAAGGTGAAGGAAGGAAGTAAGGCAAAAAAAAAACTAAAAACCCCGATGGAAGGATCCCGATGGTACGATAAAGCAACCGTGGGACCATGGGACACTACCATGCCGCGCGACGCACGCTCTCACCTTGATGATGGCATCCCCAACGAACAGTTGACCTGTTGCGTCGGCCGCCTGGTCCTTGTAGATCCGTGATATCAGTATCGGTAGCTTGTGTTCGGCCCCACCCTTTATGCTCAGTCCAAGGCCGCCGACTTTCTGGCGTGTGATCTGTACCATGCGTTCCTGGGGATGGGAAGAAAAAAGGAAAAAAGGGGTCAAATTGCGATGTTGCGATGAATACGTTCTACAGGTTTGAGTCAATAGTAGCCTGATGTGAGCTTTAATGCACTTCGGTGTACAGAGATTTTAAAAGTTAATATATCTCGACCTAATGGTCCGCTAATCTGGAACCCGTCGAAGGAAATAATGCTACAAGACAACACCACTTTGCAAGAAACAGGGTTCGTTGTTCTAATTGCATAATTTTGGGACCAGAAATAAAAGCCTGAAAGTATGCAACCAGCGCTACTCGAACATATTTTGAAGTACTAAAATTGTCTAGCACGCAGTTGTTAAAATAATCCTGTAACTAGCTACCTAAACTAAATCTAATGGGAAAGGTTTACAAGTAAAATCTGACATTGATAAGAACTAGTTCCAACATTGGAAACAAACCAGAAGGAATGTTTACAAACAACCTACCAACCAGCCTGCTTAATATACGATAATTTGCGACACTATCAACTTTCTACTTCTCCCGCGCCTCCCGCTCGTTATGCTTCTCGCAAATATTGTTTACAATTAGTGTCGCTCGGTAAAGCATTTAAATAAACACACTATTATCAATCGATTGCGTGGATGGATTCCGTGTCCTAGGTCTGTCGCAGGCCCCATGGTGCCCGAGGACCATTATCTCGGGCGATAATGTAATCACAGGGTAATTCTACTACCAACATTGAACGGCAAAGAAAGAGTGTGTGAGTGAGTGTATGAGAGAGAGAGAGCGAGTTAGTTTACTTTTAACCGACTAATTCACATGCGTTTAATTTCATTGCCTCGAACATGCCGCCGCCACACACGTTTCGGTAATTGGTTTCGCATCGCGTTATCTCGCTCGTGTATCCCAACTCGACCGGCTCGGGGACTCTGTTTGCTAGATGCTTACAGCAGAAAGGCATTAGTTTGCGAATGGGGCGCGCGCTCAACAAAAAAATCGAACCTCGTCGAAGCGATAATTAGTTTTTACGGCCCTAATGTGGTATCGGTTTAGTGTTGTGCGCGCCCGCGAAACGATTAAACCGTACCAGAAGACCTCCACGAACGCTGGTCCGTTGGTCGTCGATAGCCTCGGGGGACTTGTTCAGATTTTCACTAGGTTTTTTTCCCTCGCTTACTCTATCTTTCTCCCCTGCTCTGCCGCTCTGTGTGTGCTGGACAAGTTTAGCCGCCAAACTTTCGACTTATCAGCCATTAGAGTTTTGTTTTTGGGGATGAAGAGAAATTCGCCGCCTTGTAGTGAAGTACACATAACCTATTTAATGTGAAGCAGGCAAACTCTCTTGAAAGGTGATTTGAAATGGCCTCGTTGTTATGTTTATTCGCGAGGTTGCCCTCCGGAAACAATGATTTGTTGCTGTTGTGATGATGAACTGTTTCTTACGACTGTTCTTATCGCAATCGTAGTAGCCACGGTAGCGATTTGTAGCCGTTCATTTGTTGATTGTTTGCACAAACATACAACGGATTGATGGGGCCTTTTGCCGACCATTATGATATGGCTTTAAAAATTATGTCTCTCTGGGACAACCTCGCTAAAACGATTATTAATCTTGATGACTATTTCAGACAGTAAGAGTAAGTAAAGAAAATAAGTAGGGTCCTAGTAGAAAGCCCCTAATCAGATATTCAACACCTGCTCACAAAAGAATGAATAATGGTTGAAGTTTAATCGGGAGCGATTTGAATCTTCTGAGGTATTTCCTCACCACTCCCAGCACTGCTCGTACCTTCGACTCGATCGGTGGATGGGTCGCGTTCGTGGGCGTCGGTGTGGGTGTCGTCGTGTCCTGCTTCTGGATCGTGATCATCTCCATCGATAGATGTAGCCGGGCGAGCTCTGGTTTGCTTTTGCCATCGCTTATCATCACCATCCCGGTGCGGGTCTGCGGAAAATAAGGAAAGGATAAGGATGAACCCTTCAGATGAACGCCTCTCCCAAATGAACTTACCTTGAGATTCTGAACATCTTTCTCTTCGATCGGGGTCGTCATCTTGGACGCGTTGATCTTCATATTTTGCTGCGGAAAAGAAGAAAACCCCCAAAGCCGAGGGAAGGGGAAAAAATCACGTTAGTTTGTTTGGCGAACGGGGTGGAAAATTAGGCCGCTCCTTCCTCTCGCTCTCCCGTTCACCGCTGACCGGGAAATGGGTTTGGAGCGATCGATCAGTTTGCAATTAAAATTTTACGAGCAAACTTTTGCACCACCAGCTGCGTTGCTCAGTTCGGTGGGCTCCGGCCTGGGTTGTGGCTCTAATAGAATGGCCTCCGGAAAAGCGTGACGAGGGCGGCCACGGAAGAAGCTGATTAAACTTAGTCAATTTTTCATCGGCCCTGTGTCGGTCCCGTTCCGTCTTCACGCGTCCCTTCCGCCTCCGAACCACTCCCTCTCCTTCCCCATTTTGAAGAGATTGAAATCGCTTTCGGAGCGGATAGTGGAAAACCGTTCCTAGGATGGTAGCGTTTTTTTTCTTCTTCTCATCCCCTCACTGTGAGCGGAGCGTAAAGCTTGGGGAAGGTTAGTATCCACCCCGAACTAGACACGCTCCTATCAAGCATCAATTTCTGGAACGAAGTAAACGCGGTCGTTGAAAGGGCAAGAAAAAAAAATCCGAAAAACAAGAAAAACATCCCGCACACGAGGGAAAATTAACACATTCTTCATAGCCTCGTTTTTGCACGCGCCACCAGCGGGAAGCCGAGGGGAGCGAATAAGTATGATTAAATATAGATTACTATAGCTTTTCCGCAGCTAATTTTCCCTCAACCGAACCATCAAAAAGCAGCCTCCAGTTCAGGGTGGCGGTGGCGGTGAGAGGGGGAGGCGAAAAACGAGGTGATCAAATAAATGCCGTGGCCTGCTCGTGGCGGCAGGAAGCAAACCCGACCCGGGTACTAGAAAATGAATGGAATAATTACACTAAAGTGTGTTGATGGGCAGAAGGAGCGCAAATCTTTCGCACACGCGCTCTCTCTCTCTCTCACACTCTCCCTCTCTCTCCACAGCCAGCCACAGCAGTGAGGTTTAATGGAGCGAAATTCATCTTGATAATCATTATTACCTTCCCGACTGACGGCAGCTCGGGTAAGCTCTCCGGGTACCGGTCAAAGCTTTGGGAAGCGAAATCCCATCACGGGAACCCCTGATGACTTTGCGAGCTTCCGAGAGGTGTAATTGGAGCGTTTTTGCATGAGAAATGGAACTAGCCGTCGGTGTTCGAGCTGGTCCAGCGTTCAGCCACACCAGCCAACCGGTCGCCAGCCGCACCAGCGGACGGACGAGGGACAACCGCACCAACACGATTGATAATAAAACACGCTTTTCGACAACGCGGCAAGCATAAAACTTCTGCACCCCATCGGTGGCGGGTACGGGTGGTAAATTGAAAATTAATTAAAAATTACATAAACGCTCGATCGGTGGGCGCTCGTGTGCGGTGGCAAACACTGGAATGGGACGCAGGGATTGACTTGTTCGTGCATAATTATTGTCATGCAGATTCAGTACAATTATCACTTTCTAGGTCTGGCTAGCGCTCACACTCGCTCGTTCGTGGTGTTGATTAGCATAGCGATCGCTTCAGCATCCGGATCAGGGGCAGGGAGAGTAGGGTAAGATGTAACGAGCAATTACAAGAATCGGTTGTTTGTGTTGGGAAAATCGTAAACACGAACTATCGAAACAGTACACTTGTTTGGATATTAGTTTTTTGTGTTTTTTAGCCTCATAGCAGCTAAATTTAACAACATTATCGATTTTTGCGTAGCTAAGTTGGTTAGCCATTGAACAATTAACATTGTTTTTACATTCTTCTTTATAAAAATATACGGAAAATATTTTTAAAAATATTTCTCCCAATGTCTTTACCAACGAACCCTTTTCGAATCATTTGTGGAGGATGTTAAATTTCTAGAATTAGAAAATCTACGGTGTATTGTGATGCATGATGCAGATATAGTGCATTATTAAGAACACATTGCTTATTCAAAGCAAGGAACATAATAAATGATGTTTAATTCAGGGAAAAGAACGATGAAAGGGAATTATTACATTTTCGAGCTCTAAAGTACTCTGGTAGATAGAAAAACCTGATTCTGTTTAACTTTATCTTGATTAACTCAATAAAATTTTTGGAGATATTCATTAAAAAATTGCAATATTGTTTTTTTTTTGAATCCCTAAAAACAACAAGGATTATTATTACGCGACAAACCGCGAGAAACCCTGCAAAAAATAAAAACAAAATGGAACGTCTTCACGGCTGATCGTTCACCAACACACCGCGCTAGAAGTTGGAACCGACCGGCAATTAATAGAGAAATCATGTTGAACAGATAATTTAAAGCAAACGCGCCGGATCGTACGATAACGCCGAGGCCGAGCGCCCTCCAAGACGGCGAGGCACGTTTTAGCAACGGGTTTGCGTTTGCCCACTGCCCAGTGCCACCGGAGTGCGAGAAAACAAACACAAATTGAGTAATTTTCTTTGTTGCCTCTCCCGTTTGCTCCTTCCGTCGCAAAAGGAGCGATTCGTTAAATAAACAGCAACACGCCAAAGGTCGACGCTAAGCGATGCAATTTTGTGCATCGTGCGCCCCGTTTTGGTTTGGCACCGGCACCAAAACCGTTTCATTATCCATTAATTTGTAACGTTGTTTTAAAATTTATTACATCCATCGAGGTTCACTTTAATTTTAAAACGGAACGTCGAGCCCGTGTGCGATCTTTACTCCTCTGAACGGGGTTCGTAATGAATCGCGAACATTTAACTCATTAATCAATTCGATCACGAAGAAGCGCACCGTTTTGGGGAACGAGCGGAACCAAACCCAGAGTTGCCCAGTGACCCCTTTTTGGAACCACTTTCCTTGCTTGTTTTATTTTTTCGGAGATCACTGTTGCACTTTTTCGGGCGATATTTTTGGTATTGTTTTTTTATTCTTTCTCGAAGAAACCGTGCATTCATTTTCTCTGTTGGCCTCTGTTGATGCTGATGCGCTCCGTTCGGGTCGATTGTTTGAGGTTTATCATAACAAAATCATGGCTCCACGGCCCACCTACCCTCCCATTGATGGGCTATCTCAGCAATCCAATCGAGAACACATCATCGAAATAAAGTGCCAACGCACGAAAGAGATTGAAGGCAAACATTCTTTTCCGTTTTCGTCCGTTCGGTCCGTTCGGTTAACCATGACCCAAAAAAGCAAAAAAAAAATACTGCTGCAACATCACGGGCATATTGTTCTTCTCTCCCTCCGAAAATGAGGCTAGAATTGGGTTGAGAGCGTGGCTCGGATATGGACGAGATATGGAGCTCGAGTTGCTAGAAGACGGGGAAGGAACGGACGATCTATAATCAAGTGTGGATCAGCGAACAAAGTGGATCAGTGATTTGATAAATATTTGCGCGCCTGAAGCCGGCCCATAAATATCACTTGTTTTAGGCCCGGCCCGGTCCGGTCCAAAGCGTATCGGAGCCAATAGCTGCTTAAAACATCTCGTGCGCTTCGTCAAGAATGTTTCAAGGCCGGTTTTTTCCGTCCGCTGGTGGTTTATGAAATATGGCAGCGATGGTTTTTTCTGCTCGTGCCGACCCCTTTTGTTCGTGCCAGGCTGGGGATCGCCGTAGCACCGGTAGAATCGAATTGGATTGAGTGTTTTGAGGCGGGAATGCAAATACAACAGCGAGATGCTACGGGACGGAGAATAAATTCTTTCCTCGCTTTTCGATGCTCCAAGGCCGAGAGGGGTTTCACTTTCCCTCTCCATATCATATCGCTCCACGCAGGCACACAACAAAAGACGATGAAGGAGTTTCACAATCACTGAACTTTCCCCTCCCCCTGCTTTTCCGATCTTCCGAGAACTTGCCGGGACCTTAAATTGATCCCCAAAACGGGTAACGTCCGGAGCGGGAAACCTTTCCACAAGGTTGAAGGTGAGATGGGCGCTCCCGAATCGGCAATAAAAAAAGCGAGTAATATTTTCGTCGCACTGAATAATGCACACCGAAATGGTGGTTCGCTTCCGCCCGGTGCCAGCTGTTCGCTAAGAAGCGGAAGCGATGGGAGCTTTTAGTGCTGCCATACGTACACAAGCATGATCATGATTCATCGGTGTTGGTTTCATATGCGTTGGGCTTCGTGCACAAAAACAACGAGCCCATCCGTTTAAAGTGTTTTGGTAAGGCTGGTGGGAGATTTTTGTTTTTTATACTTTGCTGAAGCTGCTGGGCAAACAGTGCCAGCACATTTTTGCACCAGCATGGATGCATGATTTGATTTTGAAATATTTAAAACGACATAAAAATGAATATGAAGCAAAATTATATGGGGTATTTTGCTAGAATTTGAGGGTTGATTGTGAAAAATTAAAGGTTAGGATGGAAAACACAAAGGCAAGAGAATTATTTTCAATCATTTTAGGAACATTAAACGCTTGACGGATGCTTCGTTTGAGTGATTTAATATTACAAATGGGTGTACAAAAATACCTCGGCGTTCAGTGAGTAGGGAAAGTATGTAAGGAAACCAAATCAGTTCCTTTGAGCATTCTTTGGAACGAACAAAAATGCCAAATAATACACCACGTTTTTTTTTCGAAGGATAACTCTTAAGAGGGCCAAATATTGAAAATTAAAAAACTCGTTATTATATACAATTTTTTAACTACAAACAGAGTTGATTATATCTTGAACACTCACAAACAAGCGCATTTTTCGCATCGAAAAGCATAATTAATTTTCCACTTAAAGAAAAGCATAATGACCACCCGACGAGCAGCAACAATAACCATTTGTGCCGAGCAGCAGGCGGATGCAAAAACTAAAAATGGCACCCGTGTGGCTTCACAAACAATGCATCTCTATTTTTCCGGCCTGCACCACTTCCTGGCGGATCGGTTTTTGTTTTTCATTCCGTTTTTTTCCTGTCTATATTCAAACCGTTTTCCCAGGCAGAAAGAAAGCTCGGGAAGCGATATCGGTGTAGCTTTACACTCCAACGCAAGGACGTAAAAATAACTGTCAGGACGACTAGGATTTGTCGACACAGGCAAGAGTAGAGCGCGACAGAGGGATGACGCGTTGGCTTATTACCCCATCGCGTTCCCACCGAACGGGACGGCATGCAAACGATGACGTCCGACGGCGACGGCTATGGGAATGCTTCATCATCATCATCATCATGAGTGGGAATAGCAAAACCCGACCCGAACGAACGATCGTCTGTCAGCAGCGCTGTCAGTGTTCGATTGCTGATGCAATTTTATGACGCCTTCTTGTGCGCTGGAGTACTGGGGAAACGGCGTAGGAAGTGGTGCAGGCAACCGCGGCACAGGGAAGGCAAACTTTGACACCATCTCTGTAGGGATGGTTGGGTTCGATTTTTTCCCAGCATGGAGCCGTGGGGTGGGCTGCCATACATCCCACGCCGTGCAGCCGTGTATGACCTCGTGTGTCGTGTGTTTTCTTCCGAGAAGAGTATACACGCGGCTTTCGGGGTAATTTACACCTTCTTGCTTCGGGCTGGAGCCCAACTGGAGCGGCACTGCATTTGCGAACGAAAATCGGTAAATCGGTGAGTGCATTAACCCGAAACCCGAGAGAGAGAGAGAGGAAGAGAGAGAGTGGTCCAAACCTCCAGAGGCAGCTCACACAACTGGGTCAATATTGTGCAACATTGGATGAACCCGAGAAATGGAGCGCTAAAAAAAAAAGACAGAAGGCAAATAAATTACATTTGCCAGTGTGAAAAATGGCTTTTATTCGATGGTCCACGGACCAGTCCATCATCGGCTGGAGGAGTGCACTCCGCTGTGCCGTAGGTCATAGATCGTTAGATGAGGCAGAAGTCGTCAAACGGGGCCGCCACCGTTCGCGCCCGAGCTTACAATAAAACGCCACCGACACGACTCGCGGATGGAACGGACACACCGAAGGGACACGCCGATGATGCCGATGCTGATAATGAAGCGATACGATGGGTGAAGGCATCGTTTTTTCTTTCTTTCTAGGTCAGATGGATGTTTTTATGTTTTGTTTTGTGCTGCCGATGCTGCCACCATCTGAGCCGTTCATGAGGTGAGAATCTATGCGCGCGGTTGTGGCAGTCACCGTCATCATACAGCATCGCGCACCGGCGGGTCGGCTATCGTTCCACACCATCGGTGGCATCGTCCCGCGCGCCTCCAGGGTTCGGCATCATTAGTGCACCGTGTACGAGCCGGGTCGGACCGATCCGGGCTTTGTTTGGTACATGGTGGCGTTGAATAAGGGAAAACACGCACGCTTTGGCACCGCGAGCCCAACGGGAGGCTCCAACGGTTTGCTTTTTTAGCTTATGATGTATTGCTATTTGTACGCCTTGTTTGTGTTCGCGAACAATTGACAACAATTTGAGGCACATTTTGCACATCACAGCGCAACACAACAAGGCGTTTGATGGCGATCGCGCCGTTAGGATCAGAGACCAAAGTATGAACAAGTTATTTTAACGACCGTGGTAGTTGAGTTTAATGTGAAGCGTGTTTTTCTCTTTTAATTTTATAACTTTATAATAAAAATGGAATTTATAAATTAGAACATAAAAATGGATGAAAGTTGAGTCAAAAGTAAAAATACTAACATACAATTTAATAACATAAAAATCATTTAACGATAACAATAAACACCATTCAATAAAGATGAAAAATTAAAGAGAGGCTTAAAATGAGTCAATGAGACGGAAATAAACACAAAGTGAGTAGATTCACTCTGTTATGAAGTAATTAACTCACCCTGAGTTGATGTGAGTCACTGCGGCGACTAGCAATTCACTAAGAGTGATATATCAGTGCTATAACACTATGACGATTTTTTTAAGGGTCAGTTAAAGATCTTTTAATTATTCGCTGATCCACAAGCTTTGCATCGGCTCTGTTTTTGGTAGTTTTATTATTTTAAAGATTTTTTTTTTCAATTTTCTCCATTGTTTCTAAATGTTTCTATCTATATCTTCTCCTCAGTTTGAGATGCTTCTTGAACAAAGAGTAATTTCCCCGTTCTGACCACTATCTGACTTCCACAGTTTGGTGAACAATTTGAAACGCGGCGAGATAACCTCTAACCCTCGCTCCAGGGAGGGCGCTTTTCGTGCAAGTGCCACCATGACCGAGTGATATTTTCCCAGGGCCCAACAGAACACACCCCTCAAAAACAGTATCACACAAAAAAAAAACACACACACACTTCACCGAGACGACCGAGACGACGAGTGCGGGAAATCGCCCGCGCGTTCAACATCGATGATGCACGATTCAGACGTCCCTACCGGAGGAAAAAGTCTGTGTGTGTTTGTGTTGCAGTTGCAGTCGCTGCAGATGCATCTAGATCGCAACGGATGTAACGATCAGCCCAGCGTGTGCGAGGAACAA
Source organism: Anopheles farauti (assembly GCA_000473445.2). Classification (NCBI taxonomy): domain Eukaryota; kingdom Metazoa; phylum Arthropoda; class Insecta; order Diptera; family Culicidae; genus Anopheles; species Anopheles farauti. Next base: position 13,899,335 of record KI915041.1, read on the forward strand.
AAAAAACCCTTTCTAACAAATGTTTCAACACCCAGCGCAGAGGAACAGAAGAAACGGACAAAAACAAGAAATAAAGGGGAGAGAGGGAGGAAGGTTTCATCCTGCTTTCGGCTTTTCCGGCCACCGCCACCACCAGTGCAAGTTTTTACTTGATCTGCAGCATTTGGCAGCACATCGTGTGTGTGTATGTGGAGAGTGTTTACTTTTTCCCGTTTCTACGGGGAGGGGGACCAGGATGTGCAAAGTCATCGTTTTCACCCATTTTTTTATGCTTCCAACCCATCGTTGTCGTGGCTCTGCCGGCGAGGACCGTCCGTCCTTTCAGCAGATAAAACCTCCTGGGTCAATAATATTCAGGAGGAGAGAAAAGACACTTACAAAACAAAACAAAAAGATAACTAATTCGACGTGTGCGACCTCGTGGGAAACAATTGTTCAACGAGAGCACGTGTGTGTGTGTGTGTTTGTTTGGTACGTTTTCTTGCAGTACGGTACACAGCAAATACAGAGCTACATATCGATGCTGCAGCCGGAATCGAAATCGGGTACGACCCCAAACGACAGCTCCCAAACGACTTCAACGTTCTCAGTGCCAACGGCCGGCGTTCACCGAACGACGATACAATGTTGTTTCGTTTTCATAAATTTAAGCGAAACCCACGGGCGGGTTTCTTATGCTCCCGGCATATGCTGCACCTATCGACGGGCCTATCAATCGACTGCTCTCTTGAGTACGAATTGTGCAAACAGATGGACACAGCTGCGGCTTTCCGTCGTCCGTCTGGCCGCTGGAGCGTGTTGGTTAACAAATTTAATTTGACGATGCAATCAGCGTGAACGGGTTGCGACGGTGAGGGAAGGGGGGGGGGGGGGGGCGGCGGCAAAATTACTCATAAACATGCTGGATTAGATACGTGTTTTCGATCGTTGCCGTTACTGGTATTTTTTTTACATTTAAAGAGGGTCGGTGCCTGGGTCGGTGCATTTGCTAAGCCGATAAATGTGCCGTGAGTAATAAATTACATTTTTGATTTGTTTTCGATTGCAAACTACTAACGTGGTTGTGTTTTGCAAACAAAAACCGGATTGATGAATAGAAAATGTGTTGAGAAACGTTCGTGCTAAAGAACAAATAGGAATGTTGTAAATGTTGGAAATTGCAGTAAAAATTAAGAAAATATTCCTTTTTTATTACTTCCATAACTCACCAACAGGTGGCAGCACTTCATCAAGGATGAATGTATTAAAAGGAATGTGAAACAAGTTTTATATTTTTTGTGAAATTTTCTTAGAATGTCTCATTTTTTATATTCTTTCTTCGACATTAAAACAAAGCAAATGCGTCAGGAAAATATCTATCTGTTAAATATTTCTTTTTAAATACTGGCTGAAAATTTATATTTTCAAAAGCACCAAATCACCCATTTTAATTTCAATGAAGTATTTGTACTCTATTTAGGCAAGTAACAGGAATTTTTTAAATAGGTCTTGTGGATTAATTCCCATTACCTATTGTGCAACACAAAACGAATGATCATCGGTACCTAGCCCAGACTGTAGATCACTGGGATGAATATTCATAAAACACACACAACTTGTAACGATTTTCATATTTGAACGCAAAACTCGCGGGCTGATCAAATTGTTTTCCATCACCCAACCAACGCAACTCTGTCCGGAGACTCGTTTACATAGCGATGAACGAATCCGTCTGATTATCAGCATTATTTGTATGCTAATAGATTTACTAAAAAACGCTCCCTCTCTCGCCCCGGAGGAACAATTGTAGATTTTTTTTTCCAATAATTCCAATTCCATTCCATTGGAAACATCACTTATTCCCGTTCAAGCGGTTATCTTGCATCAAGAAAAAACCGCGCCACCGTTTTATTTTCGTATTTTGTTCAAGTGATCGTTTACGTGAATGATTCCAATTTACATTTACAGACAAGGACTCGCAGTCTATCTCGCTTTCTCGTTCGGAGAGCGTTGCCGGCGGTTTGGGATTGCTACTTAACATATGCTACAACCCGCGAACAAAGCGATCACGACGATCGACAGGGTGGAACGGGAGCGAAAGGGAGGAGGAGAAAGGAAACGGAATCGCCTTCCCCCGGCCGAAGTCATCGATCGATCGTCCCGTCGGTCTTATTTGCAGCACGCCGTTGCAGCTGAACCAATAATCATCGATACGGTTGCCGTAATGTGATGATGCACTTTTATTTATTTTTATTTTTTCGCTCCACACTTCGTGCCTGGCTGGCTCACGTCCGACCATTTACATATGTGTGCACAGTCCCGCATATGCAGCGGTAACAATATTGAGGTTGTTCGGGGTGCCTGCATAGGTCATGCTTATGCTTCCCATCATAAAAGTCGGGCTTCACCTCGGGCTTCCCTTTTATCCTACACGAGCAGCCGGCGTTGAGGGAAAAAGAAGCTGCGTCTCGTCGACGCTCTCGTTATCTCGTGCGCCCGGTTCTCCGCTTTAATTCATCAACGCCCGGGCGGACGGGCGGGGTCGGGCACTTGAAGCGATTGAAAAGGCGACGAGAACCGGTGAGGAATAAAATAAAAGCTAGCAACGTATACAGACACAAAAAAACGAGCATGTAAGTATGAATGAATGAATTCGGACCCCGATACGAAGTGGAAAGAGGCAGAGAGAGAGAGAGAGAGAGATAGATAGAGAGAGAGAGAGAGAGAGAGAGCGCGCAAGCAACAAACCGAACAAGCGAAGCACAACATAATTCCGTCCATTCAGTCCCGCATATTTACATAACCTACCGTAAGCATAAATGCGCTCGGCCGAAAAAAAGGACGGATGGTTCGTGTGCGTTTTCGCTTTTCGTTTCTTCCTTCTGACTTCGCGGTCCCTTTTTGCCTGCGCCGCGCTCGGTTTGAGGGGTTTTGATTGATGCCGAAGGTGTACATGATTAATGCGATTAAAAGCACCCACGAGCGACGGAGCGTGGTGAGGGTTTTTATTTCGTTTTCTTTTTTTTGTCGAGAACGCAATCTCTCATGTTTTGGCTTACGCTTAGCGCCGATCAATCAGACCAAAATTGATGAGCTGCCACGCGTGTGCGGGAGGTCCCGGTACCTTATTCGAAATGGAAATTGCTTAAAGTGACGCTCACCGAGCGCCTTTAAACGTGAAAATGAGCCTAAATGAAGCAAAATCACGACCGAGAGGGCGGCCACGAAAATGAGCAACCAATCAAGAAGGTAGGTGCTGGTGGAGGCGGCTGATGGCTTCGGGAAATTGAAAATCGGCTAGACGTTCGCATCCAACTTTCAAGTTCATTAGCGAAACGAGCGTGAGATTCACCGCGGAAACAATTATCGGCCCCCGTTTAGCGTTGTTCAAATATTGACTTACGGAAGACTCCCTTCAAAGTGGGTGATTGGAGCAGCTCTTTTTGCCAATTATTTATCGGGAAGGAATGGTGGAGAATGTTGCGAGCCGCGTTCTGCTGGAAAACGAACGGCGCGAAACGTCTGTAGGCGCATCGAGGGCAGGGTTTCCTGGAGGTTTTATAGAATTCGTTACAAAACCGTCAAACAGATGCATCCTTTCATAAAAAAGTTTTGCTGAAAGTCAAAAATATTGCTCATGACGTGGTGATATTCAAATATAAAAATCTTTTGCTGCTATTTTGCCATTATTTGCCTAACTTTAATTTTATCTTGAAAGGCATTAAAAGAACTTTAAACGATCAAGTGATGCAAGTAGAAACACAACAATATTGTTAGTTACAATAGCCGCCAAAAGATGGCGCTACTAAATCTAAATTCATGATCCGTTTTTGTTCGTGTTTTTCATGTTTTTTTATGCTTGTTTTAAGCTTAGTGTAGTAAATCTTTGAGAGTTTGGAGTTGTAAAAATGGTGTCATTAGTAAAAATTGAGATCAAACAAAAATGATAAACGTTAAAATATAAATAAAGAAAAAAAGAGAAAATAATGTTAGCGAGTGTGTTGAAAAAAAAATGTACATAAAACAATAATAGTTTTTTTACCCAGTTAGGGGACCAATCATAAAATACCGAGGTTATTGCTAATTGCACCCAAACATCAATTCAATTAATTCGTTAAAATTAAATAAAAAACACAACCCAACTGCTCGTGAAGCGAGTACACCATGGAGCGCACCAAAAACGGGAGAGAAAATTAATATTAATTAATGCCACACCATGAATAATGTAAACGTTGTTCGGCTTGGCTCGGTACGGTGGTGTAAATTACCGAATTTCGATGCAACGTACGAAGCGTACGTTTCTTCAAGCGCCGGTCAGGAGATCAAGTGGCCCTGGCAAATCTTCTGGCGGACGACGAAAACGTTGGAAGGAGGAAAGGCAGCACGCGATGCCAATAGCATGATGCAGGGCGATACTCAAAGATACTCTCGGGAAAGGGCTCGGGTGCTACCACAAAACTGCTACCGGGTTTTAATTCCCACCCGGGGTGTCGTGGACGGGCGCAGTCGCATTACAATGTATGCCGGTGGACAACGTCCTCCAAACGGCAGAACGGGAGTAGAGCGAGCGAGCTCAATCTCCACATCTCTCCTTGGGGAGGGGATTTGAGTGTGTGTGTGTGGGATTTATCGAAGCGATTGCGGTTTTGTACGCGTCACGCATCGTGCACTCCTGCAGCCGGAAGAAGCATCGACGCCGGCGATAAGGCAAACGCATGCAAGGGCGGCAAGGGCTGGGTTGGGCATCATGATTGATTACCGACAACCGAGTCGTTCGATGCGTTTCATCGACAACTGGGTCCGTTGGAGCCTGCACGCCGTGGGATTACCTTTCTCCGCGCTAAACTACTATGTCACTAGTTTCTTTTCCCCCGCCTGGTTGGTTCTCCCGCTACCCCGCCCGCCCATTGTCGCACGCAAATGGGATTAAATTAACATCAAAATATGACTATCGCCTGGAGGCTCGCGTCTACGTCTACGACGATGGATCGGCTGAGCCTCGCGGGGTTGCCTCACGATCACCGACCGGCAAGACATTGCAGCGTCGTCGTCGTCGTCATCCCACACGCCTCGATCCCCATCTTGGCTGCATCGCAGACGTTTGATGAATGAATAATGAGCGCTCGCGAGCGGATTAAGATGCACACCCCTCCCGACACCCCATGCCCGGGTTTGCGTGCGATCATATTTCAAAACCGTGCAGCCGAAGCGTTGTGCGGCTCGGCATTGATCCTTTTTTGGTGCGTCTTTGGACAGGGGGCACCCAAATCGGGCATTCGAACGATCTGTCCCTTCGAACGCCCGAAAGGCCCTGGGCAACCGATACCCCGGGGGATATCGGGCTTATCTCGTTTATCGGATCCGTTGTCGTCGTCACTTCATCTCTGGCGGCACACCGGAGAACGGCTGTCGATGGGCTGCTAATGATGTTTTTTTTTTAAGGGATATACTAAAGCCACCACGAAACGGCTCGTTAGAGGTGAAGGAAAAATGTTGTAAATAAAGAGAAAAAAAAACAACCCCGCACGCCAGGTGTAAGACAGAGCGCAACATTCAGCTAAAAAATTATGCCACTCGTAATGGTGTGTTTTATGGTGACGTGCCAGGGACATTCGAATACATCTCCACCTCAACCAACGCTGGCGGTGGTTGGAAGGTGGTTGGTGCCCGCCGACTTTGCGTTATCTAATCATATTACTCGCCGTGCGACATCCGGCGCTGTAACTCCCGTCACGATCGTCATCACGGGCAGGTTTTGTGGCATAATTAAGAAGATCAACACGGAGACGCTCCCATCCGGGGTAGCAATGACGGTCGCGTTGACACATTTCAACTTCGCGGATGTCGTGAACTTCGGGACGAGTCGAGCAGATGTCACGAGAACAATTCGTGCAGCGTCGTTAGTGGGACGACTTTTCTGCGCCTAATAACGACTTCGCTCCGGGCTTCGTCAACAAGCAGAATTGTGCTTCGTTCGCAAGTTTACCGCGTGGAGGAATTGCGGTGTCAGGTGCAGCGGGAAGCTCATTTTCAAATAATGAAAAAATAAAATAAATAAAAAATGTCAAAGAAAGCACTGGCGCGGGAAAGAAATTCTTTAAAACATGCTTCAGCTCGTTTGTCCATTCTGTTGAATTTAAACATCAAATTTTGGTTCAATTTAAGAATGGTCGAAAAAAGCGAAGCTCACCACTGCTCGGGACGAGAACTTTTGCGAAACCCCAGGTCCAAGTCAAAACGATAACAAGCAAATCAAAAAAAAAGAAAAGAAAAACATCCCAGACATCTTCGCACGACGAATAAATAACCCGCGGGGTGACGCCTTTCTTTACCCGCGACTTTTCTCCAAAACCTCCGCCAGACGTCCGACTGAATATTATCCAGTTTCCCGGTCCGGCAGCATATTTTCGGCGCTTGCCTCGAGCTGCTACAAACATTGCTTTCCTTTCGCTTCGTTGGTTCGTTTTTTATTCTAATTTTTTCGTTCTCTTGCCGCCAACCAAACAGTCGGTTGTGGAAGGAAAATTAAATAATTTACCAAACCCCACCCACCTCATCCCCACGGTGTTGCGAGGAGCAACAAACACAGCGGACCGATGCGGCGGAAAAGCTTTCCCACTCGTTTGCATTGATTTTTGGTGTTAAAAATCGATCCCGGCCCCGTGCTGGCGCGATGAAAATCGTTATCGAGTTTGCAAGTTTGAGCGGAAAAACGCTTTTACAAGCGTGTTCGCAACAAGCACTATTAGATGACCTGATGTCAGGGACGGAAAGGGGGACGGGGAGGGGTAAATAAGTGGGCAGACATAATGAAGTCACGATACGCTTTCCCTCCCCCGGCAGGAAAGGTCACAGAACACGGCACGACATTACGTAAATTACGGCCGTCGGAGGTTGGACAAAACCCCCGGACGATAAAGCTCGTCGCAGACACAATCGAATTAATGAAGAGATCACAGGAGAAGATTCAGATAAGAACGAGCGCCATGTGTACACACACATTTGAGTCTGATTTTGAGCTTCGTCGCAAAACAGCCAAAAACTGGCTACCGAATAACAAAGCAACATTTGTTTATGGCAAGTTTTTTTTCCATTTTTAAACATGAAACCCTCTTCGGGGGAGAAAAAAAGTTCTACATATACTTCTCCAACTCCATTTCATTTGAGCAGCCGAGCACGATAAGCCGCAACTGTCAAAAGATTGTTTGCGCATGTGTGTGTGTGTGTGTTAGTGTTTATCTGTAAACTGGTCTTGAAAAAGTTTCCCCACTTTTCCCAGTTGCACTTTCCGCAAGTCGGTTTCCCTCATCCACAAATCCCGTTCGCGCCTGCAAACGGCATGTCTGCAAATCGGACAGGTTTTGGTTCGCTTTCCACTGCTGTATCTTTCTCCCTCGCTCGTTGCCGGGTCGTTGGAAGACGAACCAAACTTTTTGACAGCTGGAAAAAGGATGATGAAGTTCAAGTTGAGGATTATCACTTAGCGTCGGGCGAATGATAACAAAGGCCACGGGGAATGGATACACGCGTGGGCACGCGAAGTTCGGTTCCACTTGGAACTTGGAGCCATAATAATCATAAAGCAGTGCCGAAGGTGGGCGCCACCGGTCGGTGGGGGTGGCGTGCGAAAGTTCCCTTTCGTCGGCGATGCTTTGCGGAACATAATCACCGCGTGGTGTCGCCCGGGGTTTTGGTACGAAAACAATACACAGTTTGAGGGCGGGGACAAAAAACATTAGACGAAAGTTGGCTCCGGGCGAATGTTTCCCTTTGCTGCCTGAGGGACTATTTCGCTGGAGGAACCGTTCGCGCGTGGGAGGTTTAGCGGGGAACGATGCTCTTTTAGCGGGAAGTCGCTTCTAATGCGTGATGCGATTTAAGACACCGTTCCAGGAAAATTGTTGCGCCGCAGTGAGAGTTGTTTTTCACGATTTGCCGCTAATGTTTTGTTGCATGCAGCAAAATCAAAGTGTTTGCATTTGGGGAATCCGTGATGTGTTTGTACGTTTTCGGGGGGAAGATTATACTTTGCTCCTAGCTGATTTTCCTTCACCTGTGTACATAAACCAAGATCATAAAGCTGGGTTCAAGGTGTAGGGCTATTTAGCGAGAAAACAAATGTAATTATAATTCGTTCTGTTTCTGAATCGTGAAACATAAAAGCAACAAAAACTACATTTTTAGTTTGATAAGTCGATATTTGATAGAGTAAAGATTTGATTTATTTGTTGGACTTGTAGTTGCTGTTTGATTTCTGGTTTTAAAACCAGATTTAAGCAAATTTAATGCAATATTTTGAGTTCACATTTAACATTATGATTAGAATGATTCGAATTGTGACGGACCGAAATAAGTTTCCAAAATCTTCGAAAATTAAGTCCTATCCCAGCTACTTAAGGACACCGACATTCTAATCAAATTGCATCGACTAGATTGGCACCTTCACGTCCCTTGAAACGTGCTGGAACGTGCCACGAATGTGACGTATTTTTCTAACCAATTAACTTGATTCCATCTGACACCCTACCGTCGTGCCGCCGCCCATCAGGTGGGCAGACCGATGGGTGGCAACAGGAATGTCGAAAGACGACGACGACAACGCTGACGACGTCGTGACTCCCCGAAGCAGATGATTAAATCATTCGCTCGGGTTGGTCGAACAAATCGCTAGACCTTCTCTGCCGACATCTAGTGGAGTTCTTGGGGGAGGGGGGGGGGGTGAGGGAGTGGTAGGACAAAGAAAAAAAACACAACCCTCAACCGAATTCATCCTGATCCTTGTTGGATGGACAGCCGGTTTTATGAAGTTGTCAGAGCGACCGGTGTCGAAGGTGAAGAGCGTTCTTGGATAGCTCGGGCTTGTATTTGGTTTCGAGGATCTTTACAAATCCTGCCCACTCCCCTTCGTCGAGTCCACCGGCGTCTGTTGCAGCCACGGATGTACATCCTATTTGTCCCAGGGACAGGAGCTTTTTCACCGGCGCGCGCGCGCGCTCGGGAAAGATAAAACCAATTCGTTTCGTTATTCCGGCTGAGTGCAGAGGCGGGACATAATTCATGGAAATGAATTAAATTTCTGCACTAGGGACAAGCTGCGTTCGCATCTGGCACTGACAACTCAGTTAGCCCACGGAGCGTTCCATTTCCCTGCCACGTTTCGCACTCAACTAACGCTTGGCGAAACAAAATGGTCACCCAGCGCTTCGTTCCGCGCGCGTAATGAGTTCACATCCGGGCCGGGATGAGATAGGACATGCGTAGATAAAAATAAAAGAAAATGCACGCTCCAACTTCCCACTTGGCGGCTCGCAAATGTGATCAATCAGAAAGGGAACGGAAAGGATATTGCCAATCGATCGCGCTAGATCGAACGCAGCTATTCTTCACGACCCGGGACCATATTTGCGCAGCAACAGTTAGCGTAGGCCGATAAGAAAAAACGCAAAAAAGCACTGACCCAAAAGAGGGATCAATTGATTTCAACCATCGCTCCCCAAAAGGACGTAGCATCATAATTTAACGGATCGCTTGTTGTTCACCTGAATCACGGGAGCTGTTTTTTTTTCGTGGTTGATTTCTTGCGTTTAGTTTGGTGCCTCATGCCAATCGCACTTGGCTTTCTGCCCATCGATTTCCGGTACCGAGCAAATGCCGCGATGGAAAAAAAGAAACCTCATAAATAGTCACGGCCGCAGGTGGAGGTGGGTTTTCGGGAATGGGAAAAATACCAATATGTGGGAGCTTTATGGGCTACTGAGGAGGCTAGGACGATATACTAACAGATGATAGTTGGGAATGTGAAAGGAGATGAAAAGAATATCTTGCTGCCGGTGTCCAACATCTGTTTGTACAAGTAATTTCCTAGCACAAGTGTTTTTAGACAGTATTGGTGATTGATGAACATGAGTTTTGTAAAAGATATGGGAGTAAATTTTCGAAGCATTTTATAATTTTGTACAAAAGTTTAAACAAAAAACTTACAGTAAAATAAGGATTCTGAATCTCGAGCCATTTTCATGTTATTGTTTGGTCCTTTTTTATATCCTTTACAATAATATTGTTATTTATTAATAAATACATACAATAATCCAAAAACGAAAATCATAAATTTCGTTTTTGGATTATTGCATGTATTTATTTTATATTTATTTTTATGGCATTCAATATTCTATTTCAGGTTTGTTGATAGTATTTTTATCTTTTTTACCCTTTTTTGACACAGTTTTCTTTGATTTTTGAACAATTTTCTTTTTTTTCTGTATTTTTCATCATCCAACACAGCCTTCGATAGCCGCAACTTTAATTTCAAACCCCTCATTTTTGTCTGAATTTCCACAAACAATATCCTTAAACCAAACCCTATCGGAGTAAACTGGTGTTTGAAGTATCCTCTTCTTGGAACACTTCTCATTTCCTTTCTTCGAAAAGGCGAGACATATAATACGTTACAACCTCCCTTGGTACACCTTTAAGCCGGGTGATGTTGGTTCTGGGAAGAAATCTTGAGCCCACATCGAAAACCAACCAGCCCACGCACACCACGCACACAAAACCGATACGCCCGTCAAGCGCGTTGCTGGTTCTAAATTTTTAATAAGATTTTTAACCATTCCCGATGCGTCAAACGCCGTTGCGTACCTTCCGCAAGCTCCAGTTGGGGTTAAAGGCTGTCGTGCAAGTTTGCGCATAATTGGAAAAACTTTACCCGGCTCGGGCAAAACACGATCCCGTTGTTTCCTGATACTCATTCTTCCAGGGTCAGTCACGCGAAAGAGATGCAAAGGGTGCAGAAACACACGGTAAGGATAACGCAATTTGAGGTGTTATAAAATATTCACACGTGCTTTTGAGCGTGGAGAACGCACCTTCCAGGGCGGGTGCAACAATTCCGGGTGCAAATTTCCCCCTAGTTACCATGTTGTTAGGACCCGCAAAACCAAAAAGGACCTGATTCGAATGTCTTTATTAGAGCCATTGATGGAACGGAAAGGGAAGCTTCGCATCAAGGGGTTCGGATCGGTTTTGTGCTGGCGGGCAAAAGCGCAAATTAGCACTTAATTACGCGCTCTGTATGGATCCCGGAACCGGAGCGCTTGGCAGAGACTGGAGCTTATGTACCGTGACCTAATTCGGGCACCCGTAATCCCTGACAGGTACGCGTTGCAATTGTTGTTCGCTGCTTTCTCGAACGGGCAACGTTGTGGGAAGTGTTGTATTGCTCCCAAGGGAATGTTCTTGGCCCGGCCCGGCAACAACGGGCGCCATTCCACGGTACGTTGTTTAAGAGGAAGCTGTGCAGAGCTAGAACATCCGAGCTTCGGGCACTTCCCGGGACACGATTCTGTTGCGCTTCGTGCAGGAAAAGAATCAATTTGAAGCATCTATGGCATAAATTCATAAATAGGCCCAGCTGGTCCGAACTTTCGCCCAAGTCCAAGCATCCTAGTACAGGTGTATCGTATGAGAAAAGCCTCAGCCCTCCTCCTGCCCAGCCACTGTTTTCGGGTGGGTATAAATCAACCCACCGCAACGCAACAACAACAACAACAACAGCAACAAAAAAGCAACCAACTCTCACAACTCGTTATGGACACGGCCATAAATTAGCGGTATTGGGCTTCCTTGCGACACACCGAGAGCGTCTTAATGCTTTATCTGATCCCACCGTCTGGCGAGGGTGCCAGTACGTCTACGCGTTGGCCGCGCGAACCCGAGCGTACGCTAAATTATGTAACGCCACTCACCCATTTTTCGCACCGCCACGAATTTTTCGTACCGCGTTTTATCTTACCGTGAAAAAAAGGGAGAAAGGGAGGAGCGAGTGCTAGCTTATCTGTTTGTTGGTTCAGGCACGGTGCAGGACGAAGATCTGCTACGTGCCACCACCACCACGACCGGTGTGCGGAGTACTGGAGGTAGTGATACATTATTTCCACCCAAAACCACGTCTGCAGCGGCCGAGGCAGTGCGAGGCAGTCCGCAGGGAACCTTGCAGAAACATTGCGTTGGTTTAAATTCATGAGCTGTTCCAACTCGGTCCGTTCTGAGGACGCTGGTTGGAACCGAAACAAATGGTCCATATGCAGTGGACGAGCGCGTGTCGATCTTGAAGTCTCCCACGTCAAAAACGCTTGCGAGTTTTGCGGTTCTTAAGGCTGTGGGCTATCGGAACCTACGACTTCGAAGTAAAACTGTCCGGAACCTACGACTTCGAAGTAATTTTTTTTTCATCTGTTTTTTTTTGTTGGTTCGAAAACACACGGTCATTACTTTGCGCTCCTTCACCTTCTTCTCGGAGGGCTTCCGGGCATCGATTGGTCACGTACCGCCTGAGCGAACAGGTGCTGCCGGCCAACTGTGAACAGCTTTTCCCCTTGCGAATCGATCGATCGAACCCGAACGGGTGCTGTGGTTGGTGTGGGTTGAATTTTCTCAAATTGACAGCGAACGAACGCCGATGTCAGCGGGGAATTTGTTGGGCTTAGTGTGTTTTTCCCGATTGTTTGCTTGCCGGGATTAGCCACCGATTGTGGATCGTTTAGGTGGCCGGGTTGCCTTCGTCAAACGCGCGCTGATAGGTGGGGTTTTTGTTTTTGGGTGGATTCGGTCTCGTGGGGTTTTGCGGAACACCCGGAGGGAGATATTCGATATACTGTCAATCACAAAATTGAGCGTACACTAATGATCATTCGAGAAAAACTTAGTTTTTCTAGACTTAAAATTTTTTTAATGTAAAAAAACCATTATGCATTTCAAAATTCATCCTTTTTACTATTGTTTTGCGGACAAAAGAAGAAAAAATAAGAACAAAATCAAATAAAAAAATTAATCAAAACAAAAAAGTCCCAATTC
>KI915041.1:13920345-13980916 GCA_000473445.2 Anopheles farauti
GGCATCGTAAAAGGAGATTTTTGGGATTTTCGCTAGTTAAAAATTATACACATTTTTTTTGCACATTCTGCTCAGCTCATTATTTGCGCAAAAGACTAATTTAATAAACTACATAAAAAAATTTTACTTAAAAACATGATTTCCCTTCGAAACAGGGAATCATTTCAGTTCATCATAAGTGTACGCTCAATTTTGTGATTGACTGTACCTGATCCGAAAAGAGGGAGCATGTTTTTGGGGAGGATCGTTGGAGAGAACCTTTCTCGTACGTTAAGAATAACAATATGTTATAAAATTGGTTTGATATTGGATCGTAATAAAAATATCAAGCATAATTAAAATTATACTGAAACGGGCAAGCCGCGCCTTTAATATTATTTAGATCCCAAACTTCTTCATCCCCTATTGCGACAATACGCGCGCGATTATTCCACTCAAATCCACGATATCTTCCGGACTAAGCGAAACCAAATCCTCGAGCCGGTAGAAATCGCGACGCGCACGTAAGCTGGTCGATTTTTATCACATTTAGCGCTCCATCAGGCCCACGACCTGGGACCGCAAAACATCACGTAGAACGCGCGAAGAACAGAACTGCAGCAAACCACCACTTGACTAAAGCATAGGCGCGTGACCAGCGTTGGTGATCGCGTTGGACGAATCGGACGAGTTCGCTACACGGACGTGATAATTTTATCATCGTGCGAGCTTTTAGCACACATCAAGCTCACCGTGTGTGTGTGTGTCTGTGTGTGGTGAGTTCGTGCAAAAACTGGGGATTTTCGCTGATGAAATTCGACGCTTTTTTAGTTTGATTTCATTTCCTTCCTCCCGGGTGGAGCCGGTCGCAGGAAATTCCCTCGATTAGTGTTCGAACACAGCTTCGCGAGTGTGTGCGGTTGCATCATCCGAACTTTCGCGCTAATAGCGTGAGCAAACACCGTGTGCATTTTTGTTTGGCTCCGTCGCACTTGCTGTGTGATTGGTCCGTATTGACAGCTAGATGTTGACAGTTGTTTTAAGCGACAGTGTCACCGGGGAATGACTCACACACGGTGCCGGAGAGTTTATCTTTGCGCAGCGATTTGGGCGTGCAGCGGACGGTAAACATCTCCCGCCTGTGCCTTTGTTTAGTCTAACGATGCGAAGCGCCTGTGCAAATGGGACGCTGGAAGCCGTCGCTGCGTAACCGGGTAGCTTCTTGAGCAAATGAAAAATTCAATGCGAGCGTAAAAATATCGCTCGGCGCCAATAAACAGCGACACATTATCGGCAGGGAAGGTAAGGTTTTATCAACTGGCCGTGTCGCTTAATTAAAATACCCACGAAACGAACCCACGGCTGTTGTTTCAACAGCATCGTTTTGCTGCGGGAAGGTTCCGATCGACAAAGGGTTTTGTGTTTGCCGAATCGGGGGAAACGATTGCAATCGTTTCGAACGCGAGAAAGGGGTGAAGGTTTTATGGGTAAACTTGCGTCGAAAAATCGACCCGCCTGCTTTTAAGTAAATATGTGATGTGTAGGCAAGCGTATGTGTTGTTTGGGTGTGCGTGGGTAGTGGACGGGTGGGTTAGTCCCTAAACCCTCGTCAACATCATCAGCATCATCTGTTGCACGCACGCGGATCGATCGATAGAGCATCAGCGTTGCTGCGCACGATGGGATCAAAGAAGATCAAAATGCTGAATTTATTGATAAATAAGATTCGCAGTTAAAATTAAATTATATTCAAATAGCTGCCAACGAGGCCTATTGATGAAGATTGCAACTCTTTTTTAGAGTTCCCGATAAAAAATGATCGCTGGAATCAAAGTTTTCATTTGTCAATGCTTTAACCATTTTTTTTTCAAAAATATATTGTTTTTTGTCGTATTCAGAGTTATATTTTCAGAAACGAACTGTAAATTTAAAAAACGAGTAAAGACGTTTGTTAATTTATCTGTTATGTGTTTATGTGTTAATTTATTTTCCTAGTAAACAGTATGATAATAAAATTGAAAATTAATAAATTTGTCTCTATAAGATTTCAACGGCGTCTGCAGCGTGCTTGTATAAATTCTATCCAGTTCATTTTAATTTAAAATAATTTTTTTCAATGAGAGGTATCACGACTGAGACATGTTTGCCTGTATAGTACCACAAAAGGTGGTTTCGTCTGGAAAACAAAAAGCGACATTTTTACATTTCCATCAGAGTGCACATTTTAACCCCAAAAACCACACTGTGCCAACTGACCACCAGATATTATGCACGCATATCTTCCCCTCCTTCTCACACACAAGCAAACAAACCACCTGAGTGATTGTATTTCAATATTTGCTATCAGAATTAAACAGCTCGCTGTGCATCAGCTTTTTGCCACCCTTTTATTTTTCTTCTTCCTGCCTCCAGATCGATCGATGTGTTGGCATAGGGGAAGATTCATTTGGAATATTGAAAAAAAGGAACACCACCGGACCACCTGTATCGTGGCACGGGGGGAAAAACACACACACACACACACACACACACACACTCAGCCAAACATAACTCATCCTTTTCAACCAGGCCAGCCTCCCACATCGTTTCCATCGTTTGTGATTATGCCCGACCGTACCGGGGTGGTTGGAGAAAGGTGGAGATAAAAGAAAAAAGCGGGAACTTATTTATATTCCATTCTTGTCTGGCATTTGTCATTGTTGTCTGTCGGGCTCGGTGCATATTTCGCTTCCCCCCGCCCTTTCCCATTCCGTCAAAGACGACGTTTTCGTAATGAATTGAATTATCACTACATGTGTTGCACTTTTCGCGGGGAAAGATTGAGCACCCCGGGAGGGGGGGGGGGGGGAAGGGGAGGGGTAATTGAAATGCATTTGGGAGGACGATGCAAGTTTGCGGTGCCACCCACGGCTCTGCACCCAATGTGCCCGGGCCGGGTGAAAAAAAAGGGGTTCACATCTTGCGGGGTTCGGCAACAACGTCTGTTTCGAAAGTAATTTGCGGGTGTTTTGTGCGCTTCTCGTTCTCGTTCGGCTCCATTTGCTCGAAGCCGGAGTCTTCTCGCGTAGGTTGCACGCCGAATGGTGCAGGTGTGGCGTCAACGGTGGATGGGATGAATTTCAGCCCGTTCGTGCTGTAATATTCCAAACCCACACAAAATACACACGATCGGGGTTAATGTCACCGGGCGCGGATTGCGTCTGTCCCTTCACACACGAGTAATTGCGATAATTGCACTTTGGCTAGGAAAGAGTGGAATGCATCACATCTTAAACTCGCCTTTTTTGTCGCCGAAGAGTTTTTGTCGCTCGTTTTAAGTGTCTTTCTGTGTTATAGCACATAGAAATCATCGTCTTTATGAAGTCAGAGGCACTTTTGTGAGGCATTTTTTAACGATTCTCAGCAGCCGCAAAGGTTCCGGGGAGAACAAGCCAGTCGATCGGTCGCTAATTTATGCGCTTTTATTACGCTTGAAGGCCGGTGGAGCAACAAATCAAGCCAGGTTTTTATCGAACCGAGCGTTTATCTGATGGTGTCAAGCTCAGGTTAACATGCTGGACATGCTTTCAGATGTGTTCTACTGCGCTACTGCATCGAAGGAATTTCGTATTCTGGCTGTCACCGCAGCGTTAATAGGCTGTTCTAGCGAGTCATGCTCTAGCGCGGCTTCAAACATCGATAGGTTGACCTGAGCAGCGGTTGAGAAGCGAGATCGTCAAGGCAGCATTCACATCACTTCGCTTTAATTGCACCAACAGGAGTAAAACTTTATGGAAAATTATTTTGTAACAGTTTTGTTCAAGTACACAAAAAAAACTATCCTACATGCAATAAACCTTCTCCGGAGTTCGGCTTCAGGCGGCTCCTATACACCAAGCCCGGTCTTATGCCTCCCGGCGTTTTGAGGCCTGCCGCCATAAATAACCACCGAAACGGCTGGCAAGCTCATCTAATAAAATTAGATCAAAATTTCTTATTGATTATTCGCTCCGTAATGGCCCCGCAGTCCCGGCGGCTCATCTAGGCGCTAGGTTCGCTTGGTGCGCGAACCGCACGCTCCAAATGAAAAGTAATGTCGCCGTGACAATTGAAAATGATTGATGCCAAGGACGCGCGTTCGCGAATAAAGCTCGCGCATAAAATGGCGCTCACCCTGCACCCCGTTCGGTTCGCGGGGTCTGTTCGGGGGGATTTTTGCTTTTTGCTACCAGCGCTGTATTACATCCATAAATTTCCAGCTCAGTGCGCACACTCTCACACACCTTCGCGGCTCGATACCCGCGAGTTTGAGAATAATTTATGCACGATTTATGAGCTGTAGGCTCTTCACGGGGCGACGGGCGTATGTTGCGCCTATGGCAACGGGGCAAGCGAGCAAGCAAGCAAGGAGAAGAAAAACCGGGGAAGCAAAAGTAGCCCACTGGTGCGTAAACTTTGCACCCTTACATCGGTGATAACAGGCACCATTAATGTGCACCATTTTTGGCAAAAAAAAACCCACACTTGGTGGCGGCGAACGCGTATGTCGATGGGAAGGTTTTTTTGTCATCCTCTTCTCTCTGTTGCGCTTTAAATTTCGCTCATTACTTAGCGGTGCCCCGTGCGCGCTTGTTTACGCGTGTGCCCGATTCGCTTTTGTTTCGCAGACGCGTGGGAAGCTTGTCTGTGTGCCGGGCATCATTTGCATGATGCTCATAATTTGCCCCGCTGCGTTCCGTGTCCGAGGTCGGATAAGGGATAGGGGAAGCGGGCGTGCTCGTCATTGTGGCGGATCGTGATAGAACGCAGCATGACGCACATTAGCGTTCCCCGGTATCGAAGTGAGACGTGTCATTTGCCGGCCAGCTAATCCTGGTGCCTGCTTCCAAACGAACGAACGATAATCAAGTGATGAGTGTGCAGAATGCGAACTAATCGTAAGGGTACACACATAAAGCATTATACGAGGGACGAAAATCCGGAAAAATTTATCTTTTACAGCGGTAGTTACAAGTTTTCATACGCATTAAAGAAATGTAGAATAATTGAATTACTTTAATAAAAAAAATTACTTAAAAGTTCTTAAATCTTCTAGTTGTATTGTCCTCTAAAAGATGGCGCTAATAAATTATAATTTGTTGAACCATATTTCTGCCAATGGTTACTATGTTTTCTTCTTGATTAGGATTTTAAAATGTCATTGTCTTTATTCATTCCTGAATATTTCCTATCTAATATTAAACCAATATTCTGAAGCAAAAAAAAAAACACTTGCCAAACTCAACTTCCTCCTTCGTTTTAATCTTAATTTAACGAAGCTTGCTTAGCTTAACTTTGTACGAATATTTAAACTAACAAAATTTGATCGATTCGTTCAGATTCATATTAAAACGGTTCAACATTGGAAAAAATCGATATTGGACGGTGGAAAATGCTCGAGAAATGGAAAACTGAAAATCGACTGAATGAAAATCGCAGGGAAAAGAAATATTAAGAATTGGGATAAAAGTAATAAAAATCCTCTTACATTTTACAGTAACACAGTAAAATAATAACACAAGTAATATGTTTAAATTTTTTTTAATGAAAAGTTATACATTTCTAGAAAAATTAAATAATTATAATCAGTTAAAATATCTTTTCGATACATCTCTCGATGTAGACGGTCAAATTTTGCAAGTATTTGACATTACAAGACACTAAATTAAAAACGAAAAAATATATATATTGTATTTTTTTTTCAATCTGCTCATGTTTTTATTAAAACGTTTGTAACAAACAGAATGCGAGCGTTCTTACGCCTATTACTGCAAACTTCATTGTGCAAGTGGCAAAACAGATATAAAAACTAACCGCACGAACCGGTACGGCAAATCTATGGAAAAAGTTTTCACATGTCTTTCGGCTCGGTTGAGGTGGTAGTTTGCGGAAAACTACAACCCACTATCGAAGGTAAAACAACACACTGCAAGGTATTCACTCGCCCTCCCCCTGCCAGAACATGTAAAGTTCTTTACCGGTGCAAAAGCCAAAAAAAAAAACAAAAACACGAAAGAAACATACACACCGTGGCGATTAAATTGTAGCAACGAACGTTGGCAGACGAAACGGAACCGTTTTCGGGAGGCGCGGCGGACAAAACATCAGACCAAACATCACGTAAACAGCGGTAAACCCGCGGTGGCGTGTGTGTTTGTGTCTGTGCAAAAAACACAACACACAAATTCGGAGTGCTTTTTTATGTTTCGACGGCACGGCGGTGCTGTCGATATATTAGGCATGACATAAGCGTGTGTTTTGTTGCTAGTTTAGCTTCACATTAGTGTACCTTTGGGAGGGACTCCGAGCTAAAAGGGGAGGCTTACCTCACAGGAAAATTGTTGCTTGCGCGTTCCGAAGAGGTCTCGTCCGGTTGGCTACCGCGCGATGATGGGCTTCAATCATTTCGAATCGGTTTTGGAAGCCGCAACCGAACCGGAACACGGACACGGTACTGTTTACACTTTGCATACGGATATTGTTGTCGTGCGATGGAAGAAAAAATTGGCCTAGTACCTCCTCTCCATCCCCGTGTGCCAGTAGAGAAGCCCAGAACATTTACATCATCATAAAGCACTAGAATGGCGGAAATAGAGAAAAAACCGAAACCGACTCTGGTGGCGGAGGGAACGTAAAAAACGACTGCATTCGTTCGGTTGGGTTGGGAGAATAATTGCCCGGCTCTGGCTATAATATGACCTCCGTGCATGCACCCCACTACCCGGTCTGGGCCGGGGTCGAGTTTATTGAACTTGCTCATTAAAACGCAACCCAACGACGCGGGCCACAACGCGGCCAAGAAGGTCATAATTTGCATTAAATTGAAGCTACGCTTTGGCTAATGCCTGCCACCGTCGGTTCTCTCCCGGCAGCTGCAGCTTGGCATGCTTTGGGTAAATAATCGTCGTACGACCGTTTCATTTCCCCCCTTCGAACCCCTGTCCACTTTTAATAACCATTTTCCACAGTGAAACAGCGTGTGGGTGTCAGCGAAAATGGAAAATACCAGAGATGTATTGCATTGTGACGTCCCGCCGTTGGCGTCAATGCCATCGGCTCGGCTTCGTAATGCAACCCTTCCTTTTCTTTCCATCTCTCCGGTGCGGTGCTATATTTAGTCACCTGAAAAGGTCGAGGTCTTTGTCACCAACACCACCCCCCCCCCTTGCAACATTTGCAATCAATGTGACAGAGTTGTCGATAAAAAAGGCGAAAGCCTCGACATGGAGCTGGGGCAGGGGATGGGTGCATAGGAGCTGGATGAGGTATGCATAATTTTCCAACAATCGTCATCACAATGGAAAGCAGCTGGGTGTGTGTGTGTGTGTGTGTGTGGTTTGGCGCGGGCTGCATGACAAAAGCATGAACGAGTTTATTTTTAAATCGAAACTGTCGTCGTTGTCGTGTGGCGGACGGTAAATAAGGGGAGAGACAATTGCAACATAAGGATCGCTCTATTACAAACAACCTCGTAATTGTCGTTTACATTGTATGTACCGTCTTTCTCTCTCTCTTTCTCGCTATTATTGCTATAGTATGTGGGAAGAAAATTACTATTGTACAAGTACTCTAAAGCGTTTTTTTATTACGCAGAGAGAAAGAGAGAAATTGCATAAAAAACAAAATGATTGCTTTGAAGTGTCAATCTTGACACCTTATAAATGCCGTTTAGTGGTTTAGTTTTTCAATCGTGAAAAATAGACTAATAAAAAAATAAAACTCAAACAGGGCAGCTCTAGAGGGGTTTGTTAACGCATCGATTTTTAAACATTTGAAAATTTAAAAAAATTAATATTAAAAAATAAATCGTCTACAATGAATTTCATACAATTTTGTTACGAGTATTACATGATTTCCAAGCATAAATGCTAAAATGTTGTATGCATAACGTGTAAATACTGGATTGAGTAAATGCATGGCTGCATGGCACAATTTACAATCAACACACTTTTTCTACAAATTTTTTTTTTCACAATCGTCATCTTCAGATCTGAAAGAATTAAATTTCGATTTCTGAGAGAGATTTTCTGTAGCATATTTTTGAAAATATTTTAGTCATTAATATACAATACAATTCATTTGAAAAAAACCAGAAATTTCTAAAGCTTCATTGCCTTCCTTCTTTACCAACAAAGAAAAGAACGCATTTTGATTGATTTCTATACACACAAAAACACGACCACCGAAAAACCCGGGCGGATACATTTTGGCCGGCGGCTGGAAATCCGACCAACCACCCATCGGGGGTGCTTTACTGGAAAACGGAAATCCATCAGCTGCCTTGGTGGGCGTGAATAGCGACTCCACTTTGGTTACTGAGGATGCACAAATAAATCTTCATTAACGCTCGTGGCCGCGCCCGAAGTCCGCACCTACAGTCCGAAACCCGCGATGCGGAGAGGGGCTCTTTTTCTATCGGCGAGATGAGATGAGGGCTGCTGATGGTGTCTTCTCTCCTGGTGCCACCGCAGCAGACAAACTGACGAGGGGTTAATAGTGGAGATAATGTGTCTTTCTTTTATGTATAAATCGCCGCTTCAGTTCGCTTTTCTTTTATTTTTTACCTTTGTTGTAGCCACTCCTGTTTAATCATCTTCAAGGCCGGCGGCCCCCGGGGCTGCGGCGCACTGCAGCGGACGAGCGGAGAAAAACTAATCCCAACTAATTACTTCTCTTTCGCCCGGCGGCCCAAAAGGAGGTCGTCGGGCCGCTGGAGGAAAAAGCTTTCCGCGCATAATATATCACTGGTGCTGGTGCGCTGCTTCTCACAAGATCATCATAATTTAGCAATTAGATGGGCCTCTTTTAGAGAATATAAATTGGGTCATGAATAATGTGTGCGGTTGCAGTGCAAATCGATCATTCGCCAGGGTTTGCTGAGTATGTTGAAGAAGGAGAGAAAAAAAAACATACAAACCCGAAGCTCGCAATCGGGAACAAAAACATAACAAAACTCGCCTCTGGGTCGATAAACGTCGATAAGAAAGCAGCCGCTACCTGTGCGCTACAGCCAGCAAGAGCTGCAGAAATGTTCTCAATGCACACTCCACAAATGGTGCTACCAGTTTCGCCCATTAAATTTGCACACATCAACAGCTTCCCGTCGGGGAACGTACGAGTGCAGGAGTTTCCATTTCCGGGCATTTCGTAAAGCCTCCCGGTAAAGTGTTGCCTGCATGACAGCTTCCAGCAAGGCGCCACACAACGTATTCTATTATCCCGAAGTGAGGATGCATGTAAAACAACACCCATTTTCCATCCATAAGCAAAAAAAGGGTGGATGCATCCATCATGGCTGCATACGAACGGAATGAGTTTTTCATCCCGTTTTCCCCGCCGGCGGTAGGGCCATCGCGCTGACGCGTCCTGGCAGTGGGATTAAAAGCATGAACACTTTGGAAGCCTCATCTTCTCATCCAGCAAATACCTTCGCGAGTCATCAATCTACCGGCTACAAACCAAAAAAAAGGAGAAAAAAGCGAACGACAGGAAACTTCAAGTACGCACCACGGCGGGGTGCAGTTGATTTGTGTTTTTCGTTTCCAAGCGATCCCATCCCATCGGCACGGACCGGGCGAAGGTCCGAAAAGTAAGGAAACATCCCGAGCGAGCCGGGTTTCATCCCAGGGTCTTGATGGGGTCGGTACCGATTGCCCGTAAATGATGGCGATGGCTTATGATCTTAACGCATAGCTGCTGCTACCGACAAGCACGAGCACCACGCCATGATTAAAATACCGAAACCCAAACCCCCATTCTCAGTCCGAAAGGCAATTTTTCACGCTTCATCCGCGGCTCGTCGGTGGACCGGGATCGTATCATGGGAGTTATGTTATTTTGGCATTCCATGTTTGATGTGTAGCACGCACCGAGCGAGAAAATATGGAACTCATCTAATCGTATGCATCCATCGTTGTCGACCGCGATTCGAATACCCACTAGGGTGGAGGAAAAAAAAAACAAAACAAAACAAAACACGAAAACATCAAAATCGTGCGTGTTTATGAGATAAATGGGGCCCGAGAGGGAGGAAAATGGGAGGACGGGGGGAGGGGAGAAGAGAGATCAAGGCCAGTTTCTTGTACGGTTTTTGGGTTGTTCTAGCCTTCCTTCTCATCCATGTTTTCTTACGAGTGGGAGATTTCGGTCTGTGTAGATGATATATTTGGAGGGGTGTCTTTTATTCTACGAGAACTAGGGTTCTTCGTCAAAGGAGACTTTTATTCCGTTAAAAGATTCATGTCACAAACAATCCTAAAAAGGTTTGTTGAAAAAGAAGACTTTTTGGAATATGTTGTAAAATAGACAACAACAGAAAATGTTTCTCAGGTGAATGAAAATATTTACACGAAAAAGAAGCTCTGATTTGCTAATAGACTTTTACGCCACTCGAAACATAATAATGGAAGCAACTTTTATTCTTATAATTTCTGACAGAGAACGTGTCGTAGGATGTAATAACATTCCTTGCTATATTATTTGTAGTATTTTAAAACATGTTTTATTTTTTTAATACGACAGCACAGCAATAAAGAAGAAATTATTAAATTAATATTAAAAAATACATGTTAGATATGACCACTATGCACAAATGAGCGCATCAAAACCCTGCTTTAATACACACGAAGCTAGTGGTGTGACCGAAACCGACTCCAAATGAGCAGAAGTATGTCTTTAGAGATATGTTTACAGTTCGCGCGAGATAATAGAACCGTTTCTTCTGAGATGGAAACGACGAAGCGGAACGCTTCCAGCTGCAGACAAACGTTTTCGTTTCATATCCACACGGCATTTTTGACGGTGTCATAAAAAGTAGTTTGTATAATCTAAACGACCGCTCATTAGCTTCCCTTTATGCTGACTTTATCGTTCAACGGGACCGGATTATGCTCCGTGTGCCGTATGCAAACCAAGCAGCGGAATGTTTGGGGTTTTTTGGTGTTGTTTTCTTCTATTAATTTTCCGGAAAGATAATCGCTCACCGATGAAAAGAGTCTCCAGTATCGTGGCGAGCCAGCCAGAGGAGTAAGAAAAATTATTGAGAAGATTAAAATAGTACAAAAACCAGACAACGAATTGAATCGAACTACTTCCTGCAGGGAAGGGGAAAATTCTGCTTTCGTAAGCATTTTATTACTGCGTCAGAATCGCGGTGCCAGATGCTTTCATCGCAAATGCTTCCCCGTCGAGGCCCTTCGCCTTTGCCCGGGTTGAACTCGATTGATGCACTTGCCGTCCGGCGAGCGTCAAGTGTTTTTCCGTGTTCGATTCGCGTCCGTCCGACGGAAAATGAATGCGCCACATGCTTCGACATCGCAACAAGCAGCAAGTGGATAGTTTATTACTATAAAAAGTGGCATATTTTCTTCGCAAAAAGATATTTTAGTTTCCCTTTCAAATTCGATCCCATTACGCCACTACGCGCACAAAAGAAAGTTATTATTTTGGGAAGAAACTAAAGCCTTTTTGCTTTCGATCTTTCCTCTCGGCAAATCGGTTGCCACGCATCGGTGGAAGAATTCGGTTGGGATTCTAAGGAATATCACTAATCTAGTGATTCGTAGTCCGTTTCCCAGACACGATGAGAGACACAACCGGTTTCCGGACGAGTTGCCCCAAGGGAAGTCCGGGGCATGTGTGGAATTTCAATCAAGTAACCGTTCTTCTCCGAACTCGCCACGGAGTGTTATGTCATCGGGCATCGGCATCACGAATGCGTTTGACAGCGTTTCCTTCCCGAGAAAAAGACGCAATCCCATGAGCGGTAGGATAATTCTTTTATTTTTACTTCAAGACAGTTTTGTGTTTAGACACCTTTTTTTGTGCCACATTCATGCTCACATCCGTGTTCGGTACTGAAGCAATGAGGCAGCTTTTGGTCGTGATTAATATGGCTCCCATCACGATAGAGTTCAAGGTCGTTAGCGACGCTCGCAAAAACACAAAAGGGCGGACAAGGGAAGAAAGTGGCACCCAAAATTCGCACCTCGGTGAGAATTTTGAACAGTCGAACAGCTGCCGCTGCGTCATCCCATCGACCGCTTGAGGAACCGGACCGAAAACGACCGGATCGGGGGAGGGAAATTATGTAATTCAATCCCCATTCAATTTGCTCCCTTCGTGTGCGCCGCGCGTTTTCGGTCCCGATTTGCTCTTTTTCCGCTGCGCTCGATTCAATAAAACGCTTCACAGGACACGATGAGATAGCGCCCGAGGCCAGTCCGGGGAAGGGGAGGCGGAAACAAAAGAAAGCATCTACAGAGAACGGGCAGGTCAGAAGCAGGCAACAGCTCCGGATGCCGATATCTTGTGTGAAATTTGATAGCGCAATGCAACCGGGTGGTAAGACGGAGCCGGAGGTTTTATAGTTTTTTTTTTTTGGTAAACCTATGCCATTATTTTGTAGCAGGCGACGGGGCAGGCGCTTCCAGAAAGATATAATTCCGGTTTTTATAAAGGGAATCGGTTTTAATTGGCCCATACCCGTGGCTGTGGGTGTGATTATTGTGTATGGACGAGATTTATTGCGTACGAGATAATGCTCATGTGCTGCTTCTAATTTATGTGATGTGGAATGGATGAACCCCGGTGTCTTTTGTGGGTTGCAAAGTTTAATTTTATTTCGTTAGAGAAAACTATGGGTTTACAATTAAAATAAGGGAATCCAAAAAGGCTCAATAATGAGGTGTGATTTATAGTCACTAAATAGTGTCTAATAGCGTTTGCTGTTTGTTATAGATAATTCCTATGGAACGTCTACACATGAAACTATTTGAAGTTGTGTATAAAAAACTCATTTATTGTGAAAGTAAAGAAGATTTTAGATATACGCGTTCTGATAAAACAGAATGACTCAAAATCTAGAGTAAAAATATAAAATCTTTTCACATCAGAAGAGCATATATAGCACAATAAGTACGATGTAAATCTGACTCAGACATAAGAATCAGAGGGATAAGATGCAGTATGATTCTAATAGGATCACATAAATCATTCCGTCCTTAATCTTCAAAAAGTATTAATCCTGTTTTTTTGTTTAAAAAATGCATGATTCATACATGACTCATAAATCTTAACTCATGATTCACTCTTTTAGAATATGCATAATAATTCGTACAGTTCGTTCAGTTCGAATAAATTCAGTTCGGCAATAAATAAATGAAATGAACTAATGATGAATTATAAATCATAAACCATCAATAATGGTTCTTCCAACTCAGAATCAAATTTCAAATCACCACACTAATGAATCATGAGTCCTCAGGTTGCAGAGATTCCAATCACGTTTCAATGCCACTCTGCTTTGGCAACTAATTTCGAGTGCGACGCACTTCGTAATACCGATGAAAAATGAAACTCAATCCATCATCCAGCAGGCGTCACTTATGGAGCAAGCGGACGAACCTATCCCGCATAACGCATGCATGATGAAACACTGCGATGACCCAAAACCGATGCGCGAGAACGCATTCCGGTCGATTGATTAGCTTTTCACAGCACTTGCATGTACTCCCCTTCGAGACGAGCAAGAGACGAGTGTTTCTTTTCAATTGAAAAAAGCAAACCCCGTGATTGATGCTGCTGCTGGGTCGGTAAAAAGGGCGGATACAGCACACGGGGAAGGCGCCCATGTTCACGCCCGAGATTTGCGATGTGCGAAGGAAAGTGAAACAACCAGCTGGCAGCCGCTGGGTTTGGTTCGGTTGACCGAGGGATGACCCTCTGGTGTTTACCGAAGCGACGGGGTTGGAAACGGCGGTGGAGGGGGAGCTTAGGCTTATCAATCCCAAAGCAGTTTTACTTTCAGTTGACCGCATTCGGAAAGCGCCAAGGGATGGGCAAGGGGCAATAGCAAACAAACACTGCCGCTGCTCTGCTGTCGCTTCCGTTCCCGTGTTTCCTTTTCGCAAAATGCCATTCAAGTGCTGGCCAGTGCTCCCGTATCAGCATCATCCCCTCCGTGAGCGTATGTGTGTGTGTGTGTAATGCGATGCCTGCAGAATCTGAAATCTTCATCCTCAAATGAGGATGTAGCAGCGGAGGAAGCATCCGAAGAGGGCTCACGTATGTTTCCCCTCCCGGTGACTGTGTGAATCCACTGACCCAGATTCGCGATGGACGCCTGTTTTGGAGTAAACGCACACAAACGCAGGCACCGTAGTTCGAAGGACAGACATCTTCCCTTCTGTCATGAAGGAAAGCTTCTAACAGCGGCCCCAAGCGCGCCAAACAGAAGGCAGCGTCCTTCCTTTCGTTTCGTTCGCCATTTTATGGTGTCCCGCGCCCGCACTTACCTTCCTAATGCACGGCGGCAAACCGAGGTGTCAGTTCGGGGCAAGAGGTAAGGCCGGGGGCAGCGTTGGCAGCGGTGGTGTTACTGCAGCCCGCTGCGTTCTGCTCGTCGACTGGGCGTACTGCGCCAGTGCAAGAAGAGGCGAAGAGAAAGAAAGAAACGCTAGTTGTTCGAATTTTCTTGCCGGACCGATTTCGGTTCGACTGCTGCTGCCGGTGCTGCTGGGTGCGCTTGTTTTTTTTGTTTTACTCAATGCGTACGCGCTGCGATTACTGCAGACGCCCGCGTGTGCCAATCGGACCTTTTTTGGGTAGTGTCAGGGGCTGACGGAGCCCGCATTCGCGAGAACATGGTCGCCGTTCGCGTTTATGAGCTACAAATTGATGTTTTATTGCGGTGGGAGCATCGTAAAAAATAGTTTTAACTCTGCTGCATCCGTCTGACCTTTTCCCAAACTGCTGCGTCCAACGTTTCCGAAACCCGAGGAGGTGATATTCCGACACCGGGTTCGTCGCCTACTGTGCAGCATTAAGAAAAAAAATAATAAAAAAAACATGCGACCAAAAATATTTGCGCTTTGCATCGAACGTCACCCTCCGTTTCTTGTGTGACCGGAGCCGTGCGATGAGATCCAAGTATGGAACCGACCCCCAAGGTTATCCACTTCAGCTCCCGGGTCGAAGTGGTTCTGCAGCTGTTTTGGCACGCATGGGAAAGGGAGAGGGGGACGAGCGGGTCGGGGGGTTAAAATTTTTTGCTGTTGTGAATTTACTTGGCGTCTTCATTATTTTTGTTTCTAGGCCATCCGACCCGTTTCGGCAATCATCGGGCGGCTGCTGTGTGCGACCGACGACTTCAAAAGGGAAAAATCCGTAGCCGTAGAAAACAAAGAAGTGGCTGATGGGTTCTCACCAACAACACATACACACACACGCAGGCGGTGTTTCAATTCGGTGTTGCGGAAATCAAATCCTGGTTTACACCTTGCATTCCATAGCAAACGTCACTAGGAGTAGAAGGGTTTACGAGTGCTACTTTGCATGTGAAAGAGAGAGAGAGCGTTCGTTTTGTATGAATTAAACGTGAGACGCGGCGGAAGGCGATTTGACCAATTTTTCTCAACAATACAACTCGCGCAAGCAGGCAGCACCAGGAGCAGCAGCCAGGGAGTCGCTACTCCACACGATTTCCATTCTTAGTAGGCTTTTTCGGTGCGAACGATAGCGACGCTTCTCACTACGAATGAGTGAGCATATCATGACACATCTCACACTTTCCGTTTTATCTCACCTTCCACACTCACACGCCGAGGACGTGCCCACTACCGCAAAATACACACACACACACACACACACACGCGCGCGACGCGGGATGCTTTTTTTCTCTCGCGAGGGGAAAAGGATGATTGTTTCACCTCTTATCGCAGCTTGCTCACTCGGTGCGCTTCTCACTACGGCACAGGATGCTCACTTGACACGATTTGATTACTGACCTTCTCGGTTTTGCTTCCACACAATCGCAATCCCACGATCGAGATTTTGCACGAACCAAATCGATTAAATTTGCTCACTAAATGGCTCACACACACGCATTCTGCAGCACACACATACACACACGAACACACGCACCCGCACGCTCAGATACGCTCACGGTACGTTGGCTGTTTTTTTTTTTGCACAATATATCCTTTTTCGCACTCAACCTTTTCGGGTTTGGATTTTCACAATAACACAACACGTCAACGGCAGCTTTTGACCAGAACCTCCCCCAGGGGTTGGGCACTGGGTTTTTTTTCTCCTTCACGCAGGAAAAGCGCTCCCCGTTGGTGGGAGTTTTTTTTGTAGGTTTTCTCACTTTTGTCACCCGAAAAGCGTTTCGGAACCGTTGGAACACCCACGGCTGGGCTCCATCTGTAGCTGGCGGATCGGATCGAACTTGCGCGTGGGGAAAATTTGCCCACCACGTACGCCACACGTAATCGCTCGATGGTTCGATTTCACGGCAGGAAATCCTGGTCCTGTTTCGAGGTTTTGTGGTGTGACGACACCGTGCGGGTCGGTGTCGATTTTCGATTGCGCGCGCGAGAACGTCCCAATGTCGAATGGGATGACGGCCGTATGGTGAGCCTCACTCAGGCCAGCTGCTGCTGCTGCTGCTGCTGCTGCTGCAAAGGCCTGCACAGGAGGCCTCGTCGGTTTCGCTCTCGCTATGGCAACGGTGCTCACGCTCACGCTGCTCTTTCTCTCGACGACTGCCTGGGAAGTAAAGACAGGGGTTAGACATTTTGTTTGCGATAATAAAATATAAGGAAAATATATTTACGTTTCACTGAACATGTGCAACAAAGCGAAGAGGCGTATTATATTTTAACTGTTGAAAACAATTTCAATCATTTGATATACATCCACAAAATATGACTGAAAATTCCATTTTTTTTTATTTAAAAGTAAATTCCATTTTAAAGTAAAAAATTGGAGTTAATTATTTTAAAATTTTTAATTCAAATTTTTTTAAAACGGAAACGTTTCAAGTTTCGTTGAAAGCAGAAAGTTCATTTGCCAAAACCGAAACATTTTATTTTACTCGGTATTTTATGTTTGCTTTACTTGCAGCATACATAAAATGCTTGTTTTAAAATTTACTAAACAATGCTCTTAGTTTAAGTTAGTAAAATTTACTATCTCTGGAACTAGGACACACGCGCGCTTCAGCCAAGTACCGAGGAGAGCGTGAAGAGCGTATCGTTAGCCAGATTGGCCTGCCATTCATCTCGAGCCATCATCATATGCTACGTTGAATGCTGTTGAATGGCATGTTTTGGTGGCCACAACTCCCACGTTTTACTCAGTTGCTCCGATGAAGCGTGGAGATTGTGCGCACCAGAGTCACCCCTCGGTGCGGAGAGTGAGTGTCCGCCGAAGCAGAGAAAGCCTCGAGGGAACCGAGAGCATACATGCTAAACATAGAAACCTTCCCCAGCATAGAGCTGCTCTGCAGCGTTTCGGAACAACACGCGACGGGGTTGATAACGGCAACTCGCGTGACTCGGTTCGTTTGCGAAAGGAAGGAATCAAAACAAAATGCGTGAGGAGCGCTCGAAGGGAACGCGCGCGCTGGGGGGCGGAACATGCGCCCTTGGCACGAGGGTTGGTTATGTTGCATCATACGCAGCATAGCAGGGAGATGATTGGTCATGATGTCTGCCATATGGGTGACATTTTGTGAGGAACAATCAAAATTATTCAATTAATATGGAAAATAGAACACATGCTTTAAATGCATGGTCGGAATATAAAATACTTTTCTTTATATTTCAGAAAGCTACACGAAGTCGTTTATTACTTGAAAACAATAATTATTCATAGTTCCTCAACATTAAACATTTCTCTACCTACATGTACAGTATATCGATTTTACAATAACCAATCTTCGAATACATGCATAGGTAAGGGAGCTTTTTCACCCCTACTCCTAAAGCTTCTCGATGAGTGGAAAGCTTTTCGGAGGGGGTTGAAACATTTCTACTCGACCACGGCTGCTCGAATTCAAATTAAAGCAACTCGAATCATGAAATTTTCATTATTATCAAGTCATTATTCAATCAAATTATTATTATTATTCAATAAAATTTAATCTAATGGTTATTAAATCAAAAGAGAGTCTAAAACAATAAGAAAAGCATCGGATGTTTATGACAAATGAAAACCTATACATCCCGGTAAGGCCATTAATTATTTTCTTAATCAATTTATCAATTGTTTATTTACTAATGTTTTCGCAAAAACATCCTTTTGCCTTAACGCATGTGTGTGCGTGTGTTTGTGTCGCCGCCTGTTCGTCTCACAACAGGGTGAGATTGTTTTGTTTGCTGGTATAGGGAGAGTTATGTTCTATGCTTCTTTTTTTTTCGAATGTGTTACCCTCGCCATTGGGCGCTCCAACAGCGAGGCAGGGAAAATGGGGGATGCTTTTGTAAGAGGAGAAGGACGGTCGGAAATAAGGAATGGGAAAGGTTGTTTTTAAAACGGGTTGCGTACGTTGTGTAAAAGTTCCTTTCGCTTATAAGCGATCATACGGTACGATCATCTCGAGCGAGCGATCTTCGTACCCACATGTAGCTCTTTTCTTCCATTGCTAAATGATGATGAAAGTATGGATTATGCATCCCCTTTAGAGCGCGGGAATTAGTTTGCTAATTGCGTTTGCTTTAGTGGCGTGTTAGTGTCTGTGTTAATGTTGTCCTGCATCTCTCCCTACATCGTGTTCCCTCCACTCCTCGACCAGGGTTACAGTGTCCCGTCGGAAAACTAATAAAACTGTACATTTAATCCATCTTATCTCTCTCGCTATCTCAGCACAGAGCGCTGCATTCTACCCTTTTATTTAGCTTGGTTTTATGCAACCACCTGTATGTAAGTTTAATTTTGTAAATGAAGCTTTTGCGATCGTTCGTCGTTCGATCGGATTGGTTTCACTCGTGGGTTTCGTGTACACGCACGTGTTTATATTTTATACTGCCTCTAGTTCTGTTGCGTCAAAGTGGATCGGAAGTCTGATTTCTGTGTCCTGCTATAGCTTTCTTTTCTGTTTTGCACGAGAGTATCTTTTGTAGCAGGCGTTTTGTTTTAGCGCTTTTATCCTTCGTTTTAGTTGAGCTATGATGAGTTTCGTAAACACTAAATATTGTTACAGGGTTTAAATATATGTGTGTGTGAGTGTTGGAGTTTGCTCTTTTTTTGTATTCGCGTGTAACAAAACAGAAAGCGAACATATTTCCAGTTGACACACCAAAAGTTGTCCATCCGGTTCGGTTGTAAATGAAAGCAAAATAGACTACCACCACATTGCTGCTGATCCTTTAATATCTTATTACACACGAACGCACGTCCACTAATCCCTTCCTTCCTCTCGCGATCTGATATATTGTTTTCAACCTTTGTGATCTCGAGAGGAAACGTACGACGTAATGGTTCTGTTTTTCTTTCCCTTCGTTTCGTGTATTTTGTATCTTTCCCAGTGCACATTTATACAATTTCCTACCGATCGACCGAAGCGCTTTGGTCGCGTTTCCTGCACCCCTAGTCCTCTCGTTCGATTGATTGTTTTCTGTTTTCGTACTTCCGGTTGCATGTATGTGTGTTTGTGAAGTGGAGTGGAGAAGAATTTGTTTTACCGTTCCGGCTCATTACTGTTAGCTATTAAGCGCCTCCACCCAATACCTCTTTTCCATATGCGTACTGTATCGCCTGTTTGTTTCGATTTTTCACTACTACTTTGCACTTATCCAGTACCCAGTACTAGAGTCTTGTCTAATGAAAATGTGTTTTTTACAACTCTTTCGTTTGCTCTGCCGCTCTCTTCCCCTTTCTATTTCCTTCTGCTACATGATTCAGTTGCAAGAATATGCATTTTTACACACGACTTTCAGTAGAAACGAGAAAAAAAATATCCAAACGAAAAGTTTCCGCTTTACTGAACCATTCTCTCGTTTCATTGGCTGCGTGCGTGAATGTTCTGCTGTGTTAAATTTTGCTTATATTGTTTGTTAACATTTTTTTCTCCTCCTCTTTCTGGCGCCGGTGTTACGATCACTTGTTGCGGTTGAGTAGTAGATTGCACAGTTTGCTCCTGTGCCTGATGCAAAAGAAAACTCTACCTCTCCGTCACTAACCTCTGGCTATGTAAATTGGACAGAATCGCTTCCATAAGCAGCGCTTGTGTGTATACTATACGTTCCTTGTGCGCAAACACACACACGCACGCGCCTGGACTGCAGCAGCAAATGGACTGTTGTGTGTTTTTGTAAGTTTGGTTAGCTATCTGTCTAGTGTATTGGTACATTTAAGCGGTACAGGGGTATGTATATTATTGCGTTCGTTGGCTAGTCTAGACGCTTGGGCTTTGGGTTTGGGTGTCTGCAGGAGGAAGGAAAGAAAGCATGTGAAAGAGGGATTCTAATATAAGCTACAGAGCCGTTCGCGTTTGTTTACTAATCAATTTCCTACTCGTTGTACGTGAAATCACGGGGAAAGAGAAAGATGAAAGAAAGGGTTGAACTATTTTGCGAAACAAAACCAAAAATCGTACCACCCCATCACTATCACAGTTCTCCCCATAAACTGAGAAACGAAACACCGTCCCTTACACACCATTTGAGGGTGGCTTTTTGTGAATAAAAACTGAACTGATTCAATCAGCTGCGTGTGCTTTTTTTTCGGACACGCAGTTTTATCAGCAGAAAACGGTTAAAATTGGTGGCGTTTCTGAATGGGCAAGGACGTACTGATCAGTTGTATTTACAAGTGTTTGTTTCGTTATATTAATAAATCTGCTGTTCGGGTACTGGGCTACTATGATTTGTTGTATTGTTTTTTGTTTGTTTGTTTGCAGCTACGCGATATGCAGAAGAGTTTGGGGCAGGTTTTTCGAACGAGGATTCACGTTCTCGCTATGGTTTTTTTTCTTTTCTTTGCACGTTCTGTCTGTGAGAGTCATCCAATCTCCCTTTACATTTCGTTAAATAGTTAGATAGAAAAAGCTCGACGTAATTTATTATACTGGGTTCTGCTCTGATGATGATGACTTCCCACCTTCACTAAAACGGTTCGCAGAGGAAGTTGCAGTTTTCCTCCGCTTCTTAAGCCTAGGATGTGAAACAAACGACACGCTGCGCTCGGGGTAACGCGACAAATAATCCACTGCGTTGGATGATACTGTCTGCAAAAAAGGGGCAACACACTCTCGCACAAAACACACACACACATACTGATAATACTGCACAGGATAAAAAAACGCATCGTACGCGGGAAGAAGTGTGTATGCTTACGTTAGCGCTGGCCTCACACCTCAACCCTCCCCGGCGGACTCAGTGTTGACGATGTCTTCCGCACGTGGGGCTTTTCGTGTTTTTCTTCCTGACTTATTGCTTGTATACGATCTGCTTTCAGTGTGCACGCGACCACCACGCCATAGCAGCACTAGCACGGCGGCGGCGACGGGTAGGCACACAGGCACGTGCAGATCTTGAAAAAGGTACCACCAAACTAAACCAACGAATCGAACGGAAATAGTATCGCTACCACGAGCGTGTGTGTGTGTGTGTGAACGTGTGTGCTAGGATGCTATTACTGAATACTACGCTGAGGGACACTGCTGCTTCCTCTCATTTAGATTACTTGCGATTGCTTGAGGGATATGCGGGGCATGGTTTTGAGCGGAAAGAGTACGGCCTGAGGGGGAAGGGCGAAGCGCTTCCTGGACGCTATCGTTCGAAACAATACAACGTTAACTTCTAATTCGGTTCAAACCATCATTGACGCAATTCTACCCCACACTGCGTCGTGCTCTTTTTTTTCTTTTCTGATTTTTTTTCTGGGTATGTTTGTATGTGTGTTATCTAGTGGAAATAGTCTCTCGATTATTGTTTCATCATTCATCGTCTCATCAATCACTGCTTTTTTGTTCATTCTCCTCCTCGTCCTCCTACCATTGTTTTTGCTCATCCCACCACACACACACACACACACACAGACACACACACTACACCATCGACTCCCTGTCTCGTTTATCTCCTTCTCGTTCTCTATCTCTCCCTGTCTCCCTAACTTAGCAACTAAACTTATTCCAACAATTATATAAAAATAAGCTTCCCCGCTATTCGATTAGTTTCTCCTCCGCATACACTCGATCGATTAAAATAAAATTAAAAAGTTCGGTATGATATTCTCCCGCTGCTGCCGCTGCCGCCGTCCGCCAGCGAAGTGTATCCGTGGCTGCTTTTGTTAATTCTCCACTGCACCGTAACTACCTTTCGCAGTTTTTGAATGTGCCGTCGGGTGTATAGTGCAAGCTTTTCAAAAAGAAAACAAAAAACACAAACAAAAAAACTCCTTCCCTCGTCCACCTTTGTAATACTTTACACACTACACTAGATCAGTTCTTGCTGGTGTGGGTTTTTTCTCATTTTATGCGCACGCGCGCGGACTTGCTGCTGGCGCTGCTGGAGGGCGGTACGCATCGCACGCGAAAGGAGAGTATTTAAGTCGGTTTGTTTGTTTGTTTCGCTTGATCCAACGACGAGGAGCGCCTGTGAATGGACAAATCAAAACGTTGCGATAAGAATATGGTGTTTGTTTTGAGGGAATGCGGTCGGTCACGGGTGTTTTGAGACAAAACCCACCTTAAGATCAGACGTTGGGAGTTCGCGCAAAGACGTCGTTGGGATGCTGATTGCTGTAGTTCTGTCGGGAACATTGCTGAAAAGAAAAGGCAGATCGTCCAATATTAGTGTTTTAATCTTCGGTAGAGTTTTGCACGACAGAGATTGAAATAAAACCCCCAAAGCCCAAACGACCTACACCACACTTGGCTGAATCGATCATAAAAAGTTCAACTCCCCTTTGGCGGCGATAACAGCACAAAAGCGCACCATCATAAAACTGAATCACACAAAAGGTGCCCTATGAGCGCATTCGTTTTCCCACCGCGGTAAACGAAAAGCCGTCCACTTTAGGCGGGAGGAATTGCAAAACGATAGATTGAGCACACTGAGTAAACCCTCCCTCCTCCCGCGTGAAGCAACTCGTAAAACTCGCATCGCACTTACTGCTTGCTTCTTCTCCCAGGTTTTCATGGCCGATTTGTACTTCTCGAACTCGTGGCACCAGTCCGAGTAGATCTTCTGGTAATCGTTCGTCTTGTTCGGCGGTGTGCAGCTGCGCGTGGGGAAGAAAACATAAAAACAAAAACCGCATGAAATGGAGTGTTGAATAAAAATGCAAACAGCACTCCTCCTGTGCTCGCCGCTCCTTACCGGTGCGCATCGACCGTAATGTTGTAGCTGCATAGCAGCGACCCACCGAGGTGGCAGTCGTACCGGCCACCGTCGGCTTCGTTCACCGAAATCACCACCAGTCCGCGCTCGGTCGTCTCGATGTACTTGGTCGGGTTGTACTTGATCTCGTAGCGGCCCTTCTCCTTCGAATGGTGGTACCACGTGACGGTTTGGTCCTTCAGTATCTCCGGTATCTTCACGAAGCACCCGAGATGGACGCTCTGCCCGTAGGTGACGATGATTTTCTTCTTCAGCACGCTCGTGTCGCAGATGTCGTACGTTTCATTGCCAACGTCCTGTGGAGGTGGTGAAGATTCGGAAAAGGCATTAGATATTTTAGTTTCACACGACGATCACTCTTTCTGGATTACTTACCTGCAGCAGTCCCGGCTCGTACGGTTTGCACGTGCTCGTATCCTTGTCCCACCCGCAGTACGGATCCTTCACGCACCGGAAGCAGTTATCGTACCGCCGATTACACATCGCGAGATCAATCTGCTTGATCCGGTAGTCGGTGGCGACGTACAGCGACTTGCGCTTCTGGCTGAGCTCCATCACCTGGATCGCTTCGTTCTGCGCTATCTCGAAGATGTCCAGCAGCTTCGACTTGGACTCGCCATTGCGCAGGTACTGCACGATCTTGTAGATCCGGCCGGCGTTCGTGCCGATGTAGAACACCGTGTACTCTTGGCTGAGAATTTCGATTTTGATCCTGCAATGGAAGGAAAGTAACGAATGTTAGACGAGGTGGGAATGGAAACAACGATACTTTATCGAACCCCGATTGGTTGGTCCCTCATTAAAGGTTGTCTTTTTTATCACGCCCACTTCGATTTGCTTACAATGCATTATTTACGGCGGTTCGGGTTTAGACGCAAACCAACCTAACCTCTGCAGGCTGTAGTAGGCGCTGGAGCAAAAAATGCGCCGCATCCCATCACGCTCAACGAGCACTTTGTGGTGGAGAGGTTTCGCTGATTAATTCCACCGCGGGGACCAATCCACCGGGCAACCGAATCCGGTCGGAATGCGTGCATTCGGAATTAGTTCACTCACGCGGGTCTGATGGAGTGTACCCTTGTGGTCTGGGGCGTTTGTGCGTTGGCTTTTATTTGTGGTTCAAAACGGCCCGGGTGGACATTCGATACGGCGGGAAGGCAAATAAAGCAGCGCTCAAATGAGACACATTAAAGGAAGACACTAGTCCTAGACCCAGCTAGTACAGGGTCGACGTGATTTTACTTCGGAATGCGTGTGGTTTCCACCATCCATCAATTGCACGCTACGCTGCAAAATGTATGCATAATTATTTATTGAAATTCTTTCCCAAGTTTTTCTGCACTCGTTTTTTTTTTCTGTTGCGAAATGGAAAAGGGTTCACTTTACCACGGGTCTCGGTCAATGCGGGGCCAAATCCCTGCTTAACATCTCAATCCCCCTGCCTCCCCCACGGTGCAGTAAGCTTTTTACCGCTTGCAATTAATTATGCATAATGAGCGCGGTCGTGTGCCTGCGCGCATGTGGTGACTCTTGCACCGGCTTTCCCGTCTCTCCTCGGTGCATCAAAATCCGGCAGTGGGGAATTGTTTCACGAAAAATTTTACTTTCGATCCGGTTATTATTTATGGCCACGGTACGTTGTCCTAGTTATGTTCACCGCGTAGAGCAGCTTCGGGACGTGTAAAAATAAATAACAAATACGACGTTCACGTGCACAAACATCGCAATCGTATCCGCTCTCTGCGCGACGGACGGAAGTGCATGAAAATAAACAAAAATTGCTCAACCGAAAATAAGTACAAGAAAAAAATGCATCACGAATTAATAATTGTTAACCACCCGTTCACGAGTTTTGCGAGTTTTAAATGGAAACGAGGTTAAAAAAACCCTGGATGGAATTATTTTTAACCCGCTTTTACCATCCATCGTTACTGTGTCACACGGATGTTGTTGGTCTCGTATAATGTGTACCTTTCGCATGCACTAAATACAACAAAAAAAACCCACCCAAAAATCTCTTTACCCGTCGGTTTCGAGTGTGTAAAATTTGCACAATAAAACATCACATCGGTCGAGTTTTTTGATTGGCCGGTTTTTAATATGCAAAAACATCCGCACATCCGGGAAACGAGCGGGTGCGGACGCTTTGTGTGCGTGGTTCAATAAAAAAAAACACGGTATATTGAATATTAACAAGTGTGCACTTTCCATTCCTTACAAAACCCACTTTTGTTCCAGGAAAACTGATGCATAATGCTGGTCCCCCCCTACCGCGTGGGCGATGCTTCTGTGCGTTTTGTATGAAATATATCATCATTTTGCGGGAGAAAATAAAAACACGAGAGCATCAAGCGGCAGGAAGTGATTTTTAATTTTAATCACCTCGCACATCGAAGAGCGATCGATCGCGGAATCAATCTGTAAGTGTTCATCCGATCGAGTGTGTTTGAAAGAGGGAGATAGAAAGGGCAATGATTTAGTGCGCAACTATTTATCCATGTTTCAATGTTGCTCCATTTCTCGCCAGTGATGCATACGGTGGCAACGCACTTGACATCGTCACTTGGCGGCGTGGACCTCGCATTCATGCCGGCTCGTTAATTAGTGACCGAGAGATCCACTTCACAAAACCGCCGGCCCAGGGCAAGGGGACACGGGCCGTCGAGCGTGAGAGGTGACGGTTTGAAATGAAATCCATGTTCAACCCACCTGGCCCGGTCGGTTTTGTTCGGATTTTGTTGAATTATTAAGTGGAATTTAAAGTGCTTGGCAGGGTGGTTTGCGTTGTAAAACAATGTTCGCGCAAACGGATGCGAAGCCTTTTTTTGCCGGACGCAACCGGTCAGGATCGCGGAGGTAAAATCAATTGAACAACAATACTACATTAGGCGGTCGTGGGGAGGTTGAATATAACGTTCCGGTACGGGGGGTTTTGCTATGGTGATGAGCTTGCTACCCGTACTGACCCCAATCAACGTCAGCATGACCCGGTTTCTGAACATTGATCCTTTCTCTCGCTGAAAGAGGGAGCAGTTTCCAACAACCACCTCAGGATATGATGCTATTCTGCAAAGGGACTGCGGCGGGATCGTTCACTTGTACTTGTCCTCAAATGTGCTCTCCCAGGATGCAAAAGGATTAGACCGCAAAACATCGTCGGCATCGTGGCAAGGGCTTGTCGTCGGGACGGAATTAAAGCTCCTCCAGCCGCACAACACAACAACACACAGTGTTCATTATTTGTGCGGTCAACGGTGGCGAGCGAACGCTTTGTTTCCAATTCCAGGCTTCACCAGTTTTTGCGAACGACACATGCAGATGTGGCAGCTGGTTTGCCTACGGTGTATCCACGCTGGCATATCCGTCGTAGGCGGCAAAGGATTCGATCCTATCGCGGTGTTTGTTGCAAACGGTGCACCCAAAATCCGAAAACAATGGCTACGTTTCGCACTGGGCAGGGCCTTTCAATTCGAGCGCGCACAGTGTGCTTGTTTTCGCGACGGTCCCGGCTTTGGCCGCTCGTTAATCAGTTACAAGACCAGGCTTTTCAGGTGAGTTGTCCTTCAGCAGGTGGGACGACGCACTGTTGTTGAAAGATAATTTGGCGTGAAATTGAAATGGTCCCCACTTCGTCGGCCGCATTTGGTGAGCTGGTGCCTAGAGAATGGAGCGAAGAACAAAAATTGTCCCACGGTGATACTCACTTGTCAACGACCAGCTTAGTGAAGACGAGGTCACGCTTGTAGTAGACCGGATTGTTGTGCTCGTGGTTGACCGCTTTGTCCATGAGCGGGTGCGAGCGGATGAAGTTAAGCACCAGATCGGGCAGGGTGGACGTATCGTCGACGCAGGTGCCCGGCCGCGGTTCGGGTATCTTCGAGTTTAGCACCGGCAGCCAGGCCGAGTTGGACGAAGCCTGCTCCTTGAACTTGCCTGCGGGAAATCGAGAACCGGAAAGTGAGTTAAGGGGAATGTTTTCGATTCGATATTAGAAGCAAAAAGGGCCCACGCTCACTTTCAAACATGACCTCCCAGACGCACTGTTTTCCCATGCCGTAAATCACGGAATCGTGACGGGTTCGGGGCATGCTTATCACGACATGCGACAGCTGTCACATCGGTACTTTTGGGAACGGAATGTGATCCTGACGGACGCACGGGGAAGGGACGACGGTTGAGTGATGGAAACTCATTTCAAGTCAATCTCAATGCTGACTGCGGGGGCGTTACACGACGCGGGAAACGAACGTGCCACAAATGAATCGGATACCATGGGGATTACTGGCCTGGTTGGCTAGTCGTCGCTACGGGCCGACCACGATGAAAGCAACCTGCCGCTAGGTACAACAATAGCGCCGCCACTTACCAGCGAATGCACTGTGGATCTCGTTGATGTCGAAGCTGCAGACGGCCGACCCGACCAGCCCGTTCGTGCTGGTCGTGAACGTCGCGTAGAACTTGGTCTTGTCCGTGGGCAGCTGGTACACGTCCTGGATCTCGTTGAAGTAGAACGGAAACTCGCCGGAGATGCTGCAGTTGATGCGCGCCTTCAGATAGGTGGCCCAGTTCTGGTTGAGGATGTTCTTGCCGCCGGTGTCCTTCTTGCAGACGCGCGCCACCCGCGAGTACACCGCCTTCCCGCAGTTGATGTACTCGACCGCCGTCTCGCGGAAGAAGAAGTACACGTGCTCGCCGATGTCGAACGAACCGACGAA
Organism: Anopheles farauti; assembly: GCA_000473445.2. Lineage (NCBI taxonomy): Eukaryota > Metazoa > Arthropoda > Insecta > Diptera > Culicidae > Anopheles > Anopheles farauti. Next base: position 13,948,184 of record KI915041.1, read on the forward strand.
GTTGGGCTCTGGAAGAGTGAAAAAAAAGCGGTGATGAATTGGGGAACGTAATTTAATAATGATACTTATGTTTTTTTTCATAGGAACTAATGCGAGAGCGATGTCAGAACAGGAAATTACGCCCGGCGAAGAGTGTGCCGTAAAAAGTTGAATGTCCAAACACCGGCCACCGGAGGATGAGTTGAAGTTGCTTATGGCGTGAATCTCTCAAGTTATGGGCCGACCAAACTTGCCATGCGAAACGGACATGATTTCAAACGACGAAAAATTGTCTTCTTTTACGCCGAGAATGCAGCAGCACGGAAACTAAACCGGTACAAATTGTATCGCTCCGCTTCGGTGGAGAATGTTCGGTAGTTTTGGGATTCTTTCACTCCCTCTCCACGCCCTTGGAAGCTAGACCCGGCGAGAACTGCAGCGTGCAGGTTCGGAAAACTTTCGGACCAAGTTTTTGGAATGCATGGACCGTGCAAGAAGCATAAAAAAAAGAAAAATGCAGCTCAAATGCAGCCGAAAAGAAAATGAAGTTCTCGCTGCAAATCCCCTCCCTCCTTTCCTCTCCTTTCCGTCGTGCAAAATCGAGAAACAACAACGGAACGAACTGCAAATTTAAAAGTTGATAGTGTAGATAACGAAAAGAAAAAAAAATCGCCCGGACGAAGTTACAAGTTTTCCATCTGTTCGCTCGTTTGCAGGGGAGTTTTCGTGCGGAACGCAAAACAAAATAAGACCAAAGCGTGAACGCAAACGAAAAAAAAACTTGGTCGTTGGTCATTTTTCCCGGATTTATCGGACTACCTACAAACGGAAGACGGTTTTGTTTGATGGAGGTGGCGTTGGGGTGTAGCCGCATTCCAGTAACTCCGCATCGTCAGCCTCGCCTTGGAATTACCTCCTTCAAGGGACTCCTTTGAGTGGATTATTACACTTCTTGCGCTTTTCCGTTCAGCGATATCAAACGAGATCGACGAAAAAACATTCGATCCAAGTACGAAGCGTTTTGATGTTCGGGGGCAGGTTTGTGCCGAGGGTCGACCCGCCCGAGGGTCGCTTAAGGGACCTCCCACATTTTATGATTGATGTAGTTCCTTGGTGACTCTGTGTATGTGTGTGTGTTGTTTTGTGCCCACAAAATTTCGGCAGTTTTTGCGGCAGCAACAAAAAAAATGTTGGACAAGTCGTTCGGAGACCGAAACGTTGCCATTAGCAACAGTTCAAAGCTACTTCGAGGAGTGGGCCAAAAGTTGAGACAATCGGTGCGGAACTTGTGCGGAAGCAGGAAGCTTTTGGGAAGGGTTTCAAAATTACAGCTTTGAGCTTGGTTTACGATGATTAACGGCAGCCCGAGCAGCCACTCGAAGGAGAGAAGGTCGTTGAAACTGTTTTCTTGTAGTACGTGCTTTTTTTTACACTATAAAACTCGGGTTCAAAACGAAACCTTTATCCTTCTCTCTTTCTCTCTCCCCTCCGTGCGGCTCATCGAACAGGTGAACACACCGGGGCAACTATTTTCGCAACTTTCGGCCACACATAAACTGCTTTTTAAAAAAGCGGAGAGTTCATTTAATTTGCCCACACTCTCCGCCGTTTTGGGCGCTATCGGGGAGGTGGGAAGTTTTCCGCGTCGCAATCTTTCGACCCGTACCCGCCGGGTACACCAGCAGCAGCACCAACTGCAACCCGGAGTGTGCCAACTTTTTGGTAAGCAATTTTCTTGCGCTACGAGCCGGTTTTATTCCCTCATCTTTCCCCGTTGCGCTGCGAAAGCGAAACTAATTGAAAAGACGCAAAGGCGGGTGCCGGGTGGGCAAGGGGCGATGGCGCGGGGTGCTGCGTTTCCAACTAATTACTCCACATTTTGCTGGCATCTTTTGCGGTGGCCCCGATCCCTCGGAGAGGACAGCACGAAAAAAAAAATTAAAATTCATGAAGAAAACTGAATTGAGCAATTCACCGCGCCATCGCGCTTCTCCTCTCCCAAAAACCACCGAAATCTTCGGTGGGGTGGCTTCGTTCCGTGTAAAATCTGCTGCCGGAAAATGGGTCCCGCGCGTTTCGATGAGCAACGCGGGAGCAAAAAACAAAAAAGAAGAAGAAAAAAAACGGAACATCCAAAATCGGTATAAAGTTATAAAACACTCCATACTCCCGCGTGCAGTTATGTGGGAAAGTTTTCACAAAATATAGTTATTTTGTCAAGTCGTTCCCGGTGGTTTGGTTTGGTGTGCCGTATCGTACCGGCCGGGTTCTTTTTTTTTGTATCCATACGTTCTCTCTCCCACTTGGGCGAATGAATATTTGAGCATTTTGAAATGAAGTTTGGCTTTTGGTGCGCGTGCGACGGCACGGGAGGAAACATTTTCGCATTTCTTGCGATGAGCAATGGTAGCAAGTCGTTGGGGAAACTTCGTGCGGCGCTCGGAACGTACGTGAGACGCATCCGTACGCGGTTTCCCTTGCCTGGGTATGGTTCGGGAGTTTGGGTTTGCGCGGTGGACGGAAAATTAATCGACGAAAAGTGAAGCGTTCCGAAAGGAGCTTTAGATAGTAGATCGTTGTCGCAGTAGGCGTCTCCCTGGCGCATAGCAGCAAAATGGGATGCTCCTTTTCCTCGGAAGGAACGGTAAGCTTGAGGCGCAAGTGCTTGAAGAAACCGGTGGGATGGATTTGCCGAGGAGTACTATGGGTTGTAAATATTACTAATTTTTAAAATTTATGAAAATGATTGGAAATCATTTTTGAGACATTCCGGTGCAAAAATGGTGGGACCAGCATATAGCGTTTTAACCAGCAAGATTTTCAACCAGGTATTCAAACAAAACCCGGAACATTTCTAAACTCGCTCGTTTCATATTGACTCATGCTTTGCGAAAGGATAACCTTCTACCGCAACCGAACGTGTCTTGTTTAATCATCATAAAACTGGCGGAAGAAATTCGCTCGAAACAAAAACAAAAAAAAGGGAACAGATCAACCTCACGGCACTAAATGTTTCATGCGTTTTCTGTTGTGGATGCGACTTGTTATTGTTTCTGTCACTCCATCGGGCGCGTAACAGGCGCGTGTCGCTTCTCTTCCGCAAACGTCCTCACCGCCTTCGCACGACACGCAGTTAAACACCTTCCACCGAAGACAAAAGGGCCGGCGGTTGGGGTTGGGACGAAAAAATTACATTACGCCAAGCATGAACGCAAGAAGGAACCGCACACGCTCGCTGTCGCAAGTGTACGAGTGCGAGACATGAGTGAATGAGCGAACGACACCGAAGGCACGAAATTCCGTCACCGTCGCCGGAAGTACGTGCGCATTTTGACGGAAACCACATCGAGGGAGCGCTGATGCTATAGGCGCACAACCATATAACGACGGCGCATAACGCACGAAACATTGACGGAAGAATTAGGGACGATTCCCACCGGAGACACCGGGTGGCTTTTATAAGCGGCGAACACCGAGCCGAGGGCACGCTGGTTTTATTTTTTTCCCGTGCGACATCGCTCGACGTCGTTATGTCTGTCTTGCGCCGGTAAACGAAAAACCGTTGGCGTGTTTTGCGAGAAGTAAGTGTCGGCAAAGAGGAAAATTACTTCCCCCGGCGCACACTTCGCGCTCAATTACACTTCCCGGGGAAGTGGAGAGTGAGTGAACGGGCAAAAAAAAATGGGACGAAAAAATAGGAACACTACCCAAGCACACCGTGTCGTGTTGTGTCGCCGTCCAGACGAGTGGAGCACGCGGCACTGGGAAGGCTCCACTCGAGAAGTGTCACTAACCAGCGGGCTGGATGTAAAAGCTGGTGTGCCTCCCGACCGGTTGGTGGTTCTTTCCCCCCCCCCCCCAACCCCCGGCCCGGGCAAGGTGTAGTCGGAGAGCAATAAAGAGCTACAATTAGACACACTTCGCGCACACGCGCGGTTTGGCGTGGAAGATCGCGACATTGCCACCGTCGCCGTCGTTGTAGTCGTTGTTATTCTGCTCATTTCCCAACATAATGCTCCCGCCCGTTCCCATATGGCACACCAACAGCATGAGTGAGTGTGTGTGGAATTAAATTGAAAAATACCATCCGGGTTAGAGGAAGGACGAAGGCAAAGCGGAAAAGTTCCGCTCCGTCAGAAGTAGCAACCCGTACGAGGGGCAAGCACACCTTGTCAGTGGAAGTACTCAACGCGCGAATTGTGTGTAAGTGTGTGTTTGATGTGTACCATTCTTTCCATTTTCGCATTGATTCCGCAACAGAACAACACTCAAAAGAGGCCCGTTTATTTTTTATTTGCCTGAAAGGGCCAACCTCTTCCAGGGGAAGCTTTTTCGGAGGCCAACCACGATCGTTCGGAGGTGTACAATAAAGAGATGGAAGATTTTAATATCAGCGCGTGTCGGTTAACGCTTCGCGATAGTGAGGGCCGTGTGGAGTGTAATAAGGAAATGTTTTCAAAGCAATACGTTGCGTAACAAGGTTCTGTTGGGTATTTTTCGGCTTCTAAACAGCTGGAAAGCGTTAGTTGAGGTGAAATTATTTACCGAACCTCAATGTCGAGTTTAAAATCGAATGTGAAGCTTTTAAAAATTTGGAAAATTCGGAAAATTTGGCAAAATGAAAGTGTTTCGTTGAGCATGTCATATGCATAGCATGCTTGCAGGCGGATCATGTCAATCGAGCCTTAAAGTATGCCGTTCGCATCAACTCGAAGGATTCGTATTAACTTCTCGATTATGCCTGCTGAACTTATTTGAAAAACGTCTTGTTGATTATAAATAAAAAAAAAAAAAATAGAAAAGAAAGGAAAAATTCATCTCATCTAGTCGTTTGATTTCAACAGAAGCACCGGCATGCATTTCGTAAATGGACGCGTTTTTCCCTTTTACTGACACGATCAATCAGCATCGGCTTGGTTGTCCGAAAGTATGTACGCATCTCAGCTTTCATTTCATGACACTATGTCGTGTTTCCACCGTTTTAAGTCGCATATCGTTCGTTTCATCTACTCCAACAGCACTCCGTCCCAACACGGAAGTTTCAGGAACAAGGAACAGAGCGTAACACAACACTCCATCCGTTTAGTAAAAAAAAACAACCTCGGAAAAATGTGACGGAAAGCTTGTACCGTGCGCGCCATGCGTGCACAAAACGCCGTGCACTAAGCGGCACTTTTTGGGGAAGCGCCTCCTTTGTTTTGCTTCTCTCTGCTCTGAACACCAGAGCATGCGATGGTCGCACGAGAGTTCAACGGAACGGAACCGTGTTGTCGCACCAACGAAAGGAAGTTGCATCTAACGGCCCTCTTGCTTTCTACCTCTGCTAGGATGACGAAGATCTTCAAGATAAAAAAAAGAACCCGAACCAAACGCTTCTTTCTCTGTTGGCAACAAAAAACGCTTTCGCACGCTTCATGGTTGGTAAAACATACGCGGAACATGGCGATCGTTCTTGTGCCGTGCCTTGCCGCTTTCTCTCTCGCTCTCGGTGTGAGTGTGTCACCCTCGTTTGCTTTTATTACACTTTGATTGAGTTTTTTTCCGACACTTGTGCGTCCTCCGCCGAAAGCTCCGCTTCGGGGAAAACCTTCCGGTCCATCTTCAATAACACCCGGCCGGGATGCTTCTTCTCTGCTGTCCTTGCGGGTCGTTCGGAATTCGGTTCGGTAAGCGGCGTTCCATCACGTCAAAGCGGCAAACGCCGGTCGACGGGCGCAAAGTAGAAGCATTGTAACGTGCTTACCCACCACCCACCAAACCCTGCCCCATCATCGCTTCTATGCCTTTATTTAGCGTGGCTTCATTTTTTGCAATTTTGCGCCATTTTTTTTTTTTTGTTCAGAAGGTGGAACGTAGAAGGGGAGCTTTCTCCTATCCGCGGGACCCACTCTCTCGCACTCCCTATTCAATGAAGAACAAATTGAACGTAGATCACAACAACGCTTCTAGTAGGGCGGTAGTGGTGCTGCTGATGGGAATTTCTTTTTGTCCTGGCAGAGGACTCCAGCTAGTGTAATCGTTTAAAATCATTCGCCTTGGTGACGAAAGGAACCAAAAAACAACGAATTAAGCGATCCTTTCACATGCTTCCCATTTATCGGCGTTGCATACGCGAAACATTCACCGGCGAACACTTTCTATAGAGTTTCCTCGACAAAGTAACCCATGATCGCCGTCAGTAAATAGGGCCGCACATGTTGAACTTTCATTCGCGGTTCGCACCTTATTTCCTCGACAAAAAAAAGGCTACCATGCTTGGCCTTCTTTCCCACATTACTTAAACGGTGGCGATGCTCTTTTTCCTGTGGTTTTAGTAATGTTCGATACTCAAAGCTATTTTTGTTACATTTTTCATATAATCCAACGCTTTTGGTTGGAATGGAGATGGTTCTGATAGCTTCACGTGATGGCCGTAAAATGGTTCCTCCTTGAAGTGACGCAAAATGGCCCCTTTTGTCGTTCAGATTTCCCGTGACGGAAGCAAAGGCGAAAGTAATTCAATATCGCGGGGATGGGGAACATTGTTTTTAGTATTATATTGCACTTCAGTAGAGAAAAATTTCAAAAGATGTGTCTGCTTTAAACCGAAAATCTAATGATAAATAAACGATATTGTAGAACGCCTAAATATATGCAATTAACGCCTTTCAGAGAATATTATTAATCACAATTTTTGGGATTTTTTAAATAAATAGCAAGTTAAAAATAACACAATAATTTCCACAAAACATGAATTTCAGTAGAAAAGACGTTTCAGTTCGAACGATGACGTGCGATTCGTTACGTTGAATTTTATTTACTGAAATCCTGAACGTATGCAATGCGGCAGTCGGGATTCGAATCAACTTAGACACGAACTCGATCGGTGACAGTCAGCCCGATGGTATTAGAGAATTAAAATTCCGATAAATATTCACCGCCCAACCCACAGCCATGGCGACGACGGTTGTAGCAACAGTTTCAGTGTTAGCGGAAATACTATAAACAACCGCCGCGCAAGAGCCAACTCGTCTGGCACACGAATCGTGCAGCTCTCCAGGAGGACCATGATTTTCACCGTATGGTTCTTGCTGCAGTCATTAATTATTATGATGACTTCCAAACGGAAAACCAAACTACCTCCGTTTGCGATGCGGAACGGACGAACTAACTGTTTGGGCTGCGGCGCTGTGTGTCGTGCAACACCATGGAGGGCGAGTGTGGGCGAGTCTGTTAATTAAAAATTGTATCCTTCAGGATAACCCAAACGGAGCTCGGCGGGAGACTCGCCACCCTACGACAGTAACACACACACACACATACACACACACACTTACAAACTCGGACTCGACTGGAACCCGACTGGGAATGAAAAATAGAGTCCAGAACGGTCGCCCCAGTGGCCATTCGGTATGGGGGAGAATATGGAATATTTTATTTCTTCATTCCCAGGCGTGCGGGACAGCGTCGCCAATTCAACACGCCGCGCTAGACACCGACGACGGGGACGATTTGCTAAAACAAAAAAAAAACGCAAATTTTCCGCATGCTGCGCACCGAAAATGACCGCGCCGAACGGGAAAAGAACGGTCATCTCACGTTTCAAGCGCGTTTTATGTTGGCTGCTGCCACTACCTCTCTTGAGGTGAGCAACACGCACCTAGTCGAAGGGAAATGAGAAACGAGTGTGTGTGTTTTTTCCTGCTCACCATTAAATTTATGTACATGCACCGGAAACTTTACTTTTATGAACGTGCCATAAATTATTTTAACTTTCATTTTCGCTCACCGTGCGGGCGCGCGAAAGGAAACCGATTCCGACCGCAAAATGGGCGCTCGTGGAGGTCCACACCCGTGTGGGAGGGGACATGCATTTTCAATTCTCCACGTGTTTTACGGGTGTCTTTTTTTCTTGTTTAAAAAGAGGAGATATTTTGATGGAAAATATGCCTACTGTGCGTGAGGTAGGTGCGGGTCTCGTACCCAGTACTTTCCCTTTTTGCCTGGTGGAGTGGTGTTGTTGTCCGGGCAACGGAAATAGTATCCCCAATTTGGTGAATGTGTTCTTTGTTGAAGAAAAGGACAATTTGTGACTGTTTCGTGGCGTTGACATAGGCTCTCTTTTCCGTCATTTGAGAAGTGCCGAGTCGGCCGTTCGACAAACGGTCGTTCGAGTTTGTTATTTATTTTCTTTTTTTCACGGAATGGAGTATGCAATGAAGATGAACGATGGTCGTCCAGCTTTCCGTATGACGCCGCGAGACGGCGGTCATCACACGGTTTGCGAAAAAGCAATCCTTTTTCGCCCGTTACACAACGGCGAACGAGCGACACATTTTAGCGTTTTGGCTAGCTGCGGCGCCTTTTAAAAGAAAGAACACAACACTTTCACTTCATGGCGGCCACATTCGCTACATGATAACGAGCGGTGCATGTGAGTCGTGTCGTGTCTGCCCCGGGAAACGCGAGACACAGCGTCATCAAAAACGGACTCGTCCCGAATGGAAGTGTAACTATAGAGTAAAAAAAAAACGAAACGAAATAAAATACGTAAAATGAAAATTTACCCCGCTTCTTTCGCGTCCTCTGTGTGCCCCTCTGTTGACCACCGACCATGGCCGTGAGGGAAGACAAACATGTCTCAGGGCCTTTTTTCTGGCGCCCCGGCAGAGAGTCCTTAATTCATTCGCCACAGCAGAGGGTTGTGGTGCAGAAGCCATGGCGACGACATAACGCCAACGAGCAAAAAGTGGTGCTTTGATTATGCCTTTTTAATGTGTCCTCGTGTGTTTCCATTCCGTTGCTGCCCACTTTCATGATCTTTGCAAAAGTAGCGTTCAGAGGGACAAAACATAACGACGGACTTGTCGAGAGCAGTTCGTTTGCCCGATTCGCGAACGTTGGGCACTCTGTTCTGATGGGTTTTTCACTTCGCCGAGATGAAGCTTGGAAAAACGGGAAGGTGTTTGTATATTCGTTGGATTTTACATTCCATTCCGCACGTGTTTAAACTACAAGACTCGCGCGGTCTCATACGTGAAGACTACCAATTCCGGAAAGGACATTACGGTTAAATTAACCAAAATTAAAATAGCAAAACTGAATCGTAATCTGGTTTTCTTACACGAGAAAAACCGTCATTCGTTTTCTCCGTTCCAAAATGCATATATGGAGTCAATTTGCACACGTTTGCATTAAAATGGATTTTTTAATGTGCATAATATCATGGAAAAATATAGATTATTTGCGCCTAGATGTATGCTACATGAAAAAATAGATTTGACTTTTCCCAATACCATTTGTCCAAAAATTCTGCCAACACCCTATGCAAACGATTGTAATGAATTTTTCTTCGTTTTTCCAATTTTCCCGAAACGGCTAAATAAGAGTACCAGTACATAGTTTCATCAGTTGGGGCAAATCTTAATTTAATATCTCAACCTTTTGTGGAAAAATATATCTTGCAAAATTTGCTAAAAAAAACACAACTATACCTCATGTTTGCTTTTACCCTGTTACTAAATGAACACCTGGATGGGTAATAAAAGTAGAGATTTATAACAGCACAAAGTATTGAAACGTACTTAGTACTAGTCATCGTTCAAATACATGAAAGTGGAACCATCTGCTGGCTCGTTTGCTGTCCCGGTGCTGTCCGGGAGTCATAAATTCCTCACTTATTCCACCCAGAGATTCAAGCATTAAATATTCTCCCATATGCAACACCAGCCCACGGACGAAACCGGTAGCAGAAAAGAACGCTGCACCGCATTCAAACGAGGTGTAAGTAACATGTTGTCGTTTGTGAAGAAATATCTCCGGTACACTTCCGTGCTTGCAGCTGTAGTGGAGTGCAATAATTTCTTCCATCCTTTCGCCATCCTCGCCACCGGAAAGTTGATGGATAAATTGTAAAAGTCGTTACACAGGCGGTCGTCGCAGTCCTTCCTTCAGCTCCTCTAACGCACTCGCGATCATATGCGCGCGAAGGGCCAAGCGCAAACGGAAGGACGTCACGTGACGTGACGAAGAAAGGAGAAATATTGAAATTTTCTCAAACACATTTCCATACCCATACGCGCCGGCCCATCGTGCGATGGGACAAATCGTTTACAGATGCAGCGAGCGAGCGCACGCTCGGGCCCGACAACAGCTCGACCATGGTCGCTCGAAAAGCAAGGAAGCCGACGGTTCCACAATATTGCAATCTGCATGCGTCGAAACCCACGCAAACGCGCTAAATACGGTGTGTGTGTGCATGCAGCTGCATCCACAGCAATTTTTATGCATGAAACGGACGGAAATTATTATAGTAATGACACAACCGAGGCGAAGCGCGACGGTGCGTTGTAGAAAAAGGGAAAAAATCACTTTGTATCGTACGCGCGCCACGTCAGCGTCAAATTGATTATTAATTTTGTCGCATGATGTTGCGATGGTAGTGGCTCATCCTTTGGTCACTTGGATGACAATTTAAGCGATGCAAGCGGTCTGGTTCAAGCGAGACTAAAAGAGCACCGGCTTAGGTTAAATACACACTGGAAGTTCCTTTTTATACGGCTGGTCCTGGGGAACTGCGCGCGTAAAACTTCGGTGCAACTTTTTCAATTCCAGCAGCAGATTGACTTTCGTTTTTCAAATTTAGTGTTTTTCGTACGGGATATCCTACACCGAGGGCTTTTCGGAGGGGGCGGAAGAAAAATAGAGCAGATAGCATTCTTCGCAAACAACAACGAAAAAGACACCCGACTCGTGTTCCTCACCTTCCCGTCCCGAACACCTTTTCCTTTTGAAAGACGAACTTGCGAACTGAGAAGACCCGAACGGAGCGGTTCTGTTTAGAGAGATACCGGAAACTTCCGGCCCGAAATTTATCGATAAAGAAGATTATAAACTCCAATCATTCCGGGATGTGTTTGTGTGAATGCAGTTTTTTTTGCCACCCCCTCCACCAGGGAGCAGACGGAAGAGTTGCCTCACACTTCTCGGCAAATCTCCCGACCGGGCGTGATGTGCGAGCGAAAAGCAGACTCCGAAGTCTGATTAAAATAATCGTAGTTTATTGGATACGAAAGTTCTACTCTGCGCTACACCAACAACGGCAGCAGTGATCGTATTTTGTTCCATTCTCAGGTATTTTAGGAAAACTTTTTCCCACTCACTCACCCGTCCCAAGTGTTGCCCCGTAAAGTTTTTCCAACCATTCGCACGTGTGAAACGCGTGGAGCAGAGTGGATGGGCCGAAAATATGCTCAATAAAAAAGGAAAGGAACAAACGGTCAACCGGGTGGTATTTTTTTGTTCTACGTGCCAAGCTGGGAGTCGTGTTCGCACCTTTCACGGGAAAACCCATTCGGTGATGTTTAATCTGCTGAAAATTGAAACTACTGCTGTTTGAAGTGGATCATTCTTTTTTATGGTGCATTGTTTTTGGGACTTTCTACGCCGATTATAAAAGGGATAAAAAAACCCCTGCAAACTAACGACGCTCCAAATCAGCGCACTAAAACTATATACACACACACTCAGACACCTTCGTATGCTCTTCCCGTACCACCATTCAACGCTTCCTTAATTTAGGGCTTGCACCTTGCGCGCCCTCGCTGAACCGTTTATCTTCATTCGCGAAATGAAAATTAAAACTTTCGCCATTTTCATGCGACCTGTGGACGGGGGGCTTTTTTTGCTCTCTTCCTGGTAGTTCTATCCGAAGCGAAATGTCCATTTGCGGGGTGGTAAACGGTGGTGACCGAAACCACACGCCATTGGGGTGGTCAAGTGAAAGTGTAGCGCGCGTAGTTTGGCTCGCTCTTTAGGGTGATAGCGTCCAGTCGTGTCTAGCCTGCCGGGTCGGAGCTGAGGAAAAGCGCTAGGCTAATGGAAGAGTTTGCTGGAGGACTATTTTAATTTATATTGCAAAGAGGCAGCTGGGAGATGCAGACAAAAAAAACTACCTACTAAAACGGGACGAAAAATAAAGGGGCTTTTAACATTCAGCTCTTAAAATCAGCTAATTTCTGATAAAAAAACAATTTTTTAGGATTTGTTGAAAAAGCAAAAGCTGATCGTTTATGCTGTTTAAAAAATAGTGTGAGCCATTCCAACATCAAAAAAATTCCAAAAAATTTTTTCACATTTTGAAAATGAGAAAAACAAAACTGTCCCTTGAGAAAATATTCCAAATGGAGACGCCCGGTGCTTCACGTCCAAACCAAAACGGACCCCATTGTTCCTTTCCCTCCTCTCCTCTCGCGCATTGCATTGTGGTTCGGTGTGTTTTCACCTTGCACTGGTGGCGGCTAAGTGCACCGACAAAAATTGCACTAAAACACTTCAACACCACACAATTACTGTCATTACCGACTGGCCTAACTGGTGGCGGCGGAAGAAAACGATGCCGCGCTGCAAAACTGATGATAATAACTGTATCACACGGAGCGCGGCGTAAGGCACCGGGAAGTAAGTGAGTGTGAAACAAAGCAACAATAACGGCAGCAACCAAATCACTTAACAATCGTGCTCTCGCCCTCTCATTCCATTTCTTTTGTGGTGAAGTAAAGAAGGAAAAAAACCCAGCAGTGGGTGAAATAATTTTTATGATTACGATTATTACCGCTTCAACAACGGTAACCAGTCGAGACGCGGCCCAAGAGACACTCGACGATGGCGCGGTCTAATGATGGCGTGTTAGTAGATGAATGTTTGCTTCCCTGGGATACGTGTGTATGAGTTCATTTTTTTTGTTTCTCCTGTGCCTTGTGCTGGAGGTTCCCATTTAAACGCTTTTTCCACACCACTTAGCGTGTGTATGAAGCATTCTACCATTTTGAATTTGTAAACCAAGTGAATGACGAGCTTTTTCTGTCCTCAGTGATGTTTACATCCACTGATTTGTTTGGTGATTTATGAAAAAAGATGCTATGGACGAGTGCTTGTTATTATTGAAGTAGATATAATACCTTCAATTTTATTGCAGCATTAAAAAAAGTTGTGAAAGAATTTTAAATTCTAATCTAAAATCAAGACCCACTTTACGACCTTAATCGAACATTCTTGTTCTATACAAGAATTATGAGGAAGAAAAACATTGATCAATGGAGTTGCACATTTCCTCGCTGGTAATGTAATCGTTCCGCTCTCAATAAAAAAAAAGTAAACCTCTTTCAAGTCCCTCCAATACCAGCGTATCGTCGTCATCATACCTTTTAGAGGTGAAGCCATTTTTAAGTCTACCCTCCGGCCAAAGGGAAAGCAGCAGAAGCAGCAGCGGTGCTGCTTTCATGTTTCACCTCTTGCACGTCAAGAAAATATGACACAGCCAATTTAGCACGGGCAAATAAATGAAAAAATGAAGCAAATCCTTTCGTATTTCCATCATTGGAAACTATTTTAAAACAACTCTTCCATTTCGCCGGATAAAAGTCCGAGTGCCTTTACCGAGACTGCGCTGCCGCTGGCACACCTCGTTGGAAGCTGACATGCAAAAAGAGGACCAAAAAGAGAGACTGAAAAAGAAACCGATCGAGCAACTATCGAGCAGCTTCCGGAAATGGGGCCCGTGTGCATTGGCTTTCCATCCCCTGTGAGCAGCAAACTTTGCGCACAAAACCCGCCCGTCAGGGATCGAGAAAGCGATCGGGAAATGCTTTCACTTTACACCTGGCTTTGGCGTTTGGTGCATAATAGATTGCATACACATCGCTTTTTCTAGGGAGCGCATATGAAGCTAGAAGCAAGATGCAAGAAGACAACGTGTACGAAAAAGAGTGTGATTGAACGTGTTGAAAAAAGAAATTCTGGCAAAAAATAAGAGTAACATCGGCGAGGAAACTGAACACGGTACGAAAAATCACCGTCAAGCTTGTGGAGAACATATACTTCTCTCTCTTTCACTCACTCTTCCGCTTACTTTCCGTACATTGCATGCAAATAAGGTCAAGCTCGGAGTGTGTTGATGATGGCGCATTTAGTCGTGTGTTTCCCCGAGCCCTCCCTATCCCTCCGCCTCACCCGCTACTTTTGATAGCAAAATCTGCAGCACAAATTCCTCCTTTTAAGAGTGAAAAGCTCCCAAGCGTGTCCCGTGGCAAAGGGGAGCCATAGCCAGCAGCTTATGCACGGGTAGCGCCTTGCTGTACCGTACGGTGTTTTAGAATAAACACTCCCACAACATCCTTCCCGACCTCCCGACCGGCACCGGCTGAGGGTGGAACCGTGCTTTCAGTGTGATGTTGATGCATCACACACCTTCTCAAGAGATCACGTTCGTTGCACGATTGATGGAAAACACTAGTTTTTTCCCTTCCTTCCCGCTGCCGCTGGAGGAGAAAGCATTTTGCCCGCAGTCAACGCAAGGGAAGATGATTTTCCACCCTCTCGAGCACGGCTGGCACGGGGGTTTGGTGTGTTCTTAAAAGCGTAAATGTGTTTGTCAACTTCGTCACCGTTCGGTTGGGTGAATGTGCGGCGAACACAACCCTCTCTCTCGCTCCCCGGGGTCTAATCGCTCGCACTAACCCTCCCCTTCACTCACGATTACGAATGTCACACTCGGAGGAGGTGCAATATAGTTTACATTTTCCCTTAACACACATCGGGGTGTGGAAGGATTTTATTTCACAAAAAAAATAGAAGAAAAATCTCTCTCAACAAGTCACCAAAGCATCCACCACCACCAACATCCTCACCTAAAAGGAACGGTACTAATTTCGCTAATAAGAGCACCCTCCGCGTCACCAAGGGAACGAGATGACCCAAGCAGGACGAGTGAGGTGGGAGGAAAGTCATTCAGTCGTTTAGACGCTCTTGAGCCAGTGTGTTCTTTATATGGGCATGCTTTCGCACCCAAAGGTCTAACACCACTCCCCGAAAGGGTCTCCCCCGAGCGTAGTGTCTAAACGCAAATAGCAGAAATAGCGCAGCTTTTCCATCTACACAGAGCCATGCTCATCATTTTTTTCTCCTTACTTCCCGTTTGCTTCGACCCGATCGAGTGATGTGTGCCGGCTGTGGTAGTAGCGGGCAGGCACTAGGCCGCTCTTCATTAGTGTGTCTGTGGTTTAATGCGGGTCAGAATGGGTTTTATGGTGCATTTTTTTTCATGCACCATCCCCATCGTAACCATTTGAATAGGTGCTTTCATATTTGTATTACGACAGGGGAGAGCTTTTAGACATGGGTGCTGGTGGGTGGAAGGGTGTAATGAGTAAGTGCGGGGGAAAAGAATAGGACATTCAGACGGTAAGCACCATCGCAGCAGGCGGCAGTGTGCTATGGAATGGAAGACTTACTGAAAACATTCAGTCATGCTGTTAGAAAAAGGGTGTAAAAATTCACACTCCATAGAGCTCCATAGAGAAGGGCGAGTGAATGAAGATGGAGAAATTAGACACAAATTCAACTTGTCAGTAAATGAAAGAAGCAGCGAATATTGAGCGAAACTGTAGTTATTTTTTCAAATGAAAAAAAGACTTCAAAACGATTCAGATTTATCTCGAGAACTCACAAAAATACATGAATTCTAAGATAGGTCACAGTGACCAATATCGAACCGCTCCCACCAAATATGAAAGATGTACTTTTGGGTGATATTTTTTAATGCTTAACATAAACATACATGCGGGTACTACAAAATTTAATTCGCTTCGAAAAATAAAATGTAAATATTATCATAACTCACGGAAAGTTCTCATAACTGCTCGCGCCAAGATGGACGTTTCGTCGCTGGAAATTGTTGAAACCGTACACTCATGCACCCGCGTGCTGGAAAAAGCAAATAGCAGAAGAGGCTTTCCCGGGTAGCTTTTAACTGGACGCAGACCCGAACCCGTGCAGAGTGGAAAGAAATCCTCCGAGAGGGAGAGGGCATTCTAGACAAAAGCTGCACATGGCTTCGAATTTCTGCATGCTGAATAATGGATGAGAATGGGCACTGGGGTCAGTGCTCTTGCGGCCCTTTTCTCGTATCACCCGGTTCGGTTAGGTCAGTCATTCGATCGGAGAGTATAAATCTAGCTAGCCGCCACTCCGTCACATCACGGGGAGCGATGAGGATCGCAAACGAAGAATCGCTCGACCGAAGGGCATATTTAATGTGCTGATTTTCCATCGAACGCGGTCCACTGGTCTGTTCGTTGGCGATGAGTTTTGGGTAGGAATGTTCGTTTCTCCCGTAACAAATCAGCCTTGGAAGCAGTGCTGAAGCAGCAAACAGATTCGAGCTAATAAAAACAGTATTATTACGAAAGGTTAAAAATCACCGGTAATGGGTTTTCTTTCTTTAGAAAAAAAAAGAATAAATACCCGTCGGGTACCGTACATGGTTTCAGAAAAAATGTAGAGCTAGTGTTCACCAAACCGGTTCATCGGAAGTTTCGGATTCTTAATACGCCCTCCTGCCAGGGCAGTTTGGAAAAATATTTTACAACATTTTGCGGTTTTTTCCCCAACTCTACGCCCGCTGCCAGTGTGTGCCAGCTGCTTTTAGTGCACACCTTGTGTGCGGAACTCCCAACCGGGGCAGCTGCCAACGGTTCGGGGTTTTTAACAACCGAATAAGGCGACTTTTACGGTGAACCATAATGTAACGCGCCTGCAGCCGCTCATGCAGGTTTGTGGTCATTTCTGACCGGGTGAGTGGGAATTGTGTGCGAGAAGGTTTATTATTATTATTATTTGCTACATCCCGACCATGCCACACGACCCGGCGGAGGAGCGGGGATACTCTCGGTTCAGGATACGTGCGAGGTAATAAGAGAAAAATCCTTTCAAATATAAAACCCGAACCTGGCAGGTGTAGCTTTCAAAGAATAAACCTAAAAAACGAACACCCCTAAAAAACGAATGAAAAATCGTCACACCGAAGAAACCGGTCCCGGGCACACAGTACCCGGGAAAACAAGGAAAATAGATTTTACAACATCTTGAGAGCCCAAACCCGGCCCGGCACTGACCGCATCGGAATCATAATTCCGGCAGGCGGTGTGTCCCTTCCTACCGCCTCGCAAACGACGACGTGACGTGGGTTTTTACCGGCCACTCTCACCCGGATGCATGCAATTTTATGTACCAAATGTCGTTGTACCAATTTTTTTATTTCTTGGAAATTATTTTAGAGCCCTCGCTTTCATCGCTGATGGGAAAATATGGTCACCTTTCTTCTTTTTTGTGTGTGCGTGTGTGTGCGGTTTCCTTTCGATAAAAAGGGCATCCATCATCGGTTGTCCCGGACCGTTCGTGATTCGACGGGGACACCAAAATATAATTGAGTTATAACTGCCTTTGAGAACTCGGGTCCCGGGCACTGTCTGTTTTGCCGCTCGTCGAGATTGCAACAGCTGGGCGCACCCGCAACCGGAATGATGGGGAAAAGTTAGGCGCCGAGAAATGGATATTCTTTCCAAAGTAGCCTGCGGGTGTGCACGTATGGTGATATTGTCTTTTCGTTCCATTTTGAACCCCTGTCCCCTTTACAGGGGCGTAAGAAAATAGATAAAAGTCAGTTTTGGAGTTTCTCGTGGCGAGAAGAAAAAAAATTGCGTCAAAGAAAATGGGCTGAAATAAAAAAAAACAAGCACGGAAACTGCTCGAGGGCAGCCAGATCATGGGCTTGGGAGGTACGTAAATCTAATAACCGGAAATAAGGGAAATGCTAAACAACGTGCACCCTCGCCTTTGATAAGGCACACGCCGCCACACGCACACACAGAGTGAAAACTTGCGAAAGATTGCGAAAGAATAGCTTCGGGTTGGGTTGCGAGAAAAGGTGATGATAAAATAAAATTTAATAGAAAATAATACATCTCGAGTTAATTTAGGGTCCGTGAACAGGCGGCGGCGGCGGCGGCGATGGCGAGCGGACCAGTCGAAATGGGAACCGCGCCATTTGCATAGATATTACTCCCCGGGGATACTTGTTAGCACATAGATAGGCACAGAGCCATCCGCCCGAGGAAAACAAATAATTCCAATTCCAGGGACGCAACAGGACCGGAAATAAACAACCAAAACAAGAAGACGCAAGAAGTAAAAAAAACGGCACACGCAGCACATTTGCGGACGGGAGAAAAAGAAAAGTAAGTAACGACGGAGATGGCCGGCAATTGGCAAGGGACCGTCGTGTGGGCCCCCGGGTGGCACTAAAATAATGTCTTGAAAAGAATCCGACACGAGGGCCCATTCCTTCCTAGCGCTGGATGATGAAAACAATGATGCGGAGGTTTCCCTTTTGCATCACCCCACCTACGTAACGCACCTTAAAAAGAACCATAAACCCATCGAACCTTTCGGTCCGGTGTGCCGGGGACTCGTGTAACCCGTTCGACCGTCTCTAATTGCATATAAATTGTGCGAAAAAGGCAACTAACTGCCCGGGTAAGAGCGAAGGGAGTAAATGTCATCGAGACAGCAAGTAAGAAAAAAAAAACAATATATATAAGAGGAAGCGAAATACCCTCTTTCAATGAGCGTTGAGAAACAAATTTGAATTGCAAAGATGAATGCCGGTGGTCACTTTCGCCCGCGCTCCCTAGCAGCGTCCTCCATGCCGTGAAGAATATTTAAGGGGTTGGTTGAATGTTTCACCCGCGCCATGTCCGCGTCTTGTCCTCGTCATCAACACACACACACACATCACATCACCAGTTCGAGCCCGATTTGAATATGATTAAAGCAAATTTTCAACCCTGTCTCTTACCCGCTTGCGGACAGGAACCCACGCCGCCATCCAAGGGAAGCGTAAATTGTTCTTCGAAAAGGATTGCGTAAGAAGGTAAAAAACGAGTAAAAATCACGAAAAAAAAGAAGCGAATCACAAGCGCAACGCTTTCTTTAATGTGGTTGCCGGCACTTTTCATTATGTGGTTGGTTCTCTTCCTTCTGCCAATCGTGCTTTTTTCACTTGCAACCATAAATATAAATGAACCGCCCGGGCGAAGAGAGATCAGACACACGGCTCGGGTGTTGTGTCGCTTTTTTTCTTCTTCATGAAGTCAGGAAAGTAATCTGAGTGTTTTTTTTCTCTTCTTTAGTTTATTTTTGCCGCGTTCGCTTTAGTCTTAGTGGACCACTTCAAATGATTGTGCGGCAAATCGCTGGTCGTTTTGGGTTTGATGATGGATTTTGTTTTTTTTTTGTACTATCGTGTTTGCTTTGCCGGATGGGGAAAGAGATTTTTCTGCTCACCCACCGTCCGGAGCGTTCGTTAATTGAGGAAATATTTTGATGCTGTGGGAGGAGGTGGTTGAGCCGGGTGCAATGTAGCCATTAGCTATACGCTTCTCTTTTGGAGCGAGCAAACAATTGAAACAGGCTTTCCGTTCATTACGGAGAAAAGATTCATAAAGCATTTATAGCATTAAGCTTTACCTTTTGATGAGTCCTTTTAAGAGGCGAACATATTATTTCTACATTATTTCTATTGAAGACAAAGAACAAGCAAAATAGAATCAAAAGATTCAGCTATGAAGAATGGTTTACTTATAATTTCAATCATGAATCATTATTCAAACAAGTTAAATAATTATGAACATCTCGCTTTTACGTAAACCTAAGGTCCAGTTTAAGGGCGGGAAAATGGCCAAACAACAACCAAAAACTGTACTAAATCTTCAAAATCTACATTCTTAAATGTTCGTCCATTGGTTCAGATTGGTTGTTTTATGAAACCGTTCGTCGGAGGAAATCTTCAATCCGCAAGCATGTTGCCCTAACCGTGCTATTTGACCACACCAGGTACGCACCACACAGACCGAAGTAACCACCAACACCAGCGAAACATGTCATTAGCAGTTAATTACAACAGTTCGGACACATCGGCCCGGAGAACCGCAGGACGCTTGGAGCTTGGACTTCTCCGGAAAAGCCCAACACGAAGATGAACGCAACCCAGCACCTGCACACGAAGACACACGAAGTTTTGTGGTTGGTTGTGCGTGGCCGAACCGCAACAAACTCAAGACGGTGTTACCTCCGCTGGGGGAAGCGATGAGACGCCGGTCATTACCGGGCCGGGTATGCTCATTTCTATGCGCTTCGTGTGGTACGTGTTTGGGGAACGCAGCTTCCGGAGCGTTCGGTCAGATATCGGCGAGATAGGTGGACGCACGAGGTAGGATCGCCTGTCACAATCCGGTGTACAAATTGATAAATTACCTTCTCTCGTCGCAGCAGCGCGATCGAAAGGCTGCGAGCGGAGAAAAACTGGAGCAAGTGTTCGGTTGTTCGGAGTTCTCAGTAGACGGTGTGGGTTCAAGTTTGACAACAATTGGGCACCGTACCGTAGGCGGCACTGAGGCTGTGTGCAAAAGGTGCCAACAGCGTCGTTTGAGGCCCTCGCTCGAAGCGCTTCATCGGCGCCTGGATACGTTCTCCAGCATCTGCTCAGACATTCGGTTCTGACTTACATCTGCACGAAAGGAACTAGGATGCTCGGGAGGGAAAGGGAGTGGAAAGAGAGGGCGAGAGATTAAGACCATAAATTATACTCACTATCAAGCCACTTGGAGTCGTATTTCAGCGTACGCTTGAAGTGAAACACCTTCTTGCCAGTTGTCATGTTGTACAGATCGGTACGGAATATCACCGTGTCGGCTTTCGTGAACTCGGCGTTCGTTCCGGAGTACTGCAATGAGAAGAGAAGCAAAAGCGTGTTAGCAAACTTGTGCGTGTGTGTTGAAACAGCAACGGCCATTCTCTCACGGTGTTGTGGGTGGTAATAAAATTAGTTCCCCAAAGCGAATAAATCAATGCGTTTCTCAGCAGGTTGGAAGCAGGTGAGGAACGCGCAGCCACCGGTCCAAAATTGATGTTTGCCGGAGAGAAAAAAAAAGGCGACACAGTTAACTCCTTTCGGTTGGAGCGGTTCGCGTGCCGCGATAAGACACCCGAACGTCACGCGAAAGAAAGAAAGCAAAACAAACAAACAAGAAAATCACGCCGAAAAAGAAGGATGACGTCAGCAGGGTTGGAGGATACATCCTCTTTCACCCATTACCCACGCCACCGGCCATTGTTCCGGCTGGGTACAGCGAACGTCGCCGTGTTCGGCTTATCTTGCACCAACAAAACCAAACCAGGCCAGGTTCTCTCGGTGTGCGACACAAACATCGTAACTGTCTCGAATGTTCAGCCCCTGGTTGGTTCACGGAGCGAGCGTCCGCCCGCGCGGTCGCGTAACGCCATTCAAGTGCGAGAGATTGTCGAATAAGAAAATGCATAAATTTCCCAACCCTCGTGCCGGAAAGCCGGTGAGGTGTGATAAAGGCACCCTCCTGTCACGGTCGTGATAAGTGGTTGGGTTGGGTGCTGGTGACGCTAGTTTCGCTGTCGGTTCCAACTTCTGGCACCCGCATTGATACGCGATCGTCGTTCGTGGAATGTAGGACACACGGCAGGTGGTCGAATGGCGCTGATGCGATGCATATTTCCGCGCGTTGAACAGATTTGTGAGC
This sequence comes from Anopheles farauti, assembly GCA_000473445.2. Taxonomy (NCBI): domain Eukaryota; kingdom Metazoa; phylum Arthropoda; class Insecta; order Diptera; family Culicidae; genus Anopheles; species Anopheles farauti. The sequence continues at coordinate 13,969,591 of KI915041.1, forward strand.
TTCCAAACGCTTTCAAGAAAACGACCATGCGTTATTCATGTGTGCAACGGACACTATTTGGTCATGTAATAAGAATGGCGTACGCTAAAAAAATAAAATAAAGTCATAAGTAAACTTTTCCGCAAGAGACCCTCTACTTACCAGCGCTGGCAGATCGCCCGGGTTGCCTTGCTCCACGTAGATGGCGGTCGAGTTGTCGTAAGGATCGTACGGACATTTGGCGATACCCAGCCCGATGCCGGGCACGAATTCCGACCGTGAGAGGTGCGTTAGGTTCGACTGAAATGAGAAAATACAAACAAGTAGAGAATTCGTTATTAATAAAAAAAAAACACACAACCATTTTCATGTACGGAAACACGCGGAAAATGTAAAATCGACAACGGTGGTCTAAGCAGTGAGTAAAAATATGGTAGCGACCGGATGATTAAACGAAAGACGAGAACAAACGCGAACCTGCTGACAGCCTGCCTGGTCGGCCAGCTTTCGTCGGTGCTATCCATTTATCAACACAAAAACGAGTGATCAATTTTACGCGTTTTTCTACTGGCCCGCAACCGGATTAGGATCTTGCCGTGCGTCGTCATTGTTGTCCATTGGTGGATTGCTATTTTTTTGTTCGGGGACTATTTTTTCATCCCTCTTTTCCATGGATGTCCAAAACCACGCCAGCACTCATTACAACAGCGTGGACGATACGAGGGAAAGGGAAACTGGGAATTCCATTTTTCAATCGAATATGTATTGATTACACACAGACAGCGTGTGGAAAGCGGGAAAATAGAATAAAAAACATGGCACGATAGAGAAATTCGGTGCGCGAACAAAGAGAAAAAATGTACCATGAACACACCCGCAATAGAAAAGCTTGATCAAACTCGATCTCTAAAATTCGTTCTAGTGGAAAATTTATGGAACGATGCTAGTGGCAACCCCAAAAAAAGAAAACGCACCCGTTGGTTGATCAATAGACTGAGTACATTTGCAATGAATGGGTAAAAATGACAACCGGATAAATGAATGAAAACCGGCCAAAGAATGTGGAGGGATGTGTGTATGTGTTTGCTGACTCGCAAGTGGACAAGTTTCCCATTGTGTTCAGCTTTTGGCCGCAGTGCAGCAGCGCGATCGGGTGAGTTTTGGGAACACACAACCCACAGCTCCCAGGTTTTCACGATATATCCGTTGTTCATTTGTCGCGGAAAAACTCCAGCAAAACTCCATTTCCCCGGTGTAGAATCAGCCACACCAACACACATAAACTCGATGCCCGTTCGGTTCACTGTGTTGTGCGAAAACAGTAAATGGAAAGCGCTTTTGTCCCGCGGCCCGGTTCATCAATACCCGGGTGAGCGGGTGCACGAGGGAAAAACCGGTGACTAGAATGGATGAATGTGTGTAGGATGGAAAAGCAACAATACAAATAAAACACAAACCTCTCTCATTTTTTATGTTCACCTACAAAAAAAAACATGGGGGTTCTCTTCTCCCCACCCCTCTTCCCGGACATAAATATTAGATGGAATTTCAAACAAATATCACACACGGGCGAGAAAAGCAGGAATAACCGGCGGTCGCGTTTCGGTTGGTTTCGATTCGGTAGGCGAAAAATAAACACCGCGAAATAAAAGCTGCTCGGGTGGAAAATGGCAGCGCACAAAATGAGTGTGTCACAAAATTGTGACTTTTTAAAGAATTGCTTTGCTTTCATTTCCCTAAACCATGCTTTCCGGCGGCATCGAATTGCCCAACGAGGATGTCTGTTTTTTTTCCAAACCGGGGGAAAATGGGCAGGCGAAACCGGACCGATTGATGATCGAGCGGACAAATGGAAACAATAACACAAGCACATGCATAAATGCTGCTAAAATATCCTCTTTGGAAAGAGTTTTATGGTTTGGAAGAGGAGAGAAAAATGAGAGCTTGATTCATTTTATAAATATAGAAAGCACCGGCGCTGGGGATGATTATAGGTTTTGCGATGCGTTTTCACTACGCAAAACAAAACGCATTCATCATTGCTGTGATTTGTTTATTTTTGTGAATTGTTTGTGTGACATACCAACAAAGCAAAAAAAAACGCTCTTATTCGGTATTTAGACGGCTATGAATGCAAACATTCCACAATGAAGTCTCTTTTCATAAAAAAGCGTTATATTTGTGCAGTGAACGAAACGCCTAACAAAGCTGCAGGAAAATCAAAACTTGTTTTCATTTGTTAAAACCACCGCCAACGTCCAGTTGTTTGTTTTAAAAAACGCTTTTGGTGGCGTTCGAAATTTATCATTCGGAAAATTCATGCCCTTAGCTGGAGCGGGTTTTCATTATGGCAAACATTTTTTTGCACGTTTTTGGAGAAGTGAAGGAAATGGACTATCGAAACATCAAAAAGGACTGTAAAAAAATCCTGATCGAGAATCTGCACTTTTGACAACGTGCAAGAAAAAGAAACAACCTCAAAGATAGGGCAATAAATTTGTCCATCCATTTATCCATCTATCCACATCCATCCACCCGAAACCAGATCCTGGCGGGCATCCTTCTTCGCACACCAACGGATGAAACCTCGTCACACTGTCGCAGTGGGTGATAAATTAAAAACTGCATCGCGAATGAATCACGTCGAAAGCAGACGGTGTATGTGTGTAAGTTGTCACTGTCCCATCCCGCTATCGGGAAACTGGAATTCATTTCGCTCCATGTGTGTTCCAAAACTAGACGGAAAGATAGTCGCGCGCAGCGAAAAACGTGGAACAGATTGCGGCAAAATTTATACACATCTTGTCCGTCACCGTTGATAAAATACAGCTTATTGATTATTGGGGCTTTACAGAGTGCTTTTGCGAAGGGACTTCTTTGAAAACCGTTCCTCGACAGATCAATAAATCATTATAAACAATGTGAACGGACTATTATTGCGTTTTCGGTACCCAGCGAACGATGATTGGGATGTTCTTTTTTGTTTTGGTGTATACAGAAATCGTTAGTTAAAGGAATCAATCCATCAAACAAATGGCATGATAAATAACATCCAGATGTGTTTGCTACTGTCACCCGTGTAGTGTAGAAATTGTTTACAGATGTTTTTCAACAAGAAAAGAGGGCTATTTGGGCTGTGTAAAATCTAATTATTTCTTTTTTAAAAAAGACGCGTATGAATTGCACATTTCCTGACTGATTTAGCAGCATTGCGCCCTAAAGTATGCAATGTAATGTACTTACGCCCTATGAAAACCTTGTCAACGGGTTTAAAACCGACCGTTCAGCTATTATTACCAACCCAAGAGCAACTTTCAATGAAGTGCTTCATAATCGCGTTCATTGCTCGCTCGCTAATGAAAACGCTTAAAAAGTGGCTCAAACGTCATCGGCCCCTCACACACACCCCACCGAAACGTGTGCATTTAATGGGGTGCGTGTTAACAAATGAGGCTGCTACAGATGGTAATTAAAGGCAGTCGTTTTGCCCCGTACTAGAGCAAAACGAGTGACGCGATGCACGACGACGATCGATTAATTACTCCCGCTCCATTACCATCACCGAAACCCCCTCGCATTTCGAAGCTAAAATGTTCCGTCCTCTAAAAACCCGGCTCAACACTAACTTTCCCAAACCCGGGCGAAGGAAAAGAGGACACTTTCAGCAGAAAACTCTTTCGTTCGAAACCCGCTGGGCCGGAGAAAAAGCAACGTTCAGGCTGCCTCCGCTGCTGGTTGAGGGAATCTCGGTAGAAACAATTGTATATTTTCTCCCTGTCCCTCTCTCTCTCTCTCATTCGGCACAGTCGCAGCAATGAAAGTTTTCCACTTGATTGAGTTTTCGTAACTGCAAACGATGCACTCGGCACTCGGAGTTTTGCGTCCCGGGTTCTCCTTCCCACGGTGAGGTTCGATAAGCCTTCAATTTTGTCGTATTTATCGCGCACACTGGGGTGTTTTTTTTCCAGTGCTTGTTGAAAGATGGAAAGTGCGGCAGGCAAACCCAACAGCCCTCGGGGTGCTGGTAGCTTCGTTCGAGCCGGGGAAGGAGGAGGTTTGCGAGAGACAGAAAATGCGTTGCCATTTCGAAAATCTATTACGAGTGCAATCGACTGTAAGAATGCGATAATGTTGTTGGCAGGAGCGAAGCCAAAAACGTGAAAAGTCATATCGTGGCCGGGGTTTTCGTAAACGGTACCGTCACAAAAAGGGGTAGAAGATTGGGGTTTGAATCCTTTTTGCAAGCAGCAAAGGGCTTTAAATGCAGTTTTTTAAGGATGTTTTAAAGGGAATGTTGTTCAAAAACATTTAAAGAAAATATTCTTCTCTTCAAAATATTGTCCCATTTTACCCCGAGCCGTTCTTTCGCTCCTTCTCGAAAGGTTTTTTAATTAGAATATCATCTTTTACGACCAGCGGAAAGATCATCGCGAACCATTTTATCAGTTGCAGACAAACATAAACGGTCTCTATTAAACAAACGGCATGCTTCCGACGACAAAGGGACGCTTTTAGGAGCAGCAGCGTCCTGTGATTAGCATCAAAGCAGCACAGAGAACCCATGAGAAAACAGACGAATGCATCAAACTTGCACGCGCAACACGGAAATTACGCTCAGCGCAAAGCGTCGGCGGTGGTCTAGCTTTTACGACTTTTAAATAATCCTACTTCCGCGAACATTCGAGCGTTTGCCGCACACTCACGCGGCGTGGACGGAAAAATCATTTTCAAGACAATTCCATCAAAGCCGACGCCGTTGTCTCCGATGTTACGTTCGTTGGGATGACGCGCGCGAACCCAGAGTTTAATGAGCCTATAATCTTTGATGGATGTTGACACTTTCGGGGAGGGTGAGCATCGGGTGTTAACGGTTTATAGTGGGTGTCGTCGTCGTCATCGTTCTCGTGTGGTGGAAGGAACCTACACCACCACCACTACCGCGGGGCTGATGAGTTAAATTTTGTAATTTAATTTAATGTAAACGACATTTAGGAAACTGCGGCATCGGTACGAACGAAACGACAAACAAAACCTTCCCACCGCCTTTTAGGACGATTTCATTAAGGAAATGTCGTGTGCCATAATCATCGCCCGCTAAGGCGAAACACAGTGGAGTGGGCTCTTTCTCGCTTGGCACCAATGGGCCAGGACTTTAAGAGTCACCTTCCCATTTTGCGCCAGGACCGTTAGTGCCAGCCAGATCCATTATTAAATAATAATCTCGGCCAAAGATTCGGGCTTCCTGGTTTTCATGGTTTTATCGATTTTGCGGGGAAGAGAGTGCGCCAGAAGCCCGGCCCGGCCCACACCAAGGCCGGGAAGTGTCACGCTTGGTTATGAAAACTTTCCGAAAAGATGGCCCTGGAATGGGTCTGGTGTGCCGCACAGGAAGGACTTTAAAGTTTTAATGCTTTCTAGAATAATGCTCCAATGCTGCCCGGCATACAGACACACACACACTCTCTCTCAAGGGTGTGGCGGCTGCTGTGTCCTGCCGAGCACTCAGGTGTCAGCTTCACATTGTATCTGTCAATTTGTACTACCACGCGAGCGAGCACCGGCGAGAGGATATTTTAATACGTATTCCACAGTTGTTTTGCGAGCGTTGTGTCGCTCGTTTAATCTCCCACAGGCGCTCGGAAACAATAACATTATGATGAGCAACAAATGAGACAACGACGCGGAAGCCACGCGGGGTGGGTGTTTGTGGCCGGTGTTAATTTTTATGCGACGGATTATGCCTTAAGAGGATATAATAATGCTTTAAAGTGGGACCAGCGTGGGAGGCTCGTCCCCGGCACAATGACCACGACGAGACTCATCTGTGTCCCTTCGGTACGGTGGATGTGTCGTTGTGGATGCGTTGTTCACCCTCGCCTGTTCGCTCGTTGGCAGGTGGACGTGTGTGTGTGTCGTTGTACGCTTTTAACTACCTCCACAAACCCACACCCATTAAAACCTTCCGCCATATAACGGCGGTACGGTGTTTTAAACCCCCACGCCACGATTCCACGTTTTAAGACTAAACACACAAAGGCCTCATTTGTTGCATCGCAGGATTGTACGGATATGGCAAAGCGACAAAAAAAAGCTTTCCACCTTTTATGCGATGCGCTCGGTGAGCTGAGAATGGCTTGATTTTCGACCTCCGCGGAAAGGTGTGACAAAGCGGCGAGAGGGGTTTTAGAATGTTTTTTTTATTATTATTTTAGTCAAACATTCCGGGCGCGAATGGATGAGAGGTCGGCGGGTTAACAGCGCCGGAGGATAATATCTTGTCGTGCACGCAAAGGGGACCTGAGCCTTTTTTGTTGTATTCCCGTCGCCTGGTACCGTGCTAATGAACGGATCGCGACCGGTCATTCTTTCAGGGACGGCGTTCGGCTAAATAATAATTGAGCCCCCTTTTCTTTAGGCACTGGCGACGTTATCATGTGAATGGGTAACGAGCTGTGATAATAATTTCTAGGAATTAACCCATACAAAAGGTTAATAAGTTTGCATTTTTTTATGAAATATGTACATTGATACTGTTATTGTGTTTTTTCCTTTTTTCCCTTTAGAGATCCATGTTTGCGTTGCACACAGCTTCATTTCCGGTTGTTCGCCCATAGATGGCGTTAGTAGTAAGTGTCACAGGACGCCAGAGTAATTATTAGAACAGAACGAATACGGACAACAACGCCTAAATGTATGCAACCTAGTGTACACAACGATTTTCATTATTGAAAAAAAATATTGCATTATTGCATTATCAAATATGCTATCAAAAAGATGAAGCACCAAGTTTTCTAACAAGTTAAAACGCAACTGACACACAATAAACGATATTTTTATAAAAAAAAAAACAAGTTGCACGAGTTCGAGTCGAGTCGATATACTTACATAGATCACCAGATCCTTCGGGTTGTGCGCGTTGGTACCACAAATGTACAGCCGGTTGCCGCCGTCCATCGGTTGAATCACGCGAATGTGGTTCTTGCAGTCGAACATCTGTAAAATAGCGCAATAAAAACAAACATCCATTAATAGGTGATTGCACGGAGACTAAAACACCACGGCTAAAATGTTACATATTCGTAGAACGAAATTGAAAATGATAGCTGGAGGAGTTTGACGTTCCCGGCCGATGCGAATGCGGCAAAAGTTTTGCTCGTATACAACCCCCCGTCGGGAGGGAAAAAGTAATATCATCCGCGATTATTAAGCAACTGTCGACCGATGAGAACTATTTGGTAAGGGAAAGAGAGGGAGAGAACTAGAGACGGTCGCGCACATTTCTCTAATATCCTGAAATTGATTTTTTTTTTCGGTACAACTCGTTGCGGTGTTCGCTGCAACTTTGTCGTCTGCATCGGTTGCACCGAGCGGCGGCGTGGCAGGCATCGCCATTTTTACGCCCGCCCATCATATCATTGATGGAAATGCTTCCGCTTCCCTCTGCCTTTTTCGCCATCAATCCGCCCGGGTTTCCCAGGGCGAGAGGAGGGGGAGGGTGTAAAATTTTCCCGTCATGGAGAGAAAGTTTCCAACAATAAACAACACACTAAGCGCCGTGCTTTACACACCCCGCCCGCGAGGTGCTTCAACTTTGGCATTGCCATCCAGAAGCCGTCGACTCGAACAAGGTGGGTGTGTGTGTATTTGTTGGCTGTGTGCAAGAGACCGACCCCTTCTCGGCAGGTGCAACACACGCTTTCCGCGTGCACGCCATATGCTTCGCTCCCGTGGGAGAAGTACGATAAATATAAATTATACTTTCTCTAATAACTTCAATAAATTCCCCTTTGTTTCATGAGGCACTCGTGAGTGAGTGGTGAGACGCGAGCAGGAAGGGAGGGAACTGCGTTTGACCATACCGGCGGCTTCCCCACCGCCAGTCACAGTCGGTGGCCTCCTGGGCGGAAAATGATGCGGTTCGCATTTATTCGAACCCACCTGGCCCGGAAGGCCCGCCGTAGCCAGCCGCAAAATCACTCTCCACGGTAGTGCATGTGACACTTTGCCCGCCAGCCGGCAGAGGATCGCTTCCTGCTGCAAGTGCGCTGGCCCACCGCACGATTTACATCGCCCCGACCGTGTGTACCAGAGAATGCGGAAGAGAATTATGAATATTGACGTTGGAATTTATGGCAAACCCGGAGGCCAAACGCCGTGTGCAGACGAACTTTCCACAGCCAGTGTGTGGTGGGGTTCTCCAGGGACCACACCACCGCCTTATCCGCCCGTTCCCAGGGCAGGGAAGAAGTTCCGAGTGTCGTTCCCGGGTAGAACGATCCGTCAGCGGAGAAAAGGTAAGAAAGGATGGCTTCTTCTCCCGGCACGCGAGATGTCACATATGCACGATCCACCATACGGCTATGGCACGCTGGCAGGCATGGATGCGCTTACTACTGTCTCCATAAATTCTACCAACTGCAGCTGCAACTTTCCATTCGGCAGAACACACAGATGCCTTCGCCTCACACACACTCACCAACAGAGACACGGGAAGATTGTACGATAATTTATTGTAATAACTTTAACAATTAATAACTTGATATGTGCAATTTACCTAATAGAAAATGGCCCACGTGCAGGCAGCACACCCGTGTGTCTGAGCCAAGGCCAACGCGTGGTAGTGGCTGGTCGTCGCGAGCAAACTTTCGTGCAAATAATTTCTCCCAAGAGACGCGTTCGTTCCTAAGCAGATAACTTTAATTGTGTGTAAGTGTGCTCAAGTGTGAGAGTGTCTCTGCGTACTTTCAAATGTTCGGTAATGCGATTTCCCAACCTGGGTGCTGTTAAAGTTTTACCGTGCTAAAGTTAAAGTTTTTTTCTAACTACCGTGTTTAAGCCTATTTAAGACAGCTTTCTTGAGACGTACACATATGCTCAGCTCCATTTCATGAAACATAAAGATGCATAAAATTGCGGATTATTAAGACTCGGTTGAGAACTCCATTATGCTTTCATTTGATAGATTTTAAAGAATACTAAAATTCCTAGAGTCCTTCTACTCAACTAAACAAAAGCGAATTGAGACTGGAATTTTGGAATAGAAGATTATTTATTTCACTACCCTAATACGTACGCCCCGTTTTTGTATGTAAACACAATAGAACACTAATATGATGAAACAAGATAACAAAATTTGCGTAGAATCATAATGTAGCCACATAAACACAAACACGACACGAGTTTGATTAGCAGCTGTAAACTAATAACATACGGTGCAAAAGAAACACTTAATCGCATTTCGCCCATTATTGGAGATGCACGAAATACGAAGCCCTCTTTTCTGCAGCAAGCAGGGTTGGTTAAGATAAATACCATTAACTATCCTCTCGGGCCAGCCATGACTCACGCGCCATTTTTCGCAGCGTCAACGAAAGAGATATGCTCGCTGCTCGGCTTACTTCCGCTTCCGTTTAGTAGTTCCGTATTTATGCGTCTTGGACGCCTCTCGCCTCGGGTGAGTGGCGATGGCAACGGCAGTATAGATTCAATAAAAATCACAGTAAATCTATTAGTCAAACAAAACGTGCGGGGCGGGTAAATGGGAAAGCAGGATCAATTTACAAGACAAGATCCCTTCGCTTTAAGTTCGGGTGAAGACGAATTTCTCCCGGGGGGAACCACCAGGCCGGCCTTTTGTCGCAATGCTCATAATTCTTTTACGTCCGTCCACGGTGCCCCCGCCGGGAGCAAATCGAATCATCTCGCCTGCGCGTGGGGAGGGTTGGCATTTTTCTTTGATTTTGCTGCTCCTTAGCTTCCCCTCCTCCAGTGGGCAGCCGGCATCCATTAAACCAATAATCATAAAAATCAGAATGAAGCTAATAACTGTCACGGACAACAGGCGAAGGACCGAAGCCGAAGCTCGGAAAATGCGCCACCGAGCGAATGGGGCAGTGATACAAGTTTCCGTTCTACCGGTGGTGGGATGGGTAGCACCCCGCCGTTGCGCTTTGGACATACATACATGAATTCACGCTGGTATGAGTGTTCGTGTGTGTGTCAAATGATTGTTGTCATAATCATCAAAGGGAAAGCCAAATGGATAAAGCAAAGCGAGAGCGAAAGGCGACGTAAAGGCATCAAGACGGCCCCCATGCAAGGGTTTTTTTTTATTGTATGTGCTGCGGAATGGGACGCGCCGTTGTTGGCAGCATGTGATTGATGTGCGATGTGCAATGGCGCGCAAAGTCGATTTTGCCACGTTTGTCTTGGGGTCTTGGGTGGTTGAAGGGGAGAGAATTGGTTGACAATGATGATGCTACCAAAGCACATGGTAATCGACATGGGAACGAAGAGGGAAAGCGAAGATGTGTTTAACCTCATTCTCTTATTTGCAAACCAATTGTGTTGGTGATTTGCGACGAACTGAACGCTAAAGTCAGGATTGAGAAAAGATGGCTATTTATATAGTTTTGCATATTTTGCAAATTAAATAAAAATGTATAAACTTAAGATAAAATGTTAAAGCTGATTTTGAAACAATAAGAAGTATTTTTGCATAATTTGCGGATATTTGAAATTTTTAAAACTAATTTAATTTTAATTGAAGGTTCTTAAATTTTTTATAAAGTACCAGGCGCCTCCATCTGGAGAAAAAAATATCAAAATTTTATTTATTTATAATAAAAACTAACTTTGAAACTAAAGTTATGCGCTCGAGGGGAAAAAACGTATGTTATCAGTTTCATTTATCTTCAAACCAATAAAACTTCCTGCTCACACTTCTATAAAGCACGTCGAAAGGCAATCAGTTTCCGTTCGCCTGAACGTATCACATATCAAAACACGAAAATAGATAGGAAAAACTCAACCGTGTTATTAAAGACCACGACGATCGCGGTGGGCATGCTGAGTTATCGGTCACTATCGATATTGAGAAGCTACAGAATCTAATAAAAAATCCCACAACCACACTGGTATCAAATTTATTTCCATCATTTATCAGATTGTTTATATTTCCACGTGTGTCTGTGTGTCTCTCTCTTGGTAGAGCTGGGAACTCGCAGCGAGAGTACTGGGATCGTTTGCAACATAAGAGACTCGCATGCAGTCGAGAAATAGCAGAAGAAAGGCAATAAAGGTGAGATTGAGGTGAATTGTTGCACCTCGTTGGCCGGCGGTGGAAACCATTTCCAAAAAGGGGAACAGCTTCCTTTTCTGTTGCCGATACTTCTGGGCCCGATTATTACATACGATAAATCACACTGACATTCGCTGTAGGTCTTTGTCCTCTCCGCTAAAACGGACGGAAGCGCGCAAGGTAGTGTGGTGTTCCCACCAGTCGCCAAGGCGTTCTCGACTTACGTTACATTTCTCAATTTAAATTTGATTGAATGGACACGTTCGG
>KI915041.1:13987096-14068625 GCA_000473445.2 Anopheles farauti
GGGTTTTCGCTAATGCCCTGGTTTGCGACGTAATGGTGCAATCTACTTATGTTTACAAATAAACTTGCAAAAAGTGACATTGCACCACAGTAGTTGTAGTATAAACATAGCTATTATCAATCGACCATAAGCTGCGCTTGATTGAGTGCATATTCTCGATGAAAGTGGTTGAATATTTAATCCAACTTTAGACATAAAACTATTTTCGGAGCTACTTAAGTGATATGTGTGTGTGTGTGATCGTGATCGAACCAAACTGGTGGAAATATAAGCTCACCACCAAAGTCGGTGTAACTGCCGCTTCATGTTTTATTCAACAGCGTGTGCGACGAAACGGATAACAAAGTTCCCAAAATAACAACGCGAAAGCAACCCGTACCCCGAATCCGGGGTTGATCCGTTAAGGTACCCCACCGTTTGCCATTGGCAACAGTAATGTCAGTGAGGGTGAGTGGCAAATAACAAAAAAAAGAAAACTCAACCGTCACACAAATGGCAACCAACCCCGAGGAAAGGAAACACGGAATAGCACTAATGGATTAATTCGTTTCTCAATTATTTTCATCGTTCCCGAAAGCTTGCTGTGGCTAACGTTGCACCCTGCCGCTGCCAATGGCGATCAACAAACGATCAGAACTCGGCATAGGTGTATATATGTGTGTGTGTGAGTGTGCGTTTGAGAAAAAGAAACGGATTTTCATCGTGGAAAACCAACCTTCCGGCATTGCCGCCGCGAGAGGTGAAAGTTTCGCGTTTTTTTAACAATAATCGTCCGACTGACGGGTCAGTAACGGACAAGTTTCGTCAATCCTTCTGTGCGGGATTTCCCAACGCGGTTTCGGAAGGGATTTTTGTTGCCAGTGGGAGGAGGATTAAAACGCGGTTCGCCGTGGGACACCACGTTGCAGTGGTCAGTTCGGTTTGCTTGGAGTAAGCGGAACTCGAAGGATTTATTTTTTAATTTTAGGTGGCTTTAAGTAAACACAACTTCTTACTTTTAAAGTGAGATAAAATCTCGATTGAAATTCAATATAAGCTCAGAAAATAAAATATTGGCGACGGGAGCGATAGTTTTATTACAGCTTAAACAGTCCTTCGTGTGGGTTAAGTGTTGAATAATTTAAAATAACTGTCAATATTCTGTATTCTGGTGGCGTTTATTGTGTCTTTCGTTTGAATAGTACCACGTTTCTTCTGCAGTATAGTATATTGAGTATGCATTTGTGATGAATTATTCCGTCTTTTTCGTAACGCATTGTGTGCATTTCCCGTTTCATAAATAGAATTGTGTTTCCAGTTTTCATAGATCAAATTTTTATTCGCTTTTCCAAAAGGTAAGCCGAAGGATATTTATGTTTTCATATTTCATTCACTTGTTAAGTAGAAAATTTGAAATAAATAATCACGTACTTATGAACATGTTACACACTGAAACCATGATTTTAACATGTTAAAACCCGTTCACGGAACAAAACTCTAACATTTCATCGCACGGCAAGCGCATGTTTTGCGTAACAAAATTTCACCTGCAGCAACACACCCACAGGGCTCGGAGATGCTTTATAAACTGTTCACACAAAATCAATATTGCACACAAACACAGAAATACACACAGCGCTTGTAAAATGCAAATATGAATAAAAAATGACCAACCACCCACTTTTTAAACCCAAATGGTAACATGAAAACATACTCTCACAAATCGGTACACACTACAAACTGTGCGATTTATGCACCTTTCAGACACAGAAACTGGGTGCCAAAAAAGGTACAACAAAAATAAATAGTGTAAACACACATCTCACCTGCGAATTGGTTGAGTTATTGCTTCCGGAAATTGGAAACTGGAACCCCCGAACGACGACGCGACTCTGTGCATGCATCAACTGTTTATGATGGTTATTAAACTTTTCCTGTTGATGTTCCCACCCTACCACGCGCCGCGCCTGTTGGTGTGCGATGAGAAAATTGGAGTCTGATTGTTTTTGAACAAAAAAAAAATGTTCCCGAGCGCTCTTCTACGAGTGTGTTGCTGTTTCCAGCGCGGTGTGATAAATAACGCTCTTGAAATGGAGACGAAAAAGCTGTTTTGAAATGTTTCACCAGCTGCGTGGACATTTCGTTCCAGAGACATTCGCTAGGTTCGTATGTGTGTGTGTGTGTGTGTGTGTGTGTGTGTGTGTGTGTGTGTGTGTGTGTCGAAAATTGTTTATGTTTCATTTTTTCTTTAGAAACGCTTCTCGAGAATTATTTTCCACTACAATAGCGAACGCATGCGATGGACATTGTGCAATCTCGCAATATATGTCACATGGTGAGTTTCATGAAATCGATGTTTGATTTTTCCTGCTCAAAATTGCGGGAAATTTTCCTCGGAAGATGTGTGCACACACTGATTGTAATCGACAGGCGAAGCCGGCACTGTTTCCAAACTAGCAACAAACCACTTCGTTATGCGCTTCACTTTCAGGAGCAAATTTTTGATAGCTTCGATTTTCGATTTTACACCCTTTACTCCCTCCCCCCTTCCCCGGTTGCGCGTCAAAACTTTCGCGAAAAATTTCTCGTTCCACGTGGTGATGGTGTTGCATTGTTTTTTCACCGCATAAACTTTAGCAGCACACGCAACGCTCCATCTAATACGCATCACCGTCATGGGAAGTTTCGTTCCGGCAACAAAAGTGCTCTAAGCCCGCTAGCAGCAGAAACAGCAGAAGCAACGAAGTAGTTTGCACTAGGCCAGGAAGTTCCGGATTGCGTTCCATCGACATCAGACGATGGGGGAAAAATTGTTCCAGACGGATGCCAAAGTATCAACATCATAATTTTCTACCATCACAAACCTCGTTCGACCCTTCTCATGGAGCTGTTTTACCGTGGGAGTGTGTGTGTGTGTGTGTAATAATGGCTTTAGTATATTTTTGCTTCCATCACACAAACCCATTTTTATTATAAACATTTTTTTGTGCTACTAACTTTGTTGCAAAGCAATTTTCGAACGGCATCACAACGGGGGAGAAGAATGCATCAAATACTTGCACCCAAATGCGAGCATACTTTTTCCGGGCCCGGTTTTTCATCGATCGCCCTAAAGCGTTTTCCAAACCAGGGCATTTAACAAACAAAAAAAAAACACACACACACACACACGAAGCAAATTCGACCGCCACTCAAGGAAAGAAAATCGCCGTAATTTTCCATTCGTCGTACAGTTAATTAAACACGCGAACGCGGCATTAGCACATCGTAATGGTAATGTTTAAAACACAAAATTGCCCCCCCCCCCTCGTTCTTATTCCCAAAGATATTTTTCCTGCTTTCTCCATAAAGTATTTATCGATGGGAATGTGAAGGCAAGCCTGCTGCAATGCAGAACTGCAATAGAACCTCCCCTCCGGTGGCGCAATAAAGCCGTCTGCGGAAGGGGTCTTAATGTCTTTTTAAACGGCTGATATTAAAGGAGGCCTCCTTCCATGCGTTAAGGCTTTTCCCATACCGGTCGATGACTGAAAATTTGTTTGTAAGTGCTCACCCACGGGAACGGAATTTCATCATTATTTCATTTCCTACGTATGGGGCGATAACTCGACGAAGGGGTTACCTTTATGGTCGTAGTTTTCCTTCCGTTTAAGGAGTTCAATTGGGGCATGAGAAAAAATGGTAATAAAATGCAGTTTTTCATGTTTAGAAACAAAACAAATGAATAATACAAGGTTATTAAAAAGTAGATTATTCGGTTACTTTTGAAGAATACAATCTAAACTTCATTTGTACGAAATTTCAAGGCGAAATAATGCAAATATTTTAATCCAAACTTCATAAACGATTATTGCCAACATATTCTTCATCTACTCGAATGCGCTGAGCAAAGATTAGAAGATAAAAAAAGTGTTCAATTTAAGAAATCTCACATCTTATCATGCAATTTAGTTCCTATTGTCCCACGTGTTTGCAAATGCACCGAAGGGACATACGTGCATCAATTTTCCTCCACACCACGCATTTTGTATGCACCGTATGCAGCGATGAGACTTAAGGGATCGATCGTGGCAGAAAGGGGGAGCATTTTCCCAATCGCCCTTTCGGAGCACGATTTTCTTTACTCCACCTTGGCAAGGGCCAAGACAGTGACGAGACAGCCGAATTGTTATCACAGCAAATCCCCGCCTGTGAAGCAATCCAGCTCGGCTTGAACGGTTGAATGACAAAAGTCAATCATAAGCCACCGTCAACACGACCTGCTCGTATACGATATAAAGCATAAAGGAGGATAAGAGCAAGCAAAAAAAAAAGGAAAGATCTGGAAAGATACACGAGAGATCGCATTAAAAAAACGGGGTCAGTCAACGGGTTCGGAGATAAGAAAGGACACACGTGAACCACACATACCATGCTAAAAGAAGCGCGACTTACATGCTATTTGAGTGAAAGCGAGACCCATCATCGTCAAACGTCAATTTTGCGATGCTGAGATTTACCGATGGGATTTATCCGCTATTCCTTTCGCAAAACCCCGTAGCAGAAAAGGAGCTGAGAGTGCCGCTTTTGGGGACGGGAGCAGCAGATCCGCTTCGCTGCTGGGGTAGAACTTTAAAACAAACACGGTCCAATGAAACGTTTCGGCATTTCTTGGAACAGGATACGTATCATTTTTGTTTCCATCGGAACATCGGAACTCACAAAGGCACCGTATCGAAGCAAGGGTAGAGATTCAGAAATAAAAAAAAAAACCAACGCAAAATCTGGCAAATTGTAAAATGTGTAGCACCGAAGCAATACCACACGTGTTGTCTTTTCCAACGACGCTCGTCTCGCGTATTTCTGGGCAACGGACGGAAGATTGGGAGAAAGGCATCGATCTTGGCTTTTCTCCACGAAAAAGATCTCCATCCAGTCAGCCGGCCACCAGACTGGCAGGCACGAACCTGGCCACCCTGTGTGACCTTTCCACATTTGAATTTTCTCGCTTTTCCCTGCGGAGTCTACAGTTTTATAGACTTCGCCGGCAGCGGCACGATTAAGGAGCGTTTGCAAGATTATGCAAATGCACGGGGAGTGTCTTTTTTTGCGATGGCAAGCGGAGAAGTTGGGAGAAGAAAATCGATTAAGGCTTGCATCTGTCGCTTGTGCCGTCCCTCTCGACTGGAGGAGGACCACACTGTGCCTTCATAAGCGTCAAATTCCTTAACAATATCCCAACCCTCCACGGGCGTCTGTCTCTTTGCCATCCCCGTTCTCCTTCGTTCCACCACGCCTCGGAAGGATTGTTTCAGCAAAAGAGCACGTTCTCCTGGGCCGAGTCTGCTGCTGGTTCTGTTGCAAAAAATAAGATTGATTGAAAGCCAAGCCGTGTAGGAGAAAACCGGGCAAGAACCCGAACGGGTCGTTCTTCTTATCCACGTCCTTCGAGGAGACAGTAATTATTTCGATTCATTGCATTCAGGGTAGCAGCCGTCCGGTGATGTCTTAAGACGACGATTTCTATCGCCGCGTTTTGCATTCCGTGCTCTCGGCGAAAGGTGCCGAGACATGCTGTAGATTTGCTGCTGTGTCTGAAGTGGTCCCTTACATTTGCCCTTGAATTCGGTGCCGTTTAAGGGTGCGAAGCGATAGGGTGAGAAAATTACTGCCACTCAAGTGGTACGGCACGAAAAATGCTGTCTGCTGGACTTGATGATGATGGCCGAGGGAAAAGAAGAAAAAAAACTTCGAAGAAGACTTCGAGGTCTGAGAAAGCAGAATTCGAAGCAATAAAAGCGTAAACAATAAGCCATTATTCGCATCGGAGGGAATATTAACCATAACAGCGCAAAAGTTAATGCCATGATTAATGAAGCGCCATCTCATCCAAGTTGCCGCAGGAATCGCTTCAAAATTAATCCAAACAATTCAAGAAACCATACACATCGTCAAATTCTCCCCACATTCAGGAGCTTAATTAGGTTCCGCCCCGCACAGCAGCAGGATCGTGTGCCTTTTGTGTGTGGTCAGAGATTGCTCCGGAGCCTAACACACGCTCCACAATACGAACCACCGCAAGACACTGGCGGCAGCGGGCACACATTTTTCATCCCATTATCGTTTGAAGATGCGCGCAAATTGGTTCTGGCTTTTGCGAGCAGCAAACTTTTTCCTACGCCAACATGCGTACGGATTCCTGTGGCTTTCGGGCGAGGGAGGAGAGCCCCGGGGGTTGGTGCCTAATTGTTAGGCAATTTTCTTTCCCGAAATTGCGATAAATTGGGCAGGCCACAGCATTTCATCTCGGGACCTATTTTGACTTCACCTCGCCGGGAGAGGCCATGCGGGAGCTAAAGAGATAGCTTCGGGCGATATGTGTGTGTGTGTGTGTGTGTGTGTGTGTGTTGCGCACACCGTTTGCGGGAAACCACCGTGGGCGTGTGGGAATAAATTGAAAAATTTCATAATTAACTTCTCATCGCTCATATTAGCTCCAGTTTCTCATCGGGATTTCACAAAAAAATGGAGAGCCTGCTGCTGCTGCTGCGGGCAAAAAACTTGCTGGCTGATTTCCCAATGTGCCTGAAATGAGCCCTTCTCTGCATAGGCATATTAACAATACCGGGAAGCAGTATGACGTGCGAGTATGTGCGGGCGCTCGAGTGCACAAGGAAATAAATTTTCTCATCACAACAAACACCGTACGACGGTCGACGTCGCTCCTCGTTTGCTGCAAGAAAAGCTCGTTCGTGTGACGAAAGCGGGACGGCATCGTTCCTCTCTAATCAAGTACGCTTGGCTGATAATTGCAGATATACGTTTCATCATAAACCTCGCGGTCCACTACCCAACCGTCGGTCTCAAGAGCGGTGAGCAAGAGCCGGTTATCGGCGCAGATACACGACACGACACGGAGGGCGCAGTTCAAAAAGATTGCGCTCGGAAGCGGCTCTTTGTTTAAGATGCTGGCGTTTAGGGCCTTCCTTTGGAGCAGAAGCACCGGGGAAGGCTGCAGCAGAAGCCGGCGGCCGTCGAAAGATCACACAATAAAGTACAAACAACATTACCCACCGGGAGCAGCAGCTTTTCCCACTCACATCGTCCCGGGCGGGAGGAAGCCTTCTGTGTATCGAAGTGTATTTAGCTGTCATATGGGTGAAGGTGAAATTCCTCGCTCTCCATTGGCAACGACGGTGCAGGGAGGGAAATGTAATTTATCACAGCGCAAATTGATGGCTTAAGGGTAGCGAACAGTCGAAGAGGACGAGCCTACCACGTAGAAGCCGCCCCGGCACGCTCGCGAGATTCGCGCATCGTTACGTAATCACGAAATTACTTTATAAGCTCTTCGTCTTCGCACGTCGGTACCACCTTGAATACTCCCGGATATGTGTGCTAGCGTCTAAACGCCAGTTTTCGGAATTTTGAACCATTTGCGTGCAAACGGGGTTTTATTTTAACGCAACGCTACGACATCCCTTCCCATTTTCGGGACAATCGTTTAGGGTTTTATCATTCGCGGAATTCGATGACGCAGAAGCTGAGTTTAATGGAGCACGCAGTGGCTTTTGTTTCAGGCGAAATTTGCGTTTCTTTTGGAGCAAGACCTGGTTCATTGGAAGCAGATTATGCTCTCCGTGGTGAGCAATTTGTTTTATTTTTACCTTGACGAGAATGTTTCACTCTGGGGAAGCACATTTCCGCCGACCGAATTGACAACCAACTCGGGCCGGAGTTCATCAAAATATCCCAATGGAGCACTCTAATTAGGCGGCTATTGCAATAGCGGCCGAGTTCATCGATACCTGGAGACCGACTAAAACATGTGCTCCATGACCGTGGCTAAACAAATCACCCTCAACCACTCACTCTTCGGTCAGCACTCTGAAAGTGGACACTCGCTTTCCGTCCCTAGACGCACCCCCGCGTCTGGGTCATTAGCGTTTCGCGTTTTCCATTTGAAACGCGACCGACATTTGAAGGACTCCTCCTCTCCACCGACCCCCGCTCGAGTGCATAATTTCCGTGTCCATTTTACAAGCTCGCCGGTGTTCACGCTACCGGGCACGACTCTCCAAGGACTGCAATTTCGTCCGTGGGCGACACCGTTCGGTCCCGCTGTAAGTGATTTTAATTGGAGTGAGCTGCTGATATGATAAGCTCACACACAAACACGCCGGCGGTTGCATGCGACCGTTTCATTGCGTCGAAATGAGCAAACAAGCTGAGCGATGGGGTTTTAAACAATGGACAGTGATGTCGTGTTTGAACAGGAAAGAAGGCGACTCGAGTGGTGCCAATTTCACATACGATTCCTAACGAAAGCGCTTAACGGACTGCTAACGGACCGCTAACGGACTGTTCAATAAAATTAACGATACAGAATCACACAACACAGCGCCCTCTATCGGCAATTACAACCAACTGCAAATTACCTCCATCGAACACGGTATCCAAAGGAGCGGGTAAGACACATGTATGATTATTGTTTAAGCGTTCTTTTTAATTCTCCCAACTGCAGTTTGACACGAAAAAGGGCACCTGAGCGCTTCAAGACGTTTGTTTGCTATACGGCGAGCGTTGGAAGCGCCGTACCACCTTGAGCTCACGGATAATAAGAACTTCTAAACACAAACACACACACATGCACGCCCGTCCTTCAAAGCATGTTGTTAGCGCTCCATGTGGAGCTAATTTCGCTTTTCTGCAGAACGAAGGGTGAGAACCGAAGTAATTGAAGTACCGTCGGGGAGGCAGGGGGCTAAATACCATGTTTACAGGGACTTGCACGGCTCTCGCCCGGGAAACCTTGGCCCCGTCTTGACGGCGTGTGCGTAAACATTCAGGTGAGACGGGTGAGTGTTACTTGGGTCCACGTGAAGGACGATCCACGGTGAAACGCTAGTGTGTTCTTTACTCTTCCTCGAGAAAAATAGACATTGTTCAGGCAGGCCATGCTTTGCAACAAATTGTGCCACGGAAACCCGATTACGGGCATGATGTTTTGTTCGCGAATCGTCTGGTACCTAACCTTTTCCGAAGGTCACAACCGGAAACCACACAAAAGCAAGATCGAACAACGATCGTACCGAGGTTGGCGTTTGTTGCAAAGGTTTCCCACGCGTCCCCCAGCAACCAAATGTTTCCCTATTAATCCATGCCGGAAGTTTTGCTTGTCATTCCAAGTACGTCACGACAAACGCACACAACAAAGCGGAATCATCGTCCTTTGATCATGGCGCGTTTCTTTTTCGCGGAACATTCTCGTCGCGTCTCGTCGTGACGCTGACTGGTGGCAGGATGCTTTGTGGTTTCATTTCGTGAGGAATTTCTCATCCAGTTTGTGGAAACGAAAGATTTCCAATACCGGCGGGTTGTTGGTAAAACAATGCACGAATTTTGTGCTCGAATTTTATTCTTATTTTTCCGTCAAGCAATTTGTAGATGATTCAGCGAATTTTCCTACACGCATGCACGCACCGGGGAACTTTTCTTCAAAGCAAATTCTTGGCCTTTCTGGGGAGTTCTAGGGGAAAGGGGGCGAAATAAGCCTCCACTCGCAAGAAGCTCCGTGGTAGATAAAGAAAGAAAGAGAGAGAGAGAACGCTGATGACACATATTGACGTGTGTTCGTTTCCGTTTCTATGAAGTAAATAAACGACCAAAAGCACCCCTTTTAGCTATTGGAGATAAAACAAAATAACGTCCCAAGCGCGCGCTTCCCCCGCTGATGGCAAATGAATCTCCCTCAGCCCATCCTTTTCCCGCGAAAATCGCCCAAAACCTGCGGCTGCGAAAAGTGGCATTCTTAGCACCAGCGCGCGTATGACGGTTCGAAAAGCTGTTTCCGAAACTTTCTCATCCCTGCACGGCGGCAGACGAAAAAACCGAACAAAAAGCTCAGCGTGAAAGCCGGCGGGATGAGGGGGAGGAGTGCGTTGTGCGTGTCTTGAAAACTAAACCAATTTCCGCCGATGCGCGCGTACCAATTTCCAAGCACGCACCAGAAGCACATGCACGTTCCTTGCTTGCTTTTGCTGCCTAGGTACCTACTTCAGCCAGGGGGTTGAGTTTTCACTCCCAACCCCACTAGGCGACTTCTTTGTGGCATCTGTGCGTGCGATGATTCGGTTAGAATGCGGCTCGGACGGGCCTATCACCTTCGAAAATTCCACAAAAAAAAATCACCCACACACGGAAACGAAGCCAGTCATGCTGGCAAATTGATTTTTACTTCTGTAAATGGTTGGCGAAATTTGAATTTTTACCGATTCCCGAAGCCCGTGGAGGGAAAAATTGGCATCATTGCTCGCAGCGGGTGGCACAAACCGGCCGGGCTGCATTAGAAGCGCGCACGAATTCGGCGCAAAATATGCTATCAACGCACGAATTTTGTCCCGTGATCCCAGTCAGCAGCACCCGCACATCAACTCCTGACTCACGACGATACGATCACGTACTTCACATACATAAATTTCAATCACCTAAAGTGTGCCCAAACACTCGTACATACACCTTCCCTAGGTATCTCTGCGTTGTTTGTGGGAAAGCGATTTGATATCGTCCCGGCGGGAGGATGATGCGAGAGCGTTTGTTTCAATTATGAATGCTGATTTGCATACGTATGCCGCTTATTCGAGCAAACAAACCGCAAGCGTTGCGTGCATCTCCCAAGGACATTGTGCAGTCGCAGAAGGAAGACGGAAGCGGCTTTCAACAGATTTTCAAATTAAACTTCATTGTGCAATCAATTGTGGATTGCAATAAATTTGAAGCACCATTCTAGAGCGCTGGAAAGCTTCCCCTGGGGTGGTGGGAATGTGTTCAACAATTGACCATAATTGCATTTGCGAGCTGCGGTTAGGGGAATGCATCTGATCGTTTAATGTGCGATTGATTGAACGGGGGCCGGGCGTGTTGAAGATCTCAAAGGATTTCTCACAAGAAGTATTGGTTTGGAAGCAGAGTATAATACATTTTTCTGGTTTTATTTCTCATTCATAAAATTTACGTAGGTTATTAACATTGTTGATTTGAAAAAATAATTTCACCCTACCCTAAACACCGATTCAGCTTTAAATCTGCGATTCCCTTCGGTGCATGTGATTGTCGGTGTCTTAAATCACTAAATGGCAATGTCAACATGCATCAAACATCATCGGTGGCATCAACGGCGAAAAAAAAGCAACCAAAAATGCGACATAGAAAACACATTTCCGTAACATCAAAATCAGTTTCCCCAACGAGGATGTTTCGGTGGCGATGGTTGTGGCATACAAACAGTACGAATCGTGTTCACAACATGCAACACGGCGTAGTGAGCCATGAATAAAGCAGCAACGAACATGAAGAGAACATACATGCATTTTGTGCTTTCAGATTTCGGTTAAAAAACAGGTCCGGGTTGCGTAAATGAGCAAACTAGCTGGTGGTTGTGGTACCTACAAATATCACATCTTTTTTACCCATTTCGGGACGGGTGTTATCATCATTCAACCAATTTCTACGCGACCCCCATTTACATTTGTATCAAACAGCCTCTCCGCTCCTTCGATGCTGGAGATGGACGAAATTTTAAAACATCCACGCGAAACCAGCGTCAGCCGGGAACCCGCGTGTTCCATTGACCCACATGCGGGATTTATTTATGGTTCCGTGAGCAAATGTGCAGCGTTGCATCCCATGCATGCACGATGCGCCCCGGAACAAACACGCGCAAACACACACACACACACGCTCATGCAATTTGGCCACTTTACTATCGGAGTGGAATAATTAAAATATTTTGCAAATTTACATACGAGTCGGTTTGGTCACCGTTGTTTTGTAGGTGCAAAAAAAGGTTGCCTCTTTCGAGCTTTTCGTGCGAATAAACACAAACACACACGCCGAGTGCAGCTGCCACAGATAGTTGGTTGGAAAGGAGTTTAAGTTACGATATTTTTATGTATCTTTTTCGGGAACGATTTCAATGCGCGCTTGCTGTTACACCACTGTTACGCAAAAACAATAGAATTGTAGAGGGGTAGAGCAAAATTGCAAATTTCGCATAATAGAGAGCGTAGAAGCATTGTTACAATTCTCAGCATCGTGGGGTGAAGATTTGTTCAAAAACAGATTGAACGAAAAAAAAAGAATTATATTAAAGTTACCATGTCCAGCGGACCAAAGTTTGCTAATGAGAGAGTATCAAATTGATCAAACAATGAAAGGGTTTATGGTTCAGGTACGATCCCTAAACGGGTGCTTTATACGGTATGCAATTAACGGTTTGTCACGGCTGGATTATGCCACGTACGGGTCGTGAAAAACGATCAGTAGCAAAAAAAAACGTGGAAAAAAAATTTCAGTTCTATCCTTCAAAAAAGCTGTCGAACTATCTGACCACAAGATCCCCCAAATTGGGCACGACGCGGTCTCCCTAGAAGACCCTTTATCCCGTTTTTGTATAGAAACTAACAAATAAAAATAAAACAAAAAATATGTAAACCACATGAAATGAGTGTCCTTTTCAACGGGACGTAGGGAAAGTTTTCGAACGGGATGGAAAACCACACAATTCGGCAGTTCAGCGCAGCAGTTGTGAGTTGGTACATTGTTTAATGCAACAACTACTACCGCTTTTCACCGGCGTGCAGCTGACCGGAATGTGTAACTCAACATCGAATTGCTCTTAAAATTTCTGTCAAGCAAAGCTTCCTGTTCCGCTCCCGGTGGTGTGTAAAGTTTTACCAAAGGCAAAGGTAAGGCGACCGAGTGCCGAAAAGTGGAGCTCCAAAGTTAGTCAACTGTTTTTCTTTTCGGTGAAAAAGTAGTTTTGAGAACCCGAACGCCCGCAGTGGCAGGTGGGGCGGATCGAAGTTGCAAATCAGATTTGTGGCGTAAGTAGAATTATGTCCGCAGGATCGCGTGTACGGTACGACAGGAGACGGTTTCGGGTCGGTCAGGGCGCGTGTTGGGTGATTAAAAATTTAAATCAAGTACGCTTCATTGCACTCTAATCTCACTCAGGCAATGGCGAGGAGAACGCGTTGAAGTTTTAATCAATTCATGCCGACTGACTGACCGACTTCGCCATACGATATGTGGATAAGTAAGCCCGTACTGCACTGAGGGCAAATAGAAATCATGATGAGAGAGCAATTTCTTCCAAGCGGTTGCCACAGCACACTCACACATTCGAATAAGAGACGGTGTTGTGGCCAACAGTTATTAACGCCAATGAATTTTAATGAGTTACTGCCAGCTCCCACTGCAGGAAAGGATTTGAGATGATGCTCGCTATTGCCCTTCATACAAATATGCTGGCCGGTTTGGTACGGAAGTGAATGATCCTTCCTACATGGCCTGTGTGCAGCATCCTGTATGAGTAAGATCTTTGACCACAATCGTGGCTAATGCACTCCCCATCCACACATAATAGCACGGGTACGGGGATGGGTTGGCGAAGGATTACCACACTTTGATGACCACCGAAAGAGAGGCGGCGCGCGTGTGTCCACTCGCTTCGTAAAGATATCGTCGTTGTTATTTGGCCCTTTCGTTATGTCCTAGCTGGGAAGACCTTGTTTCGAGTGGGTTTTGCTGCTGCTGCTGCTGCTGTGGCTGCTGCTGCATGACGTATTCTTATCTAGGTGAGATACGTTGAATTATTTACGACATCCGTAGTCGTTCGTGTTTGGACATGACATTCCCCGCAGAAGGGTCTTTCTTTCCTCGGCTTGGAGGTGTTGATGATGTTGTGTGTGTGTGTGTGGATGTGTGCAATTGAAAGGTGGTCTTTCGAAATGGAGACATTCCGCTTCGTCATAGCAAAGGGAGCAAAAAAGGAAAAAGAACTCCCACTAAGAATGAAGCCTCTTGCTGAGAGGTGTATATGAATATCAAATATTAAAGAATTTGTAGGTCTTTTTTGGACATGTTAGAAAACCATTTCTCATTGAAGAATTCACAGGAATTACATTTTTCTAATGGTAGAAACACACACTAATAAAGGTGAACAATTTATGGGGAATTTTGGACATCTTGAAACATAACCGACCGAGTCTCGAACCCGCACTCATCAGTGCGCTTACATTCCAGCGAATACGTACGACCATGGATGCTTCCACAAGCTGACCCGTTCAAATCGCCATAAAAAATAAACAGTAAATAGCGCTCTAAATAACTCATCATTTGTGATCAACTTGCGTGCGAAATCGACCCAAAATGCGGGCTCAAAATCGATCAACCACAAAAACCGTCGGAAGCCCAACCGAGGCACTTTGTTTTTTATATATTACCTTCCGCCACTTCCTCCCGACCACGGGAAGGCAGGCAGGCAGGACACGACGTGCCGTGGGTAATTTATGTCCAACGTGATTAACTTTTAGCTCCGCCGGTCACACTCATCCCCCTTCTCGCCGATTCGTTGCGTATTGGAGCATCGGGGAGGTGCTGCTGCTGCTGCTTATGGGGAAATAATTTTCAATTTAGTAGTTCATAAATTTGCCGCCAGCCCCTGCCGCACCCCCGCGCGGCCGCGCGCTTTCCATTAGTCAACCGAATCGTATCGAACGACCGACCTCCCCGGCCCTTGTCTTGAGGCACTTTTCGTGCGGTTTGTTGATTCCACCTTCCCACTTCCGTCCCCGTCGTCACGTCACGAGCCATGTTCATTTAGTGTCGAGCGACGGGCACGATTTATGCGATAAGTTTGAGTATTTTATCACGCACAGCAGCACAGAAAAAAAAACCACCACAGCTCCACAACTTCCTCGTTACAAACAAGCAGCCTTTTTCACCGGGGTAGGATGACTCCATTTCAGACCGGGCCGGGAAGAGGATATGTACAGGCAGAGGCAAAACAAATTGGGTGCGTGGTGGGCGCGGTAAGGTTCGATTTGGTGACACACGATCCAACTCGGTGCAACCTCTCTTTACATGGTTGTAAATGATTTTCATGAGCAAAGTTTCGTAACAGCAGCAGCAGCAGCAGCAGCCGTATCTTTATTTCACTTTATTCAGTTGAATGAGGGTTTGGAAAAAAAATCGATTGCCAGCGTTCTTGGGAGAGGGATAAACGAGCTGCCCATCCTCTTTCTATTGGATGTCAAAAACTCCCTCTGCATTTTGAATTTTGCATCCATCTACATAAAACTTAACGACCCAGCTTAAACAAAGCTGCCCTGTTTCGTGCAGAAGGAACCCCACAAAGTACTGTCATTTCTGAGGGTGAGGGAATAAAGTTTGCTACAATCGCACCGGGGACATCATACATCTCCGGAATAGCTGTTTCATTCGTGCTGTAAGACCGGAAATGGACAGCGCAAAACCGATACCGTCACAATGAGTGACCAGTTGTGCGCAGTGTGTATCCGTACATATCGGAACCAGGCAACTTTTTACCCGCTCGTTTCGAGAATTTTCGCCACCCATTTCCGATTCAAATTTGTATGAAAATCAGTGCTATCAGCAGCGATTGTTCGATTCATTCGTGCAGGATGGATGGGTGGGGAAACGCAGAAACTGCTGACCAACAAACAAAGTCGAGATGTCCAGAGAGCAGGAGAGAGCGATGGGACCGCTGTTTGCGTCCGGATTTTGCGTCAATAAAGTCCACAATCGACAATCGCATTTCGGAATGGACACGGGCTCGAATGGCTTTCGGCTACCCGCTTTTCGGACGAAGATGACTAAAACTAGATATCTTGCAGGCCCACTCCCCACGAGCTTCATCTCGCCATGAATCAAGATCGGATAACACAAGAAATACATATGTCACGCATGCATAAGCAGGCGAGAAGAATAGGGAAACTTTGGGCCGGAATGGCGCGGAGCATGACTCACGCCGGAAGCAACTACACGTGGGCATGGAGAGGGCAGGGAAAGCAAATGGATTCGATCGACGATAGCAGGCGAAATAAAGAACGCTTTATGCGTCTGCCTGTCCGAAAGAACAATGTCTATTTGGATAACGAGCGAGCGACTGGTTTTAGATTCTGCCAGGCAAACACGGGAGGATGAGGACATTTATAATACTTCAACAAATCCATCCCCGAACTAGCCTGCATCCGTACAATCCACCGCACTCGCTGGATGTTGGATTACAAATTTCAAACCTACCCTCCCCGCAGAAGCTGTAACACGAGGGCGGAGGCTTAAAAATCAATTCACAACCTTGTTTCGGGAGATTACTTCCGGACGCGGCGGTAGTATGCACAACAACAGCAGCAACCTGCCAGCAGCCAAGGGTTAATACATTACTCTCGAGTGACGTACGAAACCGCATTCACTGCTCACCAGAGCGCGGATTCGAGACCGGGCGCATCGGCAAGCACCCCCGGCCGGGTCGTCTTCTCGGTGTCGTCAGCGTGATTTCAAGACCCATGTTCTCCTGAAGTACCCCGTGGGCCCGTGCGTAACCGAGCGTATCATGCAGGTATCGGGTACGAACACACAAACACACGCACCACCACAGCACGTGTGTCTTGTGAGAAATGTGGTATTTACGGACACAGGCATATAAATTAGCACAGATCGTACCATAAATTCCACGAGACAATTGAGTAAATATTTTAACTTCCAATGTCGCACACAGCCAGGAGGAGTTGGGGGTTGGCTCGTAATCCTTCCGGTCCTGGGTTATTACCTTCCACCCAGCTACGCCCGTATCCTCACATCCTTGGAGCTAGTCCGCATGAAAGGTAGAGACGCAAAATTATCGTCCCACATCGATCGTGGTCGCATGCGAACGGAGAAGAAGGAAAGGATTAAGGATGCCTAGTTACGTGCGCGTGCGGAGACCATCACTTACACGCTAGTCTCGCAAATCTCTCCGACTTGGGCCACACTTCGCATCCAGCAGCTTGTTCTGTACGCATCTCGTGTGTTGCTGTGAAAAGGAAATTGATTGAAAGTACGGTAACGCGTGGCGCAACATTTACCTATTGGACTTTTAGCGCTCGGGAGCAGTCGACCGTTTGTCTAAGAGATACCTTTGCACACACATCTGGGCCGATTTCTTCCCGGAATTCAATCACGGTAGGGCATCAAGCGATGAGATTCTTTTCCACAACTCCGGAACGCCGGAGGGAGTAAAACAAAAGACCTCTTTAAACAACACGACGCTCAGGTCGAAGCGAGCGAGGAGAAAGTTTTGTGGGAAATTTATATCATCCTCGGGTCCCCCATCAACGTCGCTTGGTCGTTAACTAGTCGGGTTTCGGAAGGAACGTCCCGAGCTGGCTGGCTAGTCGCCATTTAAAAAAGAACAATTGATGGGTCTTCCCTGTTTTGTATGTTTTTTTCAAACTCCTGCCACCGACTCTCGAGCTACGTGTTATACGAGGAATTATTCCTTTCGCACCTACATCCTTCCTCTATTAGGGAGTCCTGGAATTTCGTTCGACCCGGTCTGACCTCCACCCCGAGTCTTCCCTTCCGAATGTTGGGTTGGAAAGTTCGTTTCCCTGGCCTGCTACCCACCCGGTTTTCCAGGGAAAAAGAGAAACTTTTGCCAGCCATCCCTCACCCGAAAGCCTGCAAGTAGTAGTCTCTCGAAGACGTTCCTCGTCTGCACGGACACAGACACGGACCAGGCCGTGCAGGATAAAGTTCAACATCTGCTTCTTGCACCCGGTGGTTTCTCCGGGCGGTTGCGGACGGGTGGTGATGCAGGCCACGTCCCCACGCACACTTCGCCGAAACTCTCCGGCACAAAAAAAGATAAATGGTCGACAGATTGCAATTTATTTGCTCCGGTGCACTGATTTAAAGTGCGAAGAGAGTACCAAACGCGCGCGCCAGAGCAACAAAAGTCACTGTAGATTCCATTTTCTCGCTCCCCTTTCCCATTTTGCCGTGCTCGGTTTTCCGTTCAAAGAAGAAAAAAAAGTGGTCCATCTCTTGGCCCTTTTCTTCTGCGCCCATACTATTCAGCCCGGAGATAGACAGACGACACGAAGACAACCGGATGAATACAATGGTAGAAAGTTTATCTCCGCACTGCCGCATAGATTCGCAGGGAAATGTGCAACAAGGTACACGCAACACGCAACACCGGCTGGTGTCGGTGGTTACAAACGGAGCCGGAATAATGGCCGACTTACTGGCTACCGGTGGCGAGGAATCTGTCTTTCCTGGAAATGAGATGTACTTTTGTACCGGTACCTTCGAGCATGTTGTACACGATATTCAAGATCATTCATCAGAGAGATGAGATACGTCTAGGTTACGTTATTTTTTCATTTTCTGGAGATTTGTAGCTCTAGCTAGCTAAAGTCTAGTTCTCCGTAACAAAAAGGCTTCCAAAAACTTAAATTTAAAAAAACCGCATAAAATGTTAATACCAGTTGCATTAGAAGCAGCTAAACAATGAGACTTACCTCGCTCTTGCCTTTCGAGACGCAGTTGCGAATGTCGGAGCTGGTCGGATCCAACACGATGGTGTCACGCTGAAACAGAGAAAGACAAATAAAGATGTTCATTAGAAAGGTTCGATTGTTTTTTTATTGTTGTTCACAACTATTCTTCTATCTGTTACTCGTAATTGCCAAGCACGGCTCCCATTCCTGATGCTGCTTGCCGCCCTCACACAAACCCTCATAATCCGCGTGTCCACCGGGGGATCATCCGTTCGGGATAATCTCCCAAAGAAGCCCACCCAACCGCTTGAAGATTAAAGAACGATGTCATCGCTAATTAACGGGCTAACGAAGATGAACTGTTTACCGACAGGACACGGGGCAGGCGAAAACAAACAGACTAATAGCAAACGCGGTCTCCACCTCTGCTTACCCTCCCCGTATCGTCTTCCATCAATTGACTTTCAAGTGCGGAAGGGCAATTAGTGGGAATCGAGAATTGTTTCCTCATGGTTGCGTCACGACAGGGATATGCTTCATTATTTAATCACAACCACGCCGGCACACAAACTTACCCGCCCGAAACATGCCTCGTCAGTCCGTTTGCACCGTGCTAGTGTTATTGAAAGAGGCCTGCTTTAATTGAAGACGTTGTTGGGAGTGAAATTCTCATCAACTTCTCCATTAGCCTGCTGGTTTTTTTTATTTGCCCCGTCCGTCACTATCCGCTAAATGTCAAGCGTGATTGAAGGATTAGACTACGCTTTGATTACTCATCCAAGTAGGTGATGGCATTTGGGACATGCCGGAAAAGGTTAGCGTATCTCTCTGTCTCGCTCTCACACTCTTCCCGTAGTCACCTTTTTCTTAATGTACTGATCGCAAACACGTTCTTGTTTTAAAGTCTGGAACAAGCAGTTAGATGCTCTTTACGGTGCAAAAACACGTTAGTGCTCGGTGAAGCAAGACAATATCGATTGGAACTTGGGCTCCATCCTGTTCTAACCAACGAACACACCACACCACACCATCACACCACAATCTACATGGCTCGTGCATAATTGACAGGTAATTTACAATAAATCAAAGAACCTAATTAAATTTTAAAACTCACTCTAGCGTGCACATTCAAGGGCCATTATCAGCGCCGTAAGAAACTTGCGAATGATGAGGAAAAAAATAGAAATGTCCTCTACTCCGAGCGAAGCTGTTCGGTGTCCGGGTTTCTCCGGCTTCGGGATGCGAAGGTAAGATTCTGCCCCGCACCCGCCATCCACGGAAAGGGTTGCTTTTCGGTGGAATGAAAATGGTATTTTAGGGAAAATGCCAATCGGCAAAATCAAAAACCCGCTACCCGGTTTGTGCGTACAGGGGTGGCATGTGTTTGTACGAAACGGACCACTACCAGCCACTTCACTTGGTGCCACAGAGACATTTTCCCTTGCACGTTTTGTTCCGGTGGGTTATGGGACGCTGTCGATATTGCTCACCGAACCGAACGGGCGCGTGTACTCCTGGCAGAGGATAACTTGCGAGAGCGCGTTTGCTAATTTGTTCCACATTGATGGGTTTGCAAGGACGCGCGCGCACAACAAACCTCGACCTCGCCGACGATGATGGTAATGAGTGCAGGTGGTGGTAATGGGAACCAGATACGGGGGAAGAGTGGACAAAAATATTTAGCCCGAAATAGCGAAACGTGATAAATTGGTTCGTTTCGTACGCTATGGTGTGATGTGGGGAAAGAGACAAAAAGAAGGAAGGGTTAAAAGCGCACCAATTTCACGCAGCAGATGGAGCGTTTTTCATATTATTAAACCAAATTTTTATTTTTTTGTGCTAAAGTAACTAATTGTATTTAAATATATTTACAAACGGAGCAATTATTATGGCATTCTTCACATGAAAAATATTATAGCATAGGAATCTTTATTTAGTAATCATTTAATTTCGCCGTGAAAAGTATGACAAACAGTGACTTTGCCGAGAAACGAGATGAATTTGTTTGTAGTTTCGTCACGTTTTAATATTGAATAGCCAAAAGAGCCAAATTAATTCCGCAGTTGCTTCCTTTTTCCGATTTAGTTAGAATTTCTGAACTAGGAATAAAATATTTCCAGAACTGCCACTGTTTTCTCCAGGAAATGTATCGAAATATGAGTGAGATATGACAAGAATGCAATATAAAAAGGTCTGATTTTTTTTTGCTGGGTATCATAAATTGTTTATTACAAATTCAAGTCACAAACAAAACAAAATTCATTTTAATTTGAATTAATACGCTATTGACGAAACAACTCTCTATAACTTGAATTTCCAATCGAATTGAATATTGAACAAAACTCAAATCACTTGAAACGAAAAGATGAATAATTAAACACCTAATTCATTTGCCTTTTCAATAAATGAATATGAGCTTGATGTTCGCTCAAGGTTGAGCTCATCGTGAAATTATTTAAAACGCTTGGAATGTTTAGTTTTTCAACGTTTCGCGCAGTAGAATCAATTTTAAATACATTTGTTTCATTTAACTTTTTTTTGTTTCATTTCAAATACAAAAGAAGAAAGCAAACAAACAAGATCAAACAAGAATCCCATTGTTCGAAAATCAAATATTCCAGTTGCCCTATAATTACTCTCTCCGTACAGCCACACGACTCGGGGGCATTATGCACAAACACCCACCCTTCCCGCCCACACGAACCGACCAAAGTGCGCCACCATAAGCGGCTTTTGGTCGGCTAAAGGACCATTACCATTCAAAACAACTCATTACCCACCGCCCACCGCCCACCGTGCGGTCGTATTCCTTTCCACAACGAAATGAAAACTAAGCCCACGCCGTACAACAAAACGTGCCAAATCAGATTGACTTTGCGATCGTCCGCAAATTTGGCGAAGGCGTCGCCATGGGGCGGAGGAAAGGGAGGGAAAAGCGCCCGCTGATTTATCTACTAAATTTATTCCCAACTTCTCCAAGGCGCCGACCCACCATCCGAAAGGAATCGTAAAACCGAACACGATCGGAAAGTAGAGATTTAATTAAAATCTTACCCCTGCTCCCGGGCTGGGTCAAAGAACAACAATTCGATAATTCGGAAATAAAAATACTTTCACCGGGATTCACACCATTTGTGCGCCGCACGCACACACACACTTACAGCGGAATGAAGGCTTTTCGCCGGAACTAGGGAGGATGAGAGAGTCTAAAACCCTCCTTCGGTTTGACTCGTTAGGAGGGTGGATTTTCTACCACACAAACACACACACTCACCACCCATAACCGCACTCTGTTTTCCTTCTTTTCTAGGAAAATAATCTCGGCCGGCTCTCTCACTCTCTCTCTCTCTCCGCCCCGGAATACTTTATTAAAAGTTTTTACAAATGCTGACACTAATTAAAATCGTGTTCTTTTCCTACGCGGTAAAGTTTCGACAGACGCGAGGGGGTGTTTTTTTCCCCCAACCCTCCGAACCCTCCCCGGAGGCCATATTTCGTATT
This sequence comes from Anopheles farauti, assembly GCA_000473445.2. NCBI lineage: Eukaryota > Metazoa > Arthropoda > Insecta > Diptera > Culicidae > Anopheles > Anopheles farauti. Next base: position 14,008,903 of record KI915041.1, read on the forward strand.
TTCATTTGCCAACCCAGCACTGACATTTGGCACATCGCGGTCTTGTGTTGCGTTGAATATTTATTCGCGATTAGAAATTAGAAATTGTTGTGTCGGTAGTACACGCATTTGCGCCGCCCGGGGGAGAGAGGGAGAGAGAGAGAGAGAGTGAAAAAAAGAAGCTAAAACGAAGCACCGGGTGAACAACAAAACAGTACAACATTACTCTTGAGCGCCGGGGATGTTCATCCGGAGATGGGACAGATGTTTACGTGATGTTTTTGCCACCGAAAAATGGTACGATTATTCGACATTCTGTGGGGTTGATTTAGTGAGCCACGCGGTTCATTAGTCGGAAGTTTGCGATCGACAGAACAGGTGTACGAGGCGTCCCCGACACCGGCATACAACAAACTGAAAATTACGTCAAACTCCCGGTTGACGATTGTTGCCCTCCGGCGGGTTCGTTTTGATCGGCTGGAGCGGGCGCGAAAATTTAATTAGAAACAAATTTCACGCCGACTTTTCCTGCGGGATGTTTGACACACTGGCGGGCACAGAGCCGGGCTTGAGGAAATGTGGTTCCTTTCGATTCTTACACCTACCCTCATGCGGACCATTTGTAACGCTTCCTGCTCTCACTCCCCTACTCCCCCTCCCGAACACACTCTTCCCGTCCTTATGGGATTATAAATTGAAATCATTAATTAGATGTGATTGTGATTAAGAATCGTTGCAAATTGCAAACATGTTTACTGTTCGCGCCGTCGCCCCATACCGCATCCCGTTCGGGACCTTTTGCTCGGTGCGAAGAAATATGCTTTCTAATTACACACGCATTAATTTCCCATACACTGCCGCGCACGTTGGTGGGCCTTTTCCAGGTACAAAATCGTTCAGAGCAAATGGCAAATGGCATTAGGTTCTTGGGTAAGTTGTAGTTTGGGGTGGAATATTTTTCCTCAAAAGTATGGTTACGTTGGAGTTTACAAGAATCTAACTAGCGTGTACAAGAATTTAGGTTCTTCTTATCGTGAAAATGTTTATTTGAACAGTTGAAATATTTTTTTATAATTATTGATATAAATCCAATAACTTAAATATACTGAATATCTCAAAATGTTAAACATTTTACGTGTTTATATTTAAAAAACTCTTTAAATATGGTTATTTGTGAAGAAAATTGAAGACTTCATACTTCCAAATCCATCCAAGCTACTCGGAGTGCCTGATATCTCCATCGCTAATCGACGCCCTCAAGGGATAAATGAGCGCCGGTTGGTACAATTTGTAAGAAATTTATCCTAAAACGTGTTTGCCGCGTTTCCTTTGCGCGTTGGAAGGTGTTTGGTAGGCTTTTTGTTGATAAAATCCGAGCCTTTCTCGGAGGTGTCGGCCGTGTTTGAACCGTGTTCCCAGAACAGCGGCAAAAAGGGCATCATTAAATCAACCACATACATGCTGCTGCTGCTGCTGTGTCGAAAAAGGTTTCTCCGGGCGGAAGAAAACATTCCACCATCGTCGTCTTCCTGTGTGTGTGCGATTCTCTCCGGGTGGGCTGTAAATTCAAACCACACTCGCCGAAAGGTTCACACGTGTGCTTAAAAGTAAATCCTTTGTTTCTTTTTTTTGGCGAATTTGTTTGTTTCGTACACGGCGCACGGTCACCCCGAGGTGACAGATGGAGTGGAAACGAAAGAGAGCGTCCAATTCGCACGTAAAACCGATGCAAGGTGGACGATTCTTCGCTGCCGCTGTCGGTGTAAACAATGGACGTGAGAGGCGCCTCGGTAAATTCAGCGCTAAACTTGTGTGTTGACAGTTTAATGAGCAGAATAAAATTTCCACCTTTCATCGGAGCGAGCGACCCTGCAGCGAGGTGAAATAATTAGATCGCAATCAGCGTGGTGGAGGAACAGAAAAAGGTGCGAAAATTTCACGCGCCTGCTTCGGAAGGCACTGTTTGGAGAGATGAACGCGACCGGTGTTTTACCCTGGGACCCGTAGGCATTTTGCAAAAGTTCGCTGAATGGTGGTGCTGGGGGAAGGTCGGAGGTCATGATGGGCCGTCGTACTAGCATGGTTTTTCCATTAGAACACCACAGATAAAGCGCCTTCCTTTATCTCCCCCCTGAGGGGAATCCTTCGAAAGCAGCAGCGGCAGAATGAGAAGGAAGACAATTTGTGGTTTCCGATCGTACGCGGAACAGCCACCCGAGGAGAGAGGCGAGAGGCACATGCTTTTTCGGGGCGAAATTTGTCGAAATCATCGTCTCAATAAATGCCCGCGGGGATCGAGCAGCGAGTGGAATAATTAATTACACCCGGGAAGATGGTGCGCGCTAAGTTTTCAGATCAGATCGAAGAGGCAAAACTTGCCGCAAGTGTGAAAAGGTGGTGTAATCCATTAATCAACGCTTTACACACAGCGAAGCGGATGGCCGCGGAGAGCCGCTTAGTAGCGCCCGGGTGCGTTTCTCGAATACACATAAAAGATTTAGGCAATTACAACTAAAGCATGAACTAATCTTTACTTTGCATCCCGCAGCAAATCGGGTACTTGAGCTAGGTTCGCAAAACAAAAGGCGCTTAAAGCAAAACCGGCTCAAACGATTGCCACGCCAGGTCGAGTTTTGGTGGGTGTGCTCGGATTAGAAATGAATTCCTTTTTCACGCAACCGTGAAAAATTAAGCACGGACGTTGAAAGGATTATGTTTTTCTGAATGGAGCTAAATGGTCACTAGGAACATGGATTTTGGGACGGGATATTCTTCGCCATTATTTAGGATAGTTATTCAAACCCATCGGTACGTGACGCAGCTTCTTTGTGCGTGGTGGCAAACAACGATTTCGGAACAATTTTTGTGCGGTAGAAAGAACTGCTAAAACTGTATGATCATTGCTTGAAAACCATGAGGATCTGTGATTTAAGAGATATTAAACCACCCAAGCGGTTTGCATTGTGTGAATTTTAAACAAATAAAGCAGTTTTTGATGATTCAATAGATTTAAGCAGCTAGAGCTCATATACGCCAAAATGTATGCAACCTGCAATACATGAACGAATTTGAGTAAGTTGTTTTGCTTTTAAGGTAATTTTGTAGGATTTATCCATTGGAAAGGCAACATTAGCTAACTCTAAAAATGTTTTTAATTTTCATAAATCGAAACCTTCCAATGAAATTACATATTGCAGAGTTACGGGGCACAGGAGATTCAATTTGAATTGAATGGTTATGATTTTAAATTAAAACAGTGAAATAACAACAAAACACCAGCACATCTGTCAAAGACAAAATCTAGATTAAATATGACACTAAGTAAATCGGATAGGGATGTTACGAATACATAAAAAACTCCTACTTTCCCCATTTAGATCAAAACGAAATGTGTGTAATATGAGCCAAATCAATCCATTTTTTTCCTACTGAAAAGAACGCTCCCTTCCAACTGAAAGCATGCAAAACCGCTGTCATCCGCGAATAATGATACGCAACCTTACCCTCGCCTTCCCGGCCATAGGAAACACGCTCGATAACGAAGGATTGACGGGCGAAAATCGTAGCCATATCGTAATCTATGCGCCTACATTATGCTGCTTAAACTCTGAAGGCGCAGGCACGACATGATGCCTTTGTGCAATCTGACCCGCTATTTTGCCTCATGTGTCACATTTCTCTTTCAGAGCGTGGTCGGTTTTTTTTCTTGCCCTCCCGTTTCATGGGATTTTTCTACCAGCAACGAGTGAATATTTCCGTCTCGTGAGCTCGGGCCCACGTTGGGGAAAAGTATTACGATTTGCTGCGTATTTTGCTGTGCTACCCGAATCGCCATAAAAAGTCACCAATTTCTAAAGCGGTTTTTGAACGAGCGCTGTCAAAATTTATTATCATTATCAGGCCGATTGTTTCGAAGGTTCGGGTTGGTTTGGAGGTATGTGTGTGTGTGTGTGTATGTGTGTCGTGCGATTGCGAAGGCTTGGGTCGGTGAGCCTGAAAAATAATGTTCACATTAATTTTTGCTGCTAAATCCTCTCCTCCCACTTACGACGTTTTAAACTCACACTCCCCCACGGTTTGCTCCAGCTGTAATATGGGACGCAATCAGTTAGTGTATGGAGTGAGCTGCTGTCAGGGAGAAATCAGCATAAATTATGATTTACATGCTTTCTGCCTCCCACTGCCCCTTACGAGCGCAACTCAGGGGGAGAATGGGTAAGGTTAGGAGAATTATTGAATTAGATTTGCTCCTAAAACGAGTCCACATTCGCATGACTTCATGATGGGTACCATCCATGGCGGTCTCTATCATTTCACTGTGGTGGAGCAGTGGTAGGGACGAATTATGATGTGCAAATATTTGTTAAATTCTGTGCGTGGCAGTGAGGCACGGGCAGGTGGGTGGTAAATCAACCGTCACCAAATGGGTTCGCGAGCGCGTACGGCTGCTCTTCACCGGAAAGGAAACATATATTTCCGAACCGAAAGGTTCATCGTAAAAGGATAGGGGAGGGGTGGGGGGGAACGTTGCGTTTGGGCAAAGAGCCGCAATTACGCATAGATAATTAACACATCAGGATGGAAGCGGGGAGCATGATGGCAAGGTTGAAGTGATGGTATGGAGTGAAAATGACTTCATCGCTTATTATGAGTCAGCAATCAAACCCCGTGTTTCATTTGCATTCGCGAACTCTTCCCAATCGACATCTGGGCTTCAGCTTCAGCGTGACAGCTGGTTTTAACTGCCAAATCGAGCAAAAATGTTATAATCGATATCGAAGTATTCGCCATAGACTGCCCTTAGACCGGTCCGAATGCAAATCTATCTAAACGTTTGTGCTATGCAAATGCGCTAAGTGAAGCTTTTGTTTGCATTACGGATTTAATGTGCTCCTTTAGTTGTGAAACTGGAAAAAAATGGTTTAATCCATAATTAATTATTGTTCTAAAACTAACCAAAAACTGAGCTTTTTACCGTTGCTCGTTTTTTGACCAACGTTTCGTTCTCCGAAGTCAATAAAACGCATTAAGCCATGCCATTCTTGCGTACGATATCGATTTGATGGACATAAAAAACCTCTTCCTCGTACAAGCGACAAGATAAACCACATCCGCGTGCCTAACTCTTTCCGCTGGAGCCGGTTTCCCACTAGAAAACGAAAGAAACAACCCCAAAATTTGCATACGAGCTTGACAAAGGCGGCTGTCACATACAAGAAAAAATCGACTTTTGAAGCGCTCGGTTCACTTGACGTTTTGGGATGGTCGTGGTAAAGCAAAGCAACGAAAGGAAAAACAAAAAAAAACACTCCAGAAGGTGGAGAAGTGGAATGTGAACGTGCAAAACCAGCGGCGCCGGTTTGCTGGTTTTGGAAACCGTCCTAATTTAGTCGAGACTCACTCGACCTACTCAGACGTCCTTTAGTATGTTTCTTGCGTTGCAGCCTGCCTGCACTGCCCCATGGGCACGGACAACCTCCATTCCAAGGCCAGTAGTGGCTGGCGGTTCCATCTGGTCTCTTGAAAAGGACACTTTCACTTGGTTTACATCATCTGTCTCTGCACGAAGAGACAGATGCAAAAAAAAACCGGAAAAATCCTGAAGCCGTCTCACGGATGCACCACAGAACGTTTTGTCTATTTATCTACTCACACTTGTGGCAGTGTCGGTTTCTTTTTTTTTCGATACAGGATGTGAGGTGAGATGTGATAAGGGCTGTTCTTTTGGTGGGTCACAATTGCTGGGTGATGAAGCGGAAAGAAGCAATACGAGCGCGTGTGTTCGATAGCTCATCAATGTCAGCTTCTGACGTGGCTGAGACGCTTCCCATCACGTCGTGCATCATCATGTCGTGTGTTTGGGAGAATGGTCCCGAAAAAAAAACGATTTATTGATTTTTAAAGAGGTTCCGATGCGTTCATTTTAAACATGACATTGAGAATAAGAGTTTGGATGTTATTATCCAGCGCGATTGGTAAATAATTAGCATACATTTAGGCGTAACATTCTTACAAACAAATTGTTCTCAACGATATATATTATGCAATGATTTAATGATGTAATTGTAAATTAATTTAAAAAATATGAAGTTCCGCAAGTAAAATATCAGCCGATGAATGTGAGATTAAAATTAAAATTTATTTCTCTTAAAAGAGCTCACTCACTTGCCGACGGACATATTTCCCGCGCGAAAAAACGTAATCGTGCATGACCAAACCCCACTCTACATATCTACACACACCCTTGCATAATTAAAGGCACGATAGGAAACAGGAAACCAGATAAGCGGAGAGTTTTTCCAGCAAAAATCTCAAAGGGAAACAAAAACTAATTGGCAACGTTGGTCAAAATCCTCGCACCATGCAAAGGATTCGCTTTATACGGATGCCAAGCCAGCGTGGATAAGCTGAAAATTTTCAACCAAATAACCCTCCCCACACACATCCACGCGGGAGAAAGGAGCAAAAAAAAAAGAAACGTGTTGACGGACACAAAAAACCCGCGCTGCCAATGTGCCGAATAAAATCTAAAAAACACAACCAACACACGCTCGAAAAGGGCTTGGGTTTGGAGGGTTGCAAAAATTTTCTACTAAATTTATTATCCTTCGCTCGCGAGATTTTCCTCCGATCTCTTTTTTTGTTTCCCCGGGATTCACCCCTCAAATAGCGCACAACATCGCGCCATATCCTGGTCTTTATCTGGATGAACGGACTGGCTGCGTTCGTGTGTGTCGATAGATGCCCCTTTAGGGACGGATGCCAGCGAACCAACCTCGGCTTTGTTCGCTCGCTACCGCGCCAAAGTTACATCACTAGATGGAACCTGTGTCTGTGGATAGCTCAAATTAGCTGGAATGGGGGAAAAGCGTTATGCAGTATTTTTACCATTTTAGTAACTCGGAACTACGTCCGGCGCGGTTTTATGCATCCGGGAACGATGGTGGTATTGGATAATTGTGAATTATTCGCTTTTTCGATATACTGAAAATTGATTTATGATGCTGATCGGATGATACGAATAGTTTCGAAACACGTAACGTATATTTTGCCTAATTAGAAAGTATGACTATTTTTTCGACCCATTAATCGATTTCCAAGTAGAGCAAATTAGTGTTGGAAATGAAACGGAAATTCCTGATGAACTATTGTCAATTTTTTTGCTCAATTTTAATTCTCCTACAAAGTGAAAATATGACAAAAATCAACATTTGAGCATGATTTATAAACGACCTTGCCAAAACCACTCCGACCGTTTGAAAAGGACGGCCGAACGAACAACAAAAACGGGGTACAACCGGCAAAGTACTGGCAAACCGCAAGTACCGCACACAATCCAACACCAATTCAGCTATGTGCGGTGTGGTGGAGCGAGAGTTTATATCTCGGTTTACGGTTTTTGTGTCTGGTTCATCAGACCGAAATAATCTTTTGATATATTCACCGACGTACGGGTTGAGCTATTTGGCAGCAATTTTCATTATTATTCCGGGAGAATTATTCGAAAGGGAATTAAGATCGTTCTAATAAATGGAAGGTAAATTAATTTGTGGCGAAATTTGTTTTAAATTTTTACATCCGTAGACATTTTTTTTTCATCGTATCGTTATTCTATATATGCGCCTGAAAGTATGCAATCCGCAGCACTAACATTATTTATACTGTTTGCATTTATACTGTTTGCCCTGCAAGTTTTGCCAGACATAAATTTCAACATCATAAAGTGTGCAAAAGGCGAATGATGCTAGTCATCTTTCAAAGAGCATAAAATCCACCTGCAATGTAATGACGAAGCAAGCGAAACACATCCACTACAGATGTGACGTGGCCGGGTGAATCTGCCCCACAAAGCACGGACGGACATCATTTGCATTTGATTAACGTGCGCGCGCTCCCGGCAGCCGGTGAGCTTTCGACGGTGAAAGCAGACAAAAAGCGCCCTTAGAATCCACCCGGTCGTGTCAGCTAACAAGCTAACCCCTCGTCAGGAAGCCAAACCACACACACCACACCATCGTCAGCCACAGTCCATTGAGTTCGTAAGAGCTCACTCAGTCAAAATTAATAGCTAAACGGCCACATCCTGCCGGCTGGCTTGCCGAAAACAATGCCGAGCGAAGGTCTTCACGCCGGGAACGCCGGCCGCAGCAACAGCAACACAGCATTTAGGATAAGAAAAGCTTCCTCTTCCGTGGGACCGAACCATCCCAGCCAGTCAACAGCAAACAACGCAGCACTAGTTGCTTTGCGAATAAACAAATCACCTTCATCAAAGGCGAAAGGATAACGATGCTTAGCGAGCGAGGAAACGCGCAAGAAAGTGCAAAAATAAAATCAACCGATAGAGAGAGAGAGAGAGAGAGCGAGTGTGCGAGGAACGCTGTCAAGTCGCTTTTCTTTATCTTGCACGATTTTGAAGATCATTCCCATCCCGCCGGATTCGGTGCCCCAAGGTGATCCTTTCGTTTCGCTGAAACTACTGCTTGGCTCTTCGCCGCGGGCACAAACACAATGGCTTATAATCTTATCGTCTCGGGGTAAGGATTTCCGGTCGAAGCTTTGCGAGAAGCGTATTCTCGTCCCACACTTCACGCCGGGTGCTGCCTGAACAATGATCCGGTGGCGTCGCGGGTCGGTAGGATGAAGAAGGTATGGCAGATTTTTCCCAGCAAAGCTTCATCTTTTTTCGCTTGCGGACGAAACCGGACGGACGGATCCGGGACAGAAAACACGCTGGCAACATTTCCTTCCCCTGGCCGGCAATCACCGGCACCACCGGACACACTGGACGGCCAGCAATGGGTGCGGTAAGGGTAAGGTGTTCGCAAGAAAAGCACCGTGAAAGGAAACCGTAAACCGATCTCGCAAACCCCGCCCGCGGAGGTTCTAGCGCAAGGTAAGGGAGGGTTTTTCTCGGGATCCAACTTGCATACGAATCGAACGGCTGAACGCGTGTGCTCCGGTTAGATCCTTTCCGGGACACCTTTTGCCCATTCATCTTGCCGTCGGCGAGCACGGTGCCGAGAGAAACCGAGAAGTAAGACGTCCATCGTGTTTTCCACACGGTGCCCGGGCGCAATTGCAACAGAGAAAGATGTTTCCGTTTTGGATTCCACTTCCGTCCGGTCGGACAATTGCCACCGGTGTGGATGGTGAGGGATTTCTTTTTCAGCCAGCCAGCGAATGCAACCTCTTTCAAGGTAGAGGGTAGCGTTCTCGGGATGCTTTCAGTCGTGGGAAGGGTAAAAAAAAAGTTTAGCTCCCTAAACTCCCCCGGAGGGACGTGCAAACCCGGTGAGTAGCAGAGCACGATTATCGTCTCAAGACGTTTGCAGCGCTGCACCTCTGTTCTGGACATACCCGCATCAAAGAAGCTGTATGAGTCCGGTTGATTCAACCGCAAACAAGTACGAACAGCAGTAAAAACGCATCCGAAACGTACATGAAAGACCGTTGTACCTACAGCGAGCAAAGTGGTGGTGCGGCAACTCGGCAAGTTCTTCCCTCGAGTTCCGTTTTCGCATCACCGGATCAATGTCTGTGGTGTGCCCGCCGCACGCTGAGAAGAACAGCTTAAGATCTTCACGGTGCTCTCCCATCGCACAAGGTGGGACCCGGCGGAGTGTCATGATCCGTCAGCGCGGTCTTGTTCGGTGGTTTTCTGCGTGCTGTGCTCTTCCGTAGCTTTCGATGACTTTGTTATTTATCTTCACGGTCAGGGCTAAACGCAACGCCACAACAAGCAGCAGCAGGCGGCGGCGCGTGATTGTTGTGTCGGAAACGGACCGAAACACATCTCTATAGCTGGTGCGCTTTTTCTGAAGTCAATACACACAGCGGAGGGATTTCTGGGCCGCTGAACGTACAGATTGAACGATTTTGACAACCTGCAAGAAGCACTTTAAGAAAATGCATCGCCATCAGCGAGCACGAGATGATCAAGCAATCGGTGAAGGAAAAGTACGTGAGACAATAATCTGACATGGGCTACGTGCTGTGTTTGTTGGGTGAACATTTATACCTTCGAAAGGGCTGTAAAGTCTTTTTCCAACAATATTGATGCGTCTGAAGACCAAATCTTCCTATAAAAGTGTATCTTGATGCTTGGTAAATTAGATGCGCCTCCCTTTCATCACTATATTTTTAGAATCAACTGGAAATCTCATGCCCATTTCCACACCGGAGCAATTCAACGAGTGGATTACAAACTGCTTATTGCGAGCTTCGCATGGGAGATAGTGAAAATGTCAAACGCACCGCACCGGGCACGCTTTCGATCGTGTTTTGGGCACTTGATAACACGTGCCAGCAGGATATAATCTCTCCGAGTAGCCACATTTAGATGGGACTACTCAATACCGCGCCTGCGGAGATAACGAATGAAGTGATGAATAAATAAGGTATGCCAGAACGAACGAGCATTATGATAAAAATGCGCGCCATTTGTGAAGGACAAGAATTTTCGTGTAGCCACCGAGCGTGTCCGCTAAGGAGGTTCTTGAAACGGAGCGCATCTGACGCGGCGATAATTGCGACAGTTAAATGAATTCCAATTGCGTTTTTTATACATGTTTGGAACATAAATGTATATATCTTTAAAAGACACATTTTTATGCATATGCAATGATTTGAAATAAAACTTTAAGAAGCTTTTAAAACATTATTAAAACAAAGGGTTGCGCAATAAAACAAGCTACCATGTTAGTTCTAATTAATGACCTCTTCTTTCCCCTGTTTTCGTGACCATACGCGTAAGCTTCGTACATTAATTGCACTTCCCTTTCACATCCCTACACACAGGTGTTTATGTGTCGGCAAACGAACCACCTCTTCATCGCGCGCTTTACAACGTACAACCGACAGCGGCTCTAATAAAATACGCAGATTTAATTAAGACATTAAAGACTGTCGGTGAAATATGCTTTTTTTCCTCCACACGAGTGATGATGATGCTTCGCTGATGGATGTTAAATTTTTGGGGCCGCTTGTTTGAGATGCACTTAAAATAATTCCATCGGACACGGGACCAGACCAAGCGAGCGACCGACCCGCACGTTTCAGTGCAATGTTGATGAGCAAAAGTTAAACTTAACGTGATGGACGGGGTGTGTGTTTTAGGTGTTTGCGCATGTATGGTATGGAAGGTAAATGTGGAGCGTTGCGAAATAGAATTAAACAGTTTAGACAACTTCCATACGGACGGATGACGTTGAAGGGTGGACGACAAATCGGATGGATTTGAAGACTTTAGCAGTTGCGTTTGCTTCGTTTCGCGATAGTTCCATGGGATGACTTACCTAAAACGAGAATTAAAAGAAAATAATTGTTTAGTAAAATTTATAATACATTTGAATTAGTTTATTTAATACCAGATAGATACAACGAATTCAATTCCACTGTCAAAGCTTATTAAATCTAACATAAGAGGCCACACGCCACCCCTGTGCTTCCCTTTTACCCATGGTTAAACCATTTTTCGCTGAAATTAAACCCACGACCCTGGGCTTCCAAACGAAACCACGAGAGCGAGAACATGTCAAATTTCATTAAATTCACCCAGCCTGCTTCGCCTTTTGCACCCGGGGTCTATTAGACTTACAAACACGCATTCCTTGTCTCAATTTTTGATGGGTTTTCCCCGCATGTCCTGTTTGATTTCGATTTCACTACACGTTGCACCACCTCGGCCGGTTTTTAATGTTTCCCCTAAGAACTAAACGGTTTCCGGGCGGTGCATTGCGGCTCGCAGGATGAACGCAGGGCGAAGAATCGTTTGTAATTCCTCACCCCTCAGGAGCAAAGTGAACGGAGGGATGAAACAAACGCGGAGCGCATTTATCTTTCGCCACCACAGTCGACCGAGGGTTCGGTCGCCCTTTTATGTTTGGTGCCGTTGCCAAAGACGGGCGCAACGCATCGCGACCTAATCAACCCTTAAACGTAACAGCGACATTCCATTCACGTACGCACGCGCGTGTATGTGCCTCTCTCGTTTGATAATATTAATTTTAATACTGCTTTCGCGTGTTTTTTCGCTTTCGTTGCTCCGAGAGACACATTTTTCAAGGTCCTTCACCTATCGCAATATGTCCTCTTCTTGATACGCAATAAGGGTGGCGGCGAAAACAAACAATTTCTTCCTTGACGATGAAAAGGGCGCTGTTTTTTTGGTGAATTTTTCCACGAGTAAATTTGGAAGGATTTTTATAGCAAAAAAGGGGACAGGGAAAGGCGGATCCCAGGAGGCCATGGAGGATCGTTAAGTGAATCCCGACAACGCCAGAGCGAGTGCGTAACCGGTACATCAAAAAGCCTCTTCGTCAATATTAACACTCTTGAGAGATGAAGAGAGCCGGAACGCAGCGTACGCGAATCATCGACACGATCCCTTTTCACCCTTGCGCGAGTTGGCAGCGCCATACTGGAGCGCCTAGGGAAATCTACTTCAGAATCGAATGTCCTTAATGTGCTCTTTCTCTCTCATTGCCGCGATGGTGACCCACTAAACGCTTAATCTTATTAGCTTCACAGAAACGATGATTACAATCTTGTTCCGGAAAAGCGCCTTTTTCCCAGTAGCTAATCCCGCGCGCTTGAAGGGTTGTGTCATTCTTCGTAGCGGTCATAAGTTGGGTGCCCCTCCGGGCATCCCGGGTTGGGTAGATTGCGATCTGAATAAATAAAAGCACACGAGAACCAGCAGGCCGCGCTGGTTCATTAGAACCAACTTCAAAAGAACCGACGCCCGTTTGAAAACGTTCTTTGTGCGTCAAAATGTACATTCGCAAAAACGGGGAAAGCATACATTTAGGCGCATCGGTCCAATGATTGCATTGCATCGCGATAAAGCATTCGAAGCGCACCGAGAAAAAGACCAATATTTGCTGCTTTAAAGATTTATTTCCGTCCGCGAACGATAGCAAGCTGGTTGCTTTGTGGGACTGGCGAATGGTAAAATTAAACACACGAATTTAATGCGAAGGAAGAGAATCGTAAAGTTAACGAAATTTGATCGCACCCGGCAGGATTCAATCGAGAAGTTAAATAAAACTAAATACGTGCTCCTCGTTCCACCTGTTCATCCCGCGCCCAGGCGATGACCGACCCCACCCACCGGCGGGGATGGCGTTTTAAAAGAACAAAATTGATTTCCCTTGATTGTCGGTCTGAAATGGGAACTGATTTTTTGCTTCCATGCGAAAAAAGAAGCGTCTCTTTGCCGGTGATGGAGCGAAATCAGGGAGGATCGTTAAGCTGCTTCACTGCCCGTATCAGATAAGGATATAGACTCACGTCATCGCCATCGTCGTCTTCGTTGCCGTGGTCGTCTGTTTTCAACTCGCTTCCTCACCATCAACGCAACGAGCGAGCGGAGTGTAAATATTTTGAATCATCTTTTATTTATGGAATGCGTAAGCAAACACGCAAACGGCATAATGCCACTTAAGTCGAAACACTTCAAACAGAGGCTTTCCTGCTAAACGGCGTCCTTAGGCGGTGCTGCTTCTTCACCGTAATCGTTCGCGTAACGAAAAATTCAATTGGCCAAAAGGTAACGAACGATCCGACCGATCTCTCCGTTCCCTTCGCCCTTGATGGTGGAAACTGTATTTAACAGACATATCACCGACCGGTCGGAGAGTCGGCTTTCTGTCGTGTCAGCATTAATCGTGCCCTCCCACCCCAGCCCAGCCGCTCTGTTCTCGGTATTATTTTTCCATCAGATTTTTCCGCACCAAGCAAGCAACACACCAAAACCGGCTAAAATCAGTGTGTCATTTTCTACTCGCTTTCAATCTGTATTTGGTGTACACTTGTCGAGAGACGCGGAAGAAGGAGGGCGCGACGAGCTCCGGCTGCCAGAAGTGCGGGCGGTTTGTGAGATTAAATCCGTGTCCTTTTCCGTTTAAACAACGTTCCAATATTCCACACGGCCCTTCGACCGGGCTCTGTTTCATGTGCTAATCTCCTCTTCCTGCGGACGCGTTGTTTGGTTTTGCATTTTTATCGTCTCGAATTTCAATTCCCCTCATGCTGCTGTTTCCGGGCTGTCGAGCAGACCATCTTTGATAAGCGCACTTTGGTGCGCTGACGGGTCCAATGAGCAGTGTACATGGCACGTTGATTCTTCGTAAATAGCAGGAACTATGGTTAAATCGTGCTATGCGGAAAGCCTACAGACAGGGGGCAAAGAAATTGTTCGAAACATTCTGCTTGATTTTGAGGATATTTTCATTGTTACATGTAAACTAATCTGACGCATGAAAGTAAGTAATTTTTGGCATAAAAAAATCGCACACTCTAATAATAACCCATTTCATACTGAAAACGACCCCAGATCGTAATGGGAGGTTTATTGGCATCTCATTATAATATCGTTCTGCCTCGGAATGGCTAGTTAGCCATCGTTTCACGCACAATGAACACATCATTTTTCCTTTTCAATCCCTCTCGCTACAATCAAAATCGTCTGGGTGGGCTGTGAGGAGGACGGAAATCCCTTTACATTACCGCTGGAGCCCCGCGTGTGTGTGTCAGCTGTCTTGGCGTTCTACGCGGCGCCCGGGGTAAATGGTTTCTGCGGTCATGTTCACTGGTAGCCCCTGGGCACATGCGGTTCGAGCCGCGCTGTGTTGATTATGGCTCAGCGTATCACCCCCGAGCATATATTTCGGCTGCTGTCCGAACAATCCCGGGCGGGGCGAGTGATGGTGTTGTCTGAGAAGCTGTTGTGGCGCCTTCCGCTTTCAAAAACCTTCTCTCGCCCCGAAGGCGCGTCAGCTTATCGCAAAACCATGCCACCGCCCCGTTCACCCGGTGCTCGTCTTCTTGTCGGTCTAATTTAAATTCTATCTAAATATTATTCTATTATTCCGGCCGTTCTTCCTCCCCCTTGGTTACCCGACACGGTACAACACTATAAGAGCCAGCAGTTCATGAACATCCTTGTGCAGTAACATACACATAAAAAAGAACAACGTTTTGCCTATTTTTATTCTTCCCTTTGCTTCGTACGCGCCCTCGTGTCGGATTTGGAAACCACCCCCGGGAGGGAGGAGATGAAATGAAAGTTCCATTTGTTTGACATGCAGCAGCAACAGCAATGCTCCCTCCTCGATCTCGATGCTGTCGGATTGCTCGCCTACTACTGCATCAGCGTTTTGTGACAGATGATAAATAGGCTGCTCGGCACATCCCCAGCACATCCATCCTTTCCCCGAGCACGAGCGCGGCCACGTCTGCCGGAGGAAGTCAAAGATTGTGCGCCAGTGGAGAATGGAGAATCCCGGGGCCATATCTCCGGGTTTCCGGTCGCCGGTTGATGTCGCTCCACCTCCGCCTGAAATCAAAGCCGGGCTAACATGTTTCGACTTTCGGCGCGCCGGTCCGTGCTGCTGCGGTGCAAAAACTCTCCGGCAACCTCCGTCTTCTCGGTTCCGCTCTCTGTTGGTATAAATTGTTAATAAATTCACACTTCAAAAAGTGATGACGATACACACAAGCGATACGGCACACGGATACGGGGCATGCTTTCGCAGCGAACGTGCGGGCAAACGGACCTGTCGGTCTCGGGTCGGGCGGCTTACCTTACCGGAAGGTAAGATAGCTTCTGAACTGCACCCCGACAAGCACACAAATGTGCGAATATTTTAGCTACCACAATCGACCCCCGCTCTTAATGGCAGAGAAGATAAGCGTTTTAGAGTCTCATTTAATGGAGTTAATTTCCCGATGTTTTCCGCTTCCAAGTGCGCTCGGTGTTCGTTTGCGCCCCAAAAGGACATTCGTAAAGATAATGCAACGTGTTGATGTGTAGTCCGCCTGTCTGTCTGACTCGGAAAACAGCGTGGATTGTTTCATTAACCGGAAGCGGGACAAGTTTAAGGGTTAAGAGCCTGGTAAGAGTATTATTTATTGTGCTCAAGAGTTGTCACTTGTAAGAGCAGCTGCAGCGCCAGAGGTTTGCTAGTGCTGTAATATTCACGCGCGCTTTCAGTTGTAATCGAAAGTGTGCTACCACTTCAAACCGAGCACACAAAAACAGACGTAACTCAATTTGACGGGCATAATTCGATCACAATCACGGCAGAATTTCCATGACGCAAAGGGACGCCTAACGCGTGCTGGGAAACCATTCTCGCTGCCTACACACGGAGGGGCGATACCTAAAAAAAAAAATAACAGCAGCTACAAAAAAAAAAACAGCTGTCATATTTTCCACCAACAGTTTTCGTAACTATAACAATATCCAACACGGCCAGCCGGTGGGCTCATGTAAGGAGTCACACACGTTACCGAGCGCAGATTGGCCGGAGACAGGATAACATAAAACCCCACTCAACTCCGCTCGGTGAGGGTGGTATATGCGTGTGTGTGTGTGTGTGCAAAGGCGCGGGCGACGGGGAACATCGAGAGACCGACGAAACCTCATTTCCGACTGCCATTCTTCATTACGCCGATATCTATATTTTCCATTTCTCGATTTCGATCGAGATTTTTACAAAACACGCATCAATGGGGAAGAGGGTGTTTTTTTATGCAACAAAAATATCACCAACTCGATGTGCTTTAGGGTATGAGTGGGTGGGTGGGGCGAGCCCTTGGCTGTATGTTCCGAGGTCCTCGCCCACAGTCGCCGCATTACATGGTTCGCGCGACTGATTGGTGTGTTGAGACGTTTATTTTTGCGCCCAATTTTTTTCCGTGTTTCTTTTATGTCATTTTGCATTAGTTTGTGTCCCCGGAGTCACTTTCGCTTCGTGAATTTTGAAAGTCATATTTATATTTGAAGCAGCGAACACGGCGGATCAAGTTTCGAGTCACTCGTTGTTTGCCGCACCGGAAAACCCATTTTTTCCGCAGCTGTCAATTCGATGGCTGCCATCGATTAGGAGCTTCACGGTGGCGGTCATTGTTCAGGGTCGATCGATCGGGTTTGATTGACTTGCAGACGTTAATGTACTGTGGGTTCCGATTGCTACGAGCAGCGAAGGAAGTAAACTGAACGAAATGTGAGTCAATTTAGCAGCATTTCGTGATATGAAAAACTTTTTGGGATAGGATTTATTACAAGCGAACTCTTTTAAAACGATATTTTTCATCCACACTGGAAGGTTAAAACATTAAAAGCAGAAGTTATTATGTTGATAATAACTTAGATTTCGAAATGAATGTTCATAAAATATGCTTTCCTACACCAACTTCTACCGATATTAACTCAACAACTAAAGAGTACATCGGCTATATGTTTACTTTTCAGATGGAAACGAATGATTGCGCCTAAAAGTATGCAACGTTCACTATTTCAATGCATTTTTAACGTTTTTGTAACGAATTTTTATCAGTCAAGCCATTATTTCCCTTGGAAACAGCAAAAACAAAGGTACAAAAAAGTAGCTAAAAATAATCGTACGCACAAAACAAACCTCATCATTTACATTTTCGTATTGTAAAACATGCAATGAACTTCTCTTTCTTCCGGTACGGTCAAATGATTGTCTCTATTGCCTTGTAAGAACAGATGGATGAATAATTATCACCTCCCGGGGACACCCGAGACGGCGCTCAAGAATCAAACAATCCCTTTTGTCTTCCGCACCGAGAATGCAGAAGTTTCAACTTTTTCGAAATTATGCTGATTTTCCACTCCCGTCCGAACCGCCGTTTTGCCCTCTTGCCCGTGTTGTTTTCTGCCGCATATCCTTTCGGGCTGGAATCAATCAAACGTGACTTATTTTCTTCTCATTCTACCGGGCTCTCCCTTGTGTTTTACGTGTTGCGTTTACTTTTCATTTTCCAGCGACTCGACCGGCCAAGGGTGCAGCAACCGGAAGGGTCCGATAAAACCGGTGGGCGGCAGGCAGGAGGGGATGAAGCGGGGAATGGAAAGTTTTTCACCGCATTCGATGCGCGTTGGTGGGTTCTGTGTGCCGCAGAGAAAATTCGCAATCGGTTGCGGTTGCCCGGCCGGGCATTAGCTCGCGCTTCGTCACCCGACGAGCCACACAAACAGGAATCTGCTTCAGGCAAACAGCAGCAGTAGCAGCAACGTAACCACCAACACCGCCAACGCCGCTGGCCATGTTGCATCATTCGACCGGAACAGACATCATAACGTGCCCCGGGGAGGTGTGGAGGCGAGGGTTTTTATTTTTACGAAGGGATTTGCTATTTGTACATATTTAAAGAAATAAATAAGGGTAAAAAAGACACCCTTCGACGGACGACCGACCGTCGGAACAGGCGAAAAAAGAAAATCACAACCACCCGCGATACACGACAAAATGCTAGTTTATTTTGACATCAATCGGTTGTCATCGGTGTTCCCCCGGTTTGCCGGTCGATCCCAAAAAATGGAGGAAAAAATCAACCCAAACCCGGATGCTAAAGGGGGAAGTTGCGTTTTTATTCCCAGTTTCTGATTGCTCCCGCTATGTGACCACCTTTCCGGAGCGGATGGTGCCGGAATGTTGCCCCGAAGCGATTGAGTTCCGGGTTGCTGCTGCTCTGCTGGGTTTGCTTGCTGCTGTTACTGACAACACTGTCCATCGCTTCCGCACAGCGAATCTGTGTCCTTTTTATCAGTTTTTTTGAGATTTAAAATTTTGCCGCATCATCCGATCTTTGGCGACAGTTTAAAGCGAGAAGCGTCCACAGCGGACCGGCTTCTGCTGACAGGTTTTCCCCTCCAGCTGGATGACGATCGGGACTGTTGTGTTTGGGGGAATATTCATAACCGGAAGACAAGATGTGGTGGCATCGGGAATTGAAATAAGCGATAAGAGATGTACCCCCGCTCTCCGTACTAGTGAGCTGAAAATGGATGATACTTCCCGGGCGAAAGATGACGTGATGATGGCGGCGTCGATGATTTTTCGGAATGGTTTGATCATGTCATCGCCATGCGCCACCGGGCACGGGAGTGATTTAATGGATGAAAAGCGAGATGCGGGCAAGTGGAGCAAATAAAAAATTGTAAAAAATAACACCGACCGGCAGGGATGGACGCTTGTGTCCGGCATAGACCACAGCGACAAATTTCGACGCCCTGGGATGGGAAATAAATTCCACACCCGATGGAAGGATTTTCGTGCGATTTTGAAAATTGCTCGACTCAAAAGGGGCGTCTGCTTTTTTGGTTGCATTTTAGCGTCGTTCGAAATATCGTAATAGGAACAAAACGTCGATCGGGAATTGATTTTTTATCAAACACGATTCGGAGGCTGTGCTGGTTGCACATTTTCCATCCACGCTGAATCATCAACCCGTGACCACGCGACGCATTTTCCGGTCAAAGTTTTTAGTGGCGCTATTTTAATGCGGAGATTGAAAAGCACTTTGAAATGTTTTCCATGTCCAGCTGAAAGCCGCCGGCGAGCGGAGCGACCAGCCCCGTCCGGTGCTTCCGGTCGAGCGGAAACAAATTCCGAAATCCGTCCTTCGAAACACCCCACAGTTGCCTTTCCTACCCCCCCTCCCCCCCTCCCGAATCCGTCGATCCGTGCTGAAAGCGAAAGTACGATATCAGATCGGAACCACAAATACAAACTTGTGAGAGTATCGTCTTCTGTTTTCTGCGCCACGGTTTGGCGTCAGCTGGAAACGAATCGAACGGTCGCCGACGAACGAAATCGATTTCATTAAGCTCGTTGAGGGGTACGGTTTTTGGTAATTTTTGAGTTAAAATCGCTCCCGTATTGGATA
Source organism: Anopheles farauti (assembly GCA_000473445.2). Lineage (NCBI taxonomy): Eukaryota > Metazoa > Arthropoda > Insecta > Diptera > Culicidae > Anopheles > Anopheles farauti. The sequence goes on from KI915041.1 coordinate 14,028,586, forward strand.
CGCTTCTGTACCAAACCACCCACCCTACTGGTGATCCTTTTATAACCGAAACCATAAATTAGAGCCGGTTTTTATCGGGATGCGGGAGCGAGTTTTGAGTGGGCAGCAACCTCCCCGTCGGTGCAGGACAATCATCACCCTCAGCGCCACCAGCCTGTGCGCCGTTCCGGCGTACGAGAACAAATAAATTTGCAACGAAACTTTTACTGTATCGGCTCTTCCTAGCCCCTTGTGCTTCCTCGCAACGGAAAATCACAACTCTAGAACAATCGGTACATTTACGCTTCGTCGGCAACATCAGGTGCCCATCCCACGCTCGCTCGCTCCGCCACCGGAAGCTGTCTAATGCTTCGGAAAAACAACCCGTTTTTATCACCCTACCACCTGAAGGTAAAGCACGATTGCGCACTCCTCCGCAACGACTGGTTTGCCACTCATTAGCTCCGGTGCCCGATGAGAAGTTTTTCACTGTTGCTACAAACACAGAGCACCCGTTTTTGCGATCCGATCCTGAGCGTTTTTTTTTTTAAGCGCTTCAGGGGTAAGAGCGAATTTACGTTTGCCGCCGCCAGATGATCGAAAAGTTTGGATCAGAGTTCCCGTATTGCTTTCGGGAAAAAACGACGACAAAACGAAAAGTTGCGACTGAAGCGTTTCCACACGACTGTTTTGTGTCGTTCAGAGATTGTATCCTTCCTTCCGGATAACAAGTGAACGAGTTGGAAACGAACAAGCTCCCTAAAAATACGGAAAGGGGTACGTTTCACTTCAAGGTTTGAACTTTCTTTGTGAATTAAATGCTGTGTACTTTTGATTATTATAGTACTGATGGTGCTGACAGCAAATAGGGATTGATTTAAATGGATCTATTAGACAATAAGTATGGCAAAGCTGTTCAGCCGTATACGATTATGGACGAGTTTAAGAGAAGAGCGAACATTTACAATGAGAAATATTCTACAATGAATAAATAATCATAATTTTAAAATGATTATAAAATGAAATATCATATTATCAATAAAACTTATGTTTTAGATTTTCTAAAATGTACCCAAAAAAAACCAAATGAAATTATTTTCTTGTTTGCTCCATTTTCAACCCTCCATGGATTTTCAGATTTTAAAAACAGAAACCCTTAATAATCCTTTCAAGACGAGTACCAATTGGCGATTAGTAATGAAAACCGGCTGTCCGTTTCATTCCCAGGAAAGAATATAATTTATAGTAGTCAAAATTCCGCACACGCCTCACGCTTTGGGTAAACAATTTGCAAAACGATACACCGTACACGGTCCCAATACCAAACACAACACACTTGCTGACGTATTTCAAGCAGCGTCTGCTGAACAACGCTGTGTCTTCTGTTGCTGTCCTCCTCATCCTCCTCCAAAACGGGGTCCGATTGAATGTTGATGTGGTTTACTGCGCGCCCAGCCAATGATCATCTTCATCCGAATCGCAAATAAATGTATCTATCGCTCATCGTTTGCGTCCGGTGCCCGGGGGAGCCGGACAACGAGACAGCGGACGGGATAAGTACTTTCGACGAGAGTCGTTTTGGTCGGGTTTTTGTTCTTGCGCCTTTTGCACACTTCATCGCTCCTCGTTCATCAGGCATGCATGAGACGCGCGCCTGCTGGGAGGTTCACCCAGTTGACTCTCGGCACAGTAAACGAGTATCGATTTTACGGATGAAATTACCGGGCAAACAGGGCACCACACACCAAGCACACAGCGGCGGCGATGGTTACGATTGCAGGTTGGGACCTGCCCACAGCGAAGGCGAAGTGAATTTCGGGACGATTTGTTCGAGCCATCATCCTATCCCACTGGCCTTTCTGTCTGACTGTAACACATGGCGAGTCAATCAATTTGACCTTTCTACTCGCTCGTCTGGGAGGAGGGCGGAAGAGAGAGAGATAGAGAGAGTGGGGTGAGCTTCTTTGTGTTGGCGCCAATCGATACCGAAGTGGTTGGAAAAACGGACATCCTATAAGTGAGCACGAACATAAAAAAACAACATCGAATGGACTAACGCAATTCCCTCTTACGGGCAAACCGCCGCCAAGCGACCAATCAACCTCGTCATCGAGCGCGGGTGAGATTTCTCAGAGCCACGTACGAAGACGCCAAAAGCACCGAAAATGCGTGTAAGTGGTGTGAAAATTGGAAAACGACTGCGATGAAGGTGAAATGGAAGCCGTGTGGAGAAGAGAAAAAAAAAGATCCCATCCCGTAAAACCGTATGAATTCCGGCACCGTCTAAATAGACTCCTGTGGCCAGATAAGAAAAAATGTGTCGAATCTGGTGTGGCGTCATTCTCAGCCATCGGAAAATGCTCACACCCCACGCATCACACAGAAGTAAGAAAAAAATCGCCCATGCTCCCGCTGCTTCTGACCGTCCACCACACCGGGTGCAATTGGGAGTTGGGAAATCGATCGCATGAAGAAAAAAAAACCCGGGTGGAAAAGCGGAATGGACTCCCCAATAAAGCGCCCGAAAAAACTGCCCTGTAACCTGTCTAAGCACTGATAATAAACTCGCCCACACCCCGGGAGCCATGTTCACACCGGGCGGGCATCTTCTTTTCGGTTCGCTTTTCCGGTGCGGAGAAACGAGCGCCGCGCTGATTCGTTTTATTCGTTTATCATAACATTTGTGGGCTTTTCGCTCCATTCCCTTGCGCCACAAACGGCGACACACATTTTGCCGCGTGCTCGTAGCGAAGCGAATGGTCGAGCGACGGTCGATTTGATGAAGTTATTGATGTCGAGTCATTTATAAGCCCGAGTAATCAATAGAGATTCGTGTGAGACGTTCTGCGGAGGAGCTTTTTAGGCGGTCGGACTATGATTGAGACGAAACACAGTAGGTTACACTGCCCACTCTCTCTGCCTCCGAAAAGTGGCTCGACGGTGAGCACTAAAAGTGCAGATTATGCTGACGGCGGTGAGTAGATTGTTGGGGGTTTGCTGTATGCCGACGACAGTTCCAGCTGTCATTTTCACAGCTTATTTTTAGCAAATTGAAAACATTTCGGTTCCGTACGGTGTTTCGGTTTTTTAAGGTAAGAACGATTGGAAATTCTTTGTAATTTTTCACCGAATTAAGGATCCAAAGGGAGACTGAAATCATCCACTGCAGCAGGATATTTTTTAGTTATAAATCGAACCCGGGGTCGGTATATAAGCTTCCCTTTAATGTGTGCAAATGAAACATTCTGAGAAGTGGAATAGTTTTTAGTATCGTAGTGTCTCTCACACGAAATTGATATCTATTAAAAATTAAAAATGTTTTTTTTTTTGGTGGAATCTACACCTCTCTAACACCAAATATACCATTGAGAAAGATTTATCCGTACATTGAGAGCGTTTTATCGTTTGCATGAATGTGTCAAATGTAATTTTCATTCTTTTTTATTATTTTCAAATCATATTCTTCACCTTTGGGCGCTTTTCATGGAATGCTGATTAGCTAAGTAGACCGTTTTCATGAAGTAGTAATCGTCCCACAAGTGCTCTCCTTGTGCAGATACAATCATTAATCACTAATCTCTTCTCCCCTCCCAAGCTAATAATCGGCCTTTTAATCAAACGAACTGCTCATTTAACTGCAGCAAAAGGCGACAGAATACGGCCGCCACCATTATCATCCTCATAATCGGCATTGCAGTACGTCAACTGCAGCATTCGGAAGTTAATCGTTCACGAAAAAAGTCCCAAATCCTCAACCCCACAGTCAGGGGCGACGAATGAAAAGAAAAAAGAAATACGAGCCCAAAACACGAGCACACACACAAGTGGCTGCCTGCCTGCACTCGGGCAATCGTTAACCAGCCGGAACCAACAAGTCGTCAATGGTGAGGATGAGCATGGGATGCGCAATGCCTCTAATGCGATGGAAATGAGGATGAAGCGAGATGATGGGATGTTGAGTTGAGTCAATCCTTCAAACGTCCTGCTTTTTTGTGTGTTGTTGTTCGAGTAAAGTCTGATAAACCCCTTGCCGTGCCACACCCGCACCGATTGTTCAAGGCCTCCTCTGTTTACCCGCCACATCAATCTTGCTAGCGAAGCCGACCGCCACCGAGTGGTACGACTTGATGGATGGAAATGCGCGTTCTGCCACCCAAGCCTTTCACCGTGTGTTGTACGTAATCATCGCCATCACCATCAAAAAGCGAAGAGTCGTGCCGCGTCGCGCGTGTGGTGTGGATAGAGAGTTCATTGAGGAGGGCCCGATAAAAAAAAACGGATTGAGGTTTGTTGCCCTCAGGCACTTGCCACCTCCACTCGCCAGCGAGCACGCAATTCTACCGACAGTGCAGACACGGAAGGAAAACGAAAAAAAGGAATCCCAACCAGTACCAAAAGCAAACATATTTCACTGCTGATCGTTTCACGTCCCGAGCACCTCCGACCACCACCCACCAAAATCCTTTTCAGTTTCGAGCGAGCAAAAAAAAAAATAGAGTGGAAAAAGCAACACGAAACACGCGCGTGTGTTTGTTTGTCGCTGAAAAATAGTGTTCCTTTTTGGAAACCATCGTTTTGAGTACGATTTTCCACCACATTTCGTTCCCCCGTTTCTACTCCTTTCATGTCTCGCTGGCAGGCTTTACTCTTCGGATTAACGCGTTTCGCTCTCCCTTTTGTCGAATCCGGCTACAAGATTCGGCGTTCAATTTCCCTCCATTCGACTGAGTGTCGCTGCGTTCGCCAGAGATGATATCCGCTAAGTCGGAATCCAAACTTTGACTTCCGTCAACGGCTCTCTCCTGCTGCTCCTGTCTGACGCGTTTAGCGTATGCCAAAAAACAGATTTCTACAAAAAGAACACAGTTTTGTGAATAGCTTTCCCGTAAATCAGATCCCCACCGCACACACGTTTATCCCATCGCCACTGATCTAATCTCCACTACGGCTTTTATTGATGAAAAATGAACAAACACATCCTGCACGCGGTGGTGATGCTCGTTCCGGACAGGATTCCTATGGAGCGAAACGATCGAGTGCTCGTTCGCACACTCGTTCGCCTTTGTATGAAGTGAAAATGGGAGCGCGCGGGCGCGTTCACGATATGACGAAAGGGAAAACTTTCGAGACGGTGGCAGCCGACTGTGTGTTGACACTTTTGCGACTCCTTTTGGTCGTTCCCCGAGGCTTATATTTCGGGCGAACGGTTTGCCTCGCACCGAAACACGGGATGCCAGCCAGCGTGCCCGAAAATAGGATATGGATAATGGAAATTTGCCCCTCCGAGCGTATTCTTGTCAGCGGGCGGCACCCTTGTCCCAGGGTGGCCCGCCTGCTGTGGCAGCTTAAGCACTCTTCTTCATGTAGCCAATCTATCGGAGGCAAATCTACTCGCGCTAGGAAACCGCCGCTTGTAAACACAAGCTCGCTCTCCCCCACGTTAGAGGATGGGTTCTCGGTTTTATCGCCGCGAACAATCTTTACCGGGCGAGAAAAAGGCTTTAAAAGGCGGGATGATGAAACATTTCGGAACATCCGCCCGGGGCCCGTTTGGTATCGATTAGCAGTCAACAGGAGGGAAGGCAAACAACACACCGTGTGTCGGGGGAGATTTGGAGATTGAGACGATTAAATATTTTCACTTGGAAAATTTGGTACAACTGCTACTAAAACGGTGCCTGGGGGTTTGTTGTAGGACAAACTAACTATGAGCGAAAAATGTTAAACATTCTATCGTGCACGTGGCCCGCTCGTTGTGGTCGACTATGGATCAATAAAAATCGAAATTAACGCTATGTTTAGAGAGCAGCAGAGTTATATAGAAATAAAAGGTTTATTTTAGATTGTTGAATATTCATCCATATAAGAATACAATAAAGGATAATTTAAAATTTTTATTACAGATTTCGAACTCATTTCGAACTGTAATTTTTATTACAGATTTCGGTGCCGATTTGGTAAAGTTCTGAAATGCTTACCCTGTACCACTTTAGCCTGCCTATCCAGAAGCGTTAGATCTGAACCACATTAAGACGGTTTGTATTAAAAAAGGTAATTCTGTTCTGATTAGTTCCTTCAAGCGTTTATATTTATTGAAATGAATTTTCCTTCTCATCCGAATGGTGTTCTATAGATCACGCATTGCCAAAGGCGTGACGTCGGTCCCCCTCCTTCCAGTCATATCCATCCCGAATAATAATGGACAGCTAGGAAAGACAGCGAACGCGGATAGTTTAAGCTAATTGCGTGCAATAGAAACTTCAAACTTTGTCGCCTTCGGTGCAATTAAAATGACATAGAACCGGGCGGGAAAAGATTCATTTCTCCGTTCGTTTGTTCGTTTTTTTTTCAACCCACCCCGCTGCTTGCTTGCTTCGATTTCTTCGCGAACACCATTCCGTCACGGATGCTGAGCTCGGAGCGCGCCATCGCGTAACAAAGAAAGCACCGAAGGCGTGCCGGCACGTCCGGTAATTTAAATTTTTCCATCTTTTCCTTGTCACAACACGGAATTCCCCGCTACCTTCCGTTGCGTGTTCCGGCAGTCCGCGCCAGTAGCAACCGGGACATCTTCTGTCGGAGAACCCTTCACTTTTGAAAGAAAGCCGGGAAAGACCGAACCGTGGCGAGGAGCGAAAACAATAACAATAATCATAAATCTAATTTATCGTCGCTATTTTCACGCTTTACTATCACAATTTCCTTGCTTTGGTGGGACATTTTCGGCCACGGATCGGTTGTTTTCTAGCGCGTTTTCTCGAAACGGTCGCATAAGTAGAAACAACGAAACGAGAAACAAGAAGCACGGATTACGAAGAATGTTTTCTTTGCGAAAAACAAAAGCGAGAACCTGCCCGGGTTACAGGTTGACGAAAAAATCAAATCCCAATCTGTGTTGTGTAGACCTGCATCAGCAGCAGAAATAAGCTAAATTAGCCTAAAAAGTTTACGCTTCAAACTTCCAAATGTAAATAAAAAAAATCGTTAGGTTTAAAAATTTAGAATCATTTTTCATTAATTCATTTTTTCAAACGGTTCGTTCACGTTGGTTTCCCGGCGTGATGGAGGAGCAAAAGGGGCCAATTTTTAAATACTTTCCCGGTTGACGAAGGTTGCCCGTTCTCCGGTCGGCGAAAAGCGCTGACCCATGGAGCATTCCATTTAGCGACAATAAACCGGAGGCTTGAAGATATTCGGAGTCTTAATTTTTAAAGCCAGCCAAAGCTTAGAGTAATTAATCAATTTTATTTCCCTCCATCGCTGTTCGCGCAGAGCAAACTACGAATGGACGCAAACAAAACCGTCCGAAAGGTCGTAAAGACCCATTTGCAGACAAATTTCAAACCGGACGTTTAACTCCGGGGAGCACTTTGGGGGCTAACAAGCCGGGATTTTGGGGAAGGTCAAATGTTGGACAGGGGAAAATGTTGCGAAAATTTCGTTTAATTAGGATTACATTACAATGATCGTTAATAAAATGGTTTCTCTCCGTGTGGCGGAGTTTACTTACATCACACGACGCCATGCTGACGTTCTTCAGGTTCAGCTTAAACACTCGATCCCTGTAGGAAGCGGAAGAGAAACAAAAAATGGATTAGTCAAGTGAACTATTCATGCGATTCGGAGTGTGTTACTTTTTTTCATTCTCGATCACTACAAACTCCTGCTCCCGCTGGCGGCACAAAGCGTCCTGTGGGCGAACAAAAACCCCGTGCAAGAGAGCACACGACTGTTAATTAATTTCGCTTGGTCCTTAGCCGTTTTGTCGGACGATATAAAAAAAAAACACCCCGAAGTGGAGACAAAAACTGACATCCGTCATCCATACACGGGGAACAAAATGACCAGTGGAGAAATACGGCGATGCAAAGTTTCACCACTACTCGCCGAGCGCTCTCCATGCTTCTCGATGGAACGATGATGTACCGGTCGAAATTCGACTAATATTTCGAGTAGTTTTTCCTCCAGGCTTGGCTCGCAGCATGAAGTCTAGCAAAAAAAAGCAAGCAAGCCGGTGGATGAGTTGCGAGGAAAAAACCACGACACGATTCACGCCGGTCCGCTGCTAGTTCTTCCTCCGGAGAGCTAGTCGAGGACTAAAAGTCGTGTGACAGTTTTTTGTGTTTTCCAGTGTCCGTTTACTCTTCATTTCACCACCACTAAAAGCCTCTTGGTAGCATGCGACACAGGTTAAGTGGAGAGTAAACTCTACATGCGGAAAACAGTGCCATGATCGTCTCTTTCGGGAAGTTTCGGCTTGATGTCACGGAACGACAGGAGGAGAATGAACGGTAGGGAAGAAATTTTTAATCAAATCAGGATAAAAGTTTCCATTGACAAGCCATCCCAGAGTGGAAGTTCATCATGAAAGGAAAACGCAAACGCTTTTTAGTGATTTTTCATTTGTGATTTCATTAAATTGAAAAAATATACAAGATTTTAATTTTCTATTAATTTTAATGTTAAATTTTAGGAAAAAAATAAATTAAAAGTAATTTAATCGATTTTGTCACGTATAAAAAATAAGTATTTAAATGAGTATCGAAATAGTTTTTGCTTTGTGTTAGACAATTGTCTTTGAAAAGAAAAATCTGAAGTGCGTTTTAAAACAGATTGCACACTTTAAGGAGAAAAACTATGTATCAGCACACACGTATGTTTTTCGCTTGAATATTTCATTAGATACGCTTTGTTAACATTGCAAATGTTGAGTGTACCATAGACATATTGAAAATTAAGGACTAATAGTGACGTCATCGCTTCGGGCATCGTCTTTAGAGGGCGATGTAGCTCACATTCAGCTATGCTTTCATCGGAGGCATCTTTAAAAACTTTACCCGATCTAACCAAACCCAGACATCCTTCATGTAAAGCACCACCCTTCTCATCCGTGCGGCATAAAATCAGGAAGCAATTAATGAGCGAAACTATTCGGAACCGCTCTAATAAAACCGGATCGATCACGATCGGCTAGCCGGAATTCAATTAAAAACCATCTGGCTTTTCAAAACCCTTCGCCTACGGGGGCGGCTGTCGGCGAAGAAGCGGTAATAAACGTGTCTGGAAATGTTTCCTTTCTCTCTGGCAGCATTTTTCTACCAGCAACGGATGTTTTTCTTCTTTGCGAAATTTATGTACCAATTTCGCAACACCACACGTCCATCGACCGGACGATGTTTATGGCCACCCAGTATGTGGGAGGAGAAGGGTGATGGGAAGGAATTTTGTGGTCGTAAAAATGCTGGAAAAGCGTTTTCTAAGCAAAAAGCATTTCTAACTTTTTATGGCACACACACACTCGACCGATCATGGTGGGCGGATTTAATGATCATTAAATGAAGCGAATCGTTTAAGTGCTGCGGCGTTTTTCGCTTCGCACATGCAATCGATGCTGCTGGGATTATAATTATGGATTATAGGGATGTTAAATCCGTTCCTGCATGGGCCAGGTTATCGTATTAACTTTTAGCTTAATGTAAATCCGCAACAACAAACGGAGAAAAAAACCCAATCATTCAATTGCGGACACTCGAAAACACAAACGCACACGGATTTGCGTTGTAATACGCAGAAGCATGCGAAAAAGGGCCGTTTTTATACCTCATTATAATGACAATTGCTTCGCAGCCGATTGTCCGGACGGGGTGGTAGCAAGCAGTGGCTTCCCGCTGGCTCCATCCCGGCTAAAAGATGGCTGTCGAAACCGACAAACCGATTTCTCTCTCCGGTGGCGTTAATACCTTCCGTAATCCTACCGCAGTATAAGTGCCGCGGCCGCTACAGGATGCATTCCGGCCGCCGGGGCGGAGTGAAAACCCCAAAACAACGGAACAAATAGAACGAACACGATGACCACCGACCGCGGCGAAAGGGAAGGGGAAGGCAAACGGGGATGGCGGGACGCCGTACATTAAATAATCACTTCATATAAATCTGTGAGCTCGACAGCGAAATGGCAGCCTTGCGTCGGGCGTATTTGTGTGCGTGCGTTTTGTGTGAGTGCTACCGGAGCCATATATTTACAGATGCAAATGCATAAATATAAATTGAATTATGTGCTCCGACGCATTCTGCTGTTGCGGCGGTGGGTGGATGAATGGGGTGGGTTTTTGGGCTGATGGTCAGCCGTCACACGGTGCACACATTCGAGAAACGAACGAATCGCTTTTGCTCTCCCTCTCCCTGGGTTCCGTGTGTTTGTGTGCGAGCGGTTTTCAACCGATGTATCCTTTGTCTCGGGGCTGCCGGCTGTGCAACCAGCAAAGACCATTCCAGCCACACCGAAATGGCTTTTGTTTTCATTTACATTTAGCAGGAAATTGCAGGATTTATCCTCGCGCTCGGCCGCCTCCTCCAAGCGGGTCATCATTCGATTCAAGCATGCAATTACAAACATACCGAGCAGGTAGTGAATCCCGGGTGGTTGGGTGAATGGGCCGGCAGAGCACCACATGCCTAACGACTAACTGGCACTCCAGCTTTTCGCCTAGATTTTGGAGCAAATATTTCAAATCTTTACACCCCATTCCTTGCCAACGTTTGGACCAGTGGCATGATGGGTTGGAGGAAACCGATGCATCATGCTGCTAGCGCTGCCGCTATCAACTGATCAGACACGATTTGTTAGCTTCAAAATTTTCCGGTGGGCAACGGGCAGCCGACGGGAAAAGCGGTACCGTGAACGAGCTACATTTAATTCACACATATTCACGGTCGTTTCGGTGCAGCGTCCGAAGCACAAGTGTACTCCATGCAGCTGCCCGTGCTCCACGGGAAATGATTCCAATCGATACACTACTGACGAGCGATTAGCTAGTAGGAAGCACTTGGCGAGTCGTATTCCCATGATTTGTACGGCGTGGAGAGATCGATGGTTAGAGATTTGATTATTTTTCTTGTAAAATCACGCTTGGTATGCAAACGATTTGGTTTTGAAAGGCTGTTTAGGGCTGTTTATTTCATCGAATAATTGTCTCATTAAAAGGCATTAAAACTCGCTGATTCGAATGAATTATGATTACCATTTAATATTCACATACCCGAAACTACCCCTAAAAGTATGCAAAATTCTAGGCTGGTGCGAAAATAATGTTCGTAAATTGATGTGAACTCAATTTCTAATTCACAGAAACGCTGGAACGATGAAATTTTCGCAAACTATTTTCTCAACAACGCGAAAGAGGGCTCATCCTTTATTGATTCCTTTCCATCAAAAACTTCCCTTTTCTGCTATAAACGCTCAAATTAAACTTGATTGATACGCTTGTTCCGGTTTCCAAGAACACGGAGAACAGATCCGGACCGGCTTCGGAGTCAATTGTGCGCAAAATTCTTCGCAACTCATCCACTTAACCGGTCGCGCTGACTTCTCTATGCCGGATGAATTTTCCTGCTTTCTCCATCCAGCTATTAATGATGATCGAACGCGGGTGTAAAAATTCAAATCATCCGCCAATTGTTCTTTCAATTAATTTCCAAACCCGGAGGAAGGAGGAAGCGACAATTCTGTCACATCCGGTCGGGCATGTTGCCGTGAGCTTCCTTCCAGTGGAGGGTGGTTGAGCGAAAATGGACAATGGACAGGGCCGGGCGTTCAATAGCCATCGATGACGTAAGCTAATTCCTAGCTTACTGTTGGGCTTACCGGGAACGGAAGCAGCTCGGAAGTGAGTCAAGCACGGGCACAAAGCAGGAGCACCTATTGTTAGAAGGTTACGCTCTTTTTGACAGATTTACAGAGTCAGAACAGTCTCACCCGCACACACACACCAGCCGGTGAGAGGGGAAAACAAATCTTTGCTTTCACTAAGCAATGGCTGAAATTTATTTTCCTACCAAAAGTAGCGGAAAATTCAATTACGCCTGAACGTATAACCTTCACGGCGCGAAACGCACAGAAGAAAAAGGGCTCGCTGTTTTTTTTTTTAGTTTGTTTGTTGTTGTACTATATTGCAGCGATGGAAAAATCACGATGATGGAATGGACACGCGCGTGCAGACACGCCACACTGCCGTCGCCCCGAAAAACGGATGCAAGTAAAAGTCAGGGCATAAAATTTATTGAATTTCTCCACCGCTCTACCACTGCTGGCCTGCTGCTGCTGTTTCTACTGGACCGAAGAAAGGACGTATGAAATAGAGAAAAAAAGCATGCCAAAATCGGTCCGGTTCAGTCCTCTGCTGTGCGACCGGTTACAGGGGAGGAGGTTCGAGAATTGGCAAAATGATTTCTGATGCTAATCGAGTGGAAAACATATTTTAATTCACTCGCCAAGCCCGAGCACAGGCAAGGGAAAAAGGCGGCGATGGCGAATCGAAATCGAAATCGAAAGTTAAGGCACGGAGGAGCTGGGTGAGGGCGAGCACTCGGGTTTGTGCACAAGAAAAAAAGAAAGAAAAAAAAACTAGCAAACAACACGCCGTTGCCACCATATTGTGTGCTCCCGAAAGAAGAACGATTTCACTTTCGATAACGCCGCGCCCGCGTCCGGGGTGTGGGGCGCCGGCTTTGACATTTTCATTTTCCTGCAGTACAATTCACGCGAAACCTCTTACCCCCTACACCGTGGCACGGGAAGGCCATCCTTATCCGACGGATACGCACGGACGTTTACGAAGATTGTGAAAATCGCTGCTAAAATTGATCGGTTTTCTTTTCTGGTCGCAGGCTGCAGTCAGCGTAAAGGGCAGGCGGAGCGGTTGGGTTGAACGTTTCTTGTAGGTTTATGGGTTGAATGAGACGCAGCAGCATGACGAACACACGGTTCGTTCGACTTGTTGTGCCCGATTTTCAGCAAACAGCTATTAGCAACAACTATCGCTCCGCGGTGCCTTTGCGACCGCCTCCGAAATTGGATCGAAAATTCAGCTACTTAAACGAATGGTGTACAGTCATGACATCTTGTGACCGGTGGTGATTATTTACAGCATCGATTAATCTCAATCGCACTATCGGGTGATGGTATGCGGTACGCGACCGAAACGAACAAATCCAATTTAAGCAGGTCAGTGTTACTGTAACGAGATTGTTTTTGCCTGCAAAAGCAAGCGTGTCTTAAAATGAAGGTTAAATATGATTCAATACCAGTTAGAACTATTCATGGACGCTAATTAACTATGTTACTGTAAGATTAACCGAAGAAATTAATGAAAGCTAAAGTGTTACATATTAATTTGCATACATTCAGGCGTTCTGACAAGGGATCTGTCTGATATAATTTTTATTTGTTAAAATTATCAAATTCCTCACATAATTATAACAGGCCTATTATGGTTGGTTTATTGAAACACTAACTTGTATTCCAAATTCAAAATACAACTTCAAAACTATTCTTTACAGATGTGAAATGGAGAGACACGATTTGCATACATTTAGAGAATATTGGTAGATTTACGTATGTCAATCATTAGCATAGGTTTCATATTTTGATTGAACAAACACAACACATCACAACTCAATCTTTTCCTAATCCATGCTCAAAATGGACGCTTACATCTGCCTGATATTGTTTCCCGGAAGGAACGTTTTCCGAGTTACTGCCCTTTTTTCCAGACATACGATTCGAAAGAAAATCGAACGATATCGATACGCTCCTCTTCCTTCTTCTCTCTGCTTACTCTTACACACCGACAGGGGGACACACCTACTAATGAATCCTGCACAGGGTCATGCACCTTTACCTAGGCACTGATGGGCCGAACTGATTAGCCGCGGGGATAAAGAAGGCGAAACATTACCGAAGAAACCCAGCCCAGACGATAATTACACAGCACCAATGGGCGCAAGAAAAATGGAGCCGGTGTCCGAGCTTCACCTTTCAGTTCGTGCGTGCTTTGTGTGTGTGTATGTGTGGTTTTGTGCGAGAAGGTAGACCAGACTCCGACGCGTTTGATTACAGCTCAGGTTCGTTCTTCCATCGCGCCGCAATTCGCCTCGGTTATCCGGGCATAATTTTGCGTCGGGTTCAACAAACAGCAGCCGTAGTTGCCGCTTCGGTGCTTTATGAATTATGTATGGCCGTTATACTTACTCGCAATTTCAAACCCACACGATTACCCCTTACAGCCTTGCTTCATACGTGGGCTACAAGTCGGTTCGAAGCTCGTACGTGCTACCATTCGTGGAATAGTTTCGGTCGATTCCTGGTCTTTGCACAAATAAAGAGTCGAAGAAGAGGAGCCTATCGGTCGATATAAAGGATTTTCTTCAACTACAACTTCTTACGCAGCTCCTCTCATAGCAGGGCAATCAATCGTTCTTCCCTAACCAGAGCTCCTGCTGTTGCTCAGGGATATTTATAAAATATTTATTAGCTGTAATAAGTCTTCCTCTCGGAAAGCATTGTTTGCTATTCAGAATGAGCTATGCTGCAAGAGTCATGGCTTTTGTAGTCGGAAAGGGATTGTCTTTATCAGTTTCACAAATATTGACTATTTTATATTGATTTTACTCAAAGTTCAATGTCAATTGAAGAATATAAATATGCAACAATTATCACAACTCTAAAACTTAAATCGCCTGTCATTAAAGTCGAAATCAAAGGAAATTACGTTTTGTTTCGAATTTTTGCTTTTGCACTTCTTCTCAACTGCAAGAGTAATACGATCTGCATTATCAATAACAAAAGCGACGAATTACGTGCCCGCTCGCATAAATTACTTAATTAAAAATTAAATCTAATTACAAACGATTGTACACAGCGACACCGGTCACACGGCTAAGCACTGCTTCGGATGGATGCGACGATTCGCGGCGCGAATTGAGTGCATTTTTAGCCATTGCGAAGAAGAAAGGATTGAGCGAAGTAAAAAAGGACAAGCAACAGTCATTAAGAGTGACTAGGAACGAGATGATGCATTTGAAGCAACTTCGCTACTGTCGAAAACATCTCGGAAATGAAATGATCCGTTTCTTGCTCGAACAGGGATAAAAGCTTTCTTCTGCGAACAGCTTAATCTCGGCATGTTAATCCTTATCCATCACTCTTGGCAGGAGCGCATTGCCTACATTCAGGCGTTACATCGCAGTCGGAAGATCTGCCAATCGCGCGCGCGTCAAACTGCTTTCAACACAACCCGTGCGCGGGTCGCCGAAGAGTAAATACGCGCGTCTAAATAATTAAACACCCTTTCCGTTAACGATCGCCGTCGCCGTTCCAATGGATGGGATCGGTGCAATTCAATACAACAATGCAACCGTCGCCCGGACTCGTAAAGCTTCGCCCACCTCCAACACACAAGCCTGAAGCCAAGTAAACGCACAATAGTGAAACTGCTTCAGGGTGTGGAATATTTATGCAATCATAATTCGCGCTTTACGCCGGGCGCACAGCACACAATATGGGCGGCACTCGGCACCGTAGTGTGCCAATTAAATCCGCGGCATCCGGATTTGCGCTACAGAGACGGTCGGCAGGCTAAGCTTCCCGATGGGCTAGCCATGGTGGGGACATGTTACTGGGCCGGATCAGAGGAAGGAAATTCAATAGAGCAATTATAATTTCATGGTTTGATTAAGGTGGCCTCGTATAATTATTGAATGCCATCGATGATTGCGTCTCCCATCCACCCGTACATACACACACACGCACGACGGATTTCCAGCGCTTGTGGGGAGGTTGTGGGCTTTCAATACACGAAAGGTGCCCAGGCGGAAAATAGATTGGCCTCCTATAGGAGAGCGTATTATGCTGCCATTTTGCTGTTTGCTGCTGTATTAGATGCGGTGCCTTTTAGCGATACTCGTTAAGCACTTTCATTAATCTTTTTTCTTGCTTATGGGTTGCTTGTGCGTGTCTGAAAAGTTATCGAGCACATAATTTTTCTTCATTTCCTTGTAATGCTTTTGTTTAAAAAAATACAGAAAGGAAAAGACACCTTGCTGCTAAGCACTGACAAAAATTAAACGCTCACAAAGCAATTGTCAAGGTGCGTTCTTTTAAACTGATTGGGCAAATATGCGCCCAACAGTATGCAATATTTACTACACAACAAAGTTTTCGTGTATTTAGATGACAATTTCCCTTCATCTTTAAACAATCGTTTATGTGAATTATGCATTCTAAGAAGCTGATTAATTAAATACGCCGAGAAGTATGCAACCCGTAAAACAACATTTTCAGAGGCAGATTTTTAAGGCAAGTACATTTTGGTATTCCGTCCAACCCCCATTGTGGGCACGTTTTTCTTAATTTGTGTAAATTGATAAACTTTTTCTTCGCTCCCTCTTCAAAGCCTTCGTTTTTCAAACCAAAAGGTTGGAGGCCACACAAAGAAAACATAGAAGAAAAAAACAGCAAACATCCGACCCCAAATGCAAACAAAATGCAGGCGAAAGGATAATAAATTATTTGTTTACCTTTCTGTCGTTCCCCAGTTTGCTCGCAACAACGCGCAGCATCTTTTCCGTGCCGACGCCAACCGACAACGACAAAACACACACACACACCGCAGGATGTCGTGTTGTCTTAGAAGACGGGACGACGACGACCGCAAAAGAAGATCACGCACCGGGGTGTGGGAAGTTGTGCGCAAAAGGAGAACTTTCGACCCCGGATTCATTTCAACATTTGCCGCGTTTTGGTTTATAGTCCTTTCTCCTCCCCCTCACTCAGTTGTGCTTCTCCTGCGCTTACACTGGAGAAGGTTAAACTTCTTGACGGTTCTTGACATTACGAGACGGGGCTGCAGCACACAAAGGATCTTCTTGTCCACCGCATGTGCACGAAAAGGGATTATTTATTACACCCGTAATGCGCGTAACCGACTAATGCACGCAGCAACACAACTTCCGGCGGAGGGCCCACACCAGCCGGGAACAAAATCTCGAGAGCACACACACTGCTAATGAACGAATAAACTTGATTATACGGGAAAGCGAGACTATGAGGACGAAAAGCATCGACGGCGGTCCGGAAACCGGGGCCGGATGAAGATGGAACGATGGCAAACTAATTGATTAACGATTATTTGAGACTATGGGCGGGAGGTGACAGGCGGGCCCGTTGTCAAAGTGTACCGCACACACGCGAACTCATACACACAGATGCACCACAATTAAATGAGTCCCGGGAGGTTGTGGATGGAAGCGATCGACAGGCAAAAAAGGCTGGAACTAATCGTGTATCATCGTGTGGCGAAGTAAGACGGAGGTGTCTTTCAAATCTTGAGTATTTAGGATAGGAGACCGATGGATGATATAGGTGTTGCCATGGGCAACCTGGACATGAAGTGTGTCTTATTAAGCGCTCACCTTAGCTTCCATTCAAGCGAGTGCGTTTAATTCCCTGCTCGAACCGTTGGTGTCGGTGGTTGGACGTTAGACCGCACGGTTGTCAGACCCTCCTACACGTTTTGTTGTAAAAAAAAACATACTAACGTCTCCTCTTGTCTTGACTACACACGTGTGTGCAGGTGTGGAAGCGCAAATAATTGCGTTTATGAATCTCTACGGGGTCATATATTTTGGTATCCTGTTTCAAAAGGCTCAGACGAATTCCCCCCTTCCTCTCCCCCCAAACAGGAACCCCCAGCCTCCTCACACACAGAAGGCACTGCAAATCCCGGGCAGGATGAGATCAGCAAAGGCGAACGCCTCTCGTTCCGGGTTGTTTGCTCGTCCGGAGTTCGGATGCCAAACTAAAGCATCGGAACCCTTTTTTTGCCCTTGTTTGAAACAGAGACGGAGGAATGGTGGATGGGCTCCACCGAAACGCCTCTCCCAACCCTCGTACCCTGAGGTGTAGATGAAGGTTAATTTTTCATGGTGCGCTTCGACGAGCGACTAACCACCTACGAGGCTGAAGCAGATCGTTGTTAGGACGATGGTCGTCGTTCTCCCGCAGGTCAGTCAGGAAACGAGCCGGATGAAGAAGGTTGAGACCCCACACTATCCATGCAGCGCCCATGGCAGCGATGGTAAAAGTACCTGAACATCATGCTCAGGTAAATCGATGTTTAACCTGACATAATATCGTATAAACTCCAGCCCGTCCAGCACCGATGGCTCACAGTCCAGGAAAGGTAATACCCATCTCGGACGAATGCCTTCGTACACGCGGGATCGCGTGAAGGAAAACATCCTTTTTTCTATTCCGTACACCCGGCAAGGGCATATCTAGTATCGCCGAGGTGTTCTACTACGCTCTGTGCTTTTTTCCCCCCACCCTAGTGCCTCTCTCGGCTCGTTAGTTGATATTTTATTCAACCCGACTATTTGTTTCCCATATTTTATTCAAGCTTACCGGTCGGCAGGCACCTAGGGTTAACTGGACTAAGGGAAATGGTTTGAAGCAAATTGAAACGAATCTCGGGTGTATTGGCAACCAGCGAGGATCCGCCTCGTCAGGTTGGCAGGATTACAGCCATTTTTAAGCCTGCTCAGTTAACCAGCGCCTATGCCATGCGAGAGTGTGCAGGTGTGAAACCCCTTTGGACTCAAGAAGGCTCTTAACCAGACGCGCAAGACTATCGTGCTATTAAAATGAATTATTTAGTTTGCGTTCTTTCCACTAAGAAGAGTACTAAAAATTATTTTTCTAACCAGCAAAACCGAACAGCCGATAATAAAAACTTCCGGCGTGGGAAAAAGCCTCAAGAAGTCGGAGTAGAAAAAAATAATAAATAAATTATACTCCCATTTTTTCCGACGGATCACCGCACTGAAACTCGCCAATCCGAAAGGCGTCCCTACTTTAAGCTGGATCAACATATAATATTACGAGCACGCAGAAATAAAAATAAAAAATATCCTGATCCTTCTTCGGACCGGGTCCGGAAAGAAAAATGTCGTTCATCTCACGGTGAAGATGATTTTCGCTTCGCACACCTACTCCTCCCTGTACCCCGCTTTTTCCTTTCCAGAAGACGACGGAACATGAATATCCTCTTCACTGCTGACTGCTTTTATCCAATTTTGCCTCGCGCTTTTTACGTCGGTTCGGAAAGCAACGACAAATTAAAAAAAAAAACACCAAAACCATACAATACGGTAGCTTTTTCCCGTAGTGCCACCTGCGCTCACCGGTAGGTGGGGGCGCGGCTTTCATACGCGCGGGTGTGGAAAATTTGTCATAAATTTCAATTAAAAATTTTGCCCGGTTCTGCTGGTCGCGGTGTGTCCTTAAGACATTTTTTTTTATTTCGAGCGCCCTGTTGTTACTTTCGTTTGCTCCACTTATCTCTCGCCCCGGTTGGCGCGGATTAAATGTGTGAGGCGAAGGATGGACACGGACGATGAGATACTAAGATAAGGGCAAAATTAAGCGTGAAAAATGTCCGGAACTTTTTGAAATGAATAGAAGCTAAATGCCGTACTGATTCGTATTCAGACAAATTAGTCAAAAGACGAGCGGAAGGCCGCGGCCGACGATTCTCTTATTAACTTGAAGTGTGTTGATTATTTTTGCACTTTTGACTGGTGCCTTTGCTGCTGTCGCCGTTCCTGACAGGCTTAATTTGGATTTATTACATCGATGGTGGGAGAGCGAAATGGTAACACACATAACGA
Organism: Anopheles farauti; assembly: GCA_000473445.2. Lineage (NCBI taxonomy): Eukaryota > Metazoa > Arthropoda > Insecta > Diptera > Culicidae > Anopheles > Anopheles farauti. The sequence goes on from KI915041.1 coordinate 14,048,071, forward strand.
AGCGCCACGGCAGGCACTTTGGATTCAGCACGATTCTTCCGGGTGGGGAAAGAAATGACAGACATAAAAAAAAATGAAATAAATATCCATTTATGCCACACAATGATTGAATGAGTGCAATGTTTTTTCAATGTTTTTCCCTGCAGCTTTCGAACCGTTGTGTTTTTTTTCCCAGTTCAGGATAAATGATATTTTTCTCCAGGGAATGGAATATATTTCAATTTCTGACTCCATGCTATCGGAAATAGCTTGGGCGCGCTAGAAACGATTCTATCGTATTACAATTTAATAACACATGACTCTGAACGCTCGTGCGCAACGATGAAAGGGTGTTCTTGGCCTCGCTGGAAAAGGGTCAGACTGTTCTTGTGATTTTGGTTGAAAATGAAAACAAAACAACCGATAAAAAATCGCCAAAAAAGACTCCCGGAAGAGGCTGTCCTTATGTTGACTCTGGTATAAATATACTACTCACAGGGGACGTTTGGGTCGAAATGAAAAAGAAACAAAACGCATCCCTGCCGCACTGTCCGGGGACGTAACAGAATAATGTGACCCGAAGGATTTCTTCGAATGGACAGGAGCGGAGAAGGATGCCGTACAGTATATGCTTATTTCTAGCATGAAATATAAATTCAGAAAAATATGGCAGATTGACGCAGAAAGCATTCATTAACTGCGTGACGCAACAAAGAAGTTGGTTGGTAAAGATATTTAAAGGTCTGACGCAATAGATTGCATACTTTTAGGCATTTTTCGAAAAACTTTATTACACGCATATAATGGGTTCATTAAAAATTTGTCAGTTTATGATTCAAAAAGCATGAACTAGCAAAAAATAAAATAAAAATACTTATCAAATTCTTCTCCTCACACAAACCATCACCTGCACACGCCGCCACTTTAAAACATTTTTATTGATCGAATGTCAACCGAAATCGGATTACGAAATTCATCCAACGCGACGCAGCACGTCGGTGAGACTTTATTTTACGATTATTTTTTCTCCGGTCACCCCAAGGAGCCTGCCACCTTGCGATCCTTAACCAAACCAACGACCGCACGAAACACCATTCGCCGTAAAACGTTGTAATCGTTTTTCGTCCGTAATTGAGTTTTCAAAAATCGTAAACCATATATATATATGTGCTTGGGAGCGGAACAGAAACTGGAAGCAACAGCAGCAGCCGCTACCGACACGATTCGGACACTTCCACCCTACTCGGGGATAATTGTGTGTGCAGCCCACGGGAAGCGAGGACGCTTCTTCTTGAGCACCACGTTTCAATAAGTGGTTTATGAAGGTTGGCAATAATGTTTAGTGTATGTGAGTAAGGGGCACTGTTAGCCTTAAAGAAGGCATTTCCAACACACCCCTGGAAACGGAATGTCCAGTTCCTGGAGCTGCCCCGTCAGGCATACGCAGCAGCACAGAAGGACCCTTCCTTCGCTCCTTCGGGAGAAGGAACACAATTACTGTTCAAATCTTAATTTTAACTTCATAACACAAGCATTTGCTGGTGGAAAACGTGAGTATGTGTGTTTTGTATTCTTTTTTTTTCGGCACAAGTTGTTCTTCATTCGGAGTAGCTTGGAACTTTTGAACAAACAAATGTGAGGTACCTAAAGCTCTTGAGGGTCTCACATACCGAAACGACGCGTTCAGGTCCAACGCAAAACATTCTAAGGACAACCGGGACAGAACCTTTCGGTTCCCTTTCTCCAACCTAGCCAATACAATGGGACGAATACCGACTCCTCGTCTCGTTTTGTTTTTCCACCGGACCAAAGCTCCAGACGGCATCCTGAAGTGCAAAATTTATTTATTGTTTTGACGTGTATAATCCAATTTGAGGCAAATTTTAATTGAATCCCCTTTCGCACCGGTCAGTGCCGGCGACGGAAGACTAAGCTGGCGGGCAGAGAAGGGAAATTAAACCATGCTCCTGCTACCCCGCCCCGCCTGCTTCGTGTGTCGACTGTTGCGGGGAGGGCTGACTTATGCGGAAGAATAAGCTCCGACGAGAATGGAACCTCGAGGCGGCCGCTCGCCTCGGAAAAGGTCAGCCAGAAGGCGGCCATTTTCCAGGTCATGAACCACCGACCACTTACAGGCCAATTCGACTCGACTGGACGGGACGGGACGGGACGGAACCGTTCCCGCCACCGAGCCTCCTATTTCGGAAGACGCTAACTTTATGGTTCGTGAACAGGATTTATGGTACAACTTTAGCTATTTAGCAAATTCCGAACGGCTATCGGAACGCCACATTTGCACCCTTCTCCGGCACCGGGTGGTCGGCGGAATCGTGGAAAGGATTTTACGATACAAAATCGTACTGTGGCCATGGAGGGGGGAGGGGAGACCCAGTCATCAGAAAGTTTTAATTACTTCGTTTCCGGTGCGACGACTCCAGGGGTCGCCGTTTTAAGAACGGACGGACAAAGCGGGCTTCACACACATAGCAGAAAGAGTTGAAGCTTTGATTTGTGTACACACGCATACACAATCCGGCAGCTGGGACGACCTCTTTGGGAAGGAACCCTTTTCTCGTGTTTGCATGCAAGCACAATGGCTGGGATTTTATAATCGGATAGCATTCCGGTCGAAAGGAACGATACGTACAGAATGGACCATATAATGCCAATTAATAAGCTCATCAAATAACATAAATCTTTGATGTGCCGAAGACTACATAACTATGGAAATCTGATTTCGGGCGCGTTGATAACGATTGTGTGAAAGATATCGAGGTCCTGGGCGACCATGAGGAAACTCTTGAAGCATAAGTGATTTTTTTTCTTTCAAAAACCGAATCATCTTTTCGCATTCTCTTCCCTCACCCGAATCCTTCCTCGCGCGTCGGTAAAAAGAAGCACGGCAAACTCATCCAGCCGGAAATGCTCAATCACTTTCCGCTACGGCAAAACTCCAACTGTAGGGTGTGCGATTTTCGGGAAGTTTCGTTAGAGTGAGTGGTTTTCGTTTCCATTTTTTACGTTGCCATTGCTGCCATGGCATGGATATAAGCGCTCACAAATGGACCGAAGTTTTAAGACACAATTTTATATTCCACTGTTCGCCCGTTGCCCACCGCCACTCTCCCGTTTCGGGGCGCGATGTGCGTTGGATAGATGTGTGAAGTTGAAATTGATAAAATCGGCTCTCAATTATGAACAGCAACAGCTGGGCGACCGCTGAAGTGGCTCAAGCAGAGACGATAGAGAGCAAAAAAATCCCTGACGGAGGCATCAGATGGAGCTGGCGAAGTAAAAAGTTTTTTATTCTTTTGCGCGAGGGATCTCGCCCGACCACCGAAAACGGGCGCATTATGGTGGAAGGAATGGTTATTGAAAATCGTAAAATTAGCATTTATCGAATTAGGCCAGTTCCTTGAGATGTAAGCGTAAGTGTCGAAGCAGCGAGATCTATTGCATTGCATTTATTTGAAGGGTTTCTGTGAACGTAAATATTTTTCATACAAATTCGATACTGAGGGTGGCCAATCCATGGAAAATATTAACGCTTTGTCGATAGAAATTTGCATGTAATAAATATGATACGACTGTTTGAAAGTATAGCATACATTTAGGCGTTTTATGGACATCACAGTAGCATAGTTTATAAAAATTAATTCAATACATTCTTTGGCGATTTCCTAATACTCAACTTCACCACTAATGCTCTTCCTCATCATCAAACATCATCCCTTTCATAAAGCACTTAAGATAAAAATACCCTTGTCATTCTTCCTTGCAATGAATATCTTCACCTCTCGGAGGAAGATGTCAAGAGACGACCACCGACGTAGAATCTCTGGTATCGTTTGTGCCTTCCTTTGCCGCTTTGCTCTCACAAATCAAACCTCCGCTCGAGAACAAAGCGCACCCGAAACAATTGGACCCGAAAAGCTTGATCTAGATATCGCGTTAAATGATTAAACCTATTTTCGCCGAAAACAGAAAAACGGCTGCTGGCCTAACCCTCGGGGCTTACTTGAACCAGCGACACGCAGACACACAATTATCAAGCACACATAGCAAAAACCCACAGCCGCGGCGCGCCAGCAACAACTGCTGTGGTGAATGGCCAAAATCGTTAGCAAAGCAAATAAAACCATCAGCAACAAAACACGACCAGAACCTCGGGAAAAACACCGGGACAAGGAAAGATTGAGTGTCATTGATAAGCGAGCAGCGGGAGAGTGTTTCTGCCGGGTCGTCGGATGCCGTCTGTGTGTCATCCTGTAAATCCTGGCGATCCTGATTCCATCTCTGGAGGAGGTTTTTTCCCCTTCCTCATTTCACGACGTGTTCGCTTGTGATCATTTAATCCGTTTAAGGACTCTTTTACACCCCTCGCACCTTCGGCGTTCCATTGGTAGGACACTTCGATTGGGTGATTTTTCTCCACCTCCCGTTATGTTCGTTTGGATTGCAGTCCCAAAAAAAAAAATCGTACAGGAACATGAACGAGCGCATACTAACTACAGGAGGACTTATCGCTTTTTTTTACCCAAAACACTCCCTCCACGAAGTTTCCGATGGATAAGATCGTTATCCTCACCCAAACACCAAAACGTCCAAAAACACATACACCCATCACTTATCTATTCACTTCACCCCAAACAACATTAAAGTTTGGCGAGAGGGAGCGAACGAGAAGGACCATGCATCTGCTATCATCATCTGTGTCTGCTATTGCCGCTGTCACATTTAATCTGCTTGTCGAGGAATCAATGCAGCAGGAAAGTGATAGTGACAGAGTGAACACAAAAACGCAAAAGAAATAGAGTGAATCCAGATTGGAGTGAGGCGGTGGGAATGAAGATAAATGGACAAAAAACCACGAGTTGAGAAGGTAACATAAATGTCCAATCGGATCAACAAACAATCAACGATTATGGGCGCTTGTCGAATGTAGCAGGACTGCTGTAATCGATTATAATTGTATCAGGAAGGGAGACGCGCATAAGTGCATTGGAAAATTAGTTTGTTTGCCATTATTTTGTAATAAACCATTAGTAAAACATACCTTCGGATGTGCAAAGCAATTTTGCGCCTAAAGATATGCAATTTGAAGTAAATACGCATTTTGTTTGTATTTTTCAATATAAAAACAAAACAAAGCTTCCAACAATGATTTCCAGTGATTTCACTGACCATTATATTCGCTTTCATGATACAATCCTTCAATAAAATCCTCTCAAAATGGAAAATAGAATTAATTTCCAATTAAAAACCTTCCAAATAACAAGATAGCACCAGGTGTTCCCCCTGTAATGAACCAGATGCGGCGAGAACGGAAAGAAAAGAAGGCGTCGTGCGTTTTACCGCGACGCATACTGCAGTGGATTAACGACTTACTTTCTCTGTCTTACCTTTTTTCTAGCCCCGAAAAAACCCCACCACCTCATCACACAGCGCTCCGCATAATTACTTCATCCGCACTGTCCATTCTTCTGCCAAATTCCTCATTTAACAAGATAACACTTAATGCCCTTGTCGCACAGCGTTTCGGGAAATGAGTTCTCTACCGTTTTCTCGGCGAGAAAAGAGCACCGGTCGGTTGGTTTACTGGCAAGATTTTTGCGAACAAACGATTGGATTTCATTAACAGGCCTTTATATTTTCTTTATTCTTCCCGAAACAAATGACACTCTTAATCGAGCACAATCTCTTTCTGTCTGTCTCTCTCTCTCTCTCTCTCTCTCTCTCTCTCTCTCTTTCTCTTTTTTAATGCTTCAACTTAATAACACCTATCCGTACGGCAGCTTCCACAAGACGAAACCAAACAGACCGGCGTTATTCTTCGGCAGAAGAAATTGCAGAAGAAAATCAACATTGTCTGCCGTAAAGCAAACGTCCATTTCCGGCGTGCAGCAGCGCACAAACGCGCTCGATCTGTCGTCCTGGGTGTCGGAAAACCATTTAAACCGTTTTTGTGCACTGCCAACCTCTCCTTCCTTGCCGAAGACATTCCAAGCCGTGCCGTGTTCGCCAGCCAATGGCGGAAGAAAGGTGTGAAGAGGAATCTTCTAAATTCCTATTTTCGTTTCAAGCACGCGGGTAAGAAGGAAAGGGAAAAACGATTTGTATTCATTAGGCGTTAGGAACGTCAGCGTTCCACTGCTGGACTCACTCGGTGACTCAGAGGACGCCGACGCCGGGAGATTCGTAGATGCGGGAGAGATTAGGGAAATTTTGCACCGGGAATATTTACACTGCCCGAACCGGGTGAAGAACCGGGTCCTTTTTCTGGCTGCATGTGGTGCGTTTTCACACGCTCGCGTCCCAGGTATGGTACATGGCACACATGCCCGCCTCTCCTTGTGACAGTTCGATTTCCACTCCACAGGAAAATCGCCTTCGAAAGGGGTGCGAATAAATGCGCGCCATCGTCCGCTGGGGATGCAAACCAGCGGAAAATTGATTTGCCTTTGTTAGCCACCGGTCTCGGGCAGCTTATCAAAGACACTTTTTCCTCGGGTTTTGCGGTGTATATTTTACAGTATTCATAGCGCATCCTTTCGTAAAGTGCCCGGAGGCACGGCACCTTCCGTAGCCAACACCGCACACGCACACACAAAAATGACTATTTTCATCCCTTATCATCGTGTGTGTTGGGTAGGCGATGAATCACTAAAAGCAGTGTCCACCTTTTTCATTCCTTCTCTCTTTCTCTCTCTTTCGCTCCGATCCGATCGGACACTGAACGCACTGATGCGCACACCTTTTCTTCACACGCATTCACAAACAACAAAACCTCCACCCACTCACCGGCAGGTCACGTCGTTTTAATTCATCACTGGGTGGCCGGCTGCCCACGGGCTCAATAGCATGCCCGGCTGCGCGCTGTTCCATTTTATCTTCGGACACAATCGAAAATAACCCTTCCGAGCGCCGCTTATTCACGCTTTAACGGCAGTGCCGCTCCACCATAACGCACGGCGCGACGCACACTTTCTTGTGTGACCCGGACGAGAGCGTTCGGATGTGAAGCTAGCAGCAGGCAAAAAAAACCCTTTTAATGTCGGCTGGGTGCGTTGGTGCTGCTGCTGCTTTTTATCCACAACAAATAGGTGTCATCTATCCAAGATCCTTTCCTGTTCCTGCTGCCCCCCACCCCTAAGGTTCCATCTCTTTTGCTACGTATCTCCCACACTCCTTTCTCTGGTTAGAGTCCTTATTTTATCTTACACTTCCCTTTTCAGCCATCATCGTTTTAACCGAATGGTTTATGGGGTTTTGTAACGGTGTGTTATCGAGCCGATTCGGTCCGCTTCGTGTTTTTTTTATTTGTCCACGGCAGGAGAAGGTCGAAATTTTCCGGTGGAGCCCGTTCTATCCAACTCCTCCTGGGTGGCCGGACGTACAGTGTTACTACCGTCATCCACCCCTCCAGGGGGGATTCCGCTCCGGATTATGAATGGCGAATCGATTGGGCGATTGAGGCAGCATATAAAACGCATATTGACCGGTGAGATGAAAGGTGGACGACGGGGAAGGAAAACTGGGGCGATTTTCGCTACCGAAAGTACAAAGGATCGAACGGCGTGTCGAAAGGGTTGACCTCGTAAGCTCTTTATTGTTATTGGTTCACCATCCCCGCAGTACCATTCGTCCATCTTCACCACCAAATGAACACAATATGTTGATTAAAAGAGTTTTTTTTCTTCGAACGACAGCGGGTGGGCTTTGATGCGCGCACACACACATACACATGCATTACCGGATATTCCTAACCCCGATGACGGCAGTGACCCAACCTAACTGCCACTGGTAGCCGAGCGTAGGTAGATTTTTACAAAATAGGATAAGTGCTGCCCGGTGGAAAAATCCAAAACATCCGGGCGATCGACGTTCAACCAATGGGTTTGATAATGGATGGGAATGGACACAATAATGGATTTGTGCTAGGCTGCGCTACTTGTTGGCTGTCATTTCCGAGTGGGGATAACGATCCGAGTGGATTGAGTTGAATATTAAATTGAGCTAAATGAATTGTTACACAGTTTCGTTAGCTTTCTAATCGCCTGAAAGGAATATAAGGAAACATTAGCTAAATACGACTTACTTGCAAATAAAATACGGCCAAAAGCAGGCAATTAGAACTCAATCACTAAAGCACCCTCTTTGTGAAAAGCCCTCAAACTTACTTAAACTATTGCAGCACGGTACTTAAAGCACCATCAGATACGTTTATATTTCGGTATGTTCAACCATCACGATATCAATTTAGAACATGCATGAAACTTTACTCAACAATGGTGCGTCTTACAAGCGAGCAACATCAAGCGAAGGTTTTAATTGGTAACATAATCCTTCCGCTGGGATGCCCAACCCGCCGGGTTTTGGATAGGATAATCATCTCCATTCAGCCCATGCCCCCGTTGAGGTAACACAGCATCTCACAGCGCGAACCTGTCACGTGTCTTTACAGCGCGGAACGCGCGCTATCGGATAGATATACGCTGTTAAAGAAGACGATTTTACCGAAACAAAGAAAAGGCATTTTTCAAGCGGCTTCATAGAATCGCGACTTGCGTAGCAGTATCGATGAGGGGGAGTGACGGCACGAAGCGGAATCTGATATTTTCCGTAATCCGGAAGGGTTGTTTCGTGCGCTTGTCTATGATCACTGGCGAGAGGTTTTTACCTTCCACAACGCGTGCTGTGCTTGTTTGTGTGTTGTAGGTGCGTCTCATTCATCACCACTAACGAAGGTAATTTCAATTATTTCTCAAAAGGTGCACAAGTTGAATGGAGTGTGTTTTAATCACGGTGGATCGGAGTTTCATCCCCTGTTTCCTGATTTCTGGAAACGCTCGCTTTGCGGCACACATTGCACAAGGATTGATTGATGGGAAAGCGATGAAATGGAAACTGGTTTCTGGGAGGGTAGAAAGCAACGTAATGATTATACAGTAACAATGCAATATTTTCTTTCAATAAAATCCCGACAGGATCTCCAGACGCGTCAAACAATTTTATTTCAAGTATTCACATCCACCGCGTCTGATGCATCGAACGATGCAGTTCGATTTGATTTTATGTCAACCAATAAACGCTCTGTGGAGAAAACAATCGTCCCCGACGAAATGGACAAAGAACTTCAAATCATTGTTCGACAGCTCATAAAGTGACTGGTGACGCCATCAAGCAGCAGTAAAACAAATCTTCTGCTCGGATCACGGAATGCTTGCGTCCATCTCTCATCTAGATCTTTGTACATCATCACACTCGTAAGCGTTTATTTCAGCTGCAACCGGCTCGGAGAGGGAAAGAGAGTGAACGCAAGTGCAGTAAACTTAAATCACCATATTTTACAGTGCGACGGAATACGGCCGTCTCACTGGGCGGGTCATCCAGTCATCGCAGTCATCCAGACTGCGCGACAGTGACGAGAAACATAAACGCACCCAAGCTGGCCCGGAGATTCGGTCGCGCGTTGGCGAAGAAATGTTTGTTTGCGCATGAAACCATCGCCAGCGAAGCACACATAAAACCGGGCTCGCCGGCTAAAAGCTTTCACTCTCGCGGCACGAACACGGGTTCAATTATGATCCCCGACTCCCGTCGTCGTAAAACGGCTCGTGTCTTTCTCTCATCAAATCTAAGATGCAAACTCACGGGCGGCCACCATCACCATGTGGCAGGCAAAACGACTCCGGAAGGAGTAAAAACTGCAGCAAAAGTAGATTACAAGTGCAGCGAACTGTGAGATGGTGGTAAAGCAAACATCATCAAAAATCCATTCCGAACCGAACCCGGAAAGCGACCAGGAGCAGGGCCAGTCTCGTATTTGAGACGGGTGGAGGTCGTGAAGAAAATGGCATCAGACTGGCGACACTGACATCCGGATGGAGTGGATTTCAGTTTACGTATTATTTTCATCATATTATACTTCTAACTTCGTTCATTCGCTTTTAAAACACACCACAAATTGGATAAAATAATTAAATGTTTAAACATTGCATAGCTTTAGGCGCAATCTGTCTTGAAATAGGTGAAATATTCATTTAAATAGAAAAAGAAACACCCGGCTTGAGTTTTATACAACAAATGGTAAACTCTTTGATAATAAACAAACACTTCCATTAAAGAAAATCGTATGTGTTAAAACAAACTCACCTACTAATCGCTTCATCAAGCAGATTGGGCGTCGCTTGAACGACTCAAAGATTTATTGCAAATTATGAAGGTAATAAACTGCTAATATTTTCTCCCTTCTCCCCTCCGAAACCATCCCTCTAACGACATGCACGCGCTCGTTTATCGAACACACCGCCGTCTAATATCCACATTGAAAAGCCTCCTCCACTTTGACTGCAGCAGTACCGGGGAAAATTGTTTTCATGACACGTCCACAACCGCAATACGTCATACTGAGCAGCGCCGGAATGGATCTTTGAAAAAAAAAAGAAAAACACCAACAAAACCGCAAGAAAAATTGCTTTCCCAGCGCAACCAACCACACTGTAAACTGTAACCTTCGATAAAGCTAGCCATTTATCAACAAGCCACACACTGACTGCAACGGGCAGGTTGTGCATGCGACCATCCTCGTACCGCCGCGTGCGTGCGTAAGAAGCACACAGACACGGGGGTAGTATGGTTTGTGATTGCCGCTCATTAGCGCAACGGTTCGGGCACCAATTAATCCCCCCACCGGGAACAACAATCTTGATACCGCACAATCAGCAAACGGGCAGCAGTATCAGCAACAGCAATAGGAACCACTAATTGTTGTGTATGTTTAACAGCGTGCCGAGGGAGGGACGGAAACGGGAGGAAGTTTGTGGTGAAAGGTGTACAATTTTGTCGCACCAACCCCGCTCTAAAATTGGACAGTCCCCGACACGAGTTTATATGGTGGTCGGTTCTGGAAGGATGGAATAACGAACACAACAAAAAAAAATATATGAAGAAATTTTTGTTTCGTGCCCGTTTGCCGTTTGGAAAATGCACGCGCAAGAGCCAAGGGGATGGGAAAAATTGCAACATAACAACCCAACCCATGGGAGCGGAGATGGGGGAAGAGTTTTCGCAATTATTTCCGGAACCATCCCCTCCACGTACACACCTCGGAACCATCCCCGATGGTGATCAGCTTGGAGCACACTAACACTAAGCTCCACCGAAATAAACCGAACTTGCCCACCGGAACAAAACCGATCCGGATGTAATGGAACTATAGTTTGAGGTACATTTTTGTGTCCAGGATTTTAGGGACCAGGTCCTTCTGCTCGCATGAAAGCGGCTTTCCCGATCCTTTCTCAACCAGAGCACGTGCCGGAGCTGGGAGGCGGGTGAAGCACACCATGCAGGAACCCGTCGTGCGGTGGTGTAATTAAAAATAAATTCAATTAGACCTAATGGTGGTGCATACAGGGTGACCGCCGGAAAGGCAGGACACGGCCTTATCCTGCACTCGACAACCTGCAGCAAACCGCGTGCCACCGTGGCGTGACGGGAAACCCTGCTAACTTCAAAGGCCGCCCGCCCGGGCGACGCACGCGACCGGAATTTCAACAATCCCTGACGGACACGGACGGCGTGTGTTTTGCCGCAAGGGGCCCGCCAGCACGATCACATACGCACACGGACGTAAAAGGCACACATGTGAGCGAGCGGGTTTCCCCGGACATTTCCCTCTCTCCGTTGCTTCTAATTTTCACTCCCAACCAGGCTCCACCATTTTGTCCTTCCCGTTAATCCCCATGCAAACGCACACCGCGCGCACACGAACATACAAATCAGCACCGTAACGGAAATGGCGATCGTTTCGGTCCTGCTTCTGACCATCGAAGCGATGGTATTACATACCTCCCCTTCGGTCGCTCGAAGGAAGAGCTTATACGATGGAAATGGGGCAGATTTTGAGGAGGGCACGTGGCACACGAGGTTTGCTCGGTTCGCTTTCTTTGAAGGAAGTGTCGCCGACACTCAATAAGGCGATGAAAAGAACCAAATCCAATATCGTTTAAGGATTTTCGTGACGGTTGCTGGAGCAGACAGGCAGGGGAAAATCAATTTGGATTGTATTTTATATTTGTTACAATTATTGTAAAGATAAAAAGTGAGATTATTTAGGATTAGAAGATTTTTTATATTAGCTACAAGAAACAGGAAAATTCTATGGCTATGCAGAATTCCTACATGCACGCAAGATCTTGAAAGTTGCGAAAATCTACCACTTTCAAAGTAACAACACTGACAGCTTTCTGTCTCGTCTTTTGCGCAAACTTAACGTTCGAAAACGAATGTTGAGAAATTATAACGCGAGTTTTGTATTCATGTTTGAACGACAGCCCTTCCAACGCTGTTATGTGCTTTGCAACAGAGACGAGGGAAAAATGATGAAAAAAAAATACGCAAGAGCTCACATTTTAAGAGATGCACTTCCACCTCTATCTGAAAATAGCTTCCACCTGCACCGGCAATCTACATTAACTTAGCTGACAAAACTTTCTCCTACCACCTTGCATTGGAAGTGGAACATTTCGGGCCGGTTTCTTGCGTGACATCGAAAGAGCACATTGTCGCCACTTCACTTAGCCAGCACAAGTAAGTGCGTGTGCGTGTCATTTCACCGAGCGCGTAGGAAGAGATTTCATTTCGTAATATAATTATAGTTGCATAAAATTATTAATGAGAGAAAGAACTCTTAGTTTGGGTTTTTTTTTGTTTTCTGGCTACACGTTCTTCTACATCTCTGAGCGAGCAGAGAAGCGTTGCTCGTTGTTGGTGTAAAGTTTCCTTTGGGCAAAGTTTTCCTTTGGCGCGCGACGTGCAGCTGCAGTGGCTACGAGCGCTGTCAGTTTTGCGAAGGTGCAAAGGACTGTCTGAAACATGGAGGGGGAGGAGGGGGAAAGGGGGAGGGGGAGGCGATGGGTTCCATCCCATTTCTACGTTTCTTTGTCTGCGCTGGGATGTGACGCCCGGCAGCTACTAGACAGAAGTAGCGCCACTCCCGTCAGACAACTGGAACGTGTCGAAGAAGTGAAGCACAACCGGATTTCAAACGATAAAAAAACTAGCCCACTACCAATCTCACCAGCTTCCTCACCCTTGCGACAAAAGCGCAACAGACACTTGCCACCGGGGGGTTGGTATGCTTACCAATCTGATGAATAATGTGAGTTGTTCCAGCGAGACTAGTTGAAAATTTGCGGATTTGATTATGACACCGTGATCATCGGCGCACGGGAAACTTTTTGCCCGAAGAGATTGTAATTTAGCTCAAACGAATGGTGGGCGGGTGGGTTGCGTGGGTTTGAATGAGAAAGTAACACAAATTATTTATTTAATTCGTGGCTTTGTGGGACGATTTTTTCTGTTTGCGTTAAATTGAGATCGTTTGAAATTCTCGCCGGAGCGTCGAGACATGTCTGGAATCGGGAAAAAGGCATCCTAGCCTAATGGGCACGATTTTGTGTGTTTGTCCCGATGCGCTCTACAAAATCACACCGCGTTTCTCTCTCACCGCTAAAATACAATCTAAACGACATCATGAACACACACCGACACACAAGGGAGGGAAGGTGGTGCGATAGAAAATCTCCGCAGCTGCACGACGAGAGAGGGAAAATCTTTTTCAATTTATGAATGTTTAATTTCGTTTGCCGAAGCGTTTTGATATTCCACTATCGTTTTTGCGTCTCCTCAAACTTCCGCTTTTTTATGCCCTGCCCACTTCCATCCAATCTCTCTCGCTTTCTCTCTCTTTCTCTTACTCTTTAGGTGTCGGCGAAAATTGATAAGGATGCTGCGACGTTGCAGCTGTACAGCAGGAATCTTTGAACAGTTTTTTTTATTTTATTATTTTAAAACTCTCGTCTTTGCCCCGCATAATGGCAAACACGTCCGTCGGGTTGGGAGGAGGAAAAATCAACGCCAAACACACTGCAGCAATCGCGGCGCACACAACACACTATGCACGATAGCGCACCCATTTTGTTCGTTTGATCTTCTCGGCATCGGAAGTGTCGGCATCTCTTTTTTTAACGGGCATACACCATCGATACGAAAAACGCAAAAAAAGAACACGGAAAAACCATCCTCGCCAATGGTGACGCTACGGTGAAAATCTAATTTACATTAAGATGTACTTAAAGTTTGTGTGCATCCAAGTGTGCACACTGGGAAAGCGGTAGAGAGAGAGAAAAAGTGGGAAAAAGGACCTTCACTGCTTGATCTTTTCAAGGTGGTTTTAGAGGAAGCAAAGGCAACAACAAAAAATCTCCCGATAATGGGTAAGTCTACGCAAACCGGTACGCCCGAATGGCGAGAGGAAATGGATTTTTCCGTGTATTTTACTTTCCAGTTCCCTTGTTGCAGGCGACGCTCTCTTAGAAGGCAACACCGGGTTACGCCAGTTACCGGGTTACCGGGTTCGTGCAACAACGTAACGAGTAATCTGAAATCGAAATACGCACCAGGAAACGGTGCGTATCGGGGTTCCATTTGAAAACGTTCAACTAGGTCTTTTGATTCGGTGAAAAGAACACTTTGAAATTACGGTTTTATTGCGAGTTTTTTCCAGGTTTGCGATCAGTTTTGCGACATTTTTGCTCAAGAATACGAAACACAAAAAATGGAAATGGGTGTCCTTGATGCAGGAATACTATTTGAAGGCTTATTATTTTGAAGAAAATTATAGAAGTATACAACATATTAACATTGTATTGAAGAAAACACGATTTGTACATTTTTTACTTCCAATGCCATTTGCCTTTGTTACATTTTAGCACTTATTATACCCTACTGCTTAACAGTCTATCGACAACGTTCCTGTTTTGTGCGGTAAAAGACACGAGTTCGATCCTAAGTTAAAGATAATTGTCTCTCGGTCCTAACCTCAAATCCTAAAAAATCTTGCATTTTCTATTAGGAGATAATACAAAATACGTTTGTTATATTCATTCAAATATATTCATACGCCAGGACCGATACCATGATCAAATTTTTGAAATGTATACTTACATCGCACCGACGTAGAGAGCATCTCGTTCCTCATCCAGGTAAAATGTTCTGTAATAGAACTTTCCACACTGGAACTCTCGGACATGATCTACAAGGAAGGTAAAATATAGAAGGAATAAGTTATTATAAATATATAAAATTATCTATAAATAAAATAATGCACCTAGAACTTGTAAGATACGCAGGATAAGTTAATTATAAACCCTCCTCAGAAGCTATTTTGGCTGCGCCAGACGGTGCCGAAGGATTTTATCTGTTTATTTTTATCGTTTCCCATGAAGCGCCCGCCTGGGCGACGTGCGTTCCTCAAGCTGGCCATTAATAATTAATGCAATCGGTTTTTCCGTCGTCTCACCGCGTATCTTACGCACACTTCTTTGCTTGATCCGAAGAACGAATTTACCGCGCCGAAAACGACACCATTTATCCATTACCTTCCTATTCAGGCGAGGCAGGAATAGTATAAACGGTCCGAACCAATCAAGCCGCAGTCACCCCGGAACAACACCTACTTATAGATTTACCGCATGGCAGAAAAAAACAGGAAAAAACGCACACAATGAGTTCTTCTTCGAGAGAATCTCAATCTGTCGCTTTGTCCATCCCCGTCGCGGACGCCGGTCGGTACCAAAACGCAGCACCTCATTTAGTATGCATTAAATTCAATAAAGAAATCCATTACGGAAAGCGGGCATCGTCGTGCCGATCGAGCCCTATCCTTCCGCTGCCACAGATAAAACCATCCGCAAGCTGTCAATATCGTTCCGAATCGTTGCATTGGTTTCGCATGTGCTCCGGGAGGAATAAAATAAAGAAATCACATTACGCTATGGGGTGGCGGGAGGGAGAGTGGAGAACACAAAACAGAACTGGACGAAACAAACAAAACCCCGGTTGTTTGCTATCGGGAGGGGTAAAATCTTCTGGGGAAAACGTAGAAAAGAACGTCCAGCCGGTGGCCCGGTCTTATCTAATGACCCCACAAACAGGTCACATTCAGAGGTCGGACGATAGCAACTCCCGGGAGGAGGTGTTTAGCCGCACTCGATTGCAGTCATTTTCGACCTCGAATATTGCCGATATTCGAGCGCAGCACTCCCCACCCGAAACATGGCAGCAATTGCGTGTTTTCAGGGTGACGGTGGGTAGGGGTTATGTTTCAGGTCCATTTGGTACAAACACATCCACACACATGGTATATTCCCCTTGGGTTGGAACTAATAATGCCCAATACGGT
Organism: Anopheles farauti; assembly: GCA_000473445.2. NCBI lineage: Eukaryota > Metazoa > Arthropoda > Insecta > Diptera > Culicidae > Anopheles > Anopheles farauti. The sequence continues at coordinate 14,064,296 of KI915041.1, forward strand.
AACGGCAACGCAAAACCTCGCTACATGGAAGACACAGACAGAGAGTGTCACAGGGCGACGAAATCATGTGCAACTTGTACGATTGTGGCGCAGACCATTCCCTTTATCGAAGCCCGGCGGAGGGAAACGAGCGGACGCAACATGAGCGCGTGATTGGGAAGCTGTCATCTGGGAATTGTCTTATATTGGATTTCGATTCCGTGCGGCTACGGACGAGCGATACCGAATGTATTCGGCCACCAGCGAGACACACTTGCGGGAAAGACAACCGTGCGCCCCGGGTTTCTCTACCCGGATCGGAGAAAACACAATCGACAACCGTGACGACTTGAAGGACCGCACGGACCTTTCACGGAAATCCTCCACGTCTAGACCTGTGATTAAAGTGTGGTTATAGTCTCCCGGCTCGAGCGGTTCGCCGTGGGAGAGGATCTATCCGCTGGTGCCTTCGCTGGCGAGACCGTGACACATGCAGTGGAGCCCGGTTTTGGACAACTGTTACGCCGCCACCGACGACTAAAGTTATCGAAACCGTAATCAACTGTAAACTGACTTTGGCTCGCCGAACCGACCGTCCGTTCTTAGAGCGCGAGGTGGATTTCTTACAGCTGGGAAGGAGACAAACAAAACCCGGATAGTTTCAAAGACCGGTTTCTGCAGATTGTTTTCAGACGCTTTCAAGACTTGCTTCGAGATTTAAAGCAACTTCTGCAGCCGCTCCGGAATTGGATCTCCATCAATTACGCAGAGTAAATGATCGTGGTTAATTAATTGATGCTGGTGCCGCTCATTAGGCGCCACCCATTTCAGTTTCGCCGGGTAAAACCCCCGCACAAACCGAAGACGTTGTTCATCGATCCGTTCGTAAATCGGTTTAGCGGTTTTGTCACATTATTTTGAAGCGTTTAAAAGCGAGTTAACGGGTTTTGTGTTAATATCCTGGTAACAGCTTCCCAAGGATCATCACACAGTCGCTTAATTGGTAGCGCGCAGTAATGGGAAAGGGAGGGAGAGAGAGAGAGAGTCTCGTGCCATGGGGATGATGAAACACTTTTCCTTTAAGTTTCCCCGGGCCAGCGCGGTGGAAAGTTGTAATTTGAGTCAAAGTGTCCTTTTTATCTCCGGACGCCACCGACCAGGGCGGGCTTTTTCGGTGCCGTTCTGGGGTTTTCCCCGGGTGTGGGAGGGGTTCGAGAAACGGTACAGTACACGCCCCGGGGTTAGTTCATTGCTCCGTCCGCTTTTCTCTGGCGCTGTGAGAAAGATTGATAAATGAAGACAATTTATAAACCGGCGAACGGTACCGAAACCCCTCCCCCCAAACATGCGTCACGGCACGCTCATCAAGCGTTCGTTTCATCGTCGACGCTCTCTTTCGTCCTCCCGCCACCTTCCGAGCGAGAAAGTTATCGTCCACAACCGTCCACAAGTTGCGCATCGTTCGCCCGGGGGACGGGGCAAACCCGATTGTCCACAGTAGCGCAGAGAATAAACAGTCATTTAGCAAATACTTCCGGGGCTGTTTAACGACCCAGGCAGCTTCTTATCGCGGCCGCAACCCCGCATGACAACTGCAATAAGCGGTGGATGCATTTGTGTGTGTGTGTGTTTTTTTTTGCGCCGGAAACAACATTGTAAATTGTAAGTTTGTAGCAAAAGTTGTTCGGGGCGTCGCTGGGTGACTCCTTGGGGTGGGTTCGGTAAGCTAACGACCGAACATAATAAGCGGCGATTAATTATGATGCCGGTGACACATTGCGGGCTGGGTGCAAGAAAGTGTCCTTTGCAAGAATAGATAGGGTGGATTATAGTTTAAAACGGAAATAAAAATGTATGCAGGAAAAACAAACGCTGTTTTTAACAACAAGTACAATTCCACCAAAAATGATAGGCGCGTAGCTGGAAAAGAAATAAGTTTCCTCGATACTGCTCAGTAGCCAACTCATACATGAAACATGATTGATTCTTCAATATTCAAACACTTTTACCGTAGCAACGCTCCAACACGATGCATTTGCTGCAACGCAAACTACTTTCCCTTAATCGAAAAACAAATTTCTCCGCTCGGTACACACGATTTCTCTAAGTTGGGATCTATTTCATCAGAAAAAAAAAACAAACATAGTTTCCATCTGGGCCCAATCGTTATTTGCCGGAAGGCGAAAGGTTTGGAGTAAACTTTGCACGTCTTAGTCCTCCTCTGCGAAATTCATCATTTCCAAAGTGGGGCGAAATCGGCCAAGTACGTGTGCATCGCCCCGTACCGTGTGGTGGAATTTAAAAGACGCTAGTTTTTCATGCCCCGCCAATGTTTTTTTTTCACCGGCAGGAGAGAGTACTGCATAACATATTACAAGCGCCCTCACTCACTCGCAGATCAAACTCGTCGTCAGGTACTGGGCGCCTCCTTCTCCTGTATCGACTCGGGAAAGTTACCTTCAAAAATTTTCTCAGCTAGCGAACCGGAACGCACGGCCGATAAAGTATCGAGAAGCCGGAGGAGCGTCATCATCATATTGCTGCATACTTGAGCGGCCGTTCGAGGGGCCTTTTCCGACACGAAAGGCAGAACGGTGGGCGACCGGAGCGATACAGTCAATATACGGCCGACGTGCTTCGAAAGCACAAGCAGCAGCAAAACCCGGCTTACAACAACAGCAAACAACGGCCCAGCGAAATTGACGCTCACCGCGGAAACCCAAAATGTGTTGGTTGATTTTCGTACTGCTATTTTTAACAAAAAAAAAAAAAGGTTCTTGTAACGAACACCTCTCACAGACGGTGAACAAATTTCTACCCAATTCCGAGACCGAAGTGTTGTGGAACGATGAGAGCTTTTTAAGGGATTTTTTTCTTCCATCTTCTTCGTCAGGTGCGTACGTGAAACTGCCCACCCAGCGGGAGCCTAGGTGTGGTTGAGAGGGAAAGGGGAACACAAGAAAATTATCAAAGGATTTTGGGTTGCTTTTAGCTTTTTCTCCATCTAACCCTCTCTCTCCTTCCTCCCGAGCTTGAAACCGCACCTCGCCGAGCGTGTCGTTTCTCGAGCCTTATTGGCGAAAGAGGCAAGCGTTCGCATCTCGCTGCAAGTTGATGAAATCCTGAGCGGAATATTGGAGTGGAAATTTACGGCACACGGACCGGGGACCGATTTCGAAAGCTTTGGGGTGTGATCCGAAAATTTCAAAAGAAGCAACCAAGTGTTACATCTGCTGCTCTTTCTCTCTATCTCTGTGTGCCTCTCTATCTCTCTCTCTCTCCGTCTCTCTTGCCCTCCCACGCCGCCTCTCGGTTGCGTTTTTCCATCGCTGGGCAACACAGTTTTAGCGATGACTAAAACTTCGAATTTCACTTTCCATGAGCATCCGCTTTTCTTTGGGTGCGCTTTTCCATCAAAAACCCTGCAGGCAGCCGCGGTGTGTACTACACACGCTTTCGACGTCCCCTTCCGAGGTGCCCAGCTTCCATCCATCAGTTCCAGCATTCTCTGGGACAGGGACGGATGAACGAATCAGCCGCCCATTCAGTATTCCGGCCAGGTACGTATCGCTTGCCGGTAGGGCACGTTTGAGTGAGCGACGGATGGAATGGTGGCAGGGGAGCGGGCGTGGAGGGGAGTAAATTTGTCCTAAGGATACGGACGTGGCGTTTCTATCGGTGCGATGGTTCCGCTACCTACGATATTGATTGTTTATTCAACACAACAAGTCGCACGGTGCTTATTTAAGGTAAGTCAAGAAAACGGCGTTGTTTTACTTTGTAGTTCGATGCCGTATTTGATGAAGTAATTGATTTCTTACAGCTTCCTTCCTTACTTGATCGTGCATCTAAAGTTATATAAATAATATTAAATTAAATACCATGACAGCAATGACCGACAATACTTCTTAAGAAATACTGCTCACTTCAGCCGAAACTAAAAAAAACACGGTTTTTAAATATGATAGTGAATCGAGGATTCCCAATTTAAAACCATCATAAATCGCGGCTGAGTCCTCGTCACCTTTTCGTCATCAGCGTAACAAATAGTTAACGCTCTCGGGGTTTCCCTCACCGACGATTCGCCTTCGGAGAAGTAAAGTTTAATTAACCAACCATTTTTATTATTTATTAAAAAAAAACTCCGTGATGAAATTTCCTCTGCAAAATCAATGGCCGGTGAAGGTGGAAAAGGCCACGATCCAATCGAACCGAGTGCAACTCGGACACAGACACACGCGATCTGTCATTTTATCTGGACAATTTTCATTGACATTATTTCGAATGGTAGTTAATAAAAACTCTCTCTCTCTCTCTCTCTCTCTCTCTCTCTCTCTCTCTCTCTCTCTCT